>OX375872.1:112556529-113756529 GCA_947359465.1 Metellina segmentata | reverse complement strand
AAAAATTACCAATTACTGACCATGGTTCAAAATTACGTGGTGTTCTCATCTGGTCTTTCCCATTGGGGGATTGATCCCGGACCGTCGTCAATAGCCCGTTGTGTTATTCCAGTACGACGTTAATTTAAAACTTACTACTATGCGTTTTCAAACCGGGATTCATACCCGCGACCTTTTGGGTGGCAGACAAGCGCAATGACTACTCTACCAGTTGTGGCCTGGATTTTGTGTCAAGGTAGGTAGGAATTTTCATTAACGTTGCACTGAAACAATACAGCGGGCTATTGGCGACGGTCCGGGATCAAACTCGAAGTTAAAAATCTGAGGCCAACACCACGACGATGTCACACCTGAGTGAATTTTAAATAAAACTTCCACACCACGCCAAAGTGAGGACATTTGAGTCCTGGAGAGATTTAACGTGCACCAGCGCCAGCGCCTTTTGTACACGTCGGTCTTTGAACTCGAAACCTTCCGATTGTGAATCCCCGTTACTATTTGTATTAAGGACAGAAAGTCTATCTTTTATTAGACTCGGTATTTTTTTTTTTTTTAGTTAACGTCACACTAGCAACACAACGGGCTATTGGAGTTGTGTTGCTAGTGTGAATATCCGGTATCAACCCCTTTACTCAAAGATAGGAAGACAATCAACACCTCCTTTTGTTTAGCAACACCTCTTAGGATGTGTTGGGACAACACCGTGTAATTTTGAACCACGGTCAGATGACGAGGTCACACCTGAGCTGTCACCCCACTCTCCAAACTTCTACACCATGCCAACTTAAAGCCGCGTTTACACCGGATTTGCAAAACTTCTCTCCCTCCAAGCATCGAAGCTATTCCGAGAAACGGCATTATTTGTATCGTCAAGATCTCGAGTCGGCGTGGCGATTTGAAGAGTTTGCAGGTAAAAATGTGGGTTTTTTTTCCCCACCAGGAATCGGTAAAGATAAAAGGATTGCAACTTTTGGGGGAGATTTCTCCGAGACGATTGCTTGACAATAACCGTTCCCATCTGCCCTTTGGCCCCTCGTGGTCGCTCATGCCGTATTTAAATCTTTTAACAGATCACTTCCACTGTACCGAGCTCTCGCTTTTAGCGATGGTCTTACCCAGTACCTCCGGGGTGCCCGTTGTTTCAATATAAATTACACAGGCTGCTGCTACAAGCATAACATCCTCCACACTCGACATCTTGATGAAAAGGGATCAGTCTTCTCTACAAATTGGTGAGAAGAGTGCGCTCTGATGGTTGCCGATAATGTCCACAAAGCGTTTACACCGGAGTCGGTCGAAAAAAGGGACGAAAAGGTATCAGCATAGGAGAACGGAGATTAAAAAGGGAGATAAATGTATTTGCAAACCCGGTGTAAACGCGGCTTTAGGACATTGTAGGCCCTTACAGAATTAAGATGCTTCCGCGTACATGACGGCCTTTGGTTGGATTTGAATTTACAACGCTCCGGTTGCTAGTCCCTTGCTCTTCCAACCGGGCTACCACGGTCTTTTTTCTCGTCCCGAGAAAATAAATTCGCAGTTGGATGAGTATATATTTCTCCCAAATGACATTTTTGTAAGGATATTTCTCCCTAGGAAATAGCTGTGAGCGATTAAATTATTTTATTATACACTAGCCACTGCGTGGCTAGCCCGGCGTTTCAAGGTATTATTCTGGTGTAAAATTTTCCGCAGATTTCAAATCCGTTGAAGATATATTCAATTTAAAAAATATTTTTTTAAAGAAAATAATATTTTTAGGTATCAATCTAAAAAGTGAAATTTTCCGCAGATTTCAAATCCGTTGAAGATATATTCAATTTAAAAATATTATTTTTTTAAAGAAAATAATATTTTTACGTATCAATCTAAAGTGAAATTTTCCGCAGATTTCAAATCCGTTGAAGATATATTCAATTTAAAAATTATTTTTTTAAAGAAAATAATATTTTTACGTATCAATTTAAAGTGAGATTTTCCGCAGATTTCAAATCCGTTGAAGATATATTCAATTTAAAAATTATTTTTTTTAAAGAAAATAATATTTTTAGGTATCATTCTAAAGTGAAATTTTCCGCAGATTTCAAATCCGTTGAAATTTTCAATCTATCTTTAGCGATTCCGATTTTACGAAAAAAAACTTAATAATCCCAGTCAATATGTTTTTTATTTCTTGCTCTCATTCGCCGAAAAGGGGACAGGAAATGCAATCTGTTTTTTTTTTTTTTTTTTTTTTTAACACAAAGAGCAGAATATGAATCTATTTTTATTTTTATTTTTCACGTGACGTCACAATCTCTTGCGAAAATATAATAGAAGGTCACTTGGGTGTAGAAAAAGTTCATTTTAGGGGGTTTCTTCTTTCGTCCGGTCGAAACGCGTTTGAAGAAGCAGGTAGAGAATAAAACTATTAAATTCATTTAGAAATCTTTTAGATTGAATTTTTAAATTGCAAAAAATTTGGACTACCTGTGTGCTAAATCTCATTGCTGTAAGTGCCATAGATCGTCAGGATTTTGCGGCCGCGAAACAAACAAACACTTCATTTTATAATAGTAGAGATATATGTATAAGCATTTCTATCATATTTGGGCCAATCTAAATCAGATAGTATTATTTAGATGGACATTTTGAAATTAACGTCACACTGGAGTCTATATCGGTTGGAAGAGTAGTGGATTAGCAGCCTTTCCCTTCGGGTGATTCGGACAATCGTAAACAGCCCGTTGTGTTTGTTGCTCCAGTGTGACGTTAACTCAAATACCTACCCTATACGAAACACATTCAAAGTAGAACGTAATTATAAATTATGTTCAACTGGATGTGTTAGAAGCTACAGATACAGCCGTCAAAAAAAAAAAAGAAACACGACTCACCCGATCGCAATTGTACAATTTACATCGCAAAACAAAACGGAAGGTAGCAATCGATGGGGATGAATGTTTTCTACAAGAATCAATGTTTAAAATTTGTCTAAGGAGCCGTCTTCATATTAAATTGGATGCCAGCTACGATAATTTCAATACGAACCCCCATCTTTTACCACAAATTTGGATTCCCCGCACAATTTCAGGCAAAATTAAAAAAAAAGTTCACAAATTTTATTGGATTTTTCACCGATCTGTAAGTGTTTGAAAATTAGATCTAATGTTAAATTGGTGTTTCGCGTTTATAGTTATATTTGCTACAAACGTTAATTTTCTTGAAAATTGTTTTTTCATCCTTTGCTACCCAAAAACCCAAACACAATGTGTAAACATATTAATTATCAAAGTAAATTTACTATTTTTTATAAATTATGAAAATAATATTCATAAAAATTATGAATAGAATCAAGGGCAAATTTTGATACCATGTGATTCAACTGTTACTGAAATATCGGAATTACAAATTCCAGCGCATTACGTGCATAATTAGTAGTGCAGTGAGACTTTTTGTAAAATTTAATTACTATCGTTATTGGGGATTGTTCACAAAGTGAAAACAGAAATATCTGCTAACAGATCCTGGGATTCAGTCAGAATGGATTCTGAATTTGTCACCATCTTAATGGACTCTATGCCAAGGCACCTGCAACAGGTCATTGACTGCGACCGCCACCACACGTCTTTGTTAATATTTATAATTTGATTGAATTCCGAACATTTATACGCTCCCTCAATGGTTTTTATGAATTTTCTCGGTCAATTTTACGCCTCTTTACATTATTTTTCCAAAATTCGACTGAAATTTTGTGTAGAATCCAAATTTGGGATAAAAGTTAGGGGTTCGTATTGAAATTATCGGAGCAAGCACCCAATTTAATATGAAGATGGTACCTTAGACAAATTTTAAGTATTGATATTTGTAGAAAACATTAATCCCTATTGATTGCTACCTTCCGTTTTCTTCTGTGATGTAAATTGTGGAATTGCGATTGGGTGAGTCGTTTTGTTTTTGACGGCTGTACATTGATAAATAAAAGATTTTTTAACTAAGTAAATAAAAACGAACAATACACCTCGTAATTTTGAACCACGGTCAGATGACGAGAACAACACATGAGCCGGCACCCCACTGTCCAAACTTCCACACCACGCCGACGTTAGGATATTTGAGGCACCGACAAATCCATAAGTGCTCGAAATATCAAGACTGCAGATCATCCAAAGTCGTACGTAACAAACTATGGTGAATACTCCATAGCAGGTCCGGAACGAAGTGATATATTCGGACCTTAAAATAAATCTTTACTGAATATTTACGTAGCTTTTCTCAATATTCTATATCAAAATACCTCAGATGCCAAACGAAGCACTAAACCACTCTATGACTCCACTGTTGTCAAACTCGCAGGAAACACCCCCGAACTGTTCTGCACAAACAGTTGAATATCTTCCAGGCTTGCACTACTGTCTAGCCTAGAAGATATTTAGCTTAATAACGTGACCATTTCTTTCTTTCTCAAAACGGGACTTCTACTAATTTTAAGGTAATAGTATGGGTATTCAAGAAAACGCATACTTCTTTATAGTTTTTATTTATTAATTAACAGAAAAACGAACACGTGAAAATAAATAATTTGTGATCTTTATATTTTTTTAAGAGCAATATCTTATAGTATTATATACACACACACACGCACGCACGCACACACACACACATATATAATATATATATATATATATATATATATATATATATATATATATATATATATACCACTTTCGGTTGAAACATTCCCATTGTTTCATTCTGTCACTTTTGTAGTGTAAAGTAGTTAGAAATTAGGAAATACTCATCAAATGCTTCTTTATCTTGGTTACAATTAATAAATCCCTTTGAAATCCATACATCCATTACACTTTGAATTTTTATCCTACCATTGGTATTTTGGTTCAATTCGCTCATTCAAATATTTCTAATTCTTCACAGAACCAAGTCCACTGCTCCAAATATTCTTTGATAGCCCGTTGTGTTGCTCTAATACGGCCAAATATTATTTGCTTATTTTATAGAATTCAGCAGCTGTAGTTTTCATATACTCTTTGTTAACACTGCAGCCACTTCTTGCAATTTTACCATTAAATTACGAACGGAGTGGGGAAGAAACATAGTACTTTGTTTCAAGGCCAAATTGTCTTTAAGTTGATTTATTTCCTTCGTGGTTTCAATTGCAGAAAGATTACCCCTCGATCTTAAACACAGCTTGATGGAACGTTGCTGACTGTGCGGGTATAAAAAAGCCATAATTCAGAGTTAGGGTTTTCAAAAAAAGGTTCTCAATATGTTTAGACATTTATCGAGACTCGAAAAGTAGTTTTTTAATAGCTTGTAGTTTCAAAACTTTTTCAATAGCAAGTATAAGCGAGTCACCTGGTTATGCTATAGTCTAGCAATTTCCGATGCTCTGTGTCAACTTCATTACAAAATTCTTTCAGAGCTTCCACCTGAACACTATAGATATAAAAATGTGAATCTATTTTCACAATATCACCTTCAAAGTCTACAGGTAGACAAACTGAGGCAGTTTTAATAGCGTTATGAATTATGTGAGCTCCACACTCGATTCCTATCAATGTTCTTCCGAGAGATATATTTAGTTTTGCATAAACATTGTTGAAGCCTCGTCTTTTCAATCCGCCAAAATTGCAGTTGGTATTATCTCCACAAAATGCCACGATTTTTGAAGTCAGATTATTTTCTGTTAATACTGTCATAAGATAGTGGACAATAACGTCTGATGTTTCGCCCGGTTGGATTTGAAATTCTAAAGTTTGACTTGTGTGCCTTCGTACGGTAAAAATATATGAACTATAACGGAATATTTTCTTGAACCGGTGGTTTGAAGCATCAGTTAATATAGTAAGACAGTTGCACTCGCGAGGTGATCTTTAATTCACCTATTATTATGCGTGCTAACATATTTACAATAGCTTCTGTTTACGTACGAGCACATGTAAATTTCTGTTCAAAACATGTTTGAATTAACTTAGAAGCACAATCGTTTGAGTGAAAATTGTGGTTCTCTTGCACAGTATGATAAGCCCAGGCGCTGTCCGTCGCAGCAACTTCTAGATCTTTCGAAGTTGGTGAATTCGTTTTCTTAAATAAAATTAAGCAACGGAGAACACGACGCGACAGCAAGATCGAAATTTTAATGCTTTTCTGATCTTAAATGTTGTTCAATATCGCTGGCACCTCCATGGGCTAAGTTAAATTATGTACACTTTTCACATCTGACGTCCGATGGAGTACTTCTTTGATTTATAAACGGGTACTTAGTTTGTAAGTTAACATTGAAAGTTCACTTGCGCTTAGGAATTGTTAAAATGTAGGGTTCACGTACGAGAAATTTAAATTGGCTACAATAACACTCGACGATAAAAAAAAAACAATAATCAATCGTCAAGAAAGATGTTGTCTAAGCGTACTCGCAACCAAGCGAGCTAGCAGGCTGCTGACCGACTTGCATATGTGTGAGAGTTGAGACGTATTGCACATGCCATCCTCGCCATGCTACTGTCGGATTTTTTTAGTTTTCGTGCCTTTTTTGAAATAGTTATCGTGGCTCTCTTTCTGAAAACGGGACATTTTGGCGTTCCGAAGCTGTGCTTGGGGACAACAGGACACACTACCTAAAAACGGGATGGTCCCGTTCAAAACGGGACGTATGGTTGGTTACATTAGTCATTACCACCCTATGTCTCCACTGTTGTCAGCTGGGACCATCATGAAGAAACGGGCCGAAACCTGCGGCGGTGCGGTCGCTTCAACATCAGGAATTTCAAGGTCACGATTGAGTGCTATTGTTCCCGTTCGTTCTTGTAGACATGCATGCTTCAGAAGCGCTCGGAATTTTCGAATATTTATTTTTCTTCAGATTTTAAAGTGATAGTTGATTCAGACTGTTCTTGAACGGTATAATGTGTACGTAGTAAAAAATAAAAAAGTGTGGGAGGGGAAGCCATATTCTCTTCTGACCACGTTAAATGAGTGATAGTTACTTTTATCGAGATTCATTAGGCGCTTTTCTTTGTTAATGTTGTAATTATGAATTATACGCAAAAAAAACCATGTTATCTTCACAAGGGATTGGATAGAAAAAAAAACATTTTGAGGAAATGTCCCTTAAGCCTATCCCTTCGATCAGTGATTAGTAGCGCGCAATACCGGATGATCTTAATTATTTCAATTTAAAATGGAAAGTATAAAATCGTTTTTTTTTTCTCCTATCCTAAGATTCCTACTGTGTTAATGGCCGCATGAATTTACTTCCACACTTGTCCAAAGTTGTTACCCATTAGTAACAAATAGATTGTAAAGGAGAATTCAATTTGAAAGGTGTACTAATGATTATTGCATTTGAAGACCAATTGTAGACTAATTATAGAGTCATTGAAGTTAACCAACTGTTCTTTATCAACACCGAAAAACATATTAGGAACCTCAAATGATTTATCCTCACAAATACACAGTGTAATTATCCCGTTGATTATCCAAACCTGTCTCCCATTACTTTAACGACGTTTGTTTCTCCCATAGTTTAGTTTAAACCATAGCTGGAGTGTTCTCATCTAGTAGTTCAGTTTCACTGACAGTTGTCCCGAAATTTTACGTTTATTTTTTTAACAATTCGAGATTGTTGGTTCTAGAGGATTTATCGCGGGTTAAAAGGTAAGCTTTACTTACTTTAATATACATACTTCATGCTACCATTTAAGTAGTATATTTGTAAGCATTGTTTTGCCGCACATCGTTGACGATTGAATCTGATCAGATGTGAAAATGTTATATGCAAATATTATTGTAAAAATTGATGTGTCCAGCCATGTATATTTAGACGAATAGTGGTACTGGGAAAACATTGCACCTCTAAATTTAAGATAAAGGAGAGGTGGCTATTTGATTTAATAAATATTTCGGCATTTTTGCAACTAAAGGAAATTTTAAATTGTCGCACTGCAATATTAATACGTTTTACCGAAAAAAGCCGAATCGAAAAAAATATTCAATATTATATAACATATTATTAGAGAAATATTTTAATAAGAAATTTTTTATCTTATTAGGGGTAATAATCTGTTTAAAAATTTCAGTTTTGTATGTATGTATGGATATGAATGCATTCATGCATATATCTCGACTTTGAGCAGAAACTTATAAACTGACATTTTTTCAGAGACACGAAATTCTTATTTTTTGATGACGAGAAATACATTTTCATTTGTAATTTGTTCACAAGATATCACTGTAAAAATACTTATAATTTATATTTTTACCTGTAAGCTAATAGCTATTCTTTAAAACCGTGTTAGTAATTTTATAAGTCGTCGAAATATGAAGAGTTCAATGTTTTTATTCGTTAATATTCATAAATGATATGCTGCGAAACTTCGATTAACTTGTCACTCTTTTAATCGTCATTTTCTGTTAAACGTCAGTCCGTTATTAAAAGTTAATTAATTAAATATTAAAAGTTAGTTATTTTCTAAGTCGACGAAATATGAAGAGTTCAATGTTTCTATTCCTTAATATTCATAAATGATATGCAGTGAAACTTCGATTAACCGTCACTCATACATGCATACTGTACTCTATGTACAGTAGTAACCAGATTGCCGAAAAAAATCATGCTAGCCTTACTGCTGAGCGGCGGAGTGTTCACGTAACAAAAGTTTATAATTAACATAAGTTCATGTAACAATATCGTATATCTCGCCTCGAAATATGTAATAATGTGATAATTGTCAAAGTGCAGATGAGTACCTTTGGCGTAGTGGTAAATATATTATTTTAACAATTATGATGGTATATTCAACAATTTGACCTATGTTTTGCATTCAAATTAAGATGAAAATCAAATTTTTGAGTACTTAATAATGTTTATGAAGTAACTGCCCATTTCTGTGAAGAAGCATTTCTACCTGACTGTTTCTAATTTAACACGAAAACAATAAATGTAGATGCAATAAGCACATGTATATCAACAAACTCATCACGGAAAAACTTTTCCAAGATATGAGGTGTACTCTTAGCTGGATATCTGCTCTTTACATTTATTAATGCTGTTAATCTCAATTTAATATCTGTAAACCCTCCGAGAAATCTAGAGGCCCAAAACTTGGTTCAACTTATTCCTTCTAGGAAAAGTTTCATGAAGTTAAGTCACTTGTTACAAAATGAGGTGTTAAGTGAAACAATTCGAGGAACACGAAAGATTTACAACATATCCAAGCAAAAAAAATGACCGTGCGTGATGCTTTGAAGAATCTGTAATCCACTCCCGAATTACAAGCAATTGCTTACTTCCCCTATTGATGTTCAGTTTTTAGCATGATTCATAAAAACTAGAAAACGACATTTCACTAAAATGGATAGTCACACCCTGTACACATTAAACAGACATTAATTTGTACCCTTTTGCCAGAGAAAGCATCAAAATAGACGTGGATTTTTATGTATTTAGCATCAATGAGACTCAGATTTTCCTAAGCTTTACTCGTTGATCTTTTTAACCCCAACGGTTGACATCAAATAGGAGTGTGAAGCTTTTATTTCGTTTCCTAATTTATATTTCCCTTCGGGCCTTAAAAAATACCCTAACCCACCTAATTTATATCAAGTGAGTTAAAATAATACAGCTCAACCAGAAGTTTGGTATTTATTGAATTATTATTATTACGAACCCCGTGGGTGGTAGAAAAAGTTGGCGTGCCAAGGGTTCCCTGGTCTAGAGTAAAACGTTTTGGTGATTTCAATACAGATAATTAAATGTGCTCCAGTTTCATGAAATGGCAATTGCTTAAGGAAAGCAACCGATTGTTACGATCCGATTGATTTTCGTCCATTGATAAGAAATAATTTCAACGAATAATTTCGAGGGAAGACCAATTATTCTTTCGGATTGTCCACGACACAATGACGGCAGACTAAAAGGTTCACAAAAGAACCTTAAAATCTGTCGAAAAGGACCTAAGGAGTTAAAGTGAATTTCTAATGTTTCTATTTTTGTGTTGATCGTAAACAGAAAGTAATACATGCTTTATTCCGTCGAAAAATATCGAATATTCAAACCATTCTAAATCCTATAAGTGTCAGTTTCAGCAACAAAATCAAAGAAAGATTATTAATTTCGTCCAGCATTTGTAAAATGTTTCTACTTATCCATTAAGTAAATGCTTCGATGAATTCGAAGGCTCGATGTGTGGAAATAATAGCTAAATACTTTCAATACTTTGCGGTCGGTCATCTAGCAATCTCAATGGCTCTCGCAATTTAGTATCAAATGCTTGCTATAACACCACGAGGCGTTTACCCCAAGCGTAAGAACGAGTTTTTGTAAGCCACCATTATCGTGAAAAGCTATACAAGATTGAGTTACAATTATCTCAAATAGAGTATCTAATTTTGTATTCAAAGGGTCATTAAGTTAATAGGGATGCATCTATTTATAGAAGAAAATTTATAATTGAGAGATGCTTTCAATATTGTATAATGAGACAAGATTTTCTTTTAAAAACTTTGCAAGGTTAGTCCGATTAAGTGGCGAGAAGATATTTTTTTGGATCTCGCGTGCTTTTTGCAACTGTTAATGAGGCTTTGGGATTAAAAGGCCACGTGGTATTTGGGGCACATCCGCCACGCTCGTGCTTGTTGAAGTATTTGGTTTGTGAATTCCGCCGACAGATTGGGCAATCAGAAAAAAATTAACTTCAGGAACATTTTTCATACATCTGTAAAGTAAGGGAATTTTCGTTCATCTCGTTCGAGTATGAAATCAGATATGAGCTCTTCATCTCTAATTCCTGGGTTAAAATTCGAAATCACGCTTTGTTGGACACCTGGTCACATAGGCATTCGAGAGAGCAGACTTTACAGTAAAGACCTCAACGATGTAACATTAACTACCAATCCCCATTGAAGACGTTGAAATGTTTTTAAAGACAAAAAATAAAATCAAACTGTAAAGATTCTTAGTATGAAATCACAAAAAAAGCTCTACTCTATACAGCTATCCGTCACAGGATTCGGCAATACAAATGTGAATAGGAAAAATGAAGTGCAACAGACTTCGCATTGGCCATATCCATTTTACACATAGACACTTATTGATCGGTAGGTAGGTATTTTAATTACCGTCACACTGGAGCAACACAACGGGCTATTGACGACGGTAGGGGTCAATCCCCCAACACTAATCGATCGGGGAACCTGCTCCGGTATGATCAATTTGCCATTTTATTTTTACTGTTCGACACATTTTGACTGAATGTTGAGCTTTTATAACCATAGTGAAATCCGATTTGGAGTTTTAAATACAAAACTAGAAGAAATCCTTACAAAATAAAAATTTCATTTTATTCATCTCTGGCATCCGTTTTATGAATTATATTTAGATTTTAACATTGGCTAGTTTCCATTCCAAATTATACAAAGGACGTTCCATAAAAACTGAAAGTAAAGTCATAAAAAATCAAAAAATAAATTTACAGGGGAAAATACTTCATTCTTTTTTAAAATACCTTCCCTCAGATGATATGCAACGGTCCCATCGTTCAACCCACTTTTCAAAACAAGTAGAGAAGCTTTTTTCTGGAAGCTGCTTCAAAGAACCCTGCACTGCTGAAATACAAAACTTCAGAATCTGTATTAAATTTTCTACCACTGAGCTAGCTTCTCCTTCAACGTCGGAAACAGCCAAAAATCGCGTGGTGCAAGATCTGGACTGTAAGGGGGATGTGGCATGATTTTAATATTGCATTTACTAAGATATTGCTGAACAGAAATAGCGACATGCGGGCGAGCATTATCGGGATGTAATGTTCAATTCCTACCAGTTCATGTCGCTTTCTCGATATGTGCTGTCGCAAAATTTTCAAAACTATAATATACTAATTACCATTTACAGTAGTTTTTGGAGGCACGGTATGCTGATAGATTACACCTTTATGATCAAAGAAAATAATAATCATGACCTTTCCAGCATATTTGTGTTGTCGGATTGTTTTCGGAGGTGGTGAATCAGTGTGTTTCCATACATTTGTTGCGGACATGGTAAGGGTATCAAAATGATGTACCCATGTTTCATCACCTGTTCTTACAGTCTTTAGAAAATTCGGATCATTTTGAAGCATCTGTTTCCACTCACAACGTTGGTGAATTCTTGTTTGCATTTGTTCTTTAGTAAGGTGATGAGGGACTCATCTGGAACAGACATGGCGAAGCTGTAATTTGTTGCGTAGAATGCGAAATATCGACGTTTTCGAAAAGTTAGTTGATGCCGCTATCTCCACATGTCATTCGCCAATTTTCTAGCAAGATTGCCCATACAGTGTTAACATTTCGATCATTCACAACACTTTCTGGTTAGCCAGGCTTAGGAGCCAGTTCTGCAGACAAATGTCCTTTTTTGAAATCACCATGCCATCTAAAAATCTTGGACTCACCAAAACATTTGTTTTTGTAAGCTTCTTTCATTAACTTAACTGTTTCTGGAGCTGTTTTGTCAAATGCGACAAAATTCGAATTGCGAAGAGATCCAATCGGCGTGACGTCACAATCTCTTGCGAAAATATAAATATTCAACTGAAAAATTATTTATTAAAAGAAAATCAAATGTATAAGGAATCTCTCTAATGTAAAATTGTCCTTGCCCGTGACAGTATTTTCGTGGGATCACAATCGTTAAAACGATTCCAAAGGACGTAAAAGTCATGACATCATTGTCTAATGCGCCCATATTCGTATTACAAAAATAAAAAAGAAACAGCTGGAAAATTCTTTATTTAAAGAAAATCAAATGTGAGGTCTGGTGTAAAATTTTTCGCAGATTTCAAATTCGTTGAAATTTTTAATCTTTCTTTCACAATTCCGATTTTACAGAAAAGAACTAAACAATTCCAGTCAAAATTTTAATTAATTTGTTTTTCTTCTCTTCGCTTGAATCGTTTTAGCGCAGGAAATGGAATCTGTGATTTCTCGATAGCGAAGGTCAAATTCGTATGGTAAAAAAATATAAAAGTTACAATTTAAAAATTATTTGTTCAAAGAAAACCTTATTTTTAGGAATCGATCCAATATAAAATTTTCCGCAGATTTCAAATCCGTGTTGTGTTGCAATAAGTTTTTTATTTCCAGTAATTTAACTTTGGAGTTATTCTCTTATAAAGGGTTTCATTACATCCCCTTTTGTATATTTGTAGTGTAAATGTATTCTTTTAAATATTTGGAAGTACCGAAGAGATTCTTGGCCTGTAAAACCCTTAAAAATTATTAAGCTTTCATTTAAGTATTATATTGTGTTTTTCTATCCACTGTTTGCTTTACTTTCCTGTGGGATATGTTTTTAACCAGAGGCTTCCTCTGGTTCTTTTTTCGGCTCAAATGATTCCAAGTGCATTGCTATGAAGGTGTCCTGTCTTCAGTCAGCCATTGTCCCTTTCTCGAAACGAAGCTTTTTTCGTTCCTCCCAACACCCCTTTGCAGCAGACCCATAAAACTATTCCCCCTCTCTGAAGGAATTCGGTAGGGTCAACGCTGAAGTTCATCGTCCGACAGCGGTCTTCGCCCCACCCCAACCCCCGAATTGCGGGTAGACTCCTGCCAGATGCAGAAACGGAGAAGCGATCAGCATCCCGGGGGCATACTCGGAAACCCTCACGCTTTCAGCACCTCTTGGCGAGTTGGCGATAGATGCCTGTATCGCCAACTACGATAATCCTAATGTTAAAACTTAGAGGAATTGCCGCTAGAAGGCGTATTAGTTCTGTCGGCGGTTTGAAAAATCGCGCGCTGTTCTGATGTTGAATGCATTCTGTTTTGTTTATGCTTATGAGAATGTGTGAGGAGCTCATGTTTTTCAACGGTCTTTGTATTGAAAGCGGAATAATTTGATTAGGAAAAGTTAATTTGTCTTTAGGCGTATTCTTTTGAAAGATTGTATTTACTTTTCAGTTATACATCCAATCTCCTTCAATTTTCAAATGTGTTTATTTGATGCTTTAGAGATGCAAGAAAAATTTGTTTCAGCTTTGATTTTGAATTGTTTTATGCTATTGCGTTTAATTATATTTGTGAAGTGTAATCTTAGTATTTTAGTAGAGGCAGTGAGATTGTTCTTTCTGCGATCAGTAGTTTTAATTTTTGATTTATAGTTAGATGTAATCTAGTTTTTGAGATTACATTATATGAAAGTCCACAAATTGAATACATCTGATTCTATCAAAACGGACCATTTCTTTCGATTTTTAGATTGTTACAGGGAATGCAAATTTAAAATTAAGTGATTATTTTTAAAAATCAGTGATTTAAATAAGAAATTTGATTTCATTTCCTTTCTGTTTTATGTGTAATAATATTGAAAATGAAATAACTATGAAGAGACATGCTATTTTATTGAAGTTAGTTGAATATTAAATCAGCCTTCCTTTGAAGCACTACATAACCTTTTTTGATAGGGATCATAATTACAAGACAACTCTTTCCCTTTTGGGCCATTGAACATATGTCACTCACAAGCCTGTTCATCAGCATAGGTTTTGTTTAAAACATTCCTTGTGACTATAAATCCAATGGGCAATTTTGAATCATTCTTCTTCATATGATGGGTGAAGATTCACTTAATATATTTACTCAAGCATTATACCTAAAAAAGTTCCAGGGCCAGTGCGACCCCATTAATTCAAATTAGAAACACATGCTTTTTCCTAATCTCTGCAGCTATTTTTTTATGTGCTTTCATTTGCAAAATCTTATATTAAGTATTATTTTTTGACCCCTCATATGCCTGTACCAAAACTTTTGCATCATTAATTTTATATAACTTCCATACACCGAACACTGATGTGCTAAAAGTCATGGGATAGGAGTATGCAAATTTACTAGTGCTCACATTGCATTAAAAGAGTATAAAGAGTCAGATAGTTATCAGTGCTCTCTGTTAAACTCTTGAATGTCGACCTGCCAAGAATTAACCGAGTTTGAACGTGGAAGGATAGTTAAAGCTAAACGCATAAGCTTAACATTTTGGACATAGTTGAGACCTTGCTCCACATTGTCAAGGGTGTATCGAGAGTACCTCATAGAAGGCATTACCCATCACAAGTGCATTTGTGCTAACAGACTTAAGTTCTCATATAGGTATGTTGAAATAAACAATGTAATATGTCGATTTGGTTTTCCAAAACCTCTGTTGAACAAAATTAAGTAGTACTAATGATTTTGTGCTATTCTATTGATACACAAGCGGAAAGGGGAGGGGAGGTGAGGTGTAGAGGGAATAGTATCATTACTGAGTACAAGGAGTGAGAAAGCAACTTGCTGGTGGTTCAGTGGGTTTCTCATTGTTAATAGCTTGCAAGCTGTAGATGACATAGGTTCAATTCATGTGACTACCCTGAGCGTATTTATTTTTTTGCGTCAAACATTTCCTGTTTGTATACGCACACCTAATTCTGTTTTTGCACAAACTTTTTTTTTACTCAGATTCAAAATAAATATTTCATTCTCTATTTACTCCAGTCAGTTTGAATTTATTTGCCCAAATTTTACGAAATTTTTTTTTCTTCTATTTGTGGCATAGTAGTATCATCTGTTAAACTACATGGGTATTCGTAGCAATTACTGGGGGTTAGCAAGCAGTGGTCACACCTGACCCCATGAAAAGAACTATCACGGGCAATGCAGTGGTTAGTCAGTTATATTGCACCCACAAATAGATTGCATAACATGTAGTGTATGCGTTTTGGAATACATGTTTTCATTTACCAATGTATGTATCTACAATTTTCTAATTGTATTTGGTAACTAACACGACTGTATTCCCAACATCATTACAATGACACGCAACTGGAGGATTCAGTGATCTATCATTTGAAGATATTCATGAATCATTCGAGAAAGCCGTAAGCAAAGATGAATTATTAGAAGAGGTTGGCTTTGAGACTCCTAATCCCACAGAATGTAGTGATAATGAACAATAGGATCTTGTTCTAAATGCAGGTTTAGTAAAAGAATGTCTGGAACTGACCTGAAAATTGGGTAATCATTTTGTCAAACATGACCCTAATGAAAAACGCGCTAGGAAATTTCAACGTGAACTGAAGTTCTTGGTAGCCTCTTACAGATAATTATATAATGGCCTAACCAAAACACAACAATTAATAACTGAATTTGTTCGTAAAACTGTTGAAACATTCACACAAGATGATACTCATGCTCGTCCAAACAGAATTAGGTGTACATTAGTGTTGACTCGAAAAGGTGAGTTTGTGATCTCATTTGTATTGTACTGATGTGCACACTTTATATTTTCAGGTTCCTCATCCTTCATATTTTTAACTATCCCTTACTTGTATTTATGTTTTTGTAATTTCTATTATCAAAATCTGTTTCTATGTGGTTTTGTTTTTATTTCTTGAAGCAGGTGTTTTTGTGATAGCAGTTATTGCCAAAATGTTAAGTAATTTTTTAAATTACCCAATTTTTTACAAAAATAAACATTTTCTCTATAAAAAAAAAAGTTTCAAGATAAAAAAAAAAAATTTAAGATTGGAAATACTTAAATTTGAATAATTCTACACTTAATGGTCATAAGTTAAATTTTCATGCAAAAAGTTTCTTTTTGAGTCTTGTATGGTTAATTATATTTACAGAAAATTCGGATACGCAGCGAAAACTTGAATCTCTTCAAAATTCTACTCTACGTATTATCAGTAGTTACCCCTGGTACTACCGAAACGCTAAAATTTGCGAAGATCTTGAAATTACCGAACTTAAAACTTACTTCAGTAAACTTGCTACTAATTTTTATGCTAATCTTGAATTAATTGATAACCCTGCCATCCAGTGTATCCCAGATATGACCCTCGTCAACCCGAATATAATAAAAGACCCAGAGTCATTCTTAATCCTTAATGTTCTTACTATTTAAATCCTGCTTTTATTTTTTCTTTAATTTAATAATTCTTAAGCCTTCCTTGTCATCTTGCATCTTATGTACTGTTCCAATTGGACTCGTCCTTGATCTGCCCAATTTCTAAGCCACCTGTTTTCATTGGACAACCAACTGCACTCACTCTACCTTACATATTTCAGTGAACTTCAAAACCTGCTCAGTTCCCAACTACTTTCTGAGGGAGATAGAAGGCCTTCGGCCTAAGTTCTCCGGCTCACCCATTATTTCATTTTCATTTACAGAAAAATGAATTTTTGTAATGTATGACTAAATTACTTGATATTTAAAGTTTATTGTGTATTGAAATGAAAATAAAAGTTTTTATGTACCATTTGTTTCTTTGTTTTTCTTGTAAGACATTAATTAAAAAATACCTTCTATAATGAATTGAAGTACATATATTCACTGTAACTGAAACACTTCTTTTTGTTTACCTTCATGTGTTTGTTTACAAAAATATCTTGCAATGTCAGAATCAGTCTCAATAGATCATTCTGAATACATTAAATGTTGCTTACAATTTGTACTAAAAGATTTATATTTTGTTCTGATTTTCATAATTATTCAAGATTGCCAATGTTGTCTGGTACATGCAAGTATTGTTAACCTAGTAATTTTTTTCTGGATTGAACTGTTTTGGAATGTAATTTAAATTGAACTTTAGAACTGAAATAATTATACTTATATGTGGAATATAATATGGACCAAGAGAATTGCATGCATAATAACATTTAGAGCTTCGATGAAAATCCAAATTTTTCCCATATTGTGTTTGGAGAAAGCCTACTTGTGTGTAATGTCAACAGAGGTCCCTTGTTTTTCAATAACACTATATATCATACAGTATCAATGTTTTCTTGGGAACTTTCTGTAAGAAGTCGGTCAGACTTTTTCGTATCTTGCAGAGAACAGTGTTTTGAAATTTTTTTTACACATATTTGTTTTGAAGGCACACGATGTAACCCAAAGTAATTTTACAATTTTCTAGAAGTCTCCATCATAGAGAATTCATTTTGATTAAATATTTTGCTAAAATGTGCTGAGATTCACACTCACTAACCTAGATCAGCTTCCTAAATAAATGACAATCAAAAGCTGTAGAGCAAAATGGTCTTAAGAAATCATGTGGATGGAAGACTAAATATGCAGTGCTGGCAGTCATTTGACTGATATTAAATTCAATGAATAATGTCAATCATTGAGTGCACAATGAAATTAGAAATGTTTTATTTAAAAGTTATTCCAAAACAAAATGATGTCCTATGTAAACATCCTGCATAACAACTGAAGAAATTGTAAACCAATATTTTGGTTGGTAAATATTTTCAAGTCGTAAAATTTTCTGTAGCTATACATTCTGATTCTTGCAACTTTAGCAATATTGGCTTTAGTCCGATTTGCATTCAAAGCTTATCTAGAACCATGAGTCAGCTAAACTTGTTCAAAGTAGGCTTCTGTGAAACTTATAAAAATGTGCTCATGCTATCTCCATATATTTAACTCACTCAACATCTGTCCTGATCAGGACATGAAAATTTTAGATAAAATAATTTTTGAATAGACCTTTTGAAAAATTAATTAAATCAGCATCATGCTAATATAACAGGTGCCGTGGTTTTAAGAGCAACCAGAGGGTTGGAAGTTCGAATCCAGCCAAAGACCGTCATGTAGAAGGGGGCTGGTGCATGTTAAATCTGTTGTGTTGCCTCGCTATATGACCATGATTCTAAATTATGTTGTCTTAATCTTTCCCTTTGGGGTTGATCCAGGATCGTCACAAATAGCCCATTGTGTTGCTCCAGTGGGGAGAGAGACGTTAAATAAAAATACCATTAGATATACCACATTTCATCAAAATGTTGGTTTTAGACTAATCAGTAGCATGTTATAACTCCTAAAAGGTCTTGTGAATAAATTATTGCACACTTAGTAATTAAACGAATAATATTGCTGATTAATATTGTAATTTTATTATAAAACAAATATTACTTTTCTTCTGTTCATAATAAGAAAAATTATATATATCTTGCCTCATAGCAGTGAAAAATTATATATTTAATCATAGGTTATGTATTTTTTGGCATACGAAACTGACATCTGATGAACTAAAAAACTACAACTATAACAGGTGCCATGGTTGGAAGAGTAATGGACTAGCAACCGGAGGGTTGGGAGTTCGAATCCTGCCAAAGACCGTCGTGTAGAAAGGGGGCTGGTGCATGTTAAATATATTGTGTTCTTACATTAGCGTGGTGTGTAAGTTTGGAGTGCCAGCTTGGGTGTTGCCTCGTTATTTAAAAATGATTCAAAATTATATTGTGTCTTAATTTTTCCCTTTGGGGTTATAAAAATAACCAAGTAGCATAATTTTCATAATCGCCAAATTGAACTTACTTTTAGACCAAAGTGAGGCCAAGGGTCTGAAAAGTAGGGATGCGACATCAATGTCGATATTTTCAAAACATTAATGTATTGAAGCCGATGTAGCATCACTAGTTGCTAAACCAGTGTTATGAAATGGGGTAAAAAAGTTTAAATACACTGAATTTTAAGAACATCGATGTATTATCAACATTGATGTTTAGCTGTCGTTGTTGCATCCGAAACCGCACAGTATACATCGCGGGCCTCTAGCAAAGACTTTCTCAAGCCAACAGCAGGGTTCCCACGGTCCTTGAATTTTGTTTTCCTAACTAGGGGCCCTTGAAAATTACGAAACTTGGTAAAAAGTCCTTGCTTTTTTTTTGGACTAGTACATAATTGCGTTGGAATTTGTGTCCAAACTAGTTTCCTTCACGGCAGGTGCGCAATTTGAGCGTCATTCTGAAGTGTTGCGTGTTTTGACACCACGTTTTATATATATGAACAACCATAATGGGTGATGTATACATGAACACACAAGGTCAAACACCATGTTTCATTGACGCGTCATCCCATCGCTTTTTTGCATTCAAACATGAAAGAGTTCCGCCTCTTTGAACATTTCTTAAAATTGTCTCAGGGATTGATGAAGAAATACAAAGAAAATATTAAGGTTTTTGAAGGGGGTAACTGTCAAGTCGTACGTTCAAGAATGAAAACTTAACAGTTTAGGACACTGCATTATCCGTTTTCGTAAAACGCCGAATTCGTATTGAGAAAATATAAAAGTTGCAATTGAAAAATTATTTATTTACAGAAAAGCACATTTAAGGTATTCTTGTAAAATTTTCTACAGATTTCAAATCCGTTGAAATTTTTACTATCTTTAACGATTGTGACCAGAGAACAACTTTTGACACTGCAGTCAAAACTTTGGATTTGTTTTGTTTCTCAAACAAAATAAACCACGACAGCCATCTGCTGTAGTGGCCGTGGGCGAGAGCAAAATGAAAACGGAGATTGTGTCGATCGAACCATGTGCAAGCTCCCATACTCTTCTTCTTGCCACCAAAGAATTTATCGTACGATATTTTACCTCACGACCGAAATTGATATGTGTGCAAATAGCCCGATAGTTAGCATTGAGACGTGAAGCCCACTTTGCAAAAAAGTTCACAGGTTCTGTGATAAAAGAAAATCCAAACTATAACCAAAATTGATGACAACCTTTCCTCTTTTCTTTGACTGTCAGTAGTTTAAAAAGGAATTAAAAAATGTTTTTTTTTTAATAAATATTTTTCACATTTTTTTAAATTGACAATTTTTGCACGTGCTTTGTTTTAGGTCGCTATAAAAAACTTTAGGTCCTTGAAAAAAATATTTTTGGTTCTGAAAAGTCCTTGAATTTTTTTTGGACAAAGGCGTGAAAACCATGAACAGTAAACGGTTCATCACACTACTACTCAAAATACCTACCAACTTACCTATGCTGTGAAGAATGGGAGGTTTGAAGAGTTAGGGTAAACGAGGCATAAGTTTGGCAGTCACAAATCTGTCCAAGGCCAGGAGGGCCTGGTGACACTGAGGGTGTTGCGAGTAAGTTTTGGTAGCCTCTTTTAGGAAAAGGAGATCACCCCTAAGGTGTTCCATGAGTTTACAGTGGAAGATGTAATGGTGAGTCGCCAATCTCTCCACACTGACACAGATCAGAAACTTGGTTTCTGAAGAAAAAAAAGTTTTTAAAAAAGTATTCCGGAAAGCAATTATGGCCTGCGAGTAGCTGGGATTTTATGGGGTGGTACACGTATTGACTAACATCTGGAGTGGGAAAAAACTTGTGCATTCTTCTACATATTGTATCTCTACTCCATCGTAGTTCCCACAACTTCATAAGGATCTTGAGAATTTTAATTGACAAGGCAATTGTGCCCACATTTCACAGACAGCGAATTTTGACAGGATCAGTCTTATCACCACCCATGTGACATATTGACTGCAGCGACAAAGTAATGTTGTTAGGTGAGACACGACTTCAGAGACAAAGCACTGTTGTCGTCACGTGAGAGGTGACTTACGACCACAGAGACATAGTACTGTTGTTATGTGAGAGGTGACTAATGACCGTTAAGGCTTAAAATGGTAATGCGTGTAAAAAAATTCTGCCTCCATAGCAGCCCAAATGCAAGTGCTATAATTATAGGATATGAGATAGAAAAAACTTTGTTTAAAGAAAGCTATTGAAAACAGTCAAAATGGAATATTTTTTCAATTTAAATTTTGTTGTTATCTTGAGCTCAAATGAGTGAAACAAATCGAGAAGTGTATTTGTTTACAAAAAATTACTTTGCTTAAATCTTAATACTTATTATTGATAACTGCTTTTACTAAGTTTATATTTACTACTAGTTGTCTCAACAAACAGTGGTGAGATTATATCAGGTAGACGATCAAACAAGAGATTTGATTCATAAGAAACTATATTATGAAAATACAAACACTGTGTAGGTTATAAGGACGAATAAGTTCCACAAAAAACAAATACATTCTCATCAATTCTTTCTATTTGACGAGTTTTAGAGTCAGTGATCATTTTATATTGTAAAAATCATAACAAAAGGCAATTGTTGACTAAATTTCAAATAATTGTAAACATATATAATTTGTTTACATGGGGGTACGTTTTTGCCGCCTGCTTCTTGCATCAACCAATTCTTCAAAGTAGTTACAATACAGACAGTTAACGAATTACAAAAAAAAAATCTATACATTACAATATTGAATGTCAACATATATTTAGAATATCCACAAAAAAAAATCATACGGAAAATCATAGCACTCAGCGATAAAAAAAATGGCGATCTTTTTTACAACGTAGTAGGGTTGCTTGAGAAATTGAGAAGGATTGCCAATTTCCCCAGCTTTCGGTTCTCAAAGCTCTTTCTATCGCCAACTCGCCAAGAGGTGCTGAAAGCGTGAGGGTTTCCGAGTATGCATCCCGGGGCCAATGACAAAATTTGCTTGACAAAATGGAATCCATCACAAAACTTCTGGAAGGATGGTGGCAACAGGAGAGTGATGGTATAAAAAGGGGACACAACGAGAAAGCGTCTCTCTTGGCTTTTTTTCTCTTTTGGACGGGCTGCGAGCTGGGCTTTTCTCTTTTGCGGTCTGAAAAAGGGGTCTTTTGCTGGATGTGGGAACACCGTGGAGATGATTCAAAAGCCTGGTAATCTAAGCTCCAGGAACCATTTTTTTATCCCTTCTACCTCTTTCTTCTATCTTTTTCGTTCCTGCCTCCTCTTATAGGAACATTAATACATAATATTATAAATTTAAGGTAGAGCCAATTATGTGTCGTGCAGTTGATTTTTGTTAGATGTAATATTGTTAATTATTGTAAAATCATTATTATCTTAAAATGCTTATGCTTAAATAAATAATCCATGTTTTAGATTTTTAAATCTTTTGACTTTGGGCATTCTTTTTTTTTTTTTTACGCGTCAACACAAAACAGCATGTATCAGGTTTACCTGAATATTGTTTTAATCCTACAATGCATTGTGTAATCACTATATTTCATTGGCCATTGTATCGCAACCTATGTAGCGATTGCTTCTTGCTACACAGCATCCGTTGAAATTTTTACTCTATCTTTAACGATCTAGGAGATAGAAAAAAGAACAACATAACTCAAGTTAAAACTTTATTTGTTTTATTCGTCCGATGAAACCGTTGCTCGCGCGAAAAATCAAACGGAAAAAATAAATTTAGAACCTGTCGTCTCTTTATACTGTTGCTATTCTAAGGAAAACATAATAATTAAATTCCAATAAATTAATTAAAAAGTTTTCTAGATTGAATTTTAAAACTCGGGCTGGACCCCAAAATCGAAAAAAATGTGGACTAGCTGTGTGCCAAATTTCATTATTGTAAGTGCCATAGATTCGTCAGGGCACTACATAGAGACATACAGACACACAGACAAACACTTCCTTTTATAATAGTAGAGATTCATTTTCGAACATTAGTTGCATTAAAAACTGATTTTTAACTAATCAAATATTGATTCGATTGACTGTAACTATATTAAAGTAACCCTCTACAAGTTTAAAATTTATTTGTAAATTTTCTACAGTTAAAAAAAAAACATATCTGATTCATCTTTAATAAACATAATTGCAAAATCGTTTTATCAATTTGCTTTTTCAGTAAAACTAATATAATTCGATGTTGAAGGCCGAAAAAAAAATGATCGGAATTTAATTTTTATGGATACCACAATTTTCGAAAATTAATGTCAGTAGAGCGTTTACATATTTTGAAAATTGATATTAGCGTTAAAACGAACAACGCTTTAAAACGACAAAAACCTGTTGGGTTTGGGCGTAAACTCAGCTACCTACCCATTCGATTAGAGGCTTTAATTGATTCTGTAGCTAACAGTTTCACGCAAAATTTGAAAGTCAATTAACAACAGGCGAAATAAATCGCGTGAAATCAGGATTTATTAGTTTTCAGTTATTTAAAATGGATTCATACATATATTATATGAAAAATACTAACAATTCTTGTAATGATTTGGATTATCTTAAATATTCTAAAGCCTTAGGCCATTTTAGTGTTTAAGTTTCATACATTCAACAATTTTTTCTTACATCCCGAAAATTCTAACATCCTACTTTATGAGCTACAGACCTGCATATTAATATTTAGGTAACATGTGTATAATTAAAAAATATGCGATGACGATTTCACGATGCGAAAGTTCAATCTCAAGGAGGCCGATCATGCGTCCCCGTTCGAACTATATTATTAAAGGTCTTTATTAAAGGTATATCATTTGTGTTAGATAAGTTTCAAGCTGGGACACGCATGTATTTGTGGTAAAAATATATTCCAGGTAAATAGAATCTTGTAAACAAACCGTAAACACCTGTTTCTTTTAATCGGATCATCCACTGGGGCTTAAATTGTAGATATAAGTTTTCTTACGATAAAAGATCCTATGAGAAACCGTATTTATTTAAAGGTTATTCAACTTTATCTTTGACCCTGAATTTCGATAAAATATAATTTTGTCTTTTTCTAAAGCAAATATTAATGTAGTTAAAATATTAAAAAAAATTTTAGAAAAGCAAATAAAAAACACGCTTTTTCAAAAATCGAAAAATTCCTCTAACGAGGACAAGTACCTACTTTTTAAAGAAAATTAATTTTTAGAAGCAGAAATGAATGGTACATATTTTTTCAAAATTCAAGGTCAAAGAACAAATTGAATTAAAAAATGTCATTCATTGTTTGATTCTAAATTTGGCCCTTTAAATGAAGATCCCAACCTACCACAGATCATAAAGCGCATCATTAGAAACACAGCCGAGTCCGCATATAGCTAAGTTGCACTAAACACTGAAAATTATTTGGTACATCCGATATTCGTTACATCCGATATAATAAAAAATGGACTTACCCGACCATGATCTAAAGCAAAAGAATTTTCACACGAAGGCTAAAACTTTGTTTCATAAAAGTGGGAAAAAGTCTGTAAAACTTTCTTTTGAACAGTTGAATTTACAATGCAGTTGAATAATTCTTTTTACCATGCACTAAAATTATCACGACAGTCAATTTTATGCGATTTGAAGAACGCACGCAAATTCTGAAGACTGTACACGGTAGATTATGTCACTAATTGTCTATTTACTTCAACTTCAATATATTCCTCTTCGGAATCATCAGAAGCATTTTGTACCAGTGCTGCAATGATGTGCTTCAATTTCTACGTTGCAATCGCTAGCAACATAATCAACAAAAGTAACATCAACACATTCAAAGTTCTTTTTTCCTGTAAATTTTTCCACATGGAACTTTCTTCAGGATCAGGTTCAGAAATGAAATCTTGAGTCCCCAAGTCCCCCTAAAAATTCTGCATGTTTCCAGTAGTTTTAGATGGTTTTCGATTGAACCAAACGCCAGGCATCATCTAAAAATTGGCAAGGCAAGCAATTTTAATATCCGCAACCAAATGCAGATCAGTGTCTAGATTCAAAAGAACGTCAAATAATCTGAGATCTGTAATACACTTTCACGCATTTTATTATGCCCATATCTAAAGGCTGCAGTTTTGATAAGTACTCTGCTTTGTAACATAACAAGACAAAATCATAACGGTCCTATATTCGATTTACAACAAAAGGTTAAAACACGTGACCCTAGTAACCAATAAATAACCAACAGGCAAAACCTCTTCTCCCACATTCCTCGGAAATTTGTCTCCATTGTCACTGACCCCTCTCGTTTTTGTAGTCCACAATTGAAAAAAAAAAGAAGTGGGGGGTGGGGATTGATCCTTGGCAAGAACCCAAAACTTCGCAGTATCCGATATTCACGCTCCAATATTTCGCTATATATGCAATCCTTTTAACACTAGTTAATATTGCAGTTCCAAAGGGACAAAAAAAAGTCGTTATAACCGATATTTCACTTTATCCGAGCTCGCAATAAGTGGGCTCGACTGTATAACTCATTTTACAACATTCCAAACCTCGGACTGCGGATGCGAAATTTTGCATCACAATTTTTCTTTCGAAAACCCTCAAGAAAATTTCGTATTTGAATCTTTTTTCCATTCCAATGACAGATAAGCAGGTGTTTCCATTCAGCTGCAAGATATGATACATCCCAGCGAACGTGAAGGGTATGCTTTGAATGACGCCAAATAGTTGTCCCATTATCCTGCTCTGTATTTACCTCCCTTATATTGTATGTATTGATTTTTATAAATCATGTCTTTAATTACTCTTATAGGGTCACTGTAGCCCTGTTGCTAAAGTACGGGATAAGCAATCGGAGAGTTACGAGTTCGAAATTAGGTCCAACCAAAGACCGTCGTGTTCAAAGGAGGTTGGTGCACGTTAAATCTCGTGGTTTCAAATGTCCTCACGTTGGTGTTGTGTGGAAGTTTGGAGAGTGGGGTTCAATATCATCGGACCGGTTCAAAATTGCGAGTTGTACTCGGAATTTTTGCTTGGGACTGATTCCGGACCGTCGCCCATAGCCCGTGTGTTGTTTCAGTGGAACGAGGGAAGTCAAATATTATTCTCACTTTCGCTATTACACAATTTTTGGTTTGTCCAACTGTCTTTTGCGCATGTATGCTTGAGTTGATACTACCTTGGTCATGTTACCGAAGTTTGACCGTCACCTCAGTTTAAATCAATCAGTTTCGCTAGCAGTATACACTAAGACTAGGCCTCCACTTGCGATTTCTAGTCGAGCGATTTTTCAGTCGCAAAAATAAAACTCATTGTTTCAAATACAAGTGCACAAACTTGCGACTAAACAATCGCAGCGATTAAAAAGTTGCAACCGGTCATATTTTCACTGCGACGCGACTGTCGCTCTACCCAATGAATTACACGGACAGGCGTGGACATGCACCCGCTTGCGATAGTTTAGTCGCAGTTCTGAAGCAGTCTTGTTATGGTCTCTGTTTAAAACACTGCAAATACTTGTATAAATGTCTGACAACGAATCTACCGGAGGTGATGATAGACGATTACTAATAGTAATTAATACTGAGTTACTTACTAAAATAATTTAAAAGAAGAATTTATAGAAATTGAATATCGATGGACGAATCGATGGTTATCGATGGACCAAATATTCCCAACAATTCGTCAAAACTACCTTTTGTCATTCGGTAATACTGGAAAAACTTTGCAGGGTGCTCACATAAATCTTCAAAAACTTGTAAAACTACTCTTTCAATAATCTTTGACTTGTTATTGATTGTACCCAATAACGATGCTTCCTGTGTTTATTTCTCTCCCGAAGTAAAAGAGCGATCGCACAAGTAGTTTCAATGACATCCATTGGAAAACTGTTCTAATTCAACTATTTATCTATCGCAGTGTATGCACCTTGTAGATATTCTGCAGCAGCGAGTTTTTGATTGCCGCGACTAGAAATCGCAAGTGGAGGCCTAGCCTAAGGAAGAATAAAAAGCAGCGATACGATTTCTATGGCCGGAAGGTGTGCTAGGGGCAGAAATTCATCGGAGGCTTATAACACAATACTTGAACAGCTCTCTACCACGTAGAAGTGTGTATGAGTGGATCGAGAAGCTTAAAAGAGAGAGGATACTGATACAGACTATGATTGAGGACTTATTGATGAGAAGATTCGTCGAGCTCGAGAAAAGGTACGGCGAACCGGCGAGTTACCATCGACAGTGCTGTAGTCGTAAAAAAATCAGAGGGTATACCATGGGCACTCGCAGAATTTTGTCCACGGGGAGGCGAGATATGTACATACTACTTACACTTTCCACGGGGGGCAAAAAACATATACGCGCCCAATTTGTTCCAAAAAAAACATTTACGCCTCTGTTAAGAATAATTGAAAAAAAATATATATATATATATATATATATATGTATATGTATTTCAATTATTCTTAACAGAGGCGTAAATGTTTTTTTTTTTTTGGAACAAATTGGGCGTTTTCATCGGTCCCTCAAACCCTGAATAGGCACATATCATCTATGCCAAAACGGCGACAGATTACTTTTACCCTCTTTTCTCCATGGCGAATATCCCCTGTATTTATATTTTCTGGATCAAGCGTGGATATATCCTTAAAAAGTTGATAATTTTCTTCATGAACATCAGAACAAAGTCTGGATTTCATTCTATCAACAATAATTTGAATGAATTGCTTCTATAGCTATCTGCGTTTCACGTGAAGTTTTCAACGAAAGGCAAAACGTGTACGTAGTTTTTAAGGATAAGCAGAGGGTATACGGAATTTTCTCGAAAAATCAGAGGGTATACGGCGTATACCGCCGTATACCCTCCACTACAACCCTGACCATCGACAATGTAGCTTGTTCTCTGCATACTAGACGGACACGGAAATAGGGAAGCTGTTCGTAAATGGTTGGTCAACCAATCAAAAACCTTCTTGGAGCGAATGAACGGAGCTTGTGGTTGACTCGACCAAGTGCATCGAAAAGGAAAGAGACTATAAAAACGACTATCTTGTTCAACCCCTACATTTGTGTAACTCAATTGAAAAATTAATAATTTTTGACTTACCCTCATAAATTCGAAATGTAGCGTCAAAATTGAAAATCCTGAAGTTTGTGCACATTTTAATTAAGTAAATTTGATGCAAATGAGAGAACATGGCTCTATTGAATGGTAGCTTTGAATTTCCTCTGAACTATGCGAGAGAAAGTAGGGAAGTTCAATTTTGATAAAAGAACAATTTTTAACGGATTTCAAGACGGCTGAATAACGAACCGTTCTGTAAGGAGGATTCAAACATGAAACTCTTCAGACTGCTTGCTAGAATGCCCAATTTGACAAAAGAATTGGACCAGTAATACTGACATAATTTGACCAACCATCGTTAAAGGAGCATTTCATGAAAGTGGTAAGGGAAATACGTTACTAAACTGGTCTTAAATGTTTGGGTCGGTTGATGTCTTTGAGACACTAATCGAGCTATTTTCTATGTATTCTTGTGTTAATATCTTCCTTAAGGAACTGACTATTTGAGGGCGAATGTTCATCATGTGAATGACTAACGTTAAAAGATCCCTTCACGGATAAACATCATTTATCAAACGTTCTTCACGCCTCCAATATTTATGAGCCTTAACTTATCTATTAATAACGAAAATAAATGGGACCACCTTAAAACGAGTTTAAGCAAACCCTTTGTTCTTTAAGCATTTTCCCCTTTACTCTGTATCAAAACATGCTCTGAAGCAAACATTTATCTTCGGTGGGAGACTTTTCAAGCTTTTGCTCTGACATAAAATCCTGTTTTTTTTAAAAAACATTTTTGAATCTTTCAGATTTCTATGATAAATTCTTCTTTTGTCGAGACTTTATTTGTAACTGCTCGAAGATCCCGTTCAAGTGGAATTGACTCAATTTTTGTATTTAAAAATCAAACGAATCATTAATGCAGTTGTTTCCAAACTTACTTTCCTGTCCCTTTTTATGGAGTCACGGTTAATTTCACAGATCAATGGTTTATTTAGCAAACCACTAAATAATACATTTTACAAACATTTTTTTCTTCTCTATATTAAAAAAAAAGGTTTGAAAACTGTGTTGTTTAGCTCGATTCATAGACGGTTTCCCGAGAAAGTACGGATCAGAAAATTACGAAATTAACATGATTTGCTCTTCATCGTGTTCCCTGGACAATTTTGAATATTTTTTTCCGACGCGGCTATTAGTTTAGAGTTTATTAAGTGTCAAAGTTGAAAAAGAGAAATTTCTACAACGAGTGAGTAAAACACATACACATTTTCAGTCTTCAGCCGTGAGCTTTTCTTAAAGAGTACCTCTAAACGTGAATTTTTGTAGATCGTCGAGTTTTTTTAGAAATTTCAATTTGGTTCCTGATAATATTTTCTTGAAATTCGGGAAAAATCGGGACATTTTCGTTATTTTTTTTAAAACTGTCATATCTATATCTTGTTACTATTAGTTTTGAAATTTGAAAACATCGCAGTATACCTTAGAATATACTGTTTCTTACAGTACAATTATTTTTGAAATTGGTTAATAAATAAATTCGATGCGATCAAAAGTTGGTCATACAAATTTCGGAATATTGCGATATTTTCGCTACGTTTTGTTAAAACTGTCATACCTACAGCTTAACACTATTATTTTCAAAATTTGAAAAGATCACTGAATACCTTAGATTGTACTCTTTCTTATGGCACAATTATTTTTCAAATTGGTTTATAAATAAAGTCGACGCAGATGATCGGAAAGTCAAATCAGGATTTTATAAATTATTAAGATAGTTTCGCCGTCGCAGATTCACTCTGCAAAAGGATTGTTGGTTTAAGAACGTAAGTGAGCAGGGGGCGGAGCCCCCTAGTATATAAAATAAATATGAAACTTCACTACGTTAAAATTATCATTCAATTAAAATGCGATTGTTATGATAAATCACATAAAAGGTGTAAGTGATGTCATACACTATTTGACGACATAATATATGTAGAACTCTTATTTGTGGTGAAAGAGATGAAAAGAGACATTCTTAAAATTTAAGATGTATTTTTGCAATGGATAGGAATAACTATTTACAAGTTAATAACATTGTTGCAGCGGGCGTGACAGTATGCCAACTACTCAAGAGCTCTGGATCTCTGAGAACAATTTCGGTTCACTCAAGACATCGTGGTACTAGTTATTACCTGGATCACAGGAAATGGCAGCTGCTCTCGTAATTCTTGATACTATATACCACCTCGGGCATCCTGATACAGCTAGGTCATCCTGCTGGACACGGAATGGGAAGTAGCCATCATAACAATCGGGAAAATCCAAAAGGAAAATGAATCGAAGGAAAAAATCTTAGTTGAGCATGTTTGAGATCCACATGTAAATTTTTTTGCACCATGTAGCCATTTTGTGCGACGTTGGGTTGATTTCGGCGTCTACTAGCAGCGTTGTTGGAAAACATCTTTTCGTCGTGTGCAGTGGTTAACATTACTGAGGATTTTTTAGTGTGTGTAGTGATAAGCTTGACTGCGAGTTTTCAACGTGACTGCGGGAATGAAAAAAAATTAAAAAAAAAAAAAATTAAAAAATAAATAAAAATTTTTTAGTTGTAAATTTTAGTTGAAGCAGGTTTTATGTGGTCGCAGTGGTTGAAGTAAGGTTCGAATCAGCTCGTGACTTTGGTAGTAAACAAATTCTTTTGTTGAAAGTTGGTGATATAAAAGTAAACACTTCTATTCCATTCAAAAATAAATGGATAGAGTATGTACAGTTTCCGGAAAGAAAAACAAACCACCCCTCTTCATTCGAGCAAATTTAACAGAAGAGAAAATTCAAAGATGTCGTTTTACAAGAACTAAGGTCTTGTTTCTATTCAAATGCATAAAATTTGCTTAAAGTGCCAACTTCATATTAAATTGAGCACCAACTTCATAATTTTCAATAAGAAACCCCCTATTTCGACACACAATTTCGAATCTATATTAAAATTTAACTTCATACACCAGATTTTATGTTATATGTCTTACCGTTTCAAGGTTATGAGTACAAAAAGATTGGAGCTCCTAATGGTTAAATCAGTTTCTTAGACTTTTATACATACCTTTCTAAATAATATTTCCATAGCGCTGATAATTTGTACCATGTTACTATTTAAGAATACGAACAAAATCTACCTAATATTTAAAAAAAAATAGTTTTTAGTGTGCAATAATGATTATTAAATTAATGTTTGAAAATTTATCAATTGGAATCTTATATTTGATTCAGATGGTCTTTTAGTATGGCCATACAAAATGTCCAGCTCATTCCAATAATTAGTTTTTGACCTACATTAAATTTTCTACAATTTTAGGAGCAACCAAAAGTTTTAAAAACGTATGACAAACCTCGAATAAAAATTCTTGGATTGTTTGCACTTGCATAGTAAATATAATAATACAATTTTAAAATCGTTTGCACTTGCATAATAAATACAATTCTCGGATCGTTGAAAAAAAATATGTTTGAAACAGTGTTCAAATTTTAAATTCGGTTAACTATAACTACAATTAATCTGGATCTACGAATAGCGACTTTCGATGTCAAAATGATCCTTGAAATTGACACAAATTTTAGGATTGAATATCTCGGGATATAAAGGTAGTAAAGTCATGATATTTCACATTTAGAGTAATTTAACGATGCAGAATCTGATTATGGCATCAAAGCATAGCATTTCCATTAGAAATTTCGTTGTTTGTGCAAAATTTGATATGAAGACGTCCCCTTATGCAGATTTTTTGGATTTAAATTTGTAGAGGATGTTATTCACTATTGAATGATACCTTTGAATTTGCTCTGGTATGAATAGCGCTCGAAATAAAGGCGGTGGTTTATTTTTTACCCGTGACTTTACCTCTTCAGTTAAATACGCGAACAGTTTCAATATCTTTCAATGTAAAAAAACATCATCTTGTGGAGGCATAGACAAACTCCCGAAAAGAGAATTTGATGCAACAGGAAATGAAATTTTTTCTAGCGGAGGATGAATCATAATTTCGTTTGGAGAAAAGAATAATTTCAATTAAGCATGGGACGTGGTAAACCAGAATAGCTTCCTTTTTGATTAACAGGCTGTTGAGGCATTTTAGTTTCGTTATTCAATGAATGATAGCGAGGAATTATGTCAGTCGTGCTTGCGTGGAATTTGTTTCGTCTTCACTTCGATCATCGTCAGAATTTGATTGCGCACAATATTTAAGTCTAAATTTTCTAATCTAAACTGGATTCGACCATTTAATTCGTTAATGACATCTATCACCTTTCAAGGGGTATAATGTTGGCAATTGAAATGAAATCGAGCAAAGAGAAATTTTTGAGAACTGCTTATTTTTTCAACTTTACATCACAATTGGATGGAAGGCAGATAAAATTTTCATACCTGATCTGTTGTCTTCCATTGTCTGTTTCAAATATACAAGAATGAGAATATATTGTTGATTGATATCGATTTATTTCGTACTGACAGTTTAGATGATTTCGCATTCAGGTAATCCAATCGGGTTTTGTCACAGTGCAGACGGCTTTAAAGCTTGGCAATCCAAGCTGTTTTCCTTTTGGTTTCAAATACACTACCCTGCAATAATGGACCGGACAGCAAGATGTGAATGTATATGGGGAAGAATACATGCTTTAATAGGGGGAGCCGCGGTAGCTCAGTCAGTAGAGCGTCGGGTTCGCATCGGAAGGGTTGTGGGTTCTGTCCTCAGCGGAGACTGCAATTCTGATGGTTGCAAGATCGGCGCTTAGACCTGGGTAAAGACCGTCGTGTTCGCTAATGGAGGCTGGGGCACGTTAAATAGGTCGTGGTCACAAAGTCCCCCATATTCCCATACCAAATCAATACCTCTGGGGGTACCTGATCAGGGGGTTATCGGCCTCTGATTGGGATCTAAATTACGATATGTGTGAGTGAATGGATGTATGAAAGGGACCTTCCTGTAAAACGGATGTGTCATATATGAAGAAGTCCAACCCTCCGGGGCAATGGCTCACCCAATTGCGCCATATATGGCCAGCACGACAACAACAATAGGGGGATGGTCCCCCACGTGATACAACTGCACTATCAACCCTTCTGGGTATACTTTCAACAAGGTTTTGATACACAGCTATGGATATTTGTGGCCACTTCTGTTGTAAGAATGTCGCCAGATCAGTTGTAGATTTCATACGTGGTTCTCTAGTCGGTAAGCGTCGCTCTAACTCTTCCCTCAAATGTTCTATGGGGTTTCGGTCGGAACTCTGAGTAGGCCAGGGAAGACGTTTTACATCCATATCTTGATACCACTGCTTGACAGAGACTGCAACATGACATGGAGCGTTGTCGTCCTGGAAGTAACATTCGTCCATTCCATAAAGTTACCAGAGCGTAAAAGGAACCTGATTGTACAAATTGTTCATCTAGGCGTCGGCGTTCAATTTGTTAGGAACAACATGCAAAGGTCTCAGGCATACCACGAAAAACACCCCCAAACAAGCAGTCGGATTTTATGCAAATCCGCTGGCGTCCGGTCCATTATTGTAGGGTAGTGTATACACACCAAGATTATTCACTCAAAGTTCGCTTTGAGTGAATATCGCATCGTGGTTACTCCTGTATTTCTTATATTTGTTATTCTCTGCAGCGGGTTGATCTAGGGAAGATTGGAAAAGCACGAATCAAGTTTCCGCGGAACTCTTATTTGTTGTGAAAGGGATATAAAGAGGCTTTCTTTACAATTAAGATGTTTTTTTTACATTGGATATTATTTACAAGTTAATCCCATAGTTACATAGTGCGTTCTTCAAGAGTCTGTCCTTGTGAGATCTCTGAGAACTTCGTTCAGTCTAGACATCGAGGTGCTTGTTCGTGGTTCTTTCTGGATCACAGCAAATGTCTATAAAACGGACAAATATTCCTCACATCTATGATCTTGCTCAGCAGGATTACTAGTATTCCTTGGTTCCTTATTGATTTGTAGACGAATGTCACAATCGTAATTTATCAGCTGTAGGAATACATCTGGAAAACAATGTCTATATCAAAACAGGATAACTTCTTGATGTGTTTCAAATCCACCAAGTCACGAAGATGACTCCATGCAGCTTTGAATGCATATTTTGATGGTAACGCTTTTGGCGCATTTTTTGAAGCGAGTTAAACGCCGGTAAAGGCAATCATCTTTATTAAGTTTATTCCGTATTTTATGGCAACCTCGCGCGGGGCAAGGAGAAAGTTTAAATTTTCATTCATAATATCCTACAAAGTTCTTTTCATTTCCGAAAATTGTTCTTTGATTTTATTGGTTCTTTCTTCCCCGCTTATTTTCTCTTTCATGTAAATTGTAAGAATTATAACGTTCAGTTTGATTTTAGTCACGGTCCAGTGTAGTTGTTTCAGGTTGTGTTATTTCTTGCTATTTTCTTTTGAAAATCGTTAATTAGTTTCCGCTATAGCTTATTTTGTTAAAAAAGACATTTTTTAAAAAGAATTTCTAGGGCCGCAGTAGCCTGGTTGGAAGACCAACTCATTAGGAACCGGAAGGTTGCGAGTTCGAATCGAACCTAAGACCGTCGTGTACTAAGAGGACTGGTGCAAGTTAAATCTGTTGGGGGCTCAAATGTCCTCTCGTTGGCATGGTGTGAAAATTTTATTCAAAATTAAGTGGCGTTTTCCTCGGATCTTTCCTTTCTGGTTTGATCCCGGACCGTCGCCAATAGCCAGTTGTGTTGCCCCAGTGCCGACATTAATAAAATACATTCCAAAGAATTTCTTCCTTTGAAACATAAAAGGTGTGCCAAATAAAGCGCCAAGAGCATTACCACCATAGTACGTATATCAAAGCTATACCGATTGCTCTTCATACAACACAAAAAATGAAAAGTAATTGGTGTGAAGCGGTGCAAGCGGACAACTGAGAAGCGAGGTGATAAAATAATTCAACCTGTGATATGCATGGAAGACACGCTATAAAAGTGAAGAATACCACCCAGGTTTCAATGATGGCTGCAATACGAGGAAAATGATGTGCAGTTCTTTCAACACCGCGAAGTATGTAAGTTGTATTGGGTTGATGTAAAAGTTCGTCCCGTTTTTGACGCTAGATGGCATTGCATCGATCGAAGTGTTATCTACTTCATGTTTTGATGCTTTAAAGGAGTTTCACAGCCAAGTGCTTGAGAAAAAAATTTTGTTATTGCGTTATAATAAAAAAAATTATTAAGCATCAAAAATGGCAGGGAATAGGTGCATTTTCGACCTATTCCTTTTTTCCGAATAGGCAAGATGCTTCGGAAACGTAAAAGGAGATGCGTTTTGCGTTGGGTGAGGTTGCCGCTGACGATTCAACGTACCATAAGTGGTTCCGAAAGTTTCGTCACCTGGATCAGTTCTTTCACCAGAAACCTCAGAACTACGAGCGCGGCTTGATGCAGCTACGGAAAGATGGAGAGGTCATCGAACAGAACGGCCCATGCTATATCGATTCAATGTAATTTTTAGTAAATAGAATAATTTTTCTTCAAGTTGTGTCTAAAGAACGGGACGAACTTTTGAATCAATCCTGTTGCCCAGTAGTTTATAACGGTTCCATAAAGTTTTAATGGAAACGATATTGGAAGGCAGGTTGATTTCAATCTGATGAGACCATTTCAAGTCCATTTCAGGATGCTTCTGATCCTAGTTTGATCAGGGTAAAAATAGAGCAAAAATGTAAATTTGTGCTTCTATAGTTAATTTAGGTCCTTTTCTGCTCAATAGGTTGGATAATAACTTTTAAAATTTTCTTATGAGGAGAAATGTTTTGTCAAACTGGATCAAGGATCTATGGAAAATGTTGGCGTTTTCAGTTGCCAAAGAACCACTTATCGTGGACTTAAATTCTTGTCTTCAATTACAAACAATTTATTTTCTTTTGAAACTATGCAAGTTGTGGAAGGAGCAGGTTCGATTTTTGTAACTTACCGTGAGTGAATTTCTCTCTTGTGTGTCAATAAAAATTTGTCTTGTTTATTTGTTCATTTACTTGATGCTGTCTTGTGTTTGGCACAGCTTGGCTAAATATGGCCCTTGCGCCATCAAATCCAGCCACCGATTTCTATGTGATAATAGTCCTTATTGTCTGCTGCAGCAACGTGACATCGCACATAGGATGAGTTATTTTTTGAAATTATCAAGTGATGCACTTTTTTAACATCATTCGATAAACTAATGTTTAAAGTAACAAACGAATCGCTTTCACAAGCATAACAACATACCAAATTAGATTAAATGTTTTTAGTGCAGCTGGTAGCCTTATTATTCTGTGCAAATTTTGTCAAATCTTTGACTGTTGAAGATGGACTCAATCGAGTTCGCTATTGGTTTTCACAAGATTTCGAATTGCAATACTACTTCTAAAGCATTGTTATAGTAGGAAACCTTTATTCTAGTACAAACACTACCCCATTCCATCTGTATAATGCAATTAAAATTGAAAGTCTCCGATAGACCAATCCATTTGCAGGATGTATTTCTTTCAAAAGCTAATTCGTAAATGTTACAAGCTTCCATGGATTGAATGGATGAACTCAGTTTTTCAAGAAAATCCCTAAAAGGTAGTTTAGGAAACCTCATATGAATACAAGTAAATCAATATAAACTTGTTATTTCCGAAGTAAATGGATCAGTAGTAATGAATTTATATATATAGTGAGAACAAATCTTTTTACAAAAATAATTTATTTTAATCGTTATTTTTAAGAATGGGATTCCAAAGATGAATCCAATTTCAAACGTTTCCTGAACTTCACGGACGTAATGAGACGCAATAGCAGAGTTTGCATTCGAAAACTACAGCGGAGTTATATATATATATATATATATATATATATATATATATATATATATATATATATATATATATATATATATATAGAAAGCATATTCTGTTTATATTTTTTTTATCATAATTTCGATATAAAGTTATTTGTTTCTTACGTAAGCTTTCATTTCTAAAATCAACTTGGTTCTATTAGAAAATGAAGATTTCCTTTGCTAACTTTTGATTACAAAGTATTGATAAAGCATACTTCTTTAATTTCAAATGCCCATTTTCCCAACTCTGATTGAGATTCGAAATGTTTCAGAAGTCTATAGGAATCAATCGACACACCACGACAACCCGCGACACGACATTAAATTATACTGTGTCTTCTCTGATGCATATTCGACTTATTAACCTTAAAAGCAATTTGAAAAGTTCCAGTGGATGTATGGTAACGCTAGAATGAATGTCTTTGGAGTTGAATTAAAATTTCAATTCAACTATAACTTCGCTCTTGTAGACTCCAGAACGAACCTAATGGAAAACAAAATATGTTCAGGAAACCCAGATTTTTGTTTCGAAAAAGGAGCTTTTTCATAACATCGAAGAATCTTTGGAGAAAGCCCAGGAAACACGCGTGGGTAGAAATGAAGCATCTCAAGTTCCAATGAATGGGGCTGAACAGTGTTTTTTAAATGTGCTCTTCCATCATGAAATGAGGCCCATTTCAAGAATTAGAAGCAGCTTGAAATTTCTATCAGTTTATTGGTTTTTAGACTGGACAGTTAGACCCACGTTACTTTGAAGCAAGAATAGTTTCTAGCTGATAGACCAAAAATCTTTCACATATAGGGGATGTTAATAATACTTATCCTTTTATTTCCTTAAGAAATTGGATAGCATCCTGCGGAAGCATTTATTTTTTAAATTCAATTTTCCTCCCTTCTTTTCTAGACTGCCACTACTAACATGGAAAGTCTCGATTAATTTTTTGACGTCAACATATGCAGAAAGAAAATTTCTGTCATGTCATAAGTACTTCATTAGCAGTTATCAATCAATGCCTTTGTATTTTTTTTTAACAGAAGTACTTTTGGAATAAAAAACTACACTATATTTCTTAGTTGCTTTTAATTTTAAAGGCTATTTTCTCTTTCAAGATTAGATATGTTAAAAAATCCTTTAAAATATTAGCTCATGTGGCTATTATTAAAGAACTGTTTTTAAGTGTCTAACGAATTTGCGTCCGGAAGACCCTTCTTTCCTTTGTTACTTATTTCTTTTTTAGCCTCTTTACCATTCTATATTTGTTTAATTTGGAGTTACCAATGAGAAATCCAAGGACACTGATTCGAAGGCATCTCTTTCAAGGAAAATATTATTTAAATAAAAAACCCGAAAAGAACCACGTGTCTGCCATTAAAATGCGTAAAAAGCTAGTCTTCCCTGAAGACAAGAAGTAGATACTCTGAAGAGCTAGGTGATGCTTTACAGTAAGGAAACATATGTCCAAAGTATTTTATAAATATTTACTCTTGTATATCAACCCAACAGGGCATTTTAAACACATTAAACACAAGTTTGTTGAACTCGCCATTTAAGTTGAAACTCATTTGGGTGCCCTGATATGATGTTATTTGAAATGGAAAACCAAATATATTTTGTTGAACCCTAAAACATGGCATGGAGACATCAGAATTCAAGGTATAGATCTTCTTAATTTTAGGCAGCAAAAGTTAAGAATTATGTTCTCGAGTTCGCGAAGGGTTATAGTTTTCCCTTACACAGATACCCTGAGTGCCATTAGGGGCCGTCAAGGGGTATGCCTACGCGCTATAGCAACAGGCGAGTTACAGGCGATTCGATTCCTATCAGGTTGTAATGTATCTGTGTAAGTAAAAACCTTCTTTGCGTGTGTCCATTACTTGGTATATTGTATGTCTTGTGTCTGGAGCAGCATGGTCAAATATGGCTCTTACGCTATAAACCTCCAACAATCAGTCAAATGTGGTGTTGCAAACTCTTGGATTTGTACATTAATTGAACTTCGGAGTTCTTCTTTTGAAAAGGATTTCATATTACATCCCTTTTAAACATTTGTGGTGTAAATGTATTTATTTTTAGAAATTTGGAAGTACCAAAGAGATTCTTGGCCTGTATAACTCTTTATTGGAAAAATAGAAGAACAAACTTAAATTGTGTTACTGTGTTTGCTTAGTTATGATTTGAAATTGCTGTTAAAATGTAATGGAAAATTATTAGGCTATGATTTGAGTGCTATTATACTGTGTTTTTTCCTATCCACTGTCTGCTTTACTTTCCTGTTGGATATGTTTCCAACCAGAGGCTTCCTCTGGTTTCTTTTTGGTTCCATAATTCCAAGTTGATTTCGTATGAAGGCATACTGTCTTCGGTCAGCCATTGTCCCTTTCACGAAACGAACTTTTTTTCGAGTGGTTCCTCCCGACACCCGTTTGAAGCAAATTCATAAAACTCTTCCCCCTCTCTGAAGGAATGCAGTAGAAGTAGAGTCAACGCTCAACACCCTCAAGTTTATTGTCCAACAGCGGTCTTCGCCCCCACCCCCAAGTTGCGGGTGGACACCGGACAGATGCAGAAAAAGGGTGACGATGATCGTCTCGGAGCCAATGAGAAAATTTGCTTGTCAAGATGTACTCCATCCGAAAATTTCTGGAAGGATGGTGGCAACACGGGGGACGTTGGTTATAAAAAGGGGTGACAACGAGAAAACGGGGCCTTTTTTCTTTTGGACGCGGCTATTTACTCCGTGAATAAGACGTTCTAATATTGCCTGCTAACGGGGCTTTGCTGGATGTGGAGAAGCTCACGAGATGATTGCAGATACCTGGTAATGGAGCTCCCGGAGCCATTTTTTTTATCCCTTCTACATCTTTCTTCAATCTCTTTCGTTCCTGACTCCTCTTAAAGGAACTTCAAAAGGTTGAACTAAATAAGTGTCGCGCTACTGATCAGTATCAATGAGTTATTTGTTGTAATTAGGTAATAATAGTTAAGTTCGTTTGAATACAAAAATCTAAATGCACATCTTATCATGTTTTATACAAATGTAAATAAATATTTCATTACTCAAGTTACAATATTTTGATTTTTGGTATTTCTTTTCTACTCGTCAACACAGACAACAGCATGTATCAGATTTACCTGCTTATTGTTTTAATCCTTTAACGTATTTGTATAACCACTATCATAATCAACTTGTTATTTGGCCATTTTAAATTGAAATCTTTATAGCTGTTGCATCTTGCTACACGGCACAAACAACCGTAGTGCCAACATTTCCCCATACGATTGAGATCTAGGCTGTTCCCTGACCAGTTAAGAGTGTGTCCAAACGTTTCATTAAGTTACTGGGACTAAGGTAGCTCGGTTGGAAGTATAACAAAATAGCAACCGGAAGGTTGCGAGTTCGAGACAAGATCCAGCCAACGACATTCGTGTACTTGGAGGCTGGTGCACTTTAAATCTGTCGGAGTTTCAAATGTCTTCACTTTGGCGTGGTGTGGAAGTTTGGAGAGTGGGGTGCCAGCTCAGGTGTGGCCTCGTCATCTGACCGTAGTTGAAAGGGATGTGGTGTTGTCCTTGGCTCGTTTCCTTAGGGATTGATTCCGGACCAACGCCAATAGCTTGTTGCGTTGCTGCAGTGATACGTTAATTAAAAAACCTACCTATCATCACATTACACTTTTAAATAAGATTCTATCGAACCTATTAAGGGTTCAGTGGACTTCTGAAATTACCTAAATCAGTCGAGAAAACGTTTATCTAAATCTTAGCTTTAAAAATTAATTGATATCAAACTGGATATGTTTTAATTATCGTCACACTGGAGAAACACGACGAGCTATTGGCGACAGTCCGGATTCAAATCCGAAGGGAAAGTTCCGAGGATAAAGCCACGTAATTTTAAACCACGGTCAGATGGCGATGTCACATATGAGATGTCACTCCACTCTCCAAACTTCCCCGCCACGCCAACGTGAGGACATTTGAGGCTACAACAGATTTAAAGTGCACCAGCCCCGTGTTCACGACGATCTTTGGTTGGATTCGAACTAATATTTTTGGATTAAAAGGCATTTATATTGGATACAATTTTCTGGTAGTTTGTATTGAAAGTCCACTGAAACTGAAAAGGCCCGAATCAAACTTTTGACTAATTACCTTGATGACTACAGTGACTTTTAACTAATTACCTTTTCAAATTCACTATGTGGTAATTTTCCCATGTTAAACTTTGCATCTTCTATAATTGAAACGAGGTTTCTTTGTGCTGCCGAATTCTTTCTAAACTCTTTTCTTCTTTTGCTGGTGATTGTGATAAATACGAAACACGAATTTGTGACGTACAGTTGGGAATAGGAAAGTTGCAATGATAGTTACGCGTTCCCATAATGACCTGCGGTCACTTCATTAAGCCTTTGTTGAAGCTTAGACTCAATTTGAATAACATCAGATGAAGGCACATAAAAGAACTTGATGTTTGAAATGGTTGAAGTACAGAAGGAGAATAGTTGTTTTGCATTTGAAATCTGACTGTCGCAAGGTCTCTGGAAACTTTTTCTAGCGGCTAACCGTTTGATAGTGTTCCACCGATTCCATAGCTTGGGCTTTTGCCATGACTTCTGAATTACCACTAGAACATTCGTCGGTGTTTGAAAGCTTTCGGTTCAACAAAAAATTATCAGTTTAACAAACCAAGCACATTTATAACCATAATTCATTCAATAGTGTTTATTTATTCGGTTATCTGTCCTTGAATGTAATAGCATCTCTTTCAAAGGCGGAAATGGATGTATCACTGCCGTGTTCCCGCCTTTTTTGATTCATCATGCGATAAAATAAAACGATAGTTTCCATCTTGTTAAAAATTTTCCTGGGACGAAAATAAACATATTACAGTGATGAAAATTTGAGGACAGATAAAATACATCTTGACACATAATACTGAAAATGTATGAAGTTTTCGGAGTTGTCCACAATAAAATTTGTATTTAAAAAAATAGAAAAATCGTTGTTTTTAATTATTTTATGTTTTTATTATTTTTTTTTCTTAACTAAGGAATAGAAACACAATCCATAAATTATACCAAACTTTAGGAGAGAAGTGCTTTGTTAAGAATAATTTTTGATACTGTATTTCCCCATTTTTAGAGGTACCAGAGCAGTTTGAAATTTGTGTGAAATTGGCAAAATCTCTATTTTTGCGAGAGAGCAGAGAGAGCCATGAGAATGAGCAGTGATGGATATAAAACTGTTCCTGACATTTCCTAAAAGACCTTTTTTAGAAGAATGTTTCGAACAAAAATTTTTTAACTAGCATCAATAACTTATTGAAATATAGGGTCTCAAATGGGCTACTATTAGTGCTAAATCCACATTTGTGTGACCTTGAACTTTAAAATAAAATAAAAAATTAATTATACATTTTGGACATCTAATATTTGTCAATTCCTCCTTACTATATGATATCTATTTGAAAACTAATTTTCATTGAAATCGGTGTTGTGCCAGCCACAGGCGATTTGCTCATTTTGCGTGGAATGACCCATTTATATTCGTCCAAAAGTAACTTAAAGTTCTATTTTTAAAAAGCGTCTTAGCTTCAAGATCAACTGACAATTCAATAAATTCATTTTCAAAGTTTCATTCGATATTTTCAATATCTGATTCTATTTTTCTATCGACCCTTGAGCCCATATCACCCCCTAACATTGTTATATCGACCTCTTTGGTAGGGGGGGGGTTGATATTAACCACATTGACGATCACTACTCTAAGGTACTCTATATCAATCTTAATTGTGTAATTATTGAGAATGGAGGTAACCCAAGTTAACCGAATTAAATATTACCTGTTCAATGATGTTTTATATTTTTCTATTGTCCCCTGGGGTCGATATGGACCACTTGGGCGACCACTGGTTTAAAGCTCCTCTGAATAATGATATCGAGTAAAACACATTTTTTTTGCCTGACAGTAAGCTACAGATGTCTTTTTAAAACTTTATCTAAATTTTCATTGAGAATTAGGTGCATGGAGTGGATTGGATTGGCGTACACTGTTTCACCAGTGCGGCTTTCATCTGTATAGTCCGCCTTACGGAGGAGATTCAGGGATAAGGGAGAGCCGAGCAATCCACAGTACATATAAAACATTTAAGTACACAGAAAGAGGAAAGGCAAGTGAAAGGGCAAAACATATAAGCACAAAAAATCCATGGTGACAAAAAAAAGGGATCACATAATTTTTGAAAATTGACAATGAACAAAATGGAAAAAAAAAAAAAAATATATATATATATATATATATATATATATATATACAATAAACAAAAACCATACATGGAAAACAGGAAATCGTATCAAAACGTTTAAAGACAACCAGAAAGACATATACTAGTTTCAAAAGAAAAGCCAAGTTATTTTGCAAACTTTCGACTGCTCAGCTCTCATAGATGTAATCAATGTTGGAGCTGAGAAATTCCATCACTTTAAGGATTTTGTGATGGCAGTGTCTATTCTTGGCACTACTTTGACACCAATGAGAGTAGTTTTGAATAGAAGGTTTCACCAAATGAGAATTCGGTGCATATAATCTCCTGGATCTCAATCCTTCAAAATGTACCTTGTCTTCAAGATGAATAGATCAAATCTTATGCCAATCTTTCATGAAGTGCCCTGTTTTGACGATGCATATTCATGCATTTTTCATTTTTAAAATATTCTGTTTTAAAACAGACTTGCAAGAGAGGTCTGCACGAACTGACTATCGATTGACTGTTACAGTATTGCATAATTCAAATAAGTGATTGTGACCGACTTGAAAAGGTACTTTAATAATGACACTTCTTATTAGTTAGCAGTTAGTGGCTTATAATACCAGGAATAGAAAATTTTAGTTTATATGCTCTTCGAATCGCTGGTAATGCAGGATCCAAAGTACCTGGTATCCCATCTGTGATTCGGGTACACTGAGAGAGTTCTAATAGCTTCGAATAATTCCAAATTGGTACTCTAAAGTATAAATGGCCACCCGTGTCTCCTGTCAGACGTCGCATTGCTTTATGTATGTCTTCCTGAATAAATTTGGGCACAAGTTTCCTTTAGTCACGCACTGTAATTGGAATTCGCCTTTGTAGTGGTCGTAAAATTTTCATTCGTAGACTGAATTCTCTCTCTCCTCTTCATTGCTTAGTGTTTATTATCTTACTTTTAAAAGCATCTACATCAGGCTCTATAAGCATCTTCTTCATGGGTGCTTTGATTGTTTAAAATAGATCATCCCGGATGTAAATTTCCGAATGTGTACTCGGTGTTTGTCTACTTGCGTCTAAAATTAAAAGGAAATGTACTATATTAAAAGTTGCTGAAAAGATCTTGTCACTTGAAGAAATGTTTTTGCCCAGCATCGAATTCATTGCGACCCACGTGTGCGAAAGTTTTTTACTGTCGGTGAAAAAAAAGTTAATATTTTCGTTTAAAGTCCAATTTTTTTAAAATGAAGATGATTATCCTGATTCACATTGTGAGGGGGATCCTCCATAGACCATCGTGTCCTCTCATTTGAGGACTATTAGAGGCTTATCCTTCCCCATGTAGAAGCGAATGGCTCAGTAGTTTTGACAAATGAATCCGCGTGGATCCTATGAAAAGAAGTTAGCCGTTGTAAATTCAGGCAAATGGATAGTTTTTAACCCATTGTAACTAGTTCTTCGGGCAAGCGAAAGACATCTGATGGAAATGTAACGCTTTCTGTCGAGATCATATCTTTTATACGATGCATGTCTTCATTTTTCCTTTTATAACGAGACCTTTTACGTAGCAATCCACTACAAAACATCCCCAAGTAGATGCTCTAATTACAGCCAATCCAGATGGTTAGATTAGGGCGGGCAGAAAAGCACTTGTTATCTTAATCCAAGTGCGTAAAACTTGGATAGTGTGTTTCATAAAGATCTAACGAAAACAACGATCAACCTCGAACAAACATATCTCAAAAGGCCACTGTGACCTTGAAAATTAAAAAAAATAGGCTTTTAAGATGAAGTAAGTGTTTGAATACAATGGTTAGTACTAGTGTGAAACATATATATAATTACTCCCCTCCACTACAAGGGAGCACCTACGGAGGGCAGATGGAGGTTTAAGCCTGTCACAGATCGTATATAAAAAGAAAAAATATCCTTATTTTATTCAGTGATTGCTTTAAAAATCGCCATATTCATATTTTCCCCTTACAGTCAACTAATATTTTTTCATTGCTTCTAGCCCATTGACATGTGTTCCATTTCTCGTTTACCGAAGCCGAGCAACCAGTATAGTGGTTAAGGTGTTAGCCTCTGGATCGGAAAGTTCGTGGTTCGAATCCGGGTCACAGCTTGGATCTTTGTAAGCGTATGGTGTAGAGGAGGCTGGAGTACCCAAAATATGTCGTGGCCGAAATTTCTCCCGTTGAGTTGGTGTGGAAGTTCGGAGAGTGGGGTGTCAGCTCAGGTGTTTTTTGTCATCTGATCGTGGTTCAAAATTACGTGGTGATATACCGAATGGCTAAAGCTGGGATGGTGGTGACTAGTTGAATATCATTTCTCACTTACTGAGGTTTTATTAAATGAAAATTTTTTTATTTCATTGAGGGGCCGCTATAACCCGGTTGGAAGAGCAACGAACTAGCAACTCTAGGGTTGCGAGTTCGAATCCAACCGAAGACCGTCGTGTAGATAGGGGATGCACGTTAAATCTGTCGTGGCCTCAAATGTCCTCATATTCGAGTGGTGTGAAAGTTTGGAGAGTGGGGTGCCATCTCAGGTGTGATCTCGTCATCTGACCGTGATTCAACATTACGTGGTGTTATCTTCGGATCTTTCCCTTCGGGAGATGATTAACGACCGTCGCCAATAGTCCATTGGGTTGCTCCAGAGCAACGTTAATTAAATACCTACATACCTTATATTTCATTGAAACTACTTTTTCCGTTCAAATTATATTCGTCTTGGTAAAGTCACTCTAAAACTGGTCTGTAGGTAATACACCAAAACTTGTCGCTAGACGCACACTCTGAAACTAATTTCTAGTCTCTCGCACACTCTGAAACCAGTCTTACACTCTTAAACTAGTCTCTAGTCGCACACTCTTAAACTAATCTCTAGTCGCACACTCTAAAACTTGTTTTTAGTCGCTCACTCTTAAAATAGTTTCTAATAAAAACCAGGTATCATAATAGTAATAATCTTATATTTATTGACAACAAATATTTTTTTATATTAAAATAAAAATGAATTAATGTGAACAGTGATCTTGCATTTCCTTGGAAAGTTTGGATAAGTTAGGTTTGAATGTCGTTGTTTTTAATTTCAAGCAGGATTCCAGGTTCTCAGGAATAAGACGGTTTCTCCATTTTAATTTTGATAGGGTACATGCTCGAAAAATATTGTTTGCATGAATATATAGAGCTAAAGAATGAAAGAACGGCAAATGCTGTTTTTTTAACTGATCATATGACTCAGGAATGCTATTCCAGGTGTTGAAAATTATCATGTCTTCCTTCTCCAGACTACTTTTTCTGTGAATCTATGAACTAAGATAAAATTTATTTTTTCTCCAATTTTTCCATAGCAGCATTAAGCGTTCAAATTTGGAATTTTATAACTCTTTGTTTTTTAATTCCAGTAATTGCATTTCAAAAGAACCAATGTCAATATTGAAGGGAGAAAAATTCAATTCTGTTACGTCAGCACTGAGAGGTTTCTTTTAATAAAGGTTAACTTCGCTATGTTATATCTGAATTGAAATCTCCGTAGAAAAGCTTCCCTCATATACAAAATTGTTTTAAAATAGCAAATGTCAATTACCGAGTTATTTTCTTGGAAATGTTTCAGCAGGCTTGGAAAATGAATTAATGTTTCTTTCAAAATCTTGAGCAAAAAGGGATAATTTGTTTTCGAATGAAATAACTTCTTCCAACATCAAAAAAATTGTGTTTCCTTTCCCCTGAAGTTTACGATTAAGATTATTTAGATAAGACGTAATGTCTACCATGAAATAAAATTTTAGGATCTACTGATCATCTGTTAGTTTAGGATAGTCCCTTCTCAAGGAGAAATGTTTTAATTTCAAGTAATAAGGAAGCGAAACGTTTCCTCTTGAAAGCCAAGATACCTTATTATGCAGCAAAGATCTGCGTATTTACTCTCCACTTCAACAAAAAATTCTTTAAATTGGCGATGAAGAGCTTTAGCTTCAATTGTGTTGACAATCTTGATCACCAATTTCATAACATTGTAAATTTCTTTTGGAAATGTCTGCGCACAAAGCGCTTCTTGATGAATGATGCAATTGTAAACAAGTATCTCGTGATTGCATTTTTCCTTCAAAATAGGAACAAAACCTTTTCTTACTCCGGTCATACTTTTTGCCCCATCTGTTGAAATTGAAACTATTTTATCGAGTGGAATGTTTCCCCATGCATTAAATGACAGCATTTGCAATATACTCGCCACGTGTTTGACCTTTCAGCGGCAATAATCCTAAAAGTTCTTCTTTAGGACCTTAAGACGAAATAAATAAAAAAAAGAAACTTGCGTTGTGTCATTTATGTCACAAGATTCGTCTCAATAGCTATTGATGTAAATATGAAACCAATTTAAGATATTCGATTTGCTGATTGGTTGTATTCGAAGACATTTTGACTGTTCTGTCGTTTACTGTTTTAGCAAACAGTGGTAACTCTTTAATTTTTTAAAGAATTCCTGCCTTGTTCTTAAAATCCCAGAATATAGTTCTTCGGATACATTTATAAAACAACTTTTAATGTATTCACCTTCTGTGAATAGTTTGCCTCTCTTGACTAACAAGAAAGCTTGCAATATATACATAGTTGAAGATTGCATCCAATAAATAAATATAGAACTTGATTTTTCTTGACTCTTCTGAAGTTCCTCAACTGCTCTCTTCCTCGCATCACCGGCTGGATATTTACATTTTACCAGCATTTGGTCGAAATCAATTCGTGACAGAGCCCCGATTTGTCGATCACTGGTCTATTCAATTTGCTACCTTTAGTTTTCATTTAAACCTTATGAATTGGGGGCTTGATTAATTAAAGAGCTTTGAAATGCCGAAAAATTGTATGATACATTCTGAACTGCAATTGAAAGGTGATTGAAAGTGGTCATAGAAGCAGCAGTTGTGAAGTTTGTGGAAAGATTGCCTTAGATGGCTACATGCGAGCAGTTAGAAGTGCCAAGATTTACCGTTCTATAACAGCATCTTAAAAGTTACTGTTATTCAAAACAAGTCTTCTAAAGTCCAGTCATTTGGATGAGTTTGGTGGTCCTGACAGTTGTCGTCCAACACCACTTTCTGTCAGGAATTTAATAAAACACTGATCTTAGTGATCGGAATGTGATGCGTATCAATTTAATCGCCTTCAAGTAGGCTAGTTACATTTTTGATATAAAATTATAAAAATGACTTTTCTTAGTAGGTTTTTCAATCCAGTACTCTGCAAGTAACTTGATTTTTATGTTTCCAGTAGCAAATATTATTCCCTTGTGCTTGACGCAGTATAGCCGACGCCATCAACCCAAAACAGTAACAAATGATCTTCCAACTCTAGCCTTTGCACAGTACGCTTCGTGATATTTTTTTATTTCGAATTAAATGTATCAATAGTTTATTTCAAATGTGCTATTGAAAACACTTCCGTGTTGCAATCGAAGACAAGTTCTGAATTCTATTGTTACATGGTAGATAGACCTTGTTGATGGCAGTGAACTGCGTTAAAAGATGCCCTTGAGAAAGTCTCTGAGACAACAAAAGGTTTTCTTATTCAAGGTCTCACCTGAGATGCGATGGAGGGTTCAAAAGTCACTATCAATCTTAACTTAACTCATCTTTCATTCGGCGAATTAGAAAAAAATCGCCCACCCCTATGCTAATAGCGCAAGAATTTCCAATTTGAAGCACTATAATGCTCATACAAGCGCACTTTTCCGCCTGCAAATGAATCCAATTCCCTATGTTATTCAATCCCAATAATAGCTGATCTTTTCAATCAAAAGTCGGGCTATTTTTAATCACAAAGATTGAGCTGAAAATTGTTTTCTTTTTAAAAATGCTCTTTCCTACAGACCTTTTCTCCAAGGTCTAAAAAAAATTAAATTCATCGAATGAAAATGCCCAACTGATTGCTATAAATCTATTTCCTTCTCGGTTCGACCTCCAAAGCTTTATTCTCCTGGATTACATTTAAGAACCGAAGAGGTTCGATTAAGTGTTGGAGTTAATGAAGGATGCGCTTATTTTGGAAAGTTAAATATAAAAATAAATATAATAATAAAGTTTGATACCTTACTTCAGCTGATTTTTCTACATTACATTTTTAAAAGTAATGTCGAAAATTTCAATGTATAATCAAGATTAGAAATTTGTGACTTCCATGCATTTTAATCTCTAATTTAAAAAAAATCCAAACATGAACTTGTATTTAAGGAATATTCTATTAATATTTTGCCTGCTACAACTATCAGAGCTTTACTTCGAAGATATAAAAAATTTTCTTCATTTAATGCGTGCCATTCTTTTTCTATACTTAATCCGTCTAGTTTTACTTAGGTGTTAAATTATAGTTTCGAAGCATCGGTGAATATTTAGTAAGAGTAACATCGGTATGAGAGGCTCTTCCAGATTAAAAGAACCGATTTCATTTTAAAGACAATCAGGCAAGTTTTCGAGACTCGCATACTTAGTCACTAACAGTGAGAATTTCTCTGAGCTTTAAGGCTTAGTGGACCCACCTGGTAGATCTTTTATTTATAAAAGGTGTCCTTCGTCCTTGAACCAGAGGGTATTGGAATATTGCAAGCCTTGTTTGATCAAACGGGACGTTAAAAACAAGACTGAAATGATAATATCTCGTATTATTTGACCCAAGGCAGGCATTGGGGATATCGTGTTACCTTTTTGACTCCAAGCTCTAGTTATTCATTGTATGTGTGTATCTTTCTTCGTTTTGAAAGTTGAATACAAGGGGAAAAAATCCATTCTAAGGAGAGTATAAAATTTCCTTAACTCTTTTTTTACCCATTACTTTGATCTTTTTTCATTCGTTCTTTTTGAATTATTCATCACCTGAATCCAACTTTTTACTCGAGTCTTTTAACTTCGTCGTAAAAATACAAACGTTAAGCTCAAATAAAGGAAGATTGGAGTTGGAAATGAAAGTACGATTTGTTTTATTTTCTGCAGTTACTTTGTTTTAGTTTCTTTTTTATCCGTGATGCAGATTTTAGCCTAATTCATCTAATATTTTTCAAACAATCGCCTCACACTTGTTCCCTTACGTCCCTGAAATCGCAGTACAACCAAAGCTGCCAGTAGAATAGCTACTCTAAATACGTGCGCATATCTTTATGTTTATATTGATAGCATTCCCGAAACCATATACAGTAAAACCCAGTTTTTTGTTTTCCTCACATCATAAATGATTTTGTGTGTAATAACCGAGAAAATCTATCGAGTAACCACTTAACACGTCAAATTATAAAATGAAGGTCGCATATGGAAGCTTAATCCAGTTTTTTCACTTCGAGATCTTAGTTTCCATTAAAAGAAGGGACCTGAGCCAGTTGGAAAAGCAACGGATTAGTCACTAGAGGGTTGCGAGTTCGAAACTAGGTTCAGTCCAAGACCGTACTCACGGGCATGTTAAATCTGTCGAAGTCTGAAATGTCCTCACGTTGGCGTGGTGTGGAAGATTGGAGAGTGGAGTGCCAGCTCAGTTGCTCTTGTCATATGACCGGGGTTCAAAATAACGAGGCGTTGTTACTTTCCCTTCGGGATTGATCGCTGACCGTCTCTAATAGCCTGCTCTGTTACTCCACAGCCACGTTAAATAACTACCTACCATTATGTTAAAAGAAATACCTCCGACACTAAAACAGTAAATAACATTTAAAAAACTCTTTGGATGACATTATTTTGAAATGAAATAAAGGGATATAATAAGGAATCTCGCAACTGAAAAACTCGAAATTATTTGGTTTCGAAATGTAATGGGTAATATTTTCTGCTTGTAATACGAAATCTGGTTCTTGTGTCGTTTGGGAACCGTTGAATGAAAGTGCACTCAAAGTCTTAATCGCATTTATGAATTGCTATGTATGCCGCACAAATCATCATAAACTAATTACCCGATTAATTACTACGAAAGCATTATACGATTTTCGATTGAGTTGAGGTCTACATTTCTAGGCCACTGTAGAGTACTTACGCTCATTTTCATTGGTCATAATTCTAGGAGATAGTCTTATATTCTCCAAACAATACATTTTAAAGTTTATGTATTGGGTTGATGCAAAAGTTCATCCCGTTTTTTTGACAAACATTGAAGAAAAATGTTATTGAAAAAAATTACTTTAATCTATATAGTAATATATCGTTTTGTTCGATTACCTTTCTCCACCTCTCCGTTACATGCACAATACTCATACAAGTTCTGAGGTTTCTGGCTAAATACCTCATCCAGGTGACAAAACTTTCTGAACCACTTACGGCTCGTGGAATCATCAACGGCCACCATCACTTGACGCAATATATATCTTATGTTACGTCTGCGAAGCATTCTTTCCTTTTTCAGAAGTAAAAACGTATTAGATGTCGAAAATGCCTATTTTCTGCCGTTTTGAATGCTTAACAAAATTTAAAAAACACAATCCAATAGTACAATTTTATCCACCAGTACTCGCTGAAATGTCTTCTTTCTAACAGTATCAAAACTTTAAACGTGTAAAGTAGATAACAATGACGAATATTTGCATCAAAACTAAATATTTCTAATAAAACATGGCAACTCAGAAAAATAAATCAAGTGAATGTCCAAATATATAGTTCGGAGAAAACGGAAATGTATATTAAGCTTTTCCCACGAAGAGTATTTCTCGAGAAGAAATCCATGCAAAGAAAGTGTCGAAGAAACGCTAAAAAACTCCTATCTTCAAATGGTTGACTTGGTGTGTTTCATTTGCAAGCCACATGGAAATCATGGTCCACATATGGAAATTGTTGAGATGCTCACTCTTGAAATACAGGGTCTTGTCTAATCCACGGGATATTTGTGACTTCATTAATGAATATTTTTTTTATGAAAACTTGACCATGAAAAATATTTACACGTGTTATATTTTTGAATATAAGAGTTGGCAGTCCGAAAATTTTTCCAAATGATAAATCGATGTTTAAAAAGACCTCTAATACATGTCTAAATGATCCATTCTTGAATAAAAAACGGTAACTACAGTTGGTATTAACCTAGTATTGAGATATTGCTGAATAGATTTCAGTCGAATTTATATACGTTTTTTGATACACATAAAAGTTAAGAATTCAATTATTAATAATATTCATAAAATATAGCTTTGATATTCTACTGTAGTTGGACTTGAATGAAACATGATTATTGGTTTAACTATTTGGAAGTATCAAAAAAGCATCCCAGCGTCTTATTCCCTGGAGTCACAAACCAAAATGTCGTTAGACTTGTAAAGTCTACTTAAGAAAATGTGCATCTCGTTTGCATAAGGGTACGTTTGCATATCAAAATCTGTATCAAATAAATTTTTTAAAGGATTGATTTTTGATTACACATCTTGATTTTCTGGATCAACATACCATAATGGAACAATACATTTATTTTAGTCAAATGTGAAGAAGTATGAGTGGTTGAAATTCAGACTTCCTAAATGGGTGCTTCGGTCTATTGAGACTTCCATAATAATCAGTTGGTTAAAGTAATTTTTATGTTACAATAAACTTTTTTAACAATCCAAACACATTATATGCTTTTTTTGTTATCAAATCAATTTGTCATATTAATTACTTAATTAATAATTTAAAAAATAAGAATGGAATCGTTTACCAAACTAGTGCAATTGACTACCGCTGTCGCAAACCAAGTGGGTAAGGTAGATGTTCCAAATATCGCCTACCCTAACTATTTCTCTGTATCTCAGCCTCCTGGGTTGGAAAATCAAGTTGTTGGAAACGAAGTGAATATCACTAGGAACTATTCTCCTTTGGTTTCCAGAGATCATATACCTTCTTTACTTATGTCAGTTTAAGTTAACTAGTAAAACTTCAAAATGTTTTCCCAGATAATTTTTAAGAGTGGGTTCCTAATATCGCCTACTCCTGTTCCTATTACCACCCACCAGGTGAAATTAGGAGCTACTATTAAAAATGAAATGCTAGTAGAATATACCCACCTATCTTTAGTATTTAATGTAATTTAAAGTCATATAAACGAAATTATGATTTGGAAACACTTACTTGGATATTCCTTGAATGGATTGGAAACAAAAAGTATATTGATCACAGCCTCAAATACTTCAGATGCAATATTGTTGTTTATAGAACTGATAGAAAACTTGCTGGTGGTGCTACATGTGGCAAAACCCTAGACTAGAGGTGCACAACCTGCGGCCCGCGGGCCACATGCGACCCGCGAATCATCAATTTGCGGCCCGCAAACTAATTTTGACTATAAACTTTCAAGAGGATTTAAGTTATGCAAATTGACTGACAAATGTTTAGAATCAGTCTTAAGAGTTTCTACTAACAATATTGAACCAAACATACCTAAATTAGTTAGTAAAACTCAGTATCAGTCATCCCATTATCAAGCTGTAACATAATTATTGTTTATGCTTTAGAAATTTTAATATTATATATATTTGATGCTGTAATTTTTATTTCTAATTTTACTGATATCATTAAAATTTCTGATACTCATCTTTATTACTCATTGTACTATTACTGTTGTTAAATTTATAACCTAAAATAATTTGCCGAAGTACATATGACGTTCTTGAGACACATTCTTAAAAGTAATTCGAAATGATTGATCATTGCAAATGTTTGTTAACTTCTTTTTTTAAACTATTCACAATATCATTCATTTAGCTCTGTAACAAGCTCCAAGATTTTTTGAGAAAACATTTGCAAGTTTAATTTTACTATACATATTAAGTGTAATAACAGCTGTACATAATTGGGTAGTAGCACTTTCATTGTGTCTGTACTGTAACTTCATTTGCGGCACCCCATGTCTCAATCAACGGTGCGAGTGGCCCTTCTCCCAAAAAGGTTGTGCACCCCTACCCTAGACCGTCAAGGTAACTACATAAACTCATAGATGTCGCGCATAGTAGCTTGCTTGCAAACACGAGTAGGCGATATTAAGCACAAAGACGATATTTGGAACACCTACCCCAAGTTTCTGCCTTGACTTTTCTGTATTTTAGGCTTTTATATTATGGATAAATATATGACCATTGCGTCATTGAGAATTCTTTATTTTTATTTGTATCACTTCTATTTGTATTGGGAACCGTTCTGAAAAAGAATTTAAAATTTCTTTGGAAATTCTTTTTTCTGTGCGAATATTATGTTCCAAATTATCGAAATTACAGCAATTTTGCAAAGGTCAAATATTGTACAAAATATCAAGAACTATGCAAGCGAAACAATATGCTCAAAGACCACAGGATTGGTCCAGTCATTGAAGCGTAGACAGTGGTGGATCAAGTCAAGTGGGGGCCTCAAGCGGTAAAATTTTCGTGGAAGAAGAAAGAAAAAAAAGGTTTTAGAAAAAAAAAAGTTTCATGAAAACTCTCATTAAGTTATTAACAAAAAGTAAAAGTTTTCAAAAAAAAAAATGTTATACCATAACACATTAAATAAATTTATTAAAAATGAATTTTTTATATAAATTTCCGGTTGTTTTATTTCTTGAAAATTCGTCAATTATTTTGGCAGTGTCAATTCGGTTTAAAATTTCTTTCTCTATATACAGAATGGCCATATAATTTAATCTTTCTTCTACCATAGTACTCCTTAAATAATAATATTTTACACTATTTAAAACAGAAAACGATATATCTCCTGACGAATTAAATTAAGGAATTGTTAAAAAAAATTTCAATAATATTTTTCAACATTCGGAAATGTGCAAGATATTTCTTTGGCTGCTCGAAAGATGTCTGGTGTGGTTTTTATGGTGTCCTCGTTTTCTTTAAGAAATATTAAAATTATTAGTTTTCATAGAAAAAAAAATTCTTTTGTTGTCTGCGAGTTTGTCCATCTTCCACATTAAATGATAGCCCTGTTAAATCAGTTGCCTCTTTTTCAAATTCTTCTCTGAAATTAATGATAAAATTTTCTAATAACTTCAGTAGGATAGATCATTTCAGTAGTTTGCAGTCCACTGATTGCAGTGATTCACTAGTGGCATTTTTTTAAAAAAGTATTCCAAATAACTGTTATTAGGGTGATTCATATTTGTCCATTTACTTCAGAAGTGAAGTCCCCTCTGCTGTGTTAACTTTTCCTTCTCCTGAATTACAGATATCAGTTAAAGCCTCGTATATAGTTAAAAACAAGTTTTATAGCTTATACAGCATTTGCTCTTGCTGACCACCTTGTATTAGAAACTCTTTTCACTGAGACGGAATGTTTGCACTACAAATTCCTAATAGAGTTTGAATATTTTACACCACACTTATTTTATTCCATTAAAAGCATTTTTTTTTGTATAAAATAAAATTATGTACAGTCCGTGAAAAAATATCCAAATGGCAATCGAACAAAAAATGTCCCAAGATTTGGATTAGTTATACTATAAATAAATGGGAATTTTATTTGCTTAATATATATGCTTATAACAGCAATAACATTTTCACAGATTAAAACTGATTGTTGACTTTTTAAACAATTTCCCGTTCCATCATAGGTAAATCTTAGATTTGTACTTTAGGGGTTTCATTTTTTTTCAGTTTAAAAAAAAAATTTACTGGAGTAAAATATCAGTAGAAAGATTGGCAGCTTTGAGCAAAGAAAGACGTAAAGAAATTCTTAGTGAAAATTCTGACTGTTTGTAGTGGTGGGAATTTGAAATATCATTAATAAGAAAAGTGACAATACTCTGCTATCTTCATTTGATACAGCCTGTCTATCAAAACTGATAATCTGAAGAACCTTGCAAAGTGTCAACAATATTTCCCCCAAGACTTGATTTCTGTCATTAAATGGAATGCATGTTTACTAATCATTTTTGTGCCGTAAATTCTTATTAATATAATTATTTCTTGATTTTTTTTTTGCTTTGTCGTTGATCATAAGATTTTTGATTAAAATATTCGAAGCCAATATTGAAAATTTTACTCTACCTATTCCTACACAGGTATGTCCCGTCGGCCCCACGACTTGAGACCGTAACTAAATCCACAGATAGTATGTAGTCGTAAGTTGAAAAAATACTTTTAATATTTTATTCTAAAAGAAAAAAACTGGATTTTTCATTCAATTCAATTTTATAGATTAAAATTTTTTTTTCTTCTGAAATTTTGAGATTTTGTGTGTCGTACTCAGTAATTGCTTGAAAATTACCGAATGAAAATTGATTTTGTTTTTAGATTTGAATGCGCATTTAAAAGCATCTAACATGATATAAAATTCGTTAAGTGTGTTAAATAAGAGGGAAATGTTGTGCATTTGTTCCGTCACATGGAATGCCCTATTAAGTTCCCGCATCATAATTACCCTATCTCATCATGATTGCCGGAAGTATAGCAAGTAAGCATCCGGGGGTCGTTTCAACATGTAGAAATATAAAATTAAGGTCACGCGTGCCAGTAAGAATGGTTTAACCTATTTACTAATCTGTTCTCGGTGTAGGTTTCTTTGACATCCTATTTTCATTAATACAAGTGCTCTTTTGGTGAACAATATTTCAAAACGTGTCTAGACTACTTTCTTAAATTAACTAAAACTATAAGAAATGCTAAACAATAAAAAATAGCTAAATAACTTACTTTGATAATAAATGCTCTGCAATATTTTTTACAATGAATTGGATCTTAACACGTGAACAAGCGTTCTCTTTAGCACTTTTTATGACAGCATCGAATCCAACTGCACACGAGGGGACATCTTACGTATTGGGATACAGCTCAAGCCTATGCCTACAGCTAATTCCGGCGAAAGCAATTGGAAAGCAACGATTGTTGACTGGGTCTCTATTTCTCGAGAAAACGAGGGCGACGTCTTTCACAATTCTAGCAAGACATTCTCCGTACTTAAATGCATTAAGAATCAAATATGCTTTATTTACTAAGTTGAAATGTATTTTTTTTTGTGATAGCATCTTGGGTGACCTATTTAGTAATAAATTTATATTTACCCAAAAATAAACTGGTGAGATACTGACTTAAGAGCACACGGTTATTGTCTGAAGCCTAGTCTGGATTCGTAAAGCGATAATTTGATCTTTTTGAGTTTATGTAATCGCAAAAATGAATGAAAAACCTCTTCATTTCGATCACTATTCACAGTAGAGCAAATTCCAACATCATTCAATAGGGAATAACGTTCTCTACAAATTGAAATGCAAAAACATTAAATAAAGGGTCGTCTTCATGTAAAATTTTACATAAACAACAAAATTTCTTATGGCATCACCGTTTAGATCCCTTTATCAGATTTTACATCGTCAAATCAATCTAAATATGAAATTTAGTGAGCTTACTATTATATCCGGAGGCAGTCTCAATGTTAAAGTCGTGGTCCATTCCAGGGATCATCCCCACTTTTGAAGTCGTTATAAATAAGCTTTTCATAATAAAAGTTAATAACTGTCGTCGCATGTTAACAATATCCGTAAAGACTATTTTCATAAAGACAGTTTTGGCCCATCTCCACAAATAGATTATTCATTGTTCAGCTGTACCACATATGACAGGATGTAGGCAGTGTTCGTTACATTGCATAAATGACGTTTCCAAACATTCTTCAAAAATGTGCACTTTTCTCAGGTGTATCACAATTTATCCACCTTTTGGATACCCCTAAAGCCACAGTAGTGACGAAAATTTAAGTGTACAAAAACTATCCAAAGGTAAGAACTTAAATTTTAAATGGTAATATTAAAAGTCTAAATAGATTTCTGTCCAAATGTATCAGTATTCGTAATTTTTTGAATACTAATTTAATAATTAATATTGCAAAACTAAAAGTTAATAAGTACTAAAACTTTATCTACAATATAATGTTTGGGTACCTTAATAGCAACAGGCTATAAAATAACAGCGCTATATAAATATTATTTGGGACGATATCCATAAAAGTCTAGGAAACTGACTTAAAAATAGGGCTCTTAACTTTCTGTATTAATGAATGACATGAAACTTGGTATCTAAAGTTAAATTATTATATTGATTCTAAATTTGTAAAAGTAAGAGTTGCTATTGCAAATTATGAAGTTGGTGCACAATGTGATATGAAGACGGCCCCTTAAGCAAATTTTATACATGTGAATTAATAGTAGACGTTATTCTCTGTCGAATGCCATCTTTGAATTTGCTTTACTGTTAAAATTGTTTGAATGAAGAGGGGTGGTTCGATTATTTTTCTGCGACTGTACATTCGCTCGGTTTGACTACTTTGCAGTTGGACATTTTATAGAACACCTGAACTTGCAAAGTAACTAGACGTACGATCTTAGGAAGAAAGGAGAAACTTTTCCAAGCATTCAAGATTCAAATTTAGGACTGTCCCCAATGCAAGTCAAATGGATACAGTTTTTAATAAAGGACTATCTCAAAATCTATTAAAAGAAATAACTAACATTTTTAGCACTCGTAGGTTTAAGATATCGATTAGATCATTACACACAAAATATACACGCTTCACTTCATATTTTTCAGTTGGGAAATAAAAATTAGAAAGTAATGCTTTAAAAAAGCGCATTAATTTTGTTTGTGATGTTTCATAATCTAACGTAACAGTAAAATTACTTTATTCCACTGATTTCATTGGGAGTCGCAAGGAAAACTGAACTACTCAATTACCTTAGGAGCTCTGAATTTTAACCCCTCATAACGAATTATGAGTCTGACTAAAAATTATGTTTTTATAGACCACCATGAAGAATCAAATAAATATAACAAAAGCAAAACAAATGAAATAATGAACCTTTAAATGAACAGTTCTTGAAACTGTGGAAAACAAAAAGAGGGAAATAAGAAATGGACTACCGGAAAATTATCTTAGGAGAAACAAAACTATAGAGAATTAAATAAACGAAGCGAGCCCGCTTTCTTTATCGAAACGAGTAAAGAGATTCACTTTAAAAAGAAAAACATTTTACAGTTTTTTTTCTGAACTTGAGGCTTAGCCTTAAAAAAAATTCGACTTACCCCTGAAAACTCGAAACCTTTTGGAGATAAGCGAGAATGAAACTACCGAACAGTACTAAAGAGCAACATCAGATGAAATAATCGGAAAAGGATGAAATAAATGAAGTAGTAATGGGAGAAGTTGTAAACGAGGCCGACCACATTGCATCCAACGACGACCTGTCAAGTGTTGGAAAACGGTTGCCAATCAAGAAAGATAGATATAAAAAAAATTGCCAATCATACGCACAAAAAAAAAGAAAGAAGAAAACAAGTAAGGCTAAAATATAGAACGAGAGAAAATTGGTACGAGACGAATGAATTTTAACAGGTGAAAAGAGAAGAGAAATAATTGTCTTTGTAAGAGATAAAGGAAATATGAAAAACTTAATATATTGAATTATGGACCGTCTGGTGTTACAAGAAAAATTAAATATGGTGTTTAAACCTTGGAAAAAAGGTAGTGAAATGGAAAATAGAGGTAAACTATGGAAAAACTTGTTTAGAAAACTTGTTTAGAAAACTTGTTTGGAAACTCATTATTTTGGAGGGTGGTTTTCAGATTTTTTAAATTATTTATTTTAAGCGATCTCTGCAAGTATGGTTCATTCTGTATATTTGATTATAGATAATATTTTTGTAACTACTCAGAGATATTAGAGCCACAGGGAACTGGTTTGTTTATGTTAAATAGAAAATCATTTCTTTTATCATAGATATCAACAATTAATTTTGTACTTTGACCAATATGAATGTCAAGAAAGTTAGTGGAGAGAAAGGGACTGTTTTAAAGTTAATTGTGATGAGTAAATTTGTTTAAATCTCAGTGAAATCTAGTGAATTAAAAATAATCAAGCTGTCAACATAAGATAGGAGTTTATAAATTTCGATGTGCGTGATTTTTCACGAAAATGGAAGCAATGATTAGCTAAAATACCAGAAAAAGGCTTGTGGTATCTCCTCTATTTGTTAAAATTGATGTTAACCACTAATGATAAAATTATTAGAATACAAAAGCTATTCCAACATTATTTAGATATGTCAAGTAAGAAATTAAATTCAGTATAGTAAAATTATTAAGTGGAATACTGGTGAACAAATCTTTACAATCAAAAGAATCTATTTAAGGGATATACACTATTCTACAATACTGGGCCGGACAGCAAGATGTGATGGTATAAGGAAAATAATACATGCTTTAATAGGGGGATGGTTCCCCACGTGCTGCAATTACACTAGCAGCTCTTCTGGGCCACTTTCAACAAGGTTTTGATACACAGCTATGGGTATTTGTGTTCATTCCTGCTGAAAGAATGTCGCCAGCTCAGCTGTAGATTTCGGACGTGGTTCCCTGGACGGTAAGCGTCCCTCTAACTCGTCCCACAAATGTTCTATGGGGTTTAGGTCGGGACTCAGAGCAGGCCTGGGAAGATGTTTTACATCCATATCTAGATACCATTGCTTGACAGAGGCTGCAACATGACATGGAACGTTGTCGTCCTGGAAGTAACATTCGTTCATTCCATAAAAATGCCAGATCGTAGGAAGAACTTGATTGTTCAAAATGTTCATGTAGGCGTCGGTGTTCAATTTACCAGGAACAACATGCAACGGTCCCAGACCATACCACGAAAAACAACCCCAAAAAAGTAGTGGGATTTTATGCAAATCCGGTGGCGTCCGGTCCATTATTTTGGGTAGTGTATGCTGCTAAAAATATAAATTAAGAATCGGAGTGTTAATGATAATCGAACAATTTTCTTTAAGCAAAAATAATGTGTTTCGAACAATTTTTAACATTTTGAAAAATTATATTTTCCTCGTTTAAACGTAGATTTGGTTGATACCTCACGTAATATACCTGAATGACTTGTTCCTTTTATGAAAATTAGGGGTAATATGCGGGAAGAGTGAGCTATGGGTCTTTACTGTCAAGTTTTGTGGCAGGCAATACATTTTTAGCTGTGATAGTATAACTTATATTTTTGTAAAGTATAGTTAATTTAGAGTCAACCCATATAAATATAATTTTTGGCAGAAAAAACCAAAGTCGTCATACCTTTATTATTAGGGGCTATAATGAATGATGACTGCAAAGTTTTATACCATTTTTTAAAAATTTCAGTTTAAATCTAATTTTAAAAGTTGTAGAAGAAATGATTTTAATATCATACGCATTCACCATGTCCATTCTGAAAAAATCCCCGAGTAAAGAAATTTTTTGTGATAATTTAAGACGCAAAGTCAGTGCTTTTAAAAGAAAGGTTTAAATTGCAAAGGGTTTTTAGTTTTCAGCACTGGGCCTAAATTTAGCGTCTTTTAACATAAGTTTTCTGATTAATGAATTCTGAACACTATTAAGATTATCAATTATGTATTTGTGTTGGTTATCAATAAATTTTCTATTTTTTGTATTCGTATGCGTATGCTACAGCTATAGATTGATGTTCCAAAAAATCATTCTACCCCAGTGAAGGGTTAAATTTGAAATTTTTTATTTTAACTATATATATAGTCTTTACCTGCATTTTTATGAAAGATCACACATCTAAATTTGTAAACTCTTGTTGTTACGTTAACGACTTGGTTATTTTTAGTTCACTAGATTTCACTAATTCAAACAAATTTAGTCCAGAAAATTAACCTTTAGGGTTAACTCTCTAGAATGCACTTTCTTGACACTTATAATGATCAAAGTACATTATCGATATCTGTGATAAAATAAAATATTTTCAATTTAATATAAACAAACTAGTTCCCTGGGGCTATATCTCTGAGTATTTACAAAAATATTATCTATAATCAAATCCACAGAATGAATCATACTTGCAGAGACCACTTGTGAAAAATAACTCAAAAAACTGAAAACCATCCTTCAGAATAATGATTTTCCAAACTAGTTTTCTGCAAAAGTTTTTTTTTTGTAGAATTTATTTCTATTTTTATTTCCACTTCCTCTTGTTCAACATCATATTTAAATTATTATTTTTTGCTTCACCAAAGAGTGGCATGTCATTATACTAATAGTTTTACATACTTCTTTAATAATTTAGCCCCATTACAAGAAAACTTATAATTAATATAAATAAATATTTTCTATCCTTTTTATCTGTTAAAAAACATTCATTTCATGTACTAATTTACTCATTGGTCATTCTGCTCATTTTAGCATTACTTTATTCGCTTTCTTTCCTGATTGGCAAATTTGTCTTTAGTCTGAAGAATAGCTGTTGTACGACACTTTTGGACCCGGCGTTGTTGGATGCAATCAGGTCGGCCTCGTATACAACTTCTCTCTTATTACTACTTCATATACTTTATCCTTTTTCGACTAATAAATTTTTTTTTCAGTTTTCGTAGGGTAACTATCTATATGATATATAAAATACATACATGTGGTATAAGGCCCTGTTCACATGAAGTTTTTCTGACGCGCGTTTTCGAAAAGTCCTTGTGAACACCCTTTGCGCGTTTTACAAGGCCAACTTTCCTTATGTATTAAATTATGTTTTTTATTCCTCTAATTCAAGTTTCTATCTTTGCAATGTTTGAAGAGAGAGTGAAAATTTCAACGGATTTCAAATCAGCGTAAAATTCTAAGCTAGATTGATACCAAAAACATAATTTTTTTTCATTAATTTGCTGTTGTTGTTACTAATCTTTTTGCGAAACGCATTTGATTTCTTTTCTGGTCGAAAAAGTCATGTAAAACAAAAGGGAAAAACTGACGAGGTAAAATTTGAAATCATCACGTTAGGATTTGTGCTCCAAGGCATCCACTATTCTCGTGTATAATGTCATTTCCATCAAGAAAGCTGAACAAGTAGCTTGTCTTTGGTTTCTGTCTCCTGTAGAAACAAATGGAGATATTGGGCTCATCCCTTTTGAGGCATAAATTAACGCACAGGATGTCTACGACTTTGTATCCTAAATTGAGGGAGTACGAACCAAAGTTTTAAAATTATTTTAGAATGTCATTAAAATCGTTTGATGATTTTCTAGAGAAAATAAGGGATGATATTTCGTCATGTGAGTACTTTGTGAGGGATGCCTTTTCACCTCAGGAGAAATTGTTGAGGTAAGTACAATTTAGGTATATTGTTTATATGGCTGAAGGAATATTAAATTTTAAGAGCTTCCAATTTCCAAAATTTAAATCGAAATACCTAGTTCTGTTATTGCCTTGGAATTAGATTTTCAACATTCAGTAACGTGAACAAAATTTTAGGTACTTACTTATTCCAAGTTTTTGTGTGTTGACAGGCCATTTAAATTGACACGATTTCCATGCCAGCGATGCTATATTCAATAGGAGGAAATTTCGAGTTATTTTTTTCTCTTTAATTGTGAAATACAATTCGAAAAAGTGAATAGAAATGGCCCTGTGTTATCAGTTCTACCCGATTTATGGAACTGTATTTTCATTCTGAATAATTTCATCTGAAATCAACCCAATTTTTTACAAAATTGCTGCATAATGAACAAAATACACAAGAACATCCCAAACATGCTCAACTCGAACATTTTCCTTTCACTTTCTTTCTTTTTCAGTTCAATAACCAGACTTTTAAGGTAAGCTGTTGGAGATTTCGTTCTGACATTTTCCTCCCGAGAGCATTTAATATGTATTCTTTGGAATTGAGGTCAGGCGAGTATGCATTCTACTCCTTTCCGTCTATTCTTTCGGTGTCCAGCAGGTCATCAACGTATACAGCGGGCGTTATCATCCATAAAGGTAAAGTAATTTACAACAAGCCAGATATATTGGCTTGCCTCGAACAAACAAGATCTACAAGACATTGGTCAATTGTTCGTCAGTTCAATTCGCGTGTTTACGACAACCATCGAAACCTATGCTGTGCGTGAATTAGTGAAAGAAAAACGGTATACCGATTAGCGGGTATACACACCAACGTGATTTTATCTATATTCTGGTCCGCGAGAAAATCTAGGGCTAACCTTTCAGTAGTTCTGTGGTGACATCTTTTCGCTGTCATATAACGATCTTCGATTGTTTGGGGGTGGCCATACATTATGGCAGTGGTCCCCAACCCCCGGGCCGCGGACCGGTACCGGTCCGTGGATCAAATGGTACCAGGCCGTCCAAGAAATATTAAATTATTTCCATTTTATTTACTTTGGTGTATTTATCTCGGGCTTGTGCGGTTCTTTTCTATGAAATGTCCACTCAAATTAGGAGGCGGTAAATCAGAACTTGAAATTTGTTGTTACTAGAGCTTCAATTATGATTTCTGAATTCTGTATGTCACTATTTTCTAATTTTGACAAATGTGACAACTGTTTTCAAGTTGGCAGACAAAGTTGCTGCATTTAAATCCAAACTGAAGTTGTGGGGACGGCGCGTGAACAGAGGCATTTTGGACATGTTTCAGACATTAGCGGGGATTTTAGGCGAGACTGAGCCTAAACATTCATTCTCCTAGTTGGTGCACGAGCACCCGTCTTTGCTTTTAAAAGAGTTCGAGCGCTTCGTGGGTTTTTTGTGGTTGGGAAACTATTTTATTGATTTAGCGTTCTAGTGAGTTAAAATGTTAAATCACATTACATTCATTTTTTGGTGTAACTGTATTTTATTTTGAAGGCATGTTTAAATTCAATTAAATTAAAATTATTAAATCAAAACAATCTAAAATATAAACAATCAACGTATCTCCCCCCCCCCCAGCGGGCCGCGTTTAAATTATCAAACGTTGATCCGGTCCGCGGCGATAAAAAGGTTGGGGAGCACTGCATTATGGGTTCCATTATCGGAAAAGGGTTCCTTGACCCACTCCGAACTCATTGCTTCCCATCCTTCTTTTTAAGTCTTTCTTCCAACTTCCCTTTCACGGGTATTACCATCGGCTCTCAGTGATACTGTGCAAAACAATTTAAAACTGACATCAACTTTTACCCCATTTGATCAATTAGTCACGGACTCCAAATGTTTTAATTATGGTCAACCGATTGGTCGTTTTTGTTTCTTGCCATCCGTGATTTTTCACCACGAAGGATCCGCTAATTAGTATATTGCATCTAGCCCTAGATTTATAAGGTGCAGAATTACAGTGGTGCCGGGATTGATCAACTTGAAACGGCACTGACTGAGGAAAAATAGTCTTTAGTGCCGAGTCCCTTTTCCAACTGTGTTCTGACAACAACCACGGACGTTTATAGAGACGTCTAAGGCAGTGTGGGAATCCTGCCCTTACTTTCGCACCCAATACATACCCACAACAGGGCATGTGTGACGTTACAAAGGCATTCAACCCAGGCATTATGGTCTGGGTTACCATCTCCTTTGGATCATTTCTGGCACACTTGCAGCACAGCAGTACGTAGACGACATTCTACGAATGGTTATGGTACCGTTCTTTTTGCGACACCCCGGACTTACTTTTCAACGAGATAATACCCGGCCCCACACGGCAAGTGTTGCTATGAATTGTCTTCAAGCTTTCCCAACACTTGCTTGGACAGCTAGGTCTCCTGATCTCTCTCCCATAGAGCACATTTGCGACGTTATGGGAAGGCGATTGCAACCATCCCGGAATGTTGACCATTTAGCCCGACAGCTGGATACAATTTGGCAAGAAATTCCGCAGGACACCATCCGGGAACTTTTTCAGTCCATGCCACGCCGGGTGACACCTTGCATCCAGGCCAGAGGTAGACCAACGCCTTATTAACCTCCTCCCTTTAAAACGGTAAAACTCTGAAATAAATCATTCCATTGTTCTGAAATTTTAATCGGTTTTTTATGTATGTTCTCTTTACATCCACCAACTTTTATCGCAGTCGGACAACTCCTTCTTGGTGTGTCGATTTTTTGTTATAGAGTATAATTGAATGCGTTGACCAAGTAATTCATATTTCTAAAAGTAAACATTTGATCATTCCTTTTGTTTCGCTTTGCAAACCATGTAATTTCCGCTGCCAGCATTGTTTTTCTTTCAACGCTCTGTCGGTGGATCCTCTCTTAGTCGAATGAGCCGACATCTTTCAATGCGATACATTGTTGCTTTCCATGCAGCGATTGTATGAAAATGTTTTGTGTGCCCCAAAACTAATTTGGATGCATTGTGAAATTGAATTGGACGTTCTTGGGCCACGAAATCATTGCTGTATCTATTTCCATGTACCTTCTCTCCTTCTTCAAAGGCGTGCACCTGAATGGAAGCAAGTGTCAAAGAAAGGTTATAATTACTCTTAATTTCTACTCCAGTCATTGACCTTCTTCATGACAACCGCGAGGAATCGTCTAATTAGCTTCCTTCTTTTGTGAGTCGATTGTTATTTCAGAACAAACGGTGAGAATCCAATTATTTTTCGCACCTTTGACAGCTGTTATTTATTTTCCCTCAAGGATCATATTCCCTTTCATTTCTTTTCTTTGATGCGTTCGTTTTTAATTGCATCTAAACATTTTCCAACGTTCTCAAACTATTTGAAAATAAAGTGAAATAAAATGATCGTTCGAGTTCTTAAAATGACAGCTGCCCTAAAGTAGTTCAAGACTATTAAATTTGAAACGTGAATAACGAACAAAACTGAAATTGCACACTACCATGGAACTACGCATAGCTAAACTAAACTAAACGTTATTCAATTGTTCTCAGTTAAACGCAGGTTAAAAAGCGTCTAGTTATGAGAGATGGGTATAGCCAGTTTCAGAGAGAAAAGATAAACTTTTCAACCTTATTCGATTGTGAATACGTAGTCAAGTTCATAAATTGGCAGGAGGCCGTCATGACGCAGTGCGTTCGCCCAGTACGCTATCAACCTTACCTATGTATGATTATGATTTATAGGCGGTGCAGGTTCGATTCCTTTCTGGGTGTATTTCTATCAGAAAAAGTTTCCTTGTGTTTATGTCTATTACTTAATGCTGTCTGTATTAAAACCCAACCAGAAGTTTCTTTCAGGCCCAATCAAACACTGATTTCTATATTTCAATAGAAACACCCTAGGCTTCGATACACACAAGTTTAGGTTTGTGGAATGGTCACTTAACACTTTTGTGTCACTAAAAATAATCTGAATTTTTGTCCTTAAAATGAACTGCAGAAACGCGTCAGTTTTTCAATTAAGTGATTAATTGAGTTTATTTCCTCTTTTGACTGCAACTAAACGTTCCACGTGTCCGGGCCTTCCCATTTCATCACTATTACAAAAAGTACATAGTCAACGAAAGGTGATATTTAAAAAATGTGTACTACGTTAAATAACACTGGAAAATGCGTAGAATAGAAGGCGATGCATTTTAAACCGGTGGGCAATAAACTTTTTAATTCGATTTTGATGATATTAAGAAGGGGTCACACGAACAATCTTATGTAAAAATAGAATCGACAAAATGCCTTGTTTCAATATTCCTTATAGGATTGAAAGTGATTTCGTTGCATGTATCTTTAATACATTCACATCATTTATCTTAATTCAAAAGTTGATTACTTCGATTCTGAAAATTTTAAGTTAATAAATATAAAAATGAGGGGGACTCTCCGACTGTACTGTAATTGAAAATAAAAGCAATGAATTGACTATGTATGACTAAATGAACACGAAAAGCCACAGAAGGTAATTAATATGTGAATTTATAACACTGGTCAATAGTGAAATTGCTTCTTAGATGAAAGAACCCAATTCTGAATGATTTCAACGTGCTGAACACGAATATCACCTTTAAAACAGTTGATTGGCTCTCGTTGCAAAGATATGGACGTTTTGTTTGTTACATAGGTGCTATCACGTAATATAGTGCAATTTAGTAAGTAAGACATGGAGACCAAATTATTACTGCATATTTCATCATACTTTTACACAAACAAGATATCATACCCACCAAGTCAAGTAGTTAATAGTACTGATTACTTATGTTATATTTGAGTAATTTGACATTGGCATCACAGAAAAAGACTATCAGTGCAATAGTTATGAAAGAGTATCATTTGTATTTCGGTTGCAAGATAGGCGACCAGGACAAAGACTGGGTCCCACACGTATGTTGCTGCACTTGTGCAGTAAATATTTCACAAGGGCTTAATGGCAAAAGAAAGGCAATACCATTTGCTTGGTAAATGATTTGGAGGGAGCCGACTAATCACTTTGATGACTGTTATTTCTGCATGGTACCACCTGTTTCTGGAGTCATCACCAAGAAAAAGTGGACAGTTGAATGCCTTAACATACCATCTACTCTGCCTCCTGTTTCGCATGGCGAAGGACTCCCTATTCCAGAGCTTCCTACAGATTTTGCTACCAGTTCAAACGAGTAGGATCGCCATGAGTCCGCGAAATCTACTAAACCGTTAACGTCAGCATGTGATGGCACTATTAATGATGACTTTTCGAATTTTGATGAAACATCTGCGCCACATAAACTTAGCTCGGATGAACTGAACGATCTTGTTCGAGATTTGGATTTGTCCAAAAGCAAAACGGAATTATTGGCCACAAGACTTCGACAGTGGAATCTTCTTGAACAAAATGTCCAAGTGACTTCATTTCGCCATCGTCATCAGTCCTTCTAATCTTTCTTTGAAAAATAAGAAAGCCTTGCGTTCTGCTGCGATATTGCCAAGACGGAGCAGTGGTACCAGGGCAAATGGTCCATGTCAATGCTGGCTGACTATTGTTGGACGTCGTCCTTCACAAACGACAGGCCAAAAGAAAGCATAAGTCAGAATAAGATTAAGGTATTCTTAACATGTATTATAATATTTACATGCATACATTTTTTCTCAATAATGCGTACACATTATAAAAAAGCCGTAGCCAATTCAGCTTTTTCTTTGTCATATTCGTATTCACAACATTGAATTAATTAGGAAATTATTATTTTCATCTCGGAAGCAGAAAATTTTTGAAATTTTGTTGCCTAGTGTAAATTCTAATATTTATAAGTAAGCATTATTAAATACTTCAAATTTAACTAGCTTTTATAAATCCTTTATCAAACAGAAGATATTTAAAATTATTTCAAACAATTCTTATTAATTCCATGTATAATGTGGAATTTAGTATCCATGTAAATTTGTAAATATATTTCTAGCCGATTTGTTGTTGAAACAGTTCTTAGCAAACAAAAAGAGCTTCGCAGTAGTTGCAAACAGTTCTGTAAAATATATAAAAAAATTGGTGCGTAGAATTTTTTTTAAATGTTTATGAGAATACACTACTGTAAAAAGCTGCCACATTAAAAAATAATTTGGTATTTAAGACTTAAAATATAGTAAAATTTAAAAGGCGCGATCGATGAAAAGTCAATTCTATAAAAAATAACTTAAACACGCAAGTGTATACAGGGGCACTCTCGATTCAAGATTACCAACTCCCTATAGCTATAATAAAATTCAATACACATTACTTAGAATCCTTTTATACAAAGAGACTTCAAGAAGGTAAGAGCTGAAATTTTGAGTCCATTTCTATCAATATATGTGAAAACTCATAATTCTTTCGAATGTGAATTCGCAATTAATATGCTGAAACAAAGAATGTAATGATAAACACACACTATGTAGACTTTGGGTTCATCAATAAAAATATCAGCGCGATAGGAATATTTTCACATCTTAAAAACTAATTTGACAGAAGTAGCTCCAAATATTCCATACAGCTCTAACCTAAAAATGGTTTGACCAAATGACCGGAAAAACGGAATTCGAGATTAAATTTTGTTATAGATTTGAAATTTATCAACAAAATCAGTAGTTGGAAGATATGAAATTTTTGTGTAATTTGATATGAAGACTTTTGCAGCTTTTATGCGTATGTATTTTGTAGAAGTCTTCATTCTCTATCGAATGGTACCTTTGAATTTACTCTATTGGAATCAAGACCCACATAAAGAGAGATTTTCTTTCCCCGTACCTACACATGTTGACTAAAACGTTGAATGTACTTTTGACTGTTCATAATTCGAGTATTATTTTGTTTTGAATGCTTTTTCTCTTTGAACTCGGTATTGTTTCCCTAATGAAGTCTCATTCGCACTCTAACTTTCATCTGAAAGCTGGTTTGATTCAATGAAATGTGGATTATATATTATTTCTGAAAGCGCCTGAAATAATTAAATTTTTTTTTAATCAAAGTTTTCAAAGATTTGTTTTGGTTTATCTCGATCAAAGTTTCAAGATTTTTATGGTTCTTCTAATCTATTCTATAACAATTGTTATATATATATATATATATATATATATATATATAACAGTTTCTCAAAACTTGCTTGCAACATATGGATTATTTCTCCCATGAAAATTTTGAATGAGAGAAATTTTTCTCTTCTAGTAATAGTTTAACAGAGGTTGATGTGACTCGCTGGGTTTTTTAACTCAATATGTGTAACACTTGAAGAATCCATTTGAAAACGGGTCGTCCTAGCTCAGCAACCTAGTTGTCATGAAATAACCGCTGTACGGATTGAATGAGAACAATCTCTCAGACTTCAACCAAACTAACTTCAGGCCTACTAATAAAGACTAATTTCACATGTGTTGTACCGTAAATCTTTAACGAATTGATAATATTGTTGGTTACTTTCTTACTAATAATCTATGAAAAGGAAAAGCTCTCCCAGTCTTCAAAATGGAAGTTCCTCTCCTTAATTACTGGTCCACGTCAGTGCTGGCTGACTATTGTTGGACGATATACTCCCCTCGTCCTTCACAAACGACAGGCCAAAAGAAAGCAAAAGTCAGAGTAAGATTAAGGTATTCTTAACATGTATTATAATATTTACATACATACATTTTTTCTCAATAATGCGTACACATTACAAAAAAGCTGTAGCCAATTCAGCTTTTTCTTTGTCATATTCGTATTCACAACATTGAATTAATTAGGAAATTATTATTTTCATCTCGGAAGCAGAAAATTTTTGAAATTTTGTTGTCCAGTGTAAATTCCAATATTTATTAGTAAGCATTACTAAATACTTGAAATTTAACTAACTTTTATAAATCCTTCATCAAACAGAAGATATTTAAAATTATTTCAAACAATTCTTATCTTCTTTCAATTCTTATTCTAAACAATTCTTATTAGTGCAGCCTTACCCTGTTTTAACCCTTGTCTGCCCGTTTTTGCATTTGAAACATTTTTTTCGGGAAAAATCAATTTGAAATGAAACGAGGAAATGTGAAATATTTTCCCCATGGGATGTGTAGCACAGGTTAAATAAGCCTTGGCGAGCATAAAACGATGAAGCATAGGGACACTTTATTCCGTTTTTGTTCCCGAAAAGAAGCTTAAAAGGAAGTTAGTAGATGGACTATGTCTAGACTGTAAAATGAACTTCCTTAGTTGAATCTCAAAATAAATCAATCTTTTTGACGTCTGAAAATTCGCCGACACATAAAATGGCTTTTTCTTTGGGTGATATTTTTTTTACATTTTCTCCAAGCTAAGTGATTTCTAAAACATGTAAACTCCCGAGAAATGTGTACAAACCTGTTATATGATTGCAACTTACAGAATTTTTGTTCCAGGACTATTGTTCATTTGGAAGTTTTACTGTTAGTATTTCCGAATTCATTTTTTTGAAACTTGTTTCTTAGTAGGTAAATAAAAGTTCCTATAAAAGGGCACTCAAATAAATCCAGACTTTGAAAAGTAAATTCAATTCAACATACTTTTTGGGCGTTAAAAAGAACAATCTGGCATTGTCGACAGAAAATATCGAAGAACTATAAAATTGAGAAACCGAATGCTGTTTACACACGTCATGAAAATGCATTGCAGATGCGATATTAGTTCGTCAGAGATTTCCTAGAGGTAATGTCCTGTCAGTCCTTGAAGCAGAAAGTGAGGGCAAAAATGAAGTCTGCAAGTAATAGAAACAAAAATGATTAGTTATACAAAGTAAGATCTCTATGTAAAGTACCTATTTTTTTTTAAAGCATCCATTTCACAAAGAAGAATAGCCCAGTTGGAAGAATAATGGATTAACGACGGGTGGGTTACGAGTTCGAAACTCCATCCAGACCAAGATCGTCGTGTATACGGGGGTTAGTGCACGCTAAATCCGCCGGGGTCTCAAATTTCCTCATTTTGGCGTGGTGTGGAAGTTTGGAGATCGGGATGCCAGCTCAAGTGTTGCAACGTGATCTGACCGTGGACCAAAATGACGGGGTATTGTCCTCGATCTTTCCCTTCGGGTTTGAACACGAACGGTCGCCAACAGTCCATTGTTTTGCTCCAGTGCGATGTAAATTATCTACCTACCTATCTTAATTAGTTCATTGGGTTTTCAACAATTTATTTTAGTGAATCCCATTTCACTACCACCTAATGATCAGTTTTTTTCAATATACTTTTGATGAGGGATTCGATCTAATGAATGGCCTTGATGATTTGTAAGTTTGGAAACACATTCTCAAAATATTCGATGTCCGATGCTTTAAAAATACCTTTTCGTTCTTTAGCATCATGCCCGCGGAAGAAAAAGATAATTTATTACAATTATTACTCATATTTGTATAATACGCAAAAAAAGTAAAATGTCAATACTTCATAACATGGCTAGGTAGAGTTTTCGGAAAGGGAAACGGGATAGCCTGATTGGAAGAGTAACGGAATAGCAACTGGAAGGTTGCGAGTTCGAATCCAACCAAAGATCTTCGTGTAGGGGCTGGTGCACGTTAAATGTGTCGTGCTCAAATGTCCTCACGTTGGTGTGTTGCGGAAGCTTGAAGATTGGGGTTACAGATCAGATGTGACCTCGTCATCTGACCGAGGTTCAAAATGACGTGGTGTCCTTGGTTATTGCCCGACGGGTTTGATCCCGGACCGTCGACAATAGCCGGTTGTATTGCTCCAGTGTGTGTGACGTTAATTAAATACCTACTGATAAGGACAGAGTGAAATTGAGAGAGTGCAAAACTTTTTTTCTGGTGAATCACGAGGTTTTATCTCATTACAAATGATCTTTAAAAGCTGTTATTTAAATTCTGATGCAATTTATCTTTTTGATGTACTTTTTAAATATTTTATTTATTTTATTGTATTACAATGATACTAAATTTGACTCATATGACCCCTTAATCGAATTCACTGTCGATAAATGAGTCGTAATCGTATCTTTTTCAAAGACTGACATTCCACTTTGTACTTAAAATAACTGATTATGTAAAGGTTGCGTTGAGTGCTGTGTATACGATGTTAAAGTGTTTGGGTGAAGCTGGGCACTATAGAGATCGTTTACGACCCAGTAGATTTCGAGCTGTTGGCGGAGCAGGTTCAGCTGTATTCCTCCCTTGGTGTATTTTTCTCTTCTGTCAGTAAAACTTTCATTATGTGTCTATAACTTGATATTGGCATGTCTTGTGTTTGGCGCAAATATGACTACCATAAAACTCCCAAACCAACCAACGATCCGGTAGAGCGAATGATTTCAAAAGCTGTAGAGAAAAATTTGGTAGTCACATGCAAATGGGGGTGGTGGTTGAATTGAAAGTTATGTTCCAATATCAATCGTTGTGAGGTACACCATTAACATTGGGAACAGTAAAGAGAAGATTTTGTAAGAACATGATCTGAATGGATATATGGCAGCAAAAGTAACCACTTCTAAGCACTATTAAGCCAACTGTGGATCTAAAGACCTCAAAATCAGATTCCTGAAGGACTGAAAAACTATTTTTATATGAATTCGAACTGTTTTACACCTGGTTAACAGATGGGGATGACTTTGGTATACGCAATCTTTGGTGTCAACGCTCTTGAAGCGTTTTTGGCGTACTTTTTGTAGTGAGTTATGATAGGTGAAACTAACCCACCTTATGAGCGTTTCTCCCGTTTTATGGAAATCTCAACAAGCGGAAAGTTTAAATATTAATTTCGAATATTCTATTCATTTCGGTTATGTTCTTTTCATTTCCGTTAAATAGTTCTTTGATTTCATTGGTTCATTTAAAGTTTTTTTCTCCAAATTCTTTCCGTTTCATATAAATTGGAAGAATTAAAGCTTTCATTTTGATTTTAGTAACGGTTCAGTGCAGTCGCATCAGGTTGTATTGTTTCTTGCTATTTTCTTTTGAAAATTGTTACCTTTTTCTATTTGAAAGTGCCATCTGCATTTAGCGTTGTAAATACTTCTCAGGGTATTCTTTCGCGAAATTTGAAGTTAGTTTTACTGATTGTATGCCAACTTGGAGATTGGGAGGAGTTTAAAACAGTTTAAAAATAAAAAGATATTTCAACTACTACACATAAATTAGTTTCCACTAAAGCTTATTATTTTTCCTTAAAAAGACCATTTAAAAAAAACGTATCTTCCTTAATGACAAAAAGTGCGCCAAAAAAGCTCCAAGAGCGTTACCATCAAATATCGCGTACATAAAAGCTGTATCAACAGATGCAACCACCGTCATGCTTCGGGATGGTTCTGTGACAGTGCAGCTATTTTATAGGCAATGCAGTCGTCAATTTGTCTAAAATGAATGGTTTTTTGAGCATTTTCCAAAGGGAGGGCACAAGCTGCAATACCATTTGGAAAGTGCCTAATTTTAATCGTGGATTTGTTTTTCTCTTCTAAGTTCTATCAAAAATAGATTGCACAAACGATTTGGAGAGCTCATTAGGAGATGCATTAGCTATCCCAGAGTTCAGATACGGTAGATTCTGAAGGATGGGTTTGATCCTATACCGAAGTCTTTCAAACATAAATCAGCTGAGGGAAGTTCTACTTGAAATATAGGAACGAATCAAATAATAGAAAAATACTTGTTTAAATATCTCGTGAAGCGCGAATCGTTGAAAAAAAAAAGATTTTTACTCAAAATAGAATTTCTTTACTTATTTGAAATATAATTCTAGGAAATCCAGGATTTCTTCAATTAAAGTCTGTTTTGTGACTGAAAGCAACGCAACCGAATCCATTCTCCTGATCTTTCTAAGTTTCCGAATGAGCGTGAGAATAATACAATAAAGAGTGCCAAAAGTCATGGGATATCTCCTAATATCGTGTGGGACCTCCTTTTGCCCGGCAAAGTGTAGCAATTCGACGTGGGATTGACTCAAGTAATCGGAAATCCCCTGACGAAATATTCAGCTATGCTGCCACAACAGCCGTCCATAATTGCGAAAGTGTTACCGATGCAGGATTTTGTGCACAAACTGACCTTTAGATCATGACCCATATATGTTCGATGGGATGCATGTCTGGTGATCTAGATGGCCAAATCATTCGCTGGAGTAGTCCAAAAGGTACCGGAAATTTCCATCGTTGTCTGGTATATGAAGTCCATGAATGACTGAAAATGGTCTCCAAGTAGCTGAACATAACCATTTCAAGTCAATGATTAGGTCAGTCTGACCATAGGACCTAGCCATGCAAAAACAGCCCACACCATTATGGTGCCACCACAAGCCTGCACAGTGTATTGTTGTCAACTTGGGTCGTCCATGGCCTCGTGGGGTCTGCGCCACACTAGAACCCTCCCATCAGCTCTTACAACTGGAATCGTGACTCATCTGACCAAGTAACATTTTTCCAGTCATCTAATGTCCAATCCATATGTTCACGAGCCCAGCAGAAGCACTGATGCCGATGGTATCTTGTTAGTAAGGGCAATCGAGTTGGTCTTCTGCTGCCATATCCCATCAAAGCCAAAATTCGCTGCACTGTCCTCACGGACACGTCTGTTGTACGCCCCACATTAATTGTTGCTGTTATTTGGCGCAGTGTTGCCTGTATGTTAACACTGACTACTCTACGCACACGTCGCTGGTCTCGGTCATTTAGTAGATGTTGTCGTAAACTGTGGATAGAGGAATGTTGAATTCCATAACAATTTCCGAAATGGAATGCCCCATGCGTCTAGCTCAAACTAGCATTCCACGTTCAAATTCTGTTAATTCCCGTTGTGCGGCCATAATCACGTCAGAAAACTTTTAACCTGAATCACTCGAGTACAAATGAAAGCCCTGACAATGCACTGCCCATTAATGCATTTCTTACGCAATGCTACTGCCCTCTGTGTACTCACATATTGCTATCTCATGGCTTTTGGCTCTTCAGTGTATATCAACAGCAGTAAAAGTGCATTTTCTGTTAGTTTCTGTTTGCTAATTTCTCTCTTCTACTTCACTGACGCAACGAATGTCAAAACAAATTACATGCCCTTCTAAGATATTTCAATAGTTTGTCTTAAATTTACTGAATAACATAGGAAATAAAAATTTGTGATCCCGATGTTTCCTTTTAGTAAGTGCCGACCAACCGGTATAGTGGTTAAAGAGTTAGCCTCTAGATCGGAAGGTTCCTGGTTCGAATCTGGGTCCGGGCATGGATGTTTGTAAGCGTATGGTGTAGAGGCGGCTGGTGCACCTTAAATCTGTCGTGGCCGAAAGTCCTCATGTTGGGTTGATGTGGAAGTTTAGAGAGTAGGGTGCCAGCTCAGGTCATCTGACCGTAATTCAACGTCATCTGACCGTAATTCAAAATTACGAGGTGTTGTCCTCGGATCTTTCCCTTAAGGGATTGATCCCGGACGGTCGTCAATAGCCCGTTGTGTTGCTCTAGTACGACGTTAATTAAAAATTACCATTATTAAAACCTTTTACTAAGTATTATGTTTTGTCAAAATGTCCAATTATTTTCCCTTTTTAATTAAATTAAACTAGTATCAACTAAAAATAGAAGACATCATAAAATAGTACAAAACCCTGTTGACTGTACCTGGTACCATGGTACCGGAGGCTCCCCACGAGTTTCTAATTTCATTTTATCCAAATGATTTTAATTTGACAATCGTTTGAGTCTTAAACAGAAATTAAAATGCCTCAAATCGAATCGATCGTTCGGCTTCCTTAAGCATTCAAAGCAAGTGAAAAGCAGCCTCGTTTCAATAACCTATATCTCCTTAGGTTTGATGTATATCTCAATGAAACTTTAAACAGTGTTCATGTACAGTCGCGGGAAAAGAAACACCAAACCATCTCCTTTATTTCCAGCCCTATTCATAGTAGAACAAATTCATGGCATTATTCATGGCAAATACAAATACAAGAAAATTGTATAAGGGGACGTCTTCGTGTCAAATTTTGCACAAACAACGAAATTTCTAATGGATACGCCTGTGTTTTGATGCCAGTATCAGATTTTGCATCGCTAAATTAGTCTAAATATGAAATTTCATGACTTTACTATCTTTATAACCGCGAATATCCATTGTTAAAGTTGTTGACAATTTCATGGATCATCTCTACATTTAAAACAGGTTAAATAATGACTGAAATGAGCAACAGCATTGTATTTTCAATTTAACCCAAAAAATTTACTCGAATAACAAATAATCAGATAACATTTCACATAAATAATTTTTTGTACAAATTGTCATATTTTATTCAAATTTTTGAATAAAGCTCTTGCAAGTTGGTTAAATTTTGGTTTTATTCTGAAGTTCTAATATTAATTCAACCTCATTCCAAATTTCTTATGTCCAAGTTTAATAATTTAAGAGTTCTTGTTGAACATTTCTCGTTCTGCAAAACAAATATGATTTTAGCTAAGCTGAGAGAGTTAAAAAGTGAAATTGGAGAATACAAAACACTCTTAATTGTGAATTCTTTTGAGAAGAATCCGAACATTTTCAACAATTTATCGAAACGTTGAAGTTTGAAAGGTGTCTTTTTATACAGATCTCTCTCTCTCTTTTAACTCCGGGTGAAAATGATTAATATTATGCTTAATTTTTTCTCGTGTATAACAATAACTATAAAAATTTATTTATAATCGCATAATGAGTGAGAATGAGTCACCAAATAATCACCCTTCTCCAACATGTAGATGTTTTAGTTACGTCGCACTGGAGCAACACAACGGGCAACGCGACGGTGCGGAATCATTCCCAAAGGGAAAGATCCAATTACAAAACCACGTGTTTTTGAACCACGGTATTTAACGTGCACGAGCCCTCTTTATGCACGATGGTCTTTGGTCAGATTCGAACTCACAACACTCCGGTTTCTAATCCGTTACACTTCCATTAGGACTACGGTGGCCCCCGAATTCAAGAGGGATTAGAAACGATGAATCAAGCCGTTTTGTTTTTACTTTAAAACCGTTCTATACCGAAGACTGTTCTCTTGATTTCGGCTTGACACCCCCCCCCCCCAACTAACTCTTCACTAGAATCCTTTCTCTGTCATCATCGATGCCTTTTGTTATTGAATCCAGTTTCGATTGAACTCAGTATTTGAGTACATTAATGTTCTTTCGCATAGATTTGTCACGGAACGAATCTGTGAAAGAGACTGAAGTTATAAACAGTATGACCTTTCCTCCTCGCTGCATTGCGTGTTCTTCAGAGTTTGAAGAAATTCCTACTTTTTTATTCGTCTGATATGTTTATCTGTATACACTAGAAATCATGAAAATTGACCGCAATATCGATTTTGTTTTATTGCTTCAAAATATATTTCTAAATTTCTGAGCTTTTAAACAATACCAAGATCTTGGAAATATTCGGAATAATTTTCTACTAGATACTGTCCACCAGTACCAAACATGTTTCCAAAACTTTAAACTCAATTTCTGAATAACTGTTTTTGCAATACGATTCTTTATTTAGTGATAAGTCTACAATGAATTCTTCTATTATTATTATTTTTGTATAAAAATCAATACAGTACATAGTCCCAAATCCGGACGTCCAAAATCCGGAATTGTCCAAAATCCGGACGTTTTTCAAAAAGGAGTTTTTTTTATTTTTCTAACTTTTTTACATCTTTCCGACAATTTTTAAAGAACAAGGAGTTAAGCCTGGACCTAATTGATGAAATAACGCAAAATAACGGACATGTTCAGAGTAAATACCACGCAGAAAAATTAGATTTGCAAGTAAATTTTGTTGCATTTTGTATTAAACAGCTTTTTTCCCTTTTTAAATATAACTCCTATTTATATATCTGCTATTTTACTATTTGCAAGGTTTACTATTTACTATTTTTTTGACAAAAAATGCAAATAATCCGGAATGGCCGAGGTACGAAGGATTCCGGATTTTGGATTTTGTACTGTATAATGTGGATGTTTTGAACTCAGCTTTTAGCTGAGAAACAAATTTTTAATTGATTTTAAAGCTGCTAAAATTTCTTAGGAATTCTTGATTTTTTTGGACTTTCTTGGTGAAAACAATTGTCAAAAATAACCTATTTGCTCTAGCAACTTATGGAGGGTCAAAACGGAGAATAACATAAGGAATAGTTTCCAATAGGAACTGTCTTTCTGAACAAATTAGATTTGAGTTATCACTGTTCAAAAAACATGCTAACTAGCTGATTATATATCAATTAGATAATAAGATGTTTTCTGACTTTAAGTATTTTAAACGTAAGCCAACGACTTGGAAAAACTAGATTTTTCAAGCACGAATAAAAAAAATCTCGTAGTGTACACCTCAAGGCGGTTGGATAGTATACCAATATCCTTGAAAAATCGATTGGTATGAACCTTATTTCGATCTTCTGTAAGAAATGGTAAATCGCAAAAGTTTCAGTGCTCTTTTTTAGTTAGGAACTTGTTGCCGCGAGGGGGTCGAGTTAGAGGGCGCTGCGAGAGGGCCGGCCAGTCGCACCGCTGCTGGCCATCGCACTCAGCCTCCCAATGTCACCGAAACGGTAAGTTGCTCTTTCGCATCCGCCTAACAGGTTGCGCTTTTTCTCCGTCCCTCCTTTCGAAACTCGGATTGATTTCTCATAAATGTTCCGCTCATTTGATTTCCAAATGTTTATTTGCCCTTCTTTTCACATAAAACTGCTCGTTTTGGTCAAGTTTATTTTCTGTTGACTCTTGGAATTGATATTTTAACTAATATGAATAGCGTTTTAATGTTCATTGAGTGACTCAAATGATCACTTATTCACTCCTGTCCTAAAGAGATGGGTGAAATATATTTCGAAAATATGCTTTTTCGTAATTGTCACTTCCGTTGTGCGTAATTTTTGCATTGTATATCTGTAGTTTCTATCCCTTGCTGCGGATCAGTAAAGTATTTTACGAAACATCATGTTTAACCATGTTAAATCTTACGTTTGCTAAATAGATAGGCAATCATCAAAATGGATCTGAATTTACCTAACATCTTGTGTTTAGTGCGTCTATAGTGAAGTCGTTTTTTTAATCGAAGCATTTTTTCTATTTCGAGGTTCGTTGAAAGAGATCGATCCTAAACAAAACGTGTTCAATACTTCTAAATTTATTTTTTCTTCAAGCAAATGTAACTTTACTCTCGAAACACATGTGTATGTAATATGGAGCATGTTTCACATTTTGAAATATGTTTTGATCGCTGAATTTTCAAATAATGAGTACTTTTTGCCCCAAAACTTGAAAAGTTGGCTGAAATACTATATATACCCATGCAAGATTTCAAGACTAGTTACTTCTGTAGAATCCGCTTGCATTTGTTGTCTTATCGCAATTTCGATACATAATTGAATTTATCGTGAAGTTAAGTTACTTCCACACAATGATGCTCGAGTGTTGAAAAGGAAATTCACGAGTGTGATGCCGCGGATATCGTACAGAAGAATCCAAATCGACAAATCTACCATTAGCCTAGGAAATCAACATTACCTGAGATTTTAGATGCAAAACTGGATGAATGAAGCATTAATATGGATAAGAATTTCTTTGGTTTGAGGACATTGGTTTTATCCATCACGTATAATTTATATAGTATTTACTCATTATGTTTTGACATATCTCATTTCATTATTATATTATGTATCTGATTTTTTTATCTTGAGTTTGGCATAATATGTCCCAAGAGGACTCAATGCCACCAAAACCAAATCCAATCCAATCCTTTGGTTTGAGGAATAAATGTTGATTGTTGTTTTCTACAAAATCCTATCGTGATTGAAAGGTACACGTAAGAATATGAAAAGTATTTCTTTGTACTCAAGCACTCCTATTCACTGCACATATTTTAACATAAAAAGTTTGTTTGCTTGACACATTCCAAATTAGATACGTTTTCAAACAGACGATTTTGAGACGTCCTTTAAGTATAACCCAAAATATTTTTAGGTTTGATAATTTTTCTACTCAGATATGAATTTTTATTAATTTGGCTTTTGATGTGAAAATCCATGATCCGACTTTTAGCGATCTTTTCAAATCAAGTGGCCATCTTCAATAATCCGTTCATCGAATAAGCTTTTGAAATAGCTCAAAGGAGATGAAATATCAGAGGAAGGAGCTTTTATTCCTTGCTTTTCATATTTGGTTTGATTTAACTTAAGCAAAATGTGTAAAAATGAAATTTCAATTTACTCAATAGTTGCAAGAATAAAGAGTTAGATATTCTTCCCTTTCTCATACATGAACCGGAGTAAACCACGTTTTCCCAATTTTAAAACATTTCTTTTTGTTCCTCAAATGTTATAAAACTTATTTGATGAATGAACGTACGGAAAAATCAACCCTAAAATAATTAATACAGGATTCCTTCAAATGAAATACAAATTTACAGTTGACACACAATTTTAATACTCCGTTCTTGATACGTTCACAAGTGAATACGTTTAATTCATTTACAATTGAAATGTGTAAACTTTTGTGACACACTCGAAAGTTTGGATACCGTTCTAAAGAGACTTGACTCTATCAGTTTGGATCTTCAAATGAAGTTGTGTAATCTTCTAAAAATTATGAGCTTATTCGTAGATGATGATCTATGCTAACTAACATGTATGATTTGGCTTCACCAATAGAACTCTGTGTTTATAAACTAACGAGTGCGTGATTCATTCCAATAAATAACCTGCCATTAGTGATAATCAATGATGTGTTTTGTTCACTTGCACTTTTTAGAATTTTCAATATAAAATAAATTATTTCTATCGGTATTAATTTACCCTATTTTGAATAGCTTAAAATCCGTGAGTTTTTTGTATCTTTAGATGGATTGCTTTGTTCACATCTTACCAATTCAGTTGAACATTTTTTTTTCTCCTCTAAAATGGCAAAACACTTTCCGACCCAATCACTGTTGCGTCAAGGAAAATTATTTTTTGCCTCTTACTTGAGTTCAGTGGAGATGTTTATATGAATTTGGCACTTTCATTCTACGGTTTGGTATCATTTTTGTGTACTACAAATACTTATTCGAAAAATTCACTTTTGAAGGCATTTTTGCATTGTTTACTCACGAAAGTGTAACAAGGTTTTTGTTAAAAAAAATCCTTCATTAAATTTTACTTTGGATGAACTCTGATGCCTGATGCAGATTTCCATTTAAAATAATGTTTATTTCACAAATATCAATAAATATAGAAACAAGTTTCGAACTTTTATTAATCGCTGCTTTCTGCGGATATCTGATGATTACCTTAAATCGTTAACCGCTCATTGAACCTGGTATACGAGATAGCCTCAGAAATGAAGCAAAACCAGATAATATTTGCACTATGTTTTGCAAGGAAGTTAATGCTTTTAAAAAGAAAATTTGCATTTGGTTTACCCAAAGAAAAAGTAAATAAAGGTAGATTTCGAACAAAAACTTCCTATATTTTCATGAGTAAATAATGAAAATCTGCCCTAAAAACAAAATTTTGAAAGATCAATAAATATTTGCAGTCGTAGAGTAATTAAAAAGAAAGTTTTTTTGTGGATAAATGATATGTACTTACTTAAAATAAAATAAACAAAAAGAAAAATGGATGTTAAAATGAATAATATTTCCAATTATTTGCTCGTCTCAGGCAGGTTTAATACAAAATTAGTGTTTTCTGTGTGTTTATGTCTGTATTGTATGCCGCATTGCTGAGCACGACATTTTGTACACTGAGTAACTTAGTACACAGTAACTTAGTGACTCTATGTATCTCCGATTTCTGTGTGTTCGTATGTTTGTATCGCATGAAATTGAATGTCAAATGGTATATATTTTGCAAAACATTCCCTAACTTAGTGTAAATATTCTCTCCTCAGTATTTCTGTTTTTTTTTCACGTACCACGCCGAAATGGTGAATTACCATACTTGAATCAACCTTAACTTGGCAGGGTTGGAGATAAGGAAATTACGATTGAAACTAGGATTATTTTACGGCTCAAAAAGCAATTCTTTTCCCAAAAGCAATACTACGGATTGAGCTTAATTTTTTTTTCTTTGTGAAATATAAATAATTTCTAAATATTCGGGACAAATAACAATGAAGATAAAACTACTAATTTTGCATAATTTATTCACGTCCACTAAAAACTATGTAGTAATGATTTGTTTTGAGATCTATATTGCCAATGACGTATTTCAATTTCTTGACGGCATGTGTATATTATCCCCTCAAAAGTCATTGGTTCAACGCATATGGTTGCATACTTCCGATTTATGAAAAGATGTAAATTGTAAATTTATGAAAGAAGCAAGCTCAAATCTTTTAAAACAAGACTAGTAGCAAATCAAATTTGTAATTATTCAAAGTAATTTAAAATTTTGACATCACTCATGAAATGGTTAAACTTATTAAAACTCGCATTTGTTCTCACTGTTTAAAATTAAATTAGTTTTTTATTGAAAGCTGTACACACAATATGCAAGTAGCATAACTCTCATTCTGAAAAATGCAATTAAAACTGAATCTCTGAATTAAAAAAGTACCATATCATTTATTAAAATTGATTTGATAGTGGGTGCAAGTTATAGTGAAGCATATTTTAAATCCAACTTTGCTAATATTGAAAGGGCGTATTAATGTTAAGAAGTATCTCCGAACCCCATTAGAATATTTTAAATATTAAAAATTCTTTGTCGTAGTGACGGAAGTCGAGGTTGCTTACATTACAAGTGAAGCAATATTTAAACAACTTATACTTGTTAAAAGTTAGTTGAAAAGAGTGATTCTCTTTTTTTTAAAGCACTACGAATTTTATTTTTGTAAAATGGTTAAAGGTTACCGTTGCTTTGTCAGTATTGAAAACGTTCAATTGTAAAGCATTTTTTTTTTGATATTGTACATACCACTAAATGGAATTTTCAAGAAAGAGATGTATTTACTTTTTAAAAAATGAGTCATGAGTCAGTATCAAACTAATTTGTTATCCTTCCTTTACTGTTGATGCCATTCTAAAAGGTTGCATACCAGGTGCAAGAAATTAAAAAAAAAACTATTGGTAGGAAAACTAAGAGCTACACTGCCGTAGATTCGTCACTATCACTATTCGAGTTTTGGCAATTTGACAAGAAAGAAACTTACGAAGGGACATTCCTAATCATCCTCAAACAGAAAACAACATTTGTAGTAGTCACTAAGTATCAACTTTTATAGTGTTGCCGGTGCGATGTATGTGAAAAGCACACTATATGGCATGTATAAGATTTGCGTCCAGAGGAAATTAGTTGTAGAAATCATAAAAATGAAGAAGAGATGTTAAAATCATTTTCCAGTCACAATCATTCCACAGTTAACCAATTAAATCCGCGAAATACCGGGAATTCTTTAAGAAAAAAATCTGTTTTATGAAATTTTGAAAGCATTTAAATCTTTGGAAACTATTATTACTAAATGAGATGATAGGATCGAATATTTTATGTAAGTATAATATATTTCTCAAAATAAATTCCCCCAATGAAATGGAAATAATGGATATATATATATATATATATATATAGCTAACTTGGAAATGAAATTTTTTAACGAATAATTCTTCGAAATCTTTTTTTTTTCTTGGTTTGCGATAATGTTGAAGTTTCTAAACATTTCGATGAGCTGCTACATTCGATCAGATAAAACTATTCATTGTTACAAAAGGACTCTTTAGTGTCATTTTAGAGAACGGATAAACTGTTAGTTGAGTCGATTAAATTTTCTTTCAAGTCCTTTCGTTAGCATTAAAGCTGAAAAAAACTTTTGTAATGAAATATATATGCACCCGAATCATACCAAAGCATTCATTTCCTCCGTAATTTATTCCCTTGATGAGCGGTTTCAAAAGAGATCCATCTAAGTCTAACACTAATTCGAAGCTTCCAAACACTTCATTATCTCGATGTTTTATCTGACTCCATTGTATAAAGCGTTTCATTTACCGACTGTGCTAAACCGATAAAAAAACTCGCGGAATTTCTCCACGATGATTAATTCAACGTAATATGATTGATCATGAACTTCCTGGGTGTATTTTTGTTGAAAATGAGTCATCATTTTCAGCTGTCGCCAAGAAATTGATACTTTCGCATCTCTTCGAAGCCTTCTTGAATGTCGTTTGTGTCAAGAATTTGGCCTTTTTAGGCAGAACTGAAATGAAGCGTCAACATTTTGTTAGCAATAGAAGCGTAAGGCTAAGAGGATTTCTTTGCCAGAACAAAATCATATCTCAAGTAAATTTGCTGCTTTGGATTCCTCACTTGACTCAAATACAAAGGTTACCTAAATAAGGAGCGTCATTGCAAAACAAATCACGTATGCTCTACGGATATTTGAAAACGGAATCCTCCATCCCAAATTCGACCGTGGTTCAAAATTACGACATGTTGTCCTAGTATCTTTCCCTTCAGGATTAATACCGGACCGTCGCCAATAACTCGTTGCGTCACTCCAGTGCGACGTTAATTAACTACCTACCATCCCAGATTCAAATCACGGCTGTAATTGAACTGTGTTAAGACATCAGCCACATGCCGAGCACATTTTCAATGGAACGATTTTGCCAAACTGCTTCCAATTCATTTTTCTGAAGCATTCTGAATAAGTTATTTTTTATTAAATTGTTATCACATTGTGTACTGACAATTGGTAATTCAAATGTGGTTAGAGTTAATATTGCAAAATTTCTTTCTGCCTCAAATTGTCATACAGGTCTTGAGACATATTTCCCAATGAATAGTGCCAACATCTGGCTACGTTGATTGCCTTATTTGACCACACTGAATTTCTTTTCGATAATTATAAAGGTAGCAACTGGAGGGTTGCGAGTTCGAATCCAACCAAAGACCGTCGTGTACCAAGGGGCTGGTGCACGTAAAATCTACCGTAACCTCAAATGTCCTCACGTTGGCGTGGTGTGGAAGTTCGGAGAGTGGGGTGCCATCACAGGTGTGACCTCGTTATCTGACCATGGTTCGAAATGAAATGGTCTTGTCTTTGAATCTTTCTCTTCGAGTTTGATCCCGGACCGTTGCCTATAGTCCGTTGTGTTGCTTGAGTGTGACGTTAGTTAAATACCTACCGTAGTTGCAGCATTAGTTGGTTTCTGCAAATGATATGTTGACATCCCGAGAAGATTGAATTCATATGATTCCTTCATTGCATACAAATCTTTTGAGGAAGAAAGAAAACATTTCCAAATCCTTTAAAATAGGGAATGACGATTGCTGTTATTAGGAAAACCATATGGGAAAATCTGTTTTCCGTTCCTGTATTTAAAGTTGATTTTTGAAGGCGAAGACAGAAATTGGTGTTTAAACATCCATTTAAACAAACAAGAGGAAACACACGGGGACTTTGTTTAATACGCCTTTTAAACTTCTTTGCTCATTCAAGCCCAAGTGACACGGATGCATCTCATTGGATACAACTTTTGTTTACTACGAAAATTCTACTTAAATAAAAGGCTCTGCTGATGAATAGTTATCCACAGAAATATTTCAAAATAAGAAAAGAGACAAAATATCGATGAGGATAACCATCCAATACCCCATCCGAGCAAATAATCTTTAATTTTTATGTTAAATGAACATAATTTCTGTACCTGATAACATTTCTCATGATTTGGAATAAACTAATAAAATAATAAATTAGTAATATAAGTAGAAAAAGCGTGACCAATAAGTGAATTGTTTCCTCATAACTCTCCATACCGACTCAAATTATTTCTTCTGATTTTGAAACTGTTTTATTAAAGATTAAATAAAAATTCCACGGGGCTATTCCAAATTACCAATGCTACTGTAACCGCCAAATGTAAGACAATAACGTAACTACTTTGACGCTAACTTACTTGTTTCTGCTCTATGGAGTGCGAAGCAATACAGATTGTTCACATTCAAACGTCAGCAGATCCAAATGCTGAAGAGAATTCTTCCCTTTGTGAATGAACGATGATGTCATCGATAACATGAAGCGTCAATGAACTAGTTTTTCTCATCTACTCCTACATGATTCATTTACTACTAAAAGAATTTCCTCACACTCCAGACACATATTTTCTGTCAAAGAAATTTCTTTCACATGCCAAAACAAAGAATAGAACACGAATTCAAGAATATATTGATAAAAGAAAAACGCGTTCTACTTCACATAAATTTTTCTTTATTTCCAGTCCTCAGGAAAGCGAATAACTTTCGGAAAAAGTTGCTTTTCAGCATAAGTCTTTTGTAGGCTTAAGTTTTATTAATTGCGCTAAATTTTGTATTCAAATACTTTGACTCATAGCTCTGTTTCGTTTTTTGAGTTTCGTCAGAGAGTTTTAAATGGTTTCTGATCGTTAATTTTTATATCAAAATGTTTTGCAGTATAGTTTTCCACGCTATATCATTATCAGTATTATGACCATTTAGCTTGATGATATAGTCACTATCTTAGTTGCTTTTGGCAACCTTTCACTCGAAGTTACTTAACAAATGTTTCTCATATTTACATTTTTTTAGTGCCCAGAAGCAAAAATTCGACTTAAACCTAAACTTACTGTGAACTTTGTTGTAACTCGAGATAAACGATATATTATTTTCCATACTTTTTTCAATGTAAACATCATAATTAAAAAAACAAGAATGTTGCTTTATCAAAAATTTCTAAACTCCAGCGAAAATAAAAAGTATACTCAAAATATTTGCTATCTTTAAAAAAAATACCCATTCAAACCAATAAACATGGAAATAAATCAATTAAATTCAGTAAAATCGTGAAGAGAAAAAATTTACTTGATTTTTGTTTATGCTAATGTGTGTAATGATTCGAAATAAATCGTTTAATTTTGTACCTTATTCGACCGTGTTTCAAAATGACTTGGTATTGTCCTCGGATATTTCCCTTGGTGTTAAATCCCGGACAGTCGCCAATAGCAAGTTGTTGTGTTCCTCCAATGCGACGTTGCTTAATTACGACAAAAGAATTATGACGAATTGGTTGGTTTGGATTTTATGGCGCGAGATAGAAAAACGGACAAGCGAATTAAGAAAGGATATTGAAAATAATGTCAAATTATTAAACAATACAAATTACAGTAGTTTACGACTACTAGTCGTAACCTAATCCCGCAACCAAAGAATTCTTTGAAATATATTCGATATTTCTTTCTCGATTACTGCAGATATTTTTTAATTTTGAACAATTTACTACTTCCTACGTGATGTGACATTATTTTCAATGTCCTTTCCTAATCCGCTTGTCCGTTTTTCGATATCGCGCCATAAAATCCAAACCAACCATAATTTTTTTTTTGTAGATTTGTTTTTGTAACGTATAATTATTTTTCTACTGTTCAGACATTTTATAATATGCATAGAACTAGGTAGAATTTGATTCGAATACAACTCAAACGAATCAAAATCTGTCAATTTAGAGAATTGGCGGATAAAACCTAAATACACAAAAACGTGTTCATAAATTCTTTATTGTAGATGACATTTCAGTTAAAGGTAAATAGGTTTTTTAATTAACGTTGTACCGGAGCAACACATAGGGCTATTGGCGACGGTTCCGAATCAAATCCGAAGAAAAGAATCCACCACTTCCTTTTGAACCACGGTCAGATGACGAGGCCATACTTGAGCTGGCACCCACTCTCTAAATTTACACATCACGCCAATGGGAGGACATTTGTGGCCACGACAGAGTTAACGTGCAGCAACTTCCCTTGTACCAAACGGTCTTTGGTTGGATTCAAACGCGTCCGCAATGGTAATCCCCAAGGCCCTAATTCTTTCAAAGATAAAAAACTTTGATTTATTAATAAGTGTTTTATGCGTTGTATCTTTTAAAAGAATCTACCCGATTCAAAATAAAATTTTAAACATAATTTACTTCCTTTCAATATTACAGCTAAAATCCTTATTTTACCACGTGGGTACCGAGACGCATACGGATTGTGCAAAGAAAGAAAACCAGAGAAGCCTGTGTTTTCAGCTCAGGAAACGTTCTTCTGCTTCCACAGAGTTCATATCACGACCGCCGACATTCTGCTGAAGCTCCTCAAGTTTTTCAGTTCGCGACTCTTTCCGAAAAAGTGGAATTTTCTCAAATTCTCTTTAATTGGGTCGATGCAAAGGTTCGTCCCGTTTTTGACGCTCGATGGAATTCGAACGCAAAACCAAAGTGCCATCGATTTCACACGTGTCAAGTCTGGATGTTATGTGAAAGATGCTTCATAGACAAAAAAAGATGTTTCGTGTAGGGTGAAGGTACCGTTGACGATTCCACGTGCCGTAGGTGGTTCGAAAAGTTTCGTCACATGGATCCGTTCTTCAGTCCGAAGCCTCAGAATTTGTAAAAGCGCGGAATGATTTATCTTCCGAAGAGGTAGACTCAATTGATGGATTTGTGTGATTCGGTATAATTTTTAATAAACAAAATACTCTTTCTTCTATTTTTGTCGAAAAGAAATGGTACGAACGTTTGCATGAACCAATACAAAAACCTATAGACATTTCAAGAACTTTGAATAAAAGAGAAAGCTTAAAAAGTTAGTTAAGCGCATGTTGGAGTACGAACTTATTAAACTCTGAGCCTCATAAAGTGTGGATTGCTGTACTATATGAAAAACGAAGGGTTACGACAGGATTAAAGCCCCTAAAAACTTTAGTGCCCAACTTCCCTACCCACTAATACCTTCAAACTCTCCATACTTTCTGAAAAGAACATTTACTTAAAAATGGAACTATTGGCTAATGTTAGACTTCAACAAGATTGAATTATAATGCGGGTCTCAGCAGATTTGAACTAGAAACTTACGAGTTCTAGGCGAGCAAGTTCGATTTTTGTAACTGTCCCTGGGTGTAGTTCTCCCCCTTCTGTGTCAGTAAAACCTTTCTTGTGTGTATTTCCATTGTTTGACGTTGTATGGCTTGTGTTTGCAGCTTTGCCAAATATAGTGCTAGCGTCCTAAAAACCAACCAACCAACCAAATCATAGTGTTCTTATTAGTTGATTATGGACTTGATTCACAACTTCTACTACCCTACTATTGAGAATAAGTTGTAATATTTAATAGTATTTTGTAAACTCTTTCCCCAAAAATGTGCTTTGAGCACAACTTCTTGCAGAATCGAACCAATATATCGTATCCAACAACCTGAGAGAAGTCATCAAATGTTAGGGTAAGGGATATTGAGCTGTTTGAGCGAAAAACTTTGCAAACATGAAACAAACTGTAAATTACTTTATATTTATTGCAAGTATTCAATCTACAAAACTTGAAAATCTATCTATCCATTTCGATTTTCACACAGCCACACAAATATAGAGGCGAAAAACAAGAATCATTGATTTTGCTGTAAGAAAGCGTTGATTGGTAAAAATTAATAGCGTTGATGGTAAAAAATTAATAGCGTTGATTGGTAAAAATTAATAGCGTTGATTGGTAAAAAATTAATAACGTTGAATGAGAGACGTGATAATCATTGATTTTTCTTGAGAAGTTTTCCCTCATTAGTTTATCATTTTTGCCAAGCAAATGCTTAGTAATAAATATTTTGAGTGAAAATCTTCATCTTTTACACTTATTTCAAATTCCCATAGATTTTATCATCTAAAGTTTCGAATTTTTTGAATGACCAAGTAAACTAACATATTTTGGGCTTACAACCTATTGTTTACAGGAAAAATATTTCCAAAAATGTAAGAATAGAAATAACTTTTTTCCATAATATTTTAAATCGTCATAAGCATTCCGAAATTGATTTTCCGATATAAAGGAAACCTTCGAATCACTTTATGTGAAGAATCAAAACTAGAATTTTACCTTGAAATTAATTCCTTTATGTGCATTTCATAACACTAAGATCCTGCATTGCTTTTCCGAGTATACCCCCAAATAAATCACTATTCATCTTTCTGCAGCATTGTTTGCTAGAAGGAGGGTAGTTTGATTGCCAATGGTGGGTACTTTTGTATGTACCTAGATGACGCAATTATTTCTTTAACACAAAGCGTAAATGTCATCCTCCGAAAAAGGAAGTTTGACTGTTCACTTTGGCCAATTCAGTTCTGTTGCAACTTAGACGAAAAAACGGAATTACTTTAGTCTGTTTAATAAGCAGTTAAATTCGTATACCGCCTTCTAATGCTCGTATATGGACTGCAAGTACTTCAAGTTTTGTTATGTGAGAATGAAGCAAAATAACAACACAAAAAGTAACATTAACTAATTCAATAGCGCTTTGTAATCTATCCAATCTAATTTTAATTTAAGTAAATCCTGAAGAGCAAAGTCAAACCAATCATGTCATACAGCAACTTTATTATGTCAACTGAATGGTTTTGTACTAAATGATATGTTATAAAGCTGTGAGATATTAAATGAGTATCATCGTGTTTTCAAGGGGTCCCACCACGTTGCAGTTCAATGGAATGCAGCTTCTAATTCGAAACAACTGTATCTGTACATAACTTAAAATGCGCCAATAAAGGTTCCATGAAATGAATTATATTTCTGAAGTTTTGGACATGTGTTTAGTTCAGATGATATGAGCGAGTTGTGACAAAGCTTTTGATGATCGAGACAGTTCAGAGCAAGACTCTATTGACCATTTATTTAGATTGAAACGTGGAAAAAAATCTTCAGACTATCCAGAAACGAATGGTTGGAAATCGATACAATAATGAATCCATGTTCAGTTGTAGTTCGCATGACACCAAAATAGCGTGTTATGCAAAAGCACGAGATTGTTAAACATGAATGAATTGTCTTTTGATGAAATCTAGTCTGTGGAAAAGCGAAGGCTAGATATTTTGAAGGCATGGGGATATTCCGGTGTTTCAAATGAAGATTATTAGATTTCTTTGTTTACACTTTTTGAATGTTCCCATAGGATCAGCCCATGGGGATACTCATGAAATACTGTGGAGAGTGGAAACTTGCTTGTAGAAGCTGTTTATGGAAGTGGAAAGCCATTATTACAATATTTCCCAATTCCGAGGATATCCAAATGTTAGAAGATCCCTTAGTTTTCACGTTAATTCAAAACTCTTTTCTATCAATTTTAAAAACGTTTCAGAAAAATAATAGAATTTCGTTATTTGAGTACTCCTTTTTGTTTGAATGATCCTATTCATAAGTAGGAGTCGTTGCTCAGAGGATATGCCCACTGCTCTAGCAATCTTCGACTTGTAGGCGGCGCAGGTTCGATTCCTGTCGGATGTATTTCTTCCTGGATGTATTCCTCTCTTCTGTGTCAGTAAAAATCTTAATGTTTGTGTACTACTTGATACAGTACGTCTTGTGACAGGTGCAGCATGGCCAAATAGGGCCTTGCTTCATAAACCCCCAAATAAACAACCTAATTATTAAGTAGTATTTATATGGCAATGGAATGAGGTTATTACTATATCAATGACAAGCGATTTTATAAGTATCTTGCAAAATCATCGAAATTTTTTTTCTATCATTCTGAAACGCACTGCAGTCAATTGAAACCCATGCTTTGTTACCCAACTACTTTGGGTTTAGGCAGATTGATAGTTATATCCATATTCTTAATACAACATTGCAATGGTCTTATTTATTCTTGACGTCAAATACAAATTCATACGACATGGTTTCCGTAACTTCAAAATACTTTCCCAGTCAGACTCGATTGTAAGTTGGGAAATCCAAGCAATCCTAAGGGACGCCGTGTGAGTCAGTGGGTTTGCCCACTGCGCTATTAACCTGTGAGTTGTAGGTGGTTCGGATTGTCTGTGGGTTTAGTTCTGTGTCAATAAAGCTTTATCTAGTTCTCAGACGGAAATGTCTGAAGTAAAAAGTCGAATTTTGTTTCCTCGCTCCACGAAATCCAAATCTCATAGCGTCTGTCGTTTAATCTGAAATATCAACACTCGTAAATATCATCTGTTTAAATAGGTTTGTGATAAGAGCTCCGTCACCCGAAGAGAGGTAATGACGCATCATCAGACTGTCATCGCAAGACCCACGTCTTTCTAGATCCATACTTTCAGAATCGAAATGTGTTAAATCTTTTCATTTGGAAAGTGGCACTTTTGAACTGAATTCGTAAATAGAAAGCCAATTGCCATGGCTTGCCTTATTTATGTGTTCCATGTCTCTTTTTTTAAATCCACTTTTAAATATTGAGTTTTATACAGATTGCTTAAGTTCATTCTAGAATCAAAACACAAGCTTGCACAAACACTAAGATAGCACTACTGTTTAATGTGATACGAACAAAAGTTTAGACATTTCAAACAGTGAGGATGTTTATTCAAAATATTTTGCACGCAGTTATTTAAATTTATACGTTGTATGAAATTATTCGTGTTCTGGTTTGGAATAAAGAGTACAAAATTCTCGATGTGTATAAAATAAATATTTTAATACATCAATTTCTTCATCATCCAAAGCGCTAAATCTATAACACTTTAAAACTTCGATTACATATGGATAACAACTCGGAGGTAGCTTAGTGAACTGTTCCTCTCGTTTTCCCTTCTTTTCATGGTTATTTGGTCATGCGTTTGGCGCAGCTTGGTCAATATCTTTAATGGCCTTTACGCCATCAGAATTCAACTCCCTACGTATAACATTCCGGACAAAATAATACATGAAACATGCATATTCCCTCCAAATCTTTTAACGGCACCAGATTAAAATATCAATAGTCGGGCAGAAATGCATGGGATTCTCAGACAATTTTGTTCATTCGAACTCAACCGAAAGTTGTGAAAAAGCATGAAAGTCTTAATTGTGTAGGAACATAACAAAGTGAAATATTTTGAGTAAATATAATAACATTACGTTACGAATTGTAATCAATCACTTCCGAAAATGCATATTACATTTCTTTTAATGTTGGTATGGTTATTAGTTTGAAGTTTTAAATCTTTTTTCTAATTTTATTTTCTTGTGTTTGGCGAAGCTTATACTTCTCTTGCGCCATAAAAACCCAAATCAATAAATCAGCTAACCATAAATTGCATGCGTAACTGGTTATCTTGGAGTTATTAAATTTCAGAGATTCACAGTAGTTTCAAAAAGAGAGCTAATTGTATTGTACATCCAAACTTCTAATTCCATACACCGAGCCATCAATCTTAAACTATTTGTGTGACTTTTGTTGTCAATACCAACCAAAGTATCAGAATGAAAAGTGTAATTGAATTATTTTTTGTTTCAACATAAATATCTCGAGGGAAAACATGAAACGCTCGGCTTTTGTGTACTGCTATTATGAAGCAATTACCTAAAGCGTGAGAAAATCGTTCTGAAACAGCAATCGAAATTCCAATTGATTTGAAACTTGTATTTGTTTTATTGGAGCTTTCGTGGATGGAGGTGTTGAAAAAGTCTCTTGCTGAAAGGGTTTTTATAGAGGCAAATTACAACTATTGGTTGCAAATCTCGTCGAAAAGGTCATCATCGTCAAATAACCAGTCAGCCTCGGGGCTCTCAAAAGAAAGAAGCACTTGACCTTGGACAATCCCCTCCTCTATTGTCTGGAAGGAGTTCCATTTTGAATTAATAAAGTTACCACTATTAGTAATTTAATTTCAATTCTTTTAGAGCTCTCAGTGAAGAAAACAATATTTAGATTGTCCGGGCGCCATTGCAGATGAAATCCTTACAGAATTAATCTGATTTGGGAACAACAAATGAAATATCTTCAATAATTGAACAAACTCTGAACTAAAACACCGCTCCATTGCATTTCTTTTGTAATATTGAATCTTCTTTACCTTATGCATTACCTGATCGTCTCAGTGAATTGTTTTTCTCTGCATTGCCAGTTAGTACAGTAATCCTTATGCTTATTTTCCAAGGTTTATTATGTGAAGGAATAATTTTAATAATATTAACGCTATCCGTAGTAACAAGAGAATGAGCACGCTTCTTTCTCTAATGTTGATTTTTATTGCCCATAATTTGTTCGAGAGTACTGGAAGTATTTTTTATGGAGTCTCTGGTTTGAATTGGATGTTAGGGTTTTATGGCGTCTCTGATTTCACCCAAGAACAATTGGCTTGTTATTCGGCGCTTACCAAGCTTCAACTTAATAGCTGCTTTGACAGCATTAATATGCAAATATCAAGTGGTCTATCGAAGGGAATGTTGATTTCCCGAAATCAAATTTTGTATAGGTTAATTTATTGCTTAAAATATTTGTCAGTGGACGAATTGAGTTGATGGTATTTATGAGGAGTTATCTGAACGGTACTTTCTCTTGACGCAGGTTGTTTATTTGCTTCAGCCTTTGCAAATAAGTCAGCATTCTCGTTGTCAATATGTAATGGGATCCATTGAAAATATAGAGACTTAAGTGAGCAATGAGAGGAAAATCGTCAGATTGAGTTGCATGGAAACGTAACTTGAGTTCTTTTGTTTTAATGAATGGGAGAAACTCCAAAGATTTCTCGTGGTATGTGACATGTTTAGTTTTGAATCCTAGTTAATAAAAGTACTTCAAGGGACATTATTTTCCTTTTATTATAATATTCCGACTGCCATTGAAGCTAAAAGTGTCGTGATAAAATAACAGTTAAAAATTGCGTCGCACTGTTTTGATGATTTCTCAGAACTCTGTAACGGAGCATCAGCTGATCAATAGACCGTGAACTACAGACGCGACCGAAGTACCTAGGAAAGCTAAATAGCTTTATGTTTTGATCACCCGTGAATGTTTTAAGTTCACTAGAAATTTTCACTTCATCACGAGAAAAACCTGATTCATTTTTAAATAACTACTCTATTTTAAAAAATAACGCTTGAAGCATTTTATTAATATATTTTATTTTGAATACTCTACTATTACGAGCAACACGAATGCAATGTGGCTAAAGGACCGAATTGAAATTTGGTAGCAATAAATCCGGAAAATGAAAGGATTTCAAATAGTTTACTGTACAGAAATAAAATGATTTTCTGTCTAGCACATGTTAATTCCAAACTAATCTCCCTGTTGAATAGTCTTAAAGCGCTCGAAAATATCTTACTCCTAGTTTCACACCCGTTTTATCAAATGTCTTCAGATCTACACTCGTCAGGTTTTGCATTCTTCTGCCATCTTTTCACTTTCTTTCAATTACATTTTATATGGAAGTTTTAAAAGTCAACTAAGTTACTCCATCTTAGTCCTTTCTTTTTGCATCCACATTTCTCCTGCTTTTATTCACAATATCATCTTGAATCATACACCGTTTTTATGCATTTGAATCATATCATTTTCGTATACTTTTAATTAGAAAACCTCATATTTTACTCTTTTCCTGTACCGGAGATATTTTTAATGTATTAATTTTTTCATACTTTTTAGCTTGTCTTCGTGTTATTTTCTCAATGCTTTTAATGTTGGTGATTAATATGGAATTTTTATTGAACCTTGGTTCGTTTAGGAGCCAGTTTTGGAAACGAAAACCAACCTGCCATTAGTTTCAGTTTATTTCATTTCAAGTTAATATAACTTTACACCTTTGTTGTTTCCTTTTAATAATTTTTCCTCAGAACAATGCATTAAGTTTGGTCATCTATAATGAAATTCCCTAAACTAATTTGTGTTAAGTTTACGCTTGAAACAATGTAATATATATTTTTAAATATTAAATATTTATAATGACATAAATTCCTACCTTTGTACGGTTTTTAATAATCGATTAATGTAGTCCTAATCTACATTAAAATTGGTTTTTCAAGTGAGGTTTGAATTCACTATCAATCCAACATTCAGAGTGCTCTCTAATTCCCATAAAGGAAAAAGTAAATTATTGGGATAGTTAATTTTTCTCATCAAATATTCACGCATAGTCCTATTTGCTGGTCGTTTTAGAGGACGCTTAATCACTGACGCTTGTCAGTTCGTATTACGTTTCGTAATCAGTATGCAATTTTTTGTCGTTTTATTTACAGGGCGTGTCTACAGCTGAAATTCCTCACATGCTACAAGTGAGGCATTTCCATACATTTTCAATTGTCTGCTGCCGTCTGTTGATGCTACATGTTTGAAAAGCCAGACTAGTTTTCTTCCCAGCATTAAACATTTCTTATCGGTTTTGAATTTCGTTGAGGGAGGATTTCTACTACTTTAAATTCCTACTAATCGACATATATACCGATAGATCCAAAATATATCTATTATCAAATAAAAACTCTAATGTTTTTAGGCATCAAAATGTTTTCCTCCGATTGTTCGGAAGGAACCATACCTTAATGTTAACGTTAGTCGTGGTATTTATAAAGGGCCAAAAGAAGCCTTATTTTTTTCACTGGCGTAATCTGTTAAATGGAGTCGTGCACTCCAAGTATCTAAATGTTTCAGATTTGTTATCAGATTATTGTGTCCCTTTTGAATAAATTCCCATCCCGTAATTAATCTTTTCTGTTATCTTTTGCTAACAAAACTTCAAGTGATCAAAATTTCATGATCAATGAAAAATGACATTAATCACTGTCATTAATGTCAAACTTCTGAAAAACAAAGCACTATTTTTCATTTGTAGTGGCGTGGTTCTCCCAATTATCGAAGTAATTCAAAGGATTGGAGAAACACGTTTAATCTATCTTGGAAGACAAAAAAATGGAGTCATTTCCAAGGAAAATTAGTTCACATGTTATATATAACGTCTACTCTAGGCGTCCAGTTTCCGTTCTCGCTAAGTACGTTTTACGTTTATTTTACGCACAAGGCGCCAAACTTTTGTGCTCCAACTCTCACTCTTCACTCGATTGCATACAGTTTCCAGATGATCGATATTTCGAAAAGTTCTTACCCACTTCGCTATCAACCCTTGAGTTGGAGATGAAACAGATTCGATTCCTGCAATGTGATGATCCCTGGATGTATTTCTTTTGTGACAGTCGAACTTTTTTTGTCTGTCCATTACTTGACTTTGCCTCTCTTTTGTTAGGCGTAGCTTGGCCAAATAGCTACAGTTCACAACAAGACAGTTTTAAAAATGCTTACTACATTCTTTGAACCCATAATGTGTTGAATATTGAAAAATAAACATTTATAAGACGTTTGTTCACTTTTTTTACAATAGCATGCTTCCAAAGTAATCTCTCTCTCGAATCGATTCTCTAAGATCCTTAAATACATATCATTTTTGCTTTCATAAATACGGGTTACTTTGTCCTATTTTTATAAATCATTTTGTTTAATATTATGCTAGAAAATAACAAATAAATACTGAGCTTTAAAGGTAATTTTTAGATAGTTCAAACCATTCTCTAAGAGACTGATATAACAAATCCACTTTTTATAATACTTTTATAAAATTCATAATTTTTATTTTGAATTAAAGTAAACCATAAGTAAGGGTAACTTTGTCCCACATCAAATATTCCCGCCTTAAAACACTGTAAAAAATGCTTGAAGCAATGTAACCCAATGGTTTTGAGGAAAAAATACTGCCACATATCTCAGTACAAAAACACAGTTTTTTCTTATTTTACACTGGTACTCCTATATCAAAAAAGGTTTAACAAATTAATGAAGAAAAAGACTAAACATTAGTTTTATTAGAAGTCTTACATAGGTACCTAAGTATAATCTTTATGTCAGTCTTTTATAACTTCCAAAACAACTTTAAATTCTTTATCAATATAATGTTTACATAAAAAAAGTCCTCTTTTGTCTGGGAGGCTCAATCACTTGTGCGATATCAGACCTTCTGTTGAAAAGAATGTCGTTTTCTGTTGTCCACTTCCAGGCCTTTTTTGTAGGCTCTATGCAATCCATAATAGCACCAGTTTCTGCTACACCCACAATCAGTCCTGAAAAATGTTGGCCAAATAGTGTCATTGTGCCATAAGACTCCCAAAACCAACCAACCTAGTGTGGTAAACTTGACTAGTGTCATCTGACGAAAAGTTTCAGCGATGTACAAAAATATCTAGCCGGGCCTGTCCTTGAAACAATCACAAAGGGCCAATATACGTTTTACATGCTGTTTAAACGTCGTTGGAAAAGTTGCGTAATGTGTCTCCTTTTGTAAGCATAATTAAATCCGAATACTTTGATATCTAGTAAATTAAAAAGTATAAAAAATGATAAAGCTTTGAAGGTAATTTCTAAATCATATCAAAGATGTCAATGCTCACTTCGAGAAAACCTTCTAGCAATGATGACTGATTCTCCACAGCATATCGGAGAATTGGAGGAATTATGGGAGCGAAAAAAAAGTTCGTTCAAATTGCCTTTCTTAAATTTGTATGCAGTTTACTACGTTGACCTTATGAATTGGGGAAAATGTCAACGAATTGCCTCTCAATGATATGGACAACTGAAAAGCTGTCAATTGCTTAAATCAGAGTAAGTGCTCCAGTTAAAATTTGAGAAATTTCCCTGCCATACGCAAACTGTTAAAACTTGCGTTGAATAAGCATCGCTTAAAGTTTATGAAAAGGCGGTACAGATGGCTGCATCCGAGTAAAGTGAGACGATAGGAAAGATTTGCTATCCTTTGACAGTAAGTGTTGATGCTATTTATTAAACAACGGATTCGTTTGGTAAAATTAAATGGCAAGTATCGTAAGTCATTTGTATTCTGCTATATCAACCACGTAAACTGTTATTATGTCAACCCATTCAATTTATGCAATAAATGTAATGAAATGGTATTCCAATACAGATATTGTAATTCAAATATATTCAATAATTGGATATTTTTTCCCAAGGCTCGAGGGCGATAAATTGTACAATTATTTTTCACTAGTATGAGATACCTGTATCAAAACCTTTTACTATGATTATTTCTATGCCAGATATGCTATATATTTAAGTATATCACTGAAATGTCATGTAGGGGAAGGTGTCGTACCTTTGGACAGTTTTAAACAAATATTTTTTCTGAAGCTATAATGTAGCTGCAGCTTGTGTTTTTCCATCAACTATTTATATTCATTACTTTTGAAAGAATTTACCTTTTATTATTTATCTGTACCTTGAACACAAACTGTTTAATAAATAGTTTTTTTAATATATGCATATTTCCCAAGGTTCAACATGGAAATGTATCTTGGGATACGTGTTGTTGTACCTTGGGATACATGTTATTGTACCTTGGGTTACATGTTACCTTTATGTTGCTTAAAGTAGGCTACAAAATAAATAAATTCCACGTATACTATTCCATATTTATAAAAAATTGCACTCAACATTTATAATAGTAAATAATGATTCTTAAAATTGCATTAGCCTCTTTTTAATAATACAATGTTAGAAATCAAGCATAAAATCATATATTAACTTTAAACTTAAAATTTAAAAAATTACAAACTGAGATCAGCTGTTTAAAAACTTTTCTGTCGCTGCATTAAATGGGAAACTTCCTTCAGATAATGGTAATGGTTATTTGCAGATTATGACTCATCTAAACTGTGTATTGCACTAGCATCGAATTTAAATTATATTGGTTTTAAATGCAGAGAGTTTCTTTTCTGGTCAAACCATAGTGGTAATTTATAGATTGTTAGAGATAGTAAACTAACATTAATTCTGCATCATTTGTAAACACTTTTCTGACTGCGTTTTTGCTGTCATCGTACTTAAAAGCAGCGTTTTGTTCATTTTCTAATTTAAAATCATTTTGAAGATGTATACTTACAGTTGAGTTGCTGAGCCTATACTAATCTGCAGCATTGTTAAAAGTCAACTTTCCCTATATAACATCGATTACAACACTCTGCAATGTGATCTGATTAATCTTCTCTCGAGTCTTCCCTATCTAGCTTCGTGAAATTTTATGTAAATACGGAAAATAAGCTAATACACTTTTAATGTAGTACCAAATAATCAACTCAAACAAAAATATTAAAAAAAATTTGAGTTCTAGAAGGCATAAAATAAAGAGTAATAATAAAATAAAAAATTCATTTAATTTTTATCAGTTTAATATTTTTAAAGAATTAGTTATTATAACTACATTCCAGACTGCTAAATTTTTAAACCCAAACTGTTGTACCAAAAGGCAAAATAAATGTTTTACCTTGGGATATCCCAAGGTACAACCTTTATTTTGTCCCGAGGTACAACTCGTTGCCTTTACAAAAAAATTGCCTAGAAAGTAATATCAGGTTATGTTTGCATTGAAATCGTATCATCATAGAATCGAACAGATTTTTAACTAACTTTACCTACTCTAAAGACATATAATTATAATCCATGAAAATACAAGAATCAAAATGAAAAATTCAAAATATTTACTTACCAGAGGACGTAATTCTATTAGTTGTTCAGCAAACACAACAAACACCTGTGGATTGCCAATTTTTGTGAGAAGATTCTCTGGTGGCAAATGGTAAACTATAATGTGTTATTTTGCTACTTACACGAAAGGAGGCAGCATAATATAATCTGTTTCAAGGTACAACTGTGTCATGGTACGACTCCTTCTCCTACTACTTACATTGTTCAACTGTTTCATACTATTACTAACCATTTCTATAAAATATATATTAAAAAAAATTCAATAACTCTTTGTTTTCAAGGTCAGGTAGGGCTATATATTTTTGTACATCTCTCAAATTTTTCGTCAGCCAAAATTTCCGCACCAAGACTAAGCGAAATAAAAAAAAATTATGAAAGATTTTGGCCCACCTTCGGGGTCAGTTATTTGTTTAAAAGTCAGTTGATAAAAAAAATTTTTGTTGGCAGCAAAAAAAAGCAATGGGGTTATTGATCAGACAAGCCAGTAGTGTTGTATGAATCCCTTAAGTCGTTTCACCACCATGCGTCAAGGAATGATTTCGATTGTACCTAATAATCTAATGTTTAGAAGATGAAAGTTTGTTTCTTTCAGTAGGTTGAAAGCGTATTTAAATTATTAATGTGATAATAAATTCTTACCTGAATTCTGTCAAAATTGAATTGCTCTCGATAGAGCTGGAGGCAGTTGTTTCCCTATCTCGTGTTCACCTGCATACAGTTTTGTCTAAAATGAGTGATAATCCAGAAAAGAACCATTACATCCTATACATTTGTGGTACAGGAAATCAAAACACTAAGTAGCTAGGATTAATCTGAAAGTAAACTTTTGAGACACCGATGTCTTTATTTTCATCAAGATAAATTTAATCTATCTCATTGACTTACAGATGGGCGTGTCTAGTCATCACATGAATAAAATTCCAGACCTTGGGCTCTTTAACTGGCTCAATTACAGAAGCTTAAGATAATACCACTCAATTATAACACTATTCCTCGAAGCATCACATTCCGTACAGCAGCAAGAAGTCCTCCATTTCATTATGATACAATAAGAGTATTAATTTTCATGAAAAAAATAAACGTAACCTGCGATCGTTTATCTTATGTAAATTGCGAACGGAATTTAAAAATTAATAGTTTGTAACTAATTCAAGTCATTTGAGGATACGTAAATATATGAAGTACAAAAAGTATTTCTGAAGCAAGATTCCTTAATTAAAAGAGTCAACTCTATCTATTGCGTTTGAAATCGTATTTAAAATATTTTTTTTTTGCGTACGCTAATACACTTTTGTTTGAAAATTACAACACCGTGAAGGAAGGATGTAACACTTATGTGTATGGAATAAGTGTTTGAGGATGCCTGAGACCAACAAAGCCTCCTCAACTGTCGTGTTGTAAGCATACAACAATGCTTAGAAGCCACACAAGTACCGTATTGTAGACAGCGAGCTGTTTCTCCAGGAATCACTGCGATGACAAAGGGGCATGATGAATCAACTCAACTCCCGCGTAGCTGTTGCACCCAAACTCGGTAGTTCTACAGTAATTATTCTAAATGCGTACTTCAATTTCATTGAGAGAAACTCACTGTGGCTGTAGAACGTAATATGGAAATATCATCATGTGCCCAATCAGAATTTACTTTTCAGAAATATGCAAATTAGGCATTGGTTGAAGACGACGCCTTTTGAATCCTTTGAATAGATGAGTTTAAATGTCGATGGAAATTTTTTAAAAGACCATTTTGGTTATTTGTGGTTTATATAAGGTCAATTATGGCTCAAAGAAGATTGGATGATTCTCAACGCTGTCGTTATGTGGGTGGCTTGAAGCATGACAGTCTATTAAAGACTATTTCTTTGGCGTTGAACACTCTGATTTCTCATCTATGGAAACAATTTCAAACAAAAAGGATCAGTTGTCCGGGTTATCCCACCCTATGATGACAAGTATGTCTTTATTGGTTAAACACAATCGACGAGCGACAGTGTCAACTGTAAGAGCAATGATTATTACGATTGATAGGTAAATATTCGTCACTAATGTGGGCTATATATGGAAGGACAGTATGCACTGGTTCTACGAGTTTGTGTCCTTTAAACGCCAAAGCCAAAAGAGCACGGTTGAAATTGTGAGGTAACCATGCGAGTTGGAAAGCAGCGGAATGGCCTAACGTAGTGTTCATGGATGAGTCAAGATTTACCCTGGATTCTTATAATAGGCGTGTGAGGATCTGGAACGGAACAAACTCAGTAATATCATTTAACATCACGTCTTTAGTGCTGCCAGTATAATGTTGCGGGCTGGGTTTCTTTTCAACTATCGCACTGATCTGCACGTCTTCACCAGAGGTACTGTGAAGACTGAAAGGTATCGGAATGAAGTCTTTGATCCCATTCTAAAACTGTACGCTGCAGCACTTGGTCGAGTATTTCTTGGAATATAATGCACGTCCACACAGAGCAAACTTGATGGAAGAGTATCTTGAGAATGAAAGCATTGCTCGCATGGAGTGGTCACCCTATTCGCCCGACCTCAACCCCATCGAAAACCTTTGAAATGACCTTGGACGTGCTATTTTTTCCCTTGTATACCTCCAATTACTCCCAAAGAGCCAGAAACTGCTCTATTACAGGAATGGCAATTATTATCCTTTGGTGAACTCGACCACTTAATTGAAAGTATGGAATTTAACTGTGGAGTTTGTATGAAGGTCCACACCTTTTTACGGTACATTTCGTTTGTTTGTACAGCTTACAAAATTTTTTTAATGTATGAAATGTACTGTACATATATGAATCATTAAAAATATGCCTAAATATATTTTGTTTACTATCAATTGATATCATGGATAGAACCACATTTTCTATCGTCATGTGAAAGTTTGACGCAATGCATAAATTTTTCAGTTGTGTCGAATTTACTATCGCGTGCTCAGATTTTGGATGGCAGCGTATACAAAGCTACCAATACCGTTACTATAAATTTCAACACTGAAGGACTGGTGATAATCATTTTAAACTTATAGGATATGCAGAAAAGGATATGAATTGCAATTCTTTAGAGTAGCATAATTTCGTCATAGAGTAGCATAGACAGCAGGACAGTGCCTTCTAAACTGTTGTTTTGGAGTATGAATTCAGCTCTGTTTAAGAATCCTACAAGTAGTGTTTTGTGGGTAGTATTTTTTCCAGGAATAAATATGTCTGAGAAATGACATGACGCTTGATCGGTCTACGTGAAGGTGGGCTCTATAAACAATAGACTGAACAGATCATACAAACTCCGGCATTGGACCACGAAATATGACTTCACCACTGGATGACAAACGGTTCGCAGGGCTGTTCAGCTACACCATAAGTGTTAGCTCAAAAGTGGAGCACTGCAACAGGTGTGGAGGAGTCTACTTTCAGTTCGACGGAGCGAACGGACGTTTGACGGACCCTTAGCTTCACAGTTTGACCAAAAATGGTTCTAGCGTCATAAAACCTCCGAAACGACCAGACTCTACCTCGTCATCTGACCGTGGTTCAAAATGTAGAGGTGTCCTCGGATCTTTTCTTCGGAAAGGATCCCGGGCCGTCGCAAATAGCCCGTTGCGTTGCGCCTGTGCGACTTAAATTCACCTATCTACCCTTGGCTTTAAATCATCTACGCATCAGGCTACAGTGGGCATGTGAACTCACTATGGCGTGTTTTCAGACTTATTTCATCTACAATGATGACGCCTTTGAAGAAATCATTCCAGCAATCATTGAAGAATGTCATAATGTCCAAATGCCAGGCGTGATGGTGTGGGGCGCCATTGTGTACTATTCACGATCTCGGTTGCAACAAATTCAGAGATATCAACCTTGAAGACATCTTTCCAAATAACAATGCGTCACAAGCTACTGAAAACATAAAAATACAAGATTACCAAATACCATTTTAGGACGAACACTAACTGAGAGTACACTTTTCACTACTGAGGAGAGTAGTGAAAATAATAAAGTACAAAGAATAAAGCACCAGGTGCAGGCCGTATTCATCCTCATTTCAATCATCCACACGACGCCGAACACCTTGTTTCAATTTTATAAGGAACGCAAAGAACGTATTGGCTTATTCCAAATTTTAAAAACTGGAGAAGTCCTCCTGTTCTTGCAACCCAACAAAGAACTAAACAATCCGCGATCGTTTAGTCTCGAATCTGCCCAGTAACACTAAATAATTATTCATTTTCTACAGAAAATACCCACAAGACATCATTCAAAAACTTACAGAAATGGAAACAAATAGATTAATTGATATTGAATGCGGTGACCCTCAGTCTTGAATCTCTCTCCAGGATAAATATTTGGTCAGTTTGAAGGGACTCAAATTCAGAGACAAGATTCCCATCTATGGAAATATTCCACGACGGAATATAATACACACCTTTGTGCATTCACAGATAATCTCCCATTTTAGGAATATCGAGATGAAACCTGGAGGGAAATGAAATAAACACATGATTGGATCGAAACGGAAAAGCTTCATTTTTCCACTCTTGTCTTCATGCCAAAAAGAAGCTCAATAGTAAAAACTAACCATGTTAGAAATCCTGTAAGACAATTAATATTCTGGGGTCATCTTAGACGAGAATTTATCACCGACTCGATGTCAAAGATCTGAACATAAGAATTATAAAGAGGCCTAAAAGCCTATTTAGGTTATTTACCCACATCTCATGAATATTTGGTACATCTGTTATGCAGCCAGTACCTGAGGTCTCAATGCAACTTTCAGGCAGAATACATTTGACTTCCAAAGACGAATGGTACTCAAAAGCACTGAAGTCGACACTATCAACTGATGCTCTCTACGTATTAGCAGACCACTTAATTTAACCCTAAAAAATGATGCAACTTAGTAAGATAATTCGATTACAGAGACATGAAAATAGGTTAAAACTGGCATCTGAGTGGTGGCTAGCAGGAAATCACACAAATGGGTCTACAGAATTAATTATACCCATTTTTAGAAGAGTCTTCCAAATGGCATTTAAAAACAACAAGTGTTGCTAATTTCAATGAATGGTGTGCAAATGTTACACGAAACACGAAAGCTCATAGCCAAATAATCGAATCATTAAATTATTTCCGCTACAACAAGTTAATATCTGAAACCCTGTATCATTTTGACTCATTCTTAAATCTACACTCCTAGGAAAGTTCCCACAATTCAGTTCCCTTGAAAACTTGATTTTGTACTTATCATTATCATTATGAAAACTTATCATTATGATAAGGACAGTCTTTCCTGACGAAAGTAAATACTAGTCGATAGAGCATTGCATAACCCAAGCTCATCGGAGGTCCGCAAACGGACATTTGTCCGGCGTCAACACTACATCCGGAAAGCACCCTTCAGAACACTCCTGACGCAATATTTCAGCAGAAATATGACCGACCCTATGTTGCCAGGGATTATAAAGCCTTCTTAGATACCGCTTCTTCCCTGGCCTCCATGTTTGCCAGACATGTCGCTTATTGAACATGTGTGGGATGTGGTTCTCCAGTAGTAGTGCTAATTTACCGGCAAGCATTTCCCCAGAAATTTATTCATAGTTTTTTTGAGTCAATGTCACGACCTATATCAGCTCTTATTGCAGCACAACATACTCAACATACTAGTTCAATATCGGAAATATATTTCATTCCAATTGTATGATTCTTTCACGGTGTTGAACATTTTACAAACAATAGTGTATATTCTTCAAAATATTGATATAAGAAATATTCTGTTTGATGGAAATAAACGCATTTTATGATATTTTTCATTGTACATCTTCGATGCATCATCAGGACTTCTGAAATTTCCAGGTTGCAAATATATGATTTAAAGCATCGTTTATTGTTTATTTCTAAACCGAAAATTTAGACTTCCGTAATTTTTAAATGCATGATTCCTTTCCCTCAGACCCTGAATCAAAATTAAATTTGATAGGCAGGTATTTAACGCGTAACGTGGGCTATTGGCGTCAGTCCGGGATGAAATCCGAAGGGAAATATCTGAGACCAACACCACGTAATTTTAAACCCCGGTCAGATGACTAGGTCACACCTGAGCTGGCACCCCCATTCTTCAAACTTCCACACCACACATGCCAACGTGCGGACATTTGAGGCCACTACAGATTAAACTTGCACGATGGTCTTTATTTGATAGAAATGTTTCCTTTTTCCAAATGTACCAGCATCTCCACCTTTTCTTTTCCTCTCTGGGTGTATTTCTTTCTTTTGTGTAAATAGAGACCTCCATTGTGTGTATGTCTATTACTTGATATTGTATGTCTTGTGTATGGCGCATCATATCCCAGTATGGTCCTTGCGCCATATAAACCCCAAATCCAATCAACCGTTTCCATTTTATATTTTTCATAATTTTTGTTTTACGTAAATGATTGATGCATCAAATTGCAAACTTTAATGCATAAAATAAGTAATACTTCATGAACACTATTAACTTATTTCATAAAATATACAGATTCACCTCGAAATGAATATATACGTAGAAGCCTCAATTTACATTTACAAAGTTTAAACAAAGATTCATCTTTAGGAAGTTAATTCTATATAATTTTGAGAGGCCGTGGTTGCAAGGTTGTTAGAGTAATGGATTAGCAACCGGAAGGTTGCGAGTTCGAAACTCCATCCAATCTCAGGACGTCGTGTCATGGGAGGCTGGTGCACGTTAAATCTGTCATGGTTTGAAATGTCCTCACGTTAGCGTCGAAGTTTGAAGAATGGGGTGCCAGCTCAGGTGTTACCTTGTCATCTGACCGAGGTTCAAAACTACTAGGCGTTGTCTTCGGATATTTCTCTTTGCCTATCTAAACAGTTTTGTTCGGTACAAATGATCCTTAACCTTTAAACTACGGCCGGTACAGCATTTGTACAATCGTCGCGCCAAGAAAGAATTTAGACTACGGCCGCTATATCAGTTAAAACCTTGAAAGTTATAAGAATCGCGATTGTTATACCTTAGTCGTATTCAAAAGATTAAAGGAGGAAGTAATAGAATCGAAATCTCCACATGCCTTGTAAACACTTATAAAGAAGTAATCAATTTGATTCTACAATAAAATCGTCAGAGCAATTTATGTTTGGAATTACCGATTGTTATATCTAATCCCTAAACCTTCGCATTCCTAAAAACAAAATATTTAGACATTTCCTTTTATAAACAAGTTATACAAAGCTGTCATTTGAATTTCTCAAATAGTTTATGCAACTTATTTCTACTATACGTTACTTTTTTCATTGCATTAAGTTACTTTTTTTATTCCATTAAGTTACTTTTTTTATTCCATTAAGTTACTTTTTTTATTCCATTAAGTTACTTTTTTTATTCTATTAAGTTACTTTTTTTATTCCATTAAGTTACTTTTTAGGTAAAATATTATTTACTAGAAGCTTATTCATGCCTCCCACTAACAGCTTAATTGTGAAACAAAGTGTCAAAAAAAGGTGTTAAGATTAAAATGGAGTAAAAAGTTAGCTTTTAAGCCCAGACTTTCTAGACTACTCCACCTATGAGTTTCATTTTGCGTTCAACCGCAAGAAGTTGTGAAAATCATAGAAGTGTATAAAAAATATTTCTATTCAATATGATTGAGTGTTTCGTTGAATTCCTAATTTCATCTTTACTGACATCACTCGATGCACATGCTCAATCGTTATTTTTCTATTATGCAGTAAAAATTGAAAAATCGTATTTTAAAATTGTTTAGAAACCGAATGAAGTTTTCTACATTCAACATAAGAAATTTTCAAGAAAGCAAAATGACCGTCCTATTTAAATAGCTTATGGAATTTCTAACTGGTTAAAGAAATGCTTTTCTACAGAACAACGTATATATCAATTTTACTATATCTACGTGAAATATGGGCCGACCAACCGGTATAGTGGTTAAGGAGTTAGCCTCTAGATCGGAAGGTACCTGGTTCGAATCCAGGTCAGGGCATGGATGTTTGTAAGTGTATGGTGTGGAGGCGGCTGGTGCACCTTAAATCTGTAGTGGCCGAAAGTCCTCATGTTGGGTTGGTGTGGAAGTTTGGAGAGTGGGGGTGCCAGCTCAGGTGTTGCTTCGTCATCTGACCGTGGTTTAAAATTACGAGGTGTTGTCCTCGGATCTTTCCCCTAAGGGACTGATCTCGGACCGTCGTCAATAGCCCTTTGCGTTGCTCTAGTACGACGTTAACTAAAATTACCTACGTGAAATATGGTCCAATTTAAATATTTCTAATATGTTGAAGGTTGCAAAATTTCGTGCTGTGTTTGGTAATGGTAATGGTAATGGCATTGAATCGGAAAACCGAAGTGTTATCTACTTCACATGTGTAATGTTTTGATGTTTGAAAAAAAAAAAGAATTTCAGCAAAAGTACTTGTTACTACTTCGTTACTTTGTTAAGCTTTGTAATTTGTTAAGCATTAAAAGTGACAGAAAATAAGGAGCGTTTCGACACATGCTTTTTTATTTCCGAAAAGACAAGAATGCTTTGCTGAAATAAAAGAAGATAGGTGTTGTTTAGGGTGAGGGTGCCGTTGACGATTCCACGTTCGGTAAGTGGTTCCGAAAGTTTCGTCACCTGGATCCGTTCTTTAGCCAGAACCTCAGAACTTGAATGAACGCGGGTGTACGGCAGCTTTCGGAGAGATGGAAAAAAGTCATCGTACATAAAAAGGCACATATTAGATTGAATGTAGTTTTTAGTCAACAAAATAATTTTTCTTCAAATTTTGTTAAAAAAACAGGAACGAATTTTTGCATCAACTCTATAATTTGTAGAAGTTCAAGAAATTGACTTCAATTATCTCAGCTATGTCATAAGTGCCCCAAGATGCCACACGAAACAGTTGGATTCCGTTTAGTATTTCATTTCTGAAGAATCTGTTAAGACTTGTTGTTACGCAATTAATGTCGCACTGGAGCAACACAACGAGCTATTGGCTACGGTTCGGGATAAATCCTGAAGGGAAATATCCGAGGATATTACCACGTAATTTTGAGCCACGGTCAGATTACAAGGTCAACACTTAAGCTGGTTCCCCACTCATCAGATTTCCACTCCAGAGCAACGTGAGTATATTTGAAGCCATGACAGATTTAACGTGCACCATCCACCATGTACACGACGATGCTTGACTGGATCGAAATTTGAACTCGTAAGAGTTGTTGTAATCGGACCTATGTCGTGCGATTGATTTGGGCTTTTGATGTAACTATTAGGTTGATTCCGAATGAAAGGTCCGATGATTATACCATGTTGGTTCATTAATACTCCTCAGAAGAGGTATGAAAAATTACTTTGAATCAAATCAGATCCAATTCAATGATCTATCTTTAACTAATCGGTAGCTCGGTTGGAAGAGTAACGCATTAGAAACCGGGTGTTGATAGTTCGAATCCAACCAAATATCGTCGTATCCAAGGAGGCTGATGCACTTTAAATCTGTCGTGGCCTCAAATGTCTTCACGTTGACGTGGTTTGAAAGTTTGGAGAGTGGAGTGCCAGTTCAGGTGTGACTTCGTCATCTGACCGTGATTCAAAACTAAGAGGTGTTGTCTACGGATCTTTCCCTTCGGATTGGGTCCCGAACCGTCCTTAACAGCCAGTTGTGTTCCTTCAGCGCGACATTAATTAAAATACCTACCTACCTTCTTTAATTTATCTAATAAGAAATTCATGATTCTAAATGAAATATTGGCAGGGTCCAAACTTTGTTTACTAACAAATGAATTCCCCAGAAGTAATCTTAAGGATATATTATCTCATTTAAAGTACGCCCTGAAAGCGTAAAGGTTGAAAAGAATAAATCATCAATGAATTTTTCTTGCCTAACTTCACTCCTAGTCTAATACCATGGGAGCCGGTCATGTCCATTTGTACAGATGTATAATTGTTCCTTTCCACACTTGTATCATTTTAAATAGATTCCCTTTAATTAATCCATGCGATTTAGTATTGGCCCTACAGCTACTTCGAAGTATAGTGTACCTGCGATGATATCTGGGGAAAGTTTTTGCAGCTTGTTCATTTCTCATTCCCTTCATCATAGGCGATTAATATCCTGTCCGCTATCATCTCCAATCCGTCTGACAGCGTAACATTTATCTCGTCCATTAAATACAAGAAAATGATATATACTTACTAGCTAGACTTGAATGATGATTTGTTTGCTTTAGTGCTGTCCCCTCCCATCTTTAGGCCGGCATTCTCTCACCAGCAGGATTACTTTTGGAAAACTTGTTCTCATCACAACACAATACAATGATACAATACCTTGTTAGGATTGAGGAGTCTCTCTTCGTATGGACGTTACAAAAAAGTAACACTTCTTAAACGCGATTATTTTTAAAGTGCAAATGTTGAATGTAAAATTTGAAATTGGGAGACTCTGCACTCGTTATCCACATTAGCGCTCAATGGTAGTGTTCTCAATTTTTTTAAGTGCATAGATGCTAAGACTTTCGTTTAGAGCAGGTGTCGCCAAAGTGGTCGACATAACATTGTTAGGGGTTGCTTCGGGCTCAAGGGTCGATAGAAAAATATACGATATTGTACGGGTAATATTTAATTCGTTTAACTTGGATTATCTTCATCCTGAATGGTAATGCAATCAAGAGTGTGCATAGAATTCCATGTCGATTTTAAGTCCAGACACGAAGCATAACCTTTTCATTAACAACGCTAATAAATTGAAACTAAGTTCATAAAAGTCTTATTTTCATACATATAAGTATTTGTATTGTTATTTTTTGTTATACCTAAATTAAATTTAATACTTCATTTCATCTTTCTATCCAATGTATAATGTTCAGGACGTCAAGAACAAAACTGTATCCCTTTAATGTTAAACCAGGCCTCGAAATAGATTTTTTAATACAGGTACACCTTGTGCACCTAAGTTTTTAAATTAGGTGCACAGGTTATATTTTAGGTGCGCTTTTTAAAAGAAAGTAATATAAGAGTATTAATGCAATGGTAAACTACTTTATTAGTTGGGTATGTTTACATAGGTTAGAGAGTATAGTAGATAGTAAATAAAAATATTTAAACATCTAAATTCTTCCTTCTCTGGCGCACGGCTGGCGCGACAGTCGCTTCAACAGAGGCATCTGGAAAATGTTTCGATCCTCGGAAAGTTCTGGTGGTTGTGGCACAAGTAAACCTACCTTCTGTATAAACCCGTTACAGCCCAGCGATTTTGTTTTCGCATAGTGTGTATTTAGGAATTTTAATTACGTTCCTTTAGTGCGAGAGAGGTCGATTCTAGTATTTTGTTCAAGCATCAAAATAACATAAAACACGTTCCCTCCCTTTTTTTAACGTTAGGTGCACAATTTTATTTTCATGAGCACAGTACACCAGTGCACCCGGGTATTTCGAGCCCTGTGTTAAACCAATATAATAATATGTACTATATTATACATACAATAAACTTCTGTGAGTTTTTAGATTGTTTATTTTATAGTTTTATGTCTCTTTTGCTTGTTCTATTATAATTACGTAATAGTAAAATAGAAGGAATCGATAAAATGTCAAGAAACTCTTGAAGAGATTGATGGTCAAAGAAGTTGGTCGACCCCTGGTTTAGAGGTTCTGATTTTACAATAGAATTGAGTGAACTTCTGGAAGCTTCCTGTTAGCCTCGGAAGCCTTGTTGGTTCATTATTACTCCTCAGAGGAGGTATGAAAAATACTTCGAATCAAATCCAATCCAATGCCTTTCTTTAATGAATCAGTAGCTACCTGTTAACCTCGAATCTACACCCCGAATTGCTGTCCTTCGATTTCAGCTGTGGGTCCGACAAACCAATCAATGATCGAAGCTTTGTAATACGTCCCCAACAACAATAAAATGCCAACAAACTGTGCTCGCACAAAACCTTTTGGATCCATTTGGTCATTTTCATGTACTTTTAAAAATTTCTTTTCGTTGGGGATGATGCTCAAATTGATTCCTTATATTTCCTATCCAAACCGATTTTGATTTAAATTACGATGAACAAGAAAATACTATTAATCATAATAGTTCTCACAAAAGAATAAGACCTAACCGCATTCTGACCTTGACGGAGAATGTCTTTTCCGTTGTTTTTTCTCTTGGGATTTCTTGAAGTAATTTGGAGGGCGTCATGTCTCGGTTTAGAATTGGGGGATGGAATATTTATGGAAAGAGAACAAAAGGTAAAATATAAATTCCGAAATGATTTCAGACAACGTTTATGCATTTGGTGCAAGCAGATTTGGAAGAGCCATTCACGAGAGCCATTTAGAAGAGCAACAAAAAATCGTCTAAACGAATACCTCTCAATTTGAAATGAGTTGAAGTGATTTCAACTGTGTTAATCCCCCTTTCCTGATTGGATTTTATCTTTCTGACTTTGATTCTTTATGAATAGAGGCATATTTATTGAGTTCACTCGAAATTTTCCTTAAAGGTTTGTCGCGTCATGTTTGGCTGCAATTGTACTTTCTTAAGGAATTCTGGAAAGCTAAAATTTAAAACTGGAAATTAAAAGCTATTTGTTAAAACTTTTTAAACGTTATTTTGCTTTCTTTTCCTCACGGAAAACATTTATCTTTCTACTGAAAGATAGAGTTAGTCAAGAAATATTCACAGGAGCAAAAGTACTGATGTGGCTAAGTAAAGATTAATGTATTTTGAGATGGTGAAAATAGAATAACTTTTTTTCTCGAACCCAACGTTATGTGTACAGTTGAGTCTGGAAAAATGAGTTAAAAGATCGAGTCGAAAGATACAGAAGAGGTTAATGAAAAAAATCATTTGTTGCAAATATCTGATTTTTACCAAGCATTGACCAATTTATTTTGGACAGAATCAGTGTAATAAGGAACATTTTATGTCCCGAACCGATGACACAACCCGGAATCTAATCCCATGTGACAAATCTTGGAAAGAGTATTCACTGATTTGTCAGAACTAAGAAAAACACTGAATTTCATGGTCTTTATGTCCATTTATCATTGCAATTAGTATCAATTCTTAAAGATTATATTATTAGATCTAGATTGGTATCTAGATACCATAAGACAATTCTTGATCTTCGAGATCACCAGACTCGAACCCGATAGAATATGTATGGGATATGTTCGAAAGCAATACCCGAAAGTCTCGTGACTTCTTTACTGCAGTCTTTTCAGCATAAAGAGTCCAAGTCTTCATTTCAACCCGAGGATACCAATCTCCGACAAATGTGACTATTGACAGTGTCAATGTATTTTTGTCTATAAAAGAGTGGGTCATGATTTGACATTTTTTCTTTCGCTCACTTTGTATTTTAAAGTAGTATAGTTACTATATACCAATTAATCCTATAAAATTTAGTGGCGTAGCTTGTTCTCATTTGGACCTTGCGCATAAAACCCAAACATCCAATCCTGTAAAATTCAGTCATATCCATGGAATTTTTTAATTCATTCAGGACAATCAGATTGTTGCTTAATTTTTTTTAATCTTATTCTTTTTGATAAACTTAAATTTTGTAAGTACACAAAGCGAAAATTCTGTAGAAGAGCACCAAATGTTTCGTTTCGATTTTGAGTCCTATTGGGATTTAATTAGGGTTTTGCTTATTTTTCAATATTCCACCTCATAGCATCTTACAAGGCTTCCAGATGGTGTGCATTGTTTCATTTTTTCTAACATTACCATCTGATCTTCCGATTTTGTTTCTCTTCAGCAAATGCTTCTCCTTAAAAACCAAATTTCAGACTGGGCCCTCGAAAGAGTCTCACTATTTTCTCGTCAGACTAAATGCACAGTATTTACAAATAGATATTCCCTGAGTGGCTATTTGTACCCATTATTATCATTTCTAATAACCTTGTAGAGTTTAAGCCTCACCCTAAAGCTTCTGGGTATAAATCTTGATTCAGAGTTACTATAGAACACTTGCATTCAGCATCTAGAATTCATAAATGTTCAGAAAGATTTAATTCACTGTAGCTGATCTCTAGCAGAATTTGGGGAGCCGATACTGTTTGACTGCTTTATCTAACCTTTATCAGATCCAGGTCAACGTACGCTGGAAATTTGGGGTGCATCAGCAAATTCGCACATTAAGAAGTTAAAAATTATTCAAAACTTAGCTTTAACCCTTAACTGCTGTGTCACAAATCGTCTCGTAACTAGTGAGGAGGGTTCTCTCAGACCTCGCTCACTAAAGTGCGTATAAAATTGATTAATATAATATAATAATGAAAGATTCTTTGGATAATTATTATTTATACATTTTAAATTTAGATAAATTCAATTCTTAACATGAAATACATTTTATATTACTATATAAGTTAAGTAGATTCCATGTCTCTTCAGGCTCAGCTTTCGGACCTAATTTTGCAGGACGTTTCAACCCTGGAAACTGTAAAAATATGTTGTGTTTTGGTGTTCTAACGGCACGATAAGGTTTCCCCCCGGGCATCCCATTTGAAGTTATTTTTTCCGTAGAAAAAATATTCTTGTGAAGACGCACTTGAAATGTCTTCATCTTCATCTGCCTAAATTTCCGAATCCGTGTCGTGTTTGCTTTCAATAATATTATCCAAAATTTCACTTTTCCCATTACTCTATTTCCGATCAATTATCAATAATATCCTGAATTTCTTTTTGTGTAAGATACACAGGTCGTTTTTTAGTAAAATTTGTTGCAATTTTAGGTTCTCTGCCGAAATTCCCAACTCCAACTTAGACGATTTCATTCAAAAAGAACGGCAACGCAAATGCTGTGAAGGGGTGTAAGAGACCACGCGGGAAATCCAAATAGTGTAAAACACGAAATAGTTGGGGCAGCGAAACCAGTCTTGGAATGTGGCTTCTGTTGGACGTAGTAGGAAGGTACTGAATAGGACAGGGACCAATATTCACTTTAAGGGGAGGAAACGACCTGTCAAAAATGACTCGGGGTCTGTGAATCCCATGACAGTAGTTAAAGGTTAAGACTTTGCTTGATGTGTCCTAAAACAACTCCAATTGATTCTATGGAAATTGAGTTGTCTAGACAAAATTTAGATTTGTACATCAACAAAAATGTTTGGATAAAGTATTCTAGAACCCTATCTTAACCTATAGTAACCCGTTGCGGCGCCTCTTACCTAAAAATAACTCTTCTGTATTCCTTTTGTCATAAATTTTGGAAACTCAGCACGAAATTTGGTCCTATGTGTCGCAAGATTCCTTTGTTGTTTTGTCTGAGCCTCCGTGGCTTTTGCACATTAGTCTAAGCATCTCTAGCTTCGAAAGCAGCTTACTGTTTAAGTACTGATTATATTCATTTTAAGATTATCACTGATGGATCTGTAGATTTTGACAACTCCAGATCTGACGCTAGTTATTCATTGCAAGAATCAAGTGAAGCTTTTCTCATTACTTCTTCGTGCTAAAGTCTTGACGCTGTAGACTTTAAATTCTGCCTTGATAACTAGATAAAGAGTACATAATTTGCATTTTTACCGATTCTCTTCAATGTAGAGCACAAACCAAGCAGTTATTTTTTCCGAACTAAAGAAATTCGAAACCATATCTACAAATTGGAAGCTAAGGACATCGTTTTGCAATGGATATTTCCAGTCCATGGCACCGACATGGCAAATTGTTTTCAAAATCGAGTCTCTTGCCTTATCTCAGGGAGCCGATTTTACACACAGCTGGTGTGATTCCTGGTAAAATACTGGAGCGAGCTCTTGTATCCTACAGGATCCCCAAGACCTTTTCTACTTTATGAAGGTCCCTCGCCTTGTATGACATTTTCTGCCACAGTTACCAATTTTTTTTTTTTTTTTTTTTTGCACAGGTTCTCTCAAGTGGACTATTCTTGTTTTCTCAATAGTCATTGCAGCATATTGTATTTTACAGAGAACGTTTGGTAATACTGCAATTCAGTTTATTTCTACTTGAACCAATTCTTATTTTATGATCATTCATTTCATGTACAGGGTTGGCGAAAAGTCCATGACACATTTCAAAATTGAATATAAAATCAACCAACTGTCATATGATTGTGTGATTTTCACTAAATAGATTTACATGGCATTAAAAAGTAGTTCAAGTGTTTGAAGAATTAAAGACACGAATCACGCAAGTAATAAACATTATTCCGCCAACCATGTTAGCATATACGTGGATTGAAATTGAATATCAGTTAAGATGTGGCTCGAGACATAAAGGGTGCCCACACTAAAATATGGTAGTATATAGTGACAAAAATGCCTCTAATAAATTCTAATATGTAATTCAAATATTTTCTTGTACTTTTATACAGGGGTTTAATTTATGGTTACAAAACGCCAAAATATTTTGATTAAAATATAAATAATTCGGAAGTTTCAGGCATTTTAGGGACTTGTAACTTTGAAAGGCAGTTGTGAAATCGCTTAATGTTGTATGTCTAAAGATATGTTTCACAAAAACTATATATATATATCGAGCAAAAATATTTTATATTTTTTTTTAAATCTGAAAAAGTTTCTTGCAAATTTGGAAATACCAATTTTAAACATATATAATCACAAAATTACTTGCAAAAATGAAAAACTGTCAATTCTGACAGAATTAAAAAGTTTCTATGGGCTAAAGCAATTTAAAGGCATCGTGGGAATTCATACCAGTTACCAGCTACAGGTATGATTAAACTTTTTTCGGAAGTCAGCTTTTATTTTTTTCATCTTCGAAATAGTAATAGAAAATGAGTGACGATTTTCCTTTCTGTGAATAGGCATATAAAAACAAATGAAGAAATAATTACCTATGGCCGTTTTCTGTACTTTATGTTACAGGTTTTACTTTATTCGCATATGTGACACGCAAAATTCCTATGATCGAAACGAAAATTTTATCCAGCCAATTCAATTCTAAGTATAAAGGGTCATAAAAGAGAACAGAAACAATATTTATTTCATTATTACTTTTATTTTTTTCATCTTCGAAATAGTAAAGGGAAATGTGAGTGACGTTTTTCCACTCTGAATAGGCATACAAAAACAAATGAAGAAGTAATTACCTCTGGGCGTTTTCTGTACTTTATGAAATAGGTTTTACTTTACTCGCATATGACACGCAAAATTCCTGATCTAAACGGAAATTGTATCCAGTCAATTGAATTCTAAGTATAAAGGGTCATAAAAAGAGAACAAAAACAATATATGATATATAACCTTGAATAAACATTCAAATAGCTATGGCTGAAGAATTGATACTTGGAGGATAAAAAACGAACCAACCCAAAGTGAGAAATTAATGACTGAGAACACGATTTTGATTAATCACGTTTTACGTCGTAATAATCTCCTGTTCAGTTAATGAAATTCCACATTGTTTTCGGATGGCAATTGTTTTCTCACTTTAATTGCCAATTTTCTACAGGAGTTAATGAAGTGATCCATAGGATGGTGCAAAGCACTCTTCCTCGGATCCAAATGCATTGAATTTCGTTTAAAGGATTCGCTCTTTTTGTACAGAAAATAGACGTGCAAAACTTATAGGGTATATATTTCATTTATTTTGTAAGCATGAGTGCAAGACAATTGAGTCTATAAAAGTGTTATTTTCTAAAATTAAAGTGGTGTAAAATCGTATAAATTGGAATAAGATTTTTAAGCAAATTATTAAGTTTAAATGTCACAAATAAATACGACTCGAGCAAATTTTCAACAAATCTTTAAAACAATTTTTATTTAAATTAATTTATGATATAGTATAACTATCAATTACGGTTGTACGTTAATATTTGAGTTTTTGCTTCTTGCTCTTAATTTTGAGTATTTGAAGAACAAATAAAAGGCAATGCAGTTGACATTCCGAAGAGATTTTTACCCCTATCGCTGTCACTAGTGATTTAAGAATGACAGGAATTCAATTTTTCATCCATAATTTTACATTATATTCAATATAATGTGTTGAATAGTTCCTAACCGAAAATCCGTTTCTTGTATATGAAGAGCTAGAAAAGTACTCCCAATCCAATTCTTTTGTTAACCTAGTAGCTGAATGAATCCCTTTCCCATGGCCATAAATAATGGCTCGGAATCGGGCAAAATATTCACAATCTTCAACAAAATGTATTTTTGGGCTGACTTTCGATGCGTTGCTGCAAACCAAGTACGAAGATTTTAAAAACAGAAACTTTTATTCATTATAAGAAGGTTTGTAAAAATCTGCTTCGAATGTGTAGAGAAAAAGCATTTTTTGAATATTGAATTCATAGGCAATGCATGACTAATGTTTGAAAAACCTTAACCTGATTCGTACACACTTCTTTGACATTCGATTATTCAATACAACTTCGTGTTAAAGTTGAGACATTAGTTTATTTAAAACCGCACTTAATGTGTTGTACTTAGATTTCCAAATTTCGTTTCAAATCGCGTTTAATGTAGATATCACAATCACTTGAATGTCTCCTTTTCCAACTGAAGAGGCTTTAATAATTGGAGATGAAAAGGTTAGTACCCCCTAAAGTAAATTATTTTCCGTAGCATTTTTAAACTCAAAAGCAAAATAATGGTTATTATTTAGTGTTTATGTACGATATTTGGTGCAAAAAATAATTTTGCAAAGCATATAATTGGAAATGTGAAGCAAAGAGAACAAATGAGCTAACTACAAAGATCGTAAAAGTTATAAAGATCCATTTCTATGTAGGAAAACGACTAAAATGTGTACATCTATACAGACTGGATTATCAAATTCAATTTATTCTAATAATACTAGAGGAATGCTTAACACATGCCACTGTGGGGAAATTTAATAAATTAAATTAAGTGAAAGCATCGTCCAAATTTACGAGACATAATTTTAAGCATCATGTTGAAAATTTCAAATGTACGACCTTTCTAGAATGCAAGCTGTAAATATTTTGTTAGACACTTGTCAATTTTATGAAATGAACGTGATTAGTTGTTTTAAAATGGAGTGGTAGTAATTGAATGATTCCGTTATACTTCCTTTCCTCTAATACTAGTTCTGAAGATCTTATGTACGTGCAGCTACTAAATAAAGGATTCTTTCAAATTTGTTCATGCCAATGATTTGTATACGTCCTTCTACTGTGTATTTTATAGTTTAAACAATATTATTATTATTTTTTTAATTTCCCCATTCGAAAGCAGAAGCTGCGAAAGCGCAATTGTTACTTCGTAAACGAATGCAATTAAAAGTTGTTGGCCATTTCGAAAGCGGAAGGCGCGTTTCCAACCTGGACGGTGTAGGACAAAGCCGGCTCTTAATGGGAGGAAACGAGGACGCCTGCAAGTCTAAGAAATTAAGTTATTACACGTAGTTAACACGGTCATTACACTGTAATAAGATCATCCATCAACTCTATTCTCAAAATACTAGCATAATTTGCGAGCGTCTACTGCACGGAGGGTTCATTAGAGTATTTGGCATGATTTCGCTAAATACTCATTTCAACTGCAAATATCAAAAACTGAGGAGTTCGTGTCGCTCATTGTTTGGCCACATGAGGGCTCTGAATGGGACAATATTTTACAACTGATTTCTAATATTTTAGTGCTCCATTTCAATCGTTTTAAAATCACGCAGTTTTAGATTGCTAAACGTACTGTTGAGATAGCTTTATCAACAAATGCGGGAAGGAAGTTATACAGAAAAATTGAGTCACTTGAACACATTAAAATAAAATTGTCATTGAATTCCAGGGAGCCAAAAGAAATCGAAACACCCCATAATAAGTGTTCTATCCAAATGAAATTTGGCGGGTCTGATGTAAAGCAGTGATCAAATGTCAAGGCCATTTTATTGTAGAACTAGCAAAATACCCGACCTTACTCGGTTTGAATTGGTTTACTCTAGATTGAAGAGATAATCAAAATATATAATGACTTACGTTTTCTGTAGAATAAAAATTTATTTTAACATCTTTCCCCATCTTTATATTTTCTACAACTTACTTTGGACACAAATCCTACACATGCATATCCATTCATGTAATACATTTCACATACATCGCACAATTGCTGTTTGACAAAGCTACAAAATGACGAAAGGTGATACTAAGGTTACTACTATAAAAGACGATTTATAGGAAGATTTGGAATTCCCTTTCTTAAGTTCTTTTCATGTTCACAACTCAATTAATTAAAATTACGATTTACGGCGAGTGCTCTCGCACTCATAGTCAACAAAACAATATTTTTTTACTTGTGGCACTCTTGCCTCCGGTATGCGACATTGTGAAATTTTGCAATCTTCTCCTGTCATTATTACAACGAATTTTTTAATGTTGGAAAAAGTTCCAGTTTGGATTAATAAACATTATTATTCTTTCAATAAAGGCATTATTCTTTAAATAACGGCATTATTCTTTAAATAACGGCATTATTCTTTAAATAACGGCATTATTCTTTAAATAACGGCATTATTCTTTAAATAACGGCATTATTCTTTAAATAATGGCATAACTACACTTAAAATTTACTGAAAATTTATACTGACTTACCTAACATTTTTAAGTCTAATACTTTGTGGTGCTGTTGCGTGTGATGAGAAGGAAAACACATTTATTAAAATAATAAATATTTAAAACAGGAAACAGCAAAGTAAAACAAAATAAAAAAATGTCTCAAAAAATTGTTCTAAAGATATTAATTTGTGATTCAATTTTATCTCTTGATCTCGCACAGTTGCCACAACTTACAACTAAAAGTGTACAAAAATTAGAAATGTGAAATTAATTCAGAGCGAAAGAACCAGAAAAAATATCACTGCTCGCGCGATCTTGTTCATTCTCGTTTCATTGAAAAATATCGTCTGCCCAAATATTCTTAAATCGTTTTCATTGCGCAAAGAATAAAAATAAGACTCGAAATAAATGAAGTATCAGAGATGAAATTCCATAAAAAAAAAATTTTTTTGAAGAATAATTATTTTTTCAGCAGTACTGTTAAAGCAATCGAAGTAATCGTAATATTCAATAGACATTCCAATTTTTCCAAAACTACCAAATTATGGTTGATTTAAGTATACTTACTCAGGTGTTTTAGCATGAAACTCAACTAAATATAACAATAAAGAAATGTTTAATATTGCATTCACTACACTAATAGATAATGTATAAAATAAAATACAATGCAATCAAATATCTGGAAAACAATTTATGTGATGTGTACACAAACACACTAACTCAAAATCGAGCATAGAACAGAAAGACGGACAGACAGACTTTCGCAACCAATGCCACTCACTAAATGAAGATAAGTACTCACTGTATGCAAATTTTCATGAAAATATCTTAAACCGCGTGGACGTGTATAGGGCACAACATACAGACAGACAGACAGACAGACAGACAGACAGACACCAAACGAGAAAAAGACGGATTCGGCATCAGAAGGGTCCAAAACGGATAGAAAACTTGAAATGGGTCGAAAATATTGAATGTACAAACAAACACTCCATTCTTATTTATATAGATTCCACCACAAAGGTCCAAATGAGTAAGTTGTCTCTTATGGTGACAAATAACGATTAAAAGAGCATGCCATGGAGTCTTTATGCTGAGGCAAATTATGCCCTTTTATTCATGACATGATCAACGGGAGTCATATCTCGCTGGCCATGGACCATCAGCAGGGAGCGATGTGTGACATAATGTGACATTTATGGGAAAACAAGTAGCATCGCTGTGCTATACAATGTACTCGTTTCCCTTTATTGCTCGCCCCTCGCTCACATCACGCAGACCATTCCAAGGCTCCTTCGTAAATGGCGCAAGAACATAGCACACAAGTCTCAAAGTGCCAACATCGACTAGGAGGCCGTGGTGGCTCAGTGGGTAAGTCCACTGCGTTAGCAATCTTCGAGTTCTAGGCAGCGCAGGATCGATTCCTGTCAGGTGCGTTCCTCCCTGGGTATATTTCTATCTTCTGTGTCAGTAAAACTTTCACAGCGTGTGTCTGTCCCTTACTTGATATTGTATGTCTTATGCCTGGCGTAACATGGCCATATATGGCCCTTGCGCCATAAAACCCCAAAGCCAACCAACCAACATCAAATAACTAAACGCTTCTTGTAAGGCGAGGAAGAAAATCTGTTGGTGTATGATCGTCCGTCATCCAAAACTTTTACCTTCCCATGAAACTACTAAAATCTCTAATGGCCGCCGAAGATAGCAGTGTGCTGTCAAGTGACCACAACTTAGAGGGTCGTAAGTGATGGATAGCATCATCTTCTGTCTTCAAAGAAACCCACGAAATTGCAGCCTATCATGTTCAGTCCACATCCCCGCATGGCGGAGACCTGGTAGTTAGGATAATTAACGTCGCACTGAAGCAACTACTGGCATAAGTCCGGGATCAAACCCCGAACGGAAAGATCCGAGGACAATACCACGTAATTTTGAACCACGTCAGATGACGAGGTCATACCTGAGCTTGCACTTCACTCTTTAGGCTTCCAAACCACGCCTGCGTGAGGACATTTGAGGCATAACAGATTTAACGAACAGCAGTCCCCTTTGTACACGTCAATCTTTGGTTGGATTCAAACTCGCAACCCTCTGGTTGCTAATTCGTGACCCTTCCAACCTGGCTATCGTGGCCCATGTGGAGACGAGACTATCATATTCGGGGCTGGAACATAGACTGATTGCCTTTTCGTTAGGAGGAAGTTTGACCAGAACAGAGTTGAAACCCCTCCTTGGCCCAGCGCTTCCCATTGAGCCTACTGGGATCGCCAAATTCGCTACTCTATATAAGGGAATATAAGGAATATGGAGAATGTTTGCTACAATTTGCCAAAGCATAAGGACTCCAATTGTTTCCATGCATTGGAGTTATAAAAGAGTGTGGAAATTAATTTTTTTAAACACGTGGACATTCCGTGGGTTTTCTCTTGATTCGAGATTATGAAGTGTATTTCAAGGAAGGCGACAAATAATATCGTTTTTCCAGTTGCCAAATACGTTGAATGGTAAAAGCTTTAAAAATGACATTGGTATTATCTAGCGTGTTATAAAAGACAATGGTATTATCTAGCGGCTTTGTAAAGGACAGTAGTATTAAAATCCGAAATGTGATTTTCTGTGATTTTATCTTTTTAACTCTAAAGGCTGTTGCAGAATAGTTCAAAAGTATGCATATCGACTAGTGCTGTGGAGGGAAATTGCAAAGTGCAGGCCTTTTAAGGTTATTTTCGATCGACTCTAAGGCCATGAGGTAAATGTGATTATTTGAAACCAGTTCTCAGTGGATTTCGACGCTCAGTGAATATTGTATTAATTAATTGCCATTGAATGCAAGATTTTATCGCCCGAGGATGTTTGAACAGAATAGATAACTGGAGAATTTAAGTACTTTGAAATTGCAGGGCGGTCTCTCTTCCTCTGCACTTAATGGGCCGGTTGGAAGAGTAACGGATTATCAACAGGAGGGTGCGAGGTCGAATCTAACCGAATATCTTCGTGTACAAGGGGAATGGTGAACGTTAAATATGTCGAGTCATCAGATGTCCTCACGCTGGCGTGGTGTGGGAGTTTGGAGAGTAGGGTTCCAGCTCAGGTGTGACCTCGTCATTTGACCATGGTTCAAAATTACGTAGTGTCCTCGTATCTTTCCTTTTGGGTTTGAACCCGGACCGTCACCAATATCCCGTGGTGTTGCTCCAGTACGACGTAAATTAAAATACCTACCTATCTCTGCACTTAATTTTGCTTTTTGATAGTTGTATCATTTCCAACGTTGTGTGGATACCCCGCAATTTTCGATCGCTGAATTTTTCTACTTTAAATTCATGGGAGTCAATTTTACCGCAAGGTTCAAGAAGTTTTACTGCTTATAAATCTGGAAACACTGAGAGAAAATGAACCGTTTTGTGGTCATAATTAGATAGCTAGCTCCTTCAATGCATGTAGAGATACTCAAAACCCTTCCACTTCAACCATTACTTTGATTGAAATTGAAAATCTCATTATATATATTTGATGTCATTTCTAAAAACCTAAATATTTAAAAAAAAAAAAAAAAGTTAAATATTCATTCAGTTGTGTGTCGTCATGATTTCCGCGAATAGATAAAACTATTGATTCTTACAATCATCGAAATAAAAGGTTTCAGCAATACGTTTTACTACACATATTCCCATGGCTGTATAACCCACTGAGTTTGTGTTAATACTCTCTACACACTTAACCAGTTTCGGTATATTTTTAAGTTTTGAAAAATCATATACTATGATCAATCCATCGATTCATAATGATAGCATATTTTAAACATTTCATTTTGCGCCACTATCTCAAATATTGGAGCATTTGAAAGTTTAGTTTTTGATTCGGGGGGGGGGGGGTTTCAGATGATCCAACTCTTTAAAATTATTAATCTGTCCGATGAACAGTGGAATGTTATTTCGCCACACCATATTTTGTTTCATTTAATAAACTCCAAGAGCCCGGTTCGAAAGAGTACTTTCCTTCCATTAATCCCTTCGTAGATCATTTCGGCGACTTTCATAAATGATCCACTTGTAAAGTTCGTGACATGGAAAAGTCATTGTCTCACAGAATAGGATTATTTATTGCCACACTTTGAAACACATTATCCTCCTCCAGACACCGACAAAAAGTCCGACATAAAAAATATCCTTTCCTCTAGCTGCAGATTGTGTAGGCTCAAACTTCGGAACAGTCACGGATAGGGTTTCAAAGTAAATTCTGTCTCAAATAACAAAACTAATGTTTCCGAACAACTGTTTTTGATAAGTATCCGATATCAAAAGAAACTGTCCAATTTTTTAGACACATATTGACATAGACACGTAGATTCCTTGTTTGTTAATCAATGAGTGACACAATATTTTTTCAAAGTACTCACATTTTCAGTATTAGTAGTTTTCCATATCTTACTGATTCGTATTCAACATAATTCGAAAGGAAAAAACAGTTTTGAATTAGGTTGGTGTAAGTTGAATATTGACAATATCAGACTCTTATTTTAGTCTCGAATTGCAACATGAATACGATCTTGCACTGATAATAAGAGTTGGAAGATAAACATTACACGCACTGGGCATTCGAAAGTCAAGTTACTTATCCGTCACATCAATATTTTCGAAATAAAAATGCAGTGAATACTCTTTGAAAAGAAAGAGCGAATTTTAAATTGTCACGCTTTTTAACAGTAACCGTAAATACAATGGGCTCGGGGTTCTAGTCCCGTTGGGACGGCAGGTTTGCTTGGTTCGGAATCCACTTTAAGCAGTGGGTCTCGGTTGAATTAGCTGACAGTGACCGTAGAGTGATAAGCCAAAAAATCTGAAGAATTCCATCTTGATTTTCTCTCTTAAACAATTTGTCTGTTTGTGTTTGATAGCTTGGCTAAATATGACCCTTTTAAGCCCAATAAACCTCGCTTAAGTTGGTTGCAGAAATAACAGAATATGCGATAAATAATTCATATATAGGTTCCTAAAATTTTAGAAACATTTCTGCCCAAAAAGAAATTTCAGAATCCATTTTCTTAGTCATACTGTGGTGAAGAAAGATTAGTATTAAAGCAATAACAGATAGTTTTAAGGGGTCAAAATTGAGGATATATATTTCATGAGCACGTTAAATCAGCAACAAGCTGCTTTCTACAATCTTAAATCGAACTTGATCCTTTTGTAACTAAACTTTGGATATGCGTATAATCGTTACTTATGTTTTCCCACGTGAGGGATTTTTATTCATATATCTGTCAGCTAAATCCGTATTTAGTTTTTCAATTGATTATTTTTTATTTTCCACCTCAACGTATCGGATGCAACTGGCCATGGAGCAAACTAATTTTCCAAAGCATCGCGCCATATCCTGAAAGCAAAACTTGGATCGGAAGTAATTACGAGTCAAGTTCAATGCTCGAGATGCCTTTGATCGAATAAGCCACACATTAATTATCTTGATTCATTGTTGTCAATAACTCAGCTCTTTAAGAAACTACGCCTGAAACCTTTTTCTCTGGATAAAAAAACTATTAGTGATTTTAAAGTAAACAAACTGATCCATTGGAATGAACTAATTGTCCATGAGGTTGTCAATGGTCGTTTCAATGCGTGATTTATCTAGATAGAAAAGTTATATTAGAGTTGATAAATGAAAAATATTCAATTACCTGAAGATTAATACGCCAAATCTATGATTTTACACAAAAATAGACAGGCATTTAAATTTAGGAAAACTATTAAGAAACAACGAATTCAGTTATAAAACAATGAATTATATTGAAAAATCAATTACTTTTTAATCCTACACTAGTGTCTAAACGAAATAACAAACAAACTCACTTTTCAGCCTACAGACAAGAAATTATAGAAAAGGACTTTTTGCGACCAGTACAATGAAAAGCCAATTCAGTAGAAAGGTGATGCATATGCAAATATCAGGAGCATGATGTCAAAGGTGACGTGAGGGCACACAAAATGCATGGAGTCAGCACGCGCAGTGCAATTTAACTTAATAAGAAGGAGGAAAGGCTCATTTTCAGACATTTGCTGCAAGTTAAAGTGAGATCGTACGTGCAATATTGCTACAAGAAACCATCAGGATGCCTTTACGCATGGAAGAATGATCAGCAAGCTTGAGGAGGGGCTTAGTATGACGAGTGTTGCTCAAGAGCTTTGAATTGACAAAAGTGTTGTTCCACGAGCTTGGAAAGCCTTCCAAAGGTTCGTGGTGGTCGGCCAAGGAAAACAACGGCAAGTGATGACCGATATATCGTCGTGCAGGCGAAAAGAGACCGAAACCATACAGCGGGCAACATTGCTCAGCAGCTGGGTAGGGCAACCGGACGACAGGTGTCCCTGTTTACTGTGTCCAGACACCATCATAAAGGTGGTCTATTCGCCCGCAGTTCTGAACGCTGCATACCATTTGGCAACAGCCCATTGGCGGCACCGTTTACAGTGGTGTAACGAACTCAAAGACTGGACACCTCATCAATGGAGTCACGTCCTCTTTATTGATGAGAGTCGTTTCAGTCTGACAAACTATTCTCGGTGCCAGTTGATATGGAGAGAGGTAGGGACACGCTTTCATCCCACCAACATCAGGGAAAGATACTGTTGGGGTCGTCCTGGCGTACTTGTGTGGGGTGGCTTTATGATGAACGGACGGACGGAGCCCCACGTTTTTGACAGAGGTTCAGTAACCGGAGATCGTTACTGTGATGAAGTTATCCTCCCCACGTACGTCTGTTCCGATTTGCCATTGGTCAATACTTTATTTTTATGGACGACACCGCACGGTTACACAGTTCCCATGCTGTTCATGAGCTTCTAGAAAGTGAAGATATTCGTTGAATGGATTGGCTAGCATTCTCCCCTGATTTAAATCCCATTGAATATATGTGGGATGCTTTGGGGAGACTCTTGGTGGCACGATCGTATCCTCCGGAGAATACTAGACAACTGACACAGATGCTCATTGACGAATGGGCACTCTTACCTCAAGAACTGTAGGATAATCTGGTGTTGGGTATGGCCAGACGGTGCCACGTAACCATTGCAGTTAGGGGAGGTCATATCCCTTTCTAAGGGACTTGGTTTTGTTGTTTTCTCTCTCTCTTGGGTAGACAGTGTTTTGTACCAACTCCTTTCTATCAATAATGCCCTTTTCTGCTTCGTTCCATACTGTATGAGTCCTATTCATTTTTTTGCTGCTATGCTTTCTTCATCATTTAAGTACTACATTGTGCCTCTGTAATATGAATTTCATGTCTCCCGGTTGATTTTTTGCGGAATTACGGCAAAATCAGAAAACTTGCTTAAGTTTTGCACACTAGTGTATATGAAATATTTATAATGTATTGAAATTACAAAAGAAATTTCAATCACTATAGTAAATCAACAGTAATTTCCCATCCAACGCTTAAAGATGATGTAAATGTCGTCCCCTTTTCAATGACATACGAATGAAATCAATCTTGGTATCCGATTTTTTCAGTATTTTGGTCGATTTTAACCAAAAATTGGTCAAAAACATAATAGCAACTATCCTTTTCCGATCTCATTTTGAAATTCAACTACTCTCGAGTATTAAAACCAACTGCTAAATGTTTCGCATGTAGTCTAATTTTTGTCTTAATTTATCATCAATTGATCTCCAATGTTTGTTATACAACTTATTTACTTTCGCTCTATGTCTAAATCTTCAATTCCCATGGAAATGAGGCAATCGAACCCGATCGTTGTCAAACCCTACTACTCTAGCTCCTTTTTGACAATTCTTCTAAAGGGAGGTTGTTAAATATTCTATGAATCGAACTTGCATCTAATTCTCCAATAAAGCTCCAACACTCAATAATGCCATTGCCAGAAACTGATTCAAAATCTAAAGCTTGAGCTTAAGAATGGAATTGAAAAAATTTAAACATCATTCGAAGTTTGAAATCATTTTTTTCTGAAACAAAACGGACTATCTTCTATCTTATGGTTCTGAAACTAACACGAACACAAAATAAATTCGACATTCCCCAAACGTTTTTAATTGTAGTGGTCCCTCATTGTCTAGGCTACTATTAATAAAATCAACTGGGTTTTTTACGACGATAGCCTTCTATCGATCGTACGAAGTTCCGTTTGAATGAATTCATTCATAAAAATCAATCAAATAATTCTTAAACTTTTGTCAGACAAAATTTGACGTCCGATTAAATGTTTAAACAATGGTGGTTATTTATTAATTATTTCAAAAATGTTTGAAAGATTATTCATTAAAATAATTAAAAGAAGTAAGCATTTCAAATGTATGTCCGTATTAATTTGTTATAAAAGTGAAGAAAATATTGAATTTCTTTCAAGAATGAGCAAGAGTAGACAAGGATTGGGCGTTTTTAAACTTTTGTTAGCGTAATCTTGATCGCGGCTTGTGTATCAGGAGTTTTTAATAATCTGAGTAGAAAAAATCTAATTTCAAAGTATTAATTTTTAAGTATTAATGCAAATTCTTCAAAAGGTGTGTTAAATAATACGTAGATAGAAAGAAATGTCCAAACATTTCTGCTTCGAAAAGTTTCACTTCTAGAAACAGTCTATCACATTTTCTATTTCGTTGATACTTAAGAAAGTTATTTATTCAAAATTCCAAACACAAAATTTGTGAAATAGCAGTCAAGTTAATGGCAACGCAAGTCTTGTTTCCGAATCTTAAGTAAAAATGCTTTCTAATCATACAGGAATCAGGAAAGTAAGAAGCCATATTTCTTCATTCCGCTGTTGGTTAATGTATATTTGTCGTCAAGAAAAATAGATATATAATATTTTTCCTTTCCTTTGTGGTTGTATTTCATATTTATGAGTTTCGATATGGTTTATGTGATCATACTAATAAATAAATCTTTCTTACATATGCAATAACATGCAAATTATACTTTGCTTCCGTTGGGTATGCATAAGTAATCAATCCAAAACCGCACCTTGAATTTATTAGCAATAACGACTTGAAATGTATTCAACATTTATGGTTAAAACCAATCTTACTCAATTCTTCCTATTCAGTGAGCTCGTTTATTCCCTACCCCATCCATTTCTACTGAATAAACATCGATTTGCTCATGTTATAACTATTATTTATAATTTGTAAAATAATTTGAACCCACATTCTCTACTCCATAATTGTTCTTGAGGTAACTTTTAGATCTATCCATTAAAGTTTCTTTAATTCTGCTTTCGGTAATTTCTTTCCTAATTTATTGATTGCACACTGTATTTTCAGATTGAGGCAGATTGTGAAAAGTTGCGTCATATGTTCGCTGTTTTTCCTCCAAGTATCTTCACGTAAGTATTAATATCAGTAGTTAGTATCGGAAAAGAATGAATCATTTTTCACCTGATCTGTACGAGGCCTAATATGTGATTTGGTCCCCTTATAATAAAGATATACGAGATTCAACTTCGATGCAAATAACCACACCTCGATACGATGTTGAAACGAAGGTGAATTCCCTCTTTTATAACTTCGGTTATTTGATTAGTGAGAAGGATCTTTGAAGCCCTAGGCTACAAGTAACTTGTCAAAAGCGTATAATCGATAATAATTATTGATAAAAATGGTTTTGTGTTTAAATGATGTAAGAAATAACGAAGGGAATACATTCGAAGTGATATCATCTCCGTGATTGGTTGATTGACTCGGATAGGTTGATCAACCTGATCAACGGTTACTGTGCGGAAGATTTTCATCGCTCAAGTGGTCCGCAAAAATTAAAATTAAAACGCTTTTCTCATACTTTATTCGGTTTGCTATTATTTATTACTATAGTTTCAACTTTTAATTTTGAAGCATCAAATCTTCTCTTATTAACAGCCTTTTTGGGCTGGAAAGCTCTCCCAAGATGTCTAATATTAATCCATTGAAGCATATTATCTGCAAACAAACTGTTAATTGAAATATGATTAAGTAATTGGAAAATATTTAATCTAATTCTTGATGATTAGTTTTCTCTCTGAAATAGAGGAACTGAACTGCCTATGAAAGCTATCAATTGTCAATTGAAATCTATGGACCCATTTCCTTTGTAACATTCTTGGTTCCTTGGTGTAAGTTAAATCTGTCGTGGCCTCGAATGTCCTCTCGGTGGCGGGGCGTTTAAGTGGAGAGAAAGGGGTGCAGCTCAGGAGTTGCTTCGCCATTTGACCGTATTTCAAAATGACGTGGTGTCGGCCTCGGGTTTGACACCGGACCGTCGCCAATAGTCCGTTGTGTCGATCCAAGGCAATGTTAATTAAATACCTACCAACCTACCTTGTGTGTACGTACTTCCATTTACTTGAGCGAAAAATCACTGCTTTGATGCTAAATTCTGCCATGAAAACCAATTAGTAGAAAGGAAAGATATTCTTTCCCCTTTTAGACTGCTTGAATTTAAATAAATGAGCCAGAGAAAGAGAATTCGTGATTTGAAATTCATTTCAATCTTAACTTTATGACTTGATCGGAGTTGTTTTGTGAAATTTTATTATTTTTATTTTCGAGACTACGATCGTTTCATTTTATATCCGAATATGTCTCTAAACACTATTTTACCCCCCCCTCTCCCCCAAGGAAACTATATCAAAAGAAACAATGCGAGGTTGTCTGTTAAACGACATAAATGAGTCGAGATGTGAAAGTCTTCTGATTTGGTTTGTATAATCTAACGTAACTACTTTAAGTGGGGTGGTAATGAGTTTTAGCATATAGTGCGAAGGCGTGTCACTACAATTAGGTTGAAACAATTCAGTGAAGAACGAGAACAGCACTTTAGTTAAAAGAATTCAAGGCTAGCGTAATAAGACAAATAAAATGCCCCACTTATCCTCACCCACACAGAAGGCCTTCATCATTCACAAAAATATATTTCCTGCTCTTGGTTCATAAACCGAATTCTTCATCGTCAGTCCTTCCACGGAAGAAAATGGTTTCGCATTAACGACCTACTGTTGGAGTAGTTTTCAGATTTCACTAAATGATAGAGAAACTATCGTCAAATAGATTTTGTAATTTGTGTACTATCTGCTTGCAAATAAACTTCCTGGGCTTTGTTGCGGGAACAAAGCAATCAATTCTTATATTAATTTATATAATACAATAGTAAGCATTTAAAGGTATTAATCCTATCAATCCTATGTTGCATCTGTTCAAGATTAACAGGCATCATACGATTAAAAATATTTCAAAGTCACCTTGTCTGTCAAAATATCTTTGTTGCGGGAACAAAGCAATCAATTCTTATATTAACTTATGTAATACAATAATAAGGTATTAAGCCTATCTTCTAAAGGTATTAAGTCTATCAATCCTATGTTGCATCAGTTCAAGATTAAATGGAATCACAAGATTAAAAACTTTTCAAAGTCACATCGTCTGCCACAATATCTTTGTTGCGGGAACAAAGCAATCAATTCTTAGATTAACTTAAAAATACAATAGTAAGCATTTAAAGGTATTAAGCTTATCAATCCTATGTTGCATCAGTTTAAGATTTACTTGCATCACAAGATTTAAAAAATTTCGAAGCCACCTCGTCTATCAAAATATTTTTGTTGCGGGAGCAAGGTAATCAATTCTTAGTTTAACTTATGTAATACAATAGTAAGCATTTAAAGGTGTTAAATCTATCAATCCTGTGTTGCAGGAGTTCACGATTAACTGGTACCATAAGATTAAAAACATTTCAAAGTCAAATCGTCTGTCAAAATATCTTCAATTACGTTTATCCAAATATATTAATAAATACAATATTCTTATTTAAGAAGTTAGTTTTTAATTATTTCATGTAGCATGTGTGTAAAACCTGATTAAAAAGCATTCTATATTGCATGACAAAATGTGGTAAATTAAGTGAAACAGTTTTCTGAAATGCAGTTCTAAAATAAAGGTCTTTAGTAAAATAAATCCACCACATTTTACTAAGGATTTCGAAACTTCTAATTTTGCATTGCTTAATTTTCACAAGAATTGACGAGTAGAATTCCACTACCAACTTGGTTGGTTGGTTTTTGAGGTTTTATGGCGCAAGGGCCATATTTAGCTATGATGCACCAGACGTACAATATAAACTAATAGACACACACAGTGAAATTTTACTGACATAAGAGAAATCCGAAAGGAAGCGAACCTGCAGAGCCTAACTATCAACTGGGTTTTCCTCGATATGATTGATAGAATTTTACTGATGATAGGATGAAAGAACGCTAAATAAAATTCCATTCGCGTCTTCCGAACTTCAAGGGTTTCTCTTCGGAAGGAAAATCAAATATAATCTTTGGTGTACAGTTCTTGTGTATCTAAATGAAACCAGGAAGACAGTAAACGGCACATGGCTTGTACATGTACAATCGTTTTTTTTCCTAACACTAATTCCTAGCTTAGAGAAGCCAAGTTTTGAAATAATGAGTGGAGGTTGCTAAACTTCTGCTTATAAAATTGGTTCCATCGTAATACAGATACCGGTTTTGGGTGTATTTCCTTTTAAAGAATATCAACGGATTAAGTGAAAAAAAGAAATATATTTTCAGTTGAACGAAAGTGCAAGAAATAATTGTTTCATATCAAACCCCATTGGTTATTTTGGGAACCGATGCGGGCACTTTGGAAGTCTTTTTCAATTGTAAAGTACCTGAACAAGCGGCACACTTCCTCAGACATCAATTTGCCATTTAAGAGTTTCTTTTGGATCGTCTCGACCTTCGTCTGGTGTCATTAGTCTTCATGGATTTCACTTGGTTCCTCTTCACTCTACTACTCTCAGAAAAGACCTTCCTTTGAGACGACTTTCTTTTTCAGAGACACGAAATATTTCATACATATTTTCAATCTTAATTTTTTGCAATCTAAAATGTATATTAAAATTTTTCCACATTTCAAAATCTTCACATTGATCAATCATTAAATAGTATTTCAATAAGTGAGCTAATATTGACAAAAGTTTGAAAGGTATTGGAGAATCAACACTTTACCCTTACTTTGCAAGAAAATTCATTTTTCAGCGGTTCATTGAATTTAAATGTTTATTTTGTGTTCTTATTTCATAATTTGTCTTTAATGTTGTGTAAATACTCTTTGGTTTTAACATTGAATGATAAAAATTCGTACTCTTCTCGGGGAGTTAGTACCTTTTAGACCTTGCGTTGCTCGCGAAAACATACTTTTTTCGATTCATCATAAATAATTGAGTTTTTTATATTGTAGTATAAAATTGATACAGTTTAAAGATAATTGTATGGCTTTTAAAAAACAGCAGTCATATTTGTAATTAAAAATATTTTTTTATATAAAACCTAGCAAAACTTATACATAATTTCTTCGTTTTGAAATTTACCCACTTAACTTTCTCTCAAGTTTAAAAAAAAACTAATAAACGTAGAGTTAAGAAATTTTGTATGGTTATTCTAAAAGAAGATCTTAGTTCACTGAACTATGGATTTGTGTATGAGAGCTATAGTTTTTTATTTATAGATCCATACATAACTAAAAAATTTTCAAAGTTGACTTATTTTAATACTTTTAATTTTTATAAATATTTGTACTTCAAATATCACAAATTCCTTAGTTCACAGAATTAAGACATTCATTTGCTTCAATTTGGTGCAAACATTTGGGTTTTACAGTGCATCTTTCAAAAGTTATCTTGTGGGAAAGTTAAGTGGGTAAATTTCAAAACGAAGAAGTTGTGTATAATTTTTGCTAGGTTTTATATAAAAAAATATTTTTAATTACAAATATGACTGCTGTTTTTTAAAAGCCATACAATTATCTTTAAACTGTATCAATTTTATACTACAATATACAAAACTCAATTATTTATGATGAATCGAAAAAAGTATGTTTTCGCGAGCAACGCAAGGTCTCAAAGGTACTAACTCCCCTTCATCACCAAATTCCTCTTGCAAAAATATGGAAAGTTTCCAAAGCTGACAAACGCTCTAGTACTCGTATAGGCATTTTAAGGAGAACTTCAAGGAGAGTCATTTTTGAGTGATTGTGTTAATTAGTATTTTGTTAGTATAAATGTTTACTGGGCATGTAAGGTTTGAATAGAATTTACCCAAGTTGATGCATAATTAAATGAAATATTCGAACGAAACTTTGATTTATATTTTTGTAAATGTTTCTTTAGTTTCTTAATGTTTTTATTTCCCATAGAAAACGGTGAAAATGAAATCGATACTATCTGTCCAGATATACGAATCGGTGAAGATGATCTCCCTGGTAAGTTTTGATTCGTTATAAGGGCTATGAAGTATTAAATGCGCGGAATTCTTCCGAGTTATCCTGTGATAGTTTTGTATAAATATAGCTATTTTCTGTCATTCAAAATCTGATAGCGAATAATTTCATTGAGAGTGTAATGGCTTCATTTTGTTCGTCATTGATATCGGGTTGTTGTTACCAGAAATTCCTTTTTCGCATCACTTACATTAATTGGCTGATTTATGATTTGTTTTCAATGGAATATCAAAGAGCCATTTTGAGCGTTTTGATACATCTATCGGGACTTGTAGTGTTAAATACACGTGTCTTGTGCTAAGTGACGTCGTGCTCACCAATCCCTTTTCATTAACATTTGGCCAAACAGCGCCATACAAAAAAGTTTGGCCAAATATAGAACCATATAACCCTTCTCAAAAAGTTTGGCCAAATATAGAACCATATAATCCTTCTCACAAAAGTTTGGCCAAATATAGAACCATATAACCCTTCTCAGAAAAGTTTGGAACGAAAATAGTACCATTTCTGCCATCTGAGTTGCACAATTAAAGTCCATTCAAGAATATTATAATTCGAAGGTAGTGGAGAAGACGTCTGTTGTCTAGAAATCTAACAATAACTTTATTTACTATGTACCATGATACAAGGATCGGACTAATCAAACTCATTAGATCCTCCTCATAACTAATATTAATTAAAACATGCGCAACAAAATTTATCAGTATTAACGAAGAAAATTTCAATGAAATATCCTTCGAGCTCCAACAACCACCTTTCAGCTGTAAGGATGAATTTTTTTTCAAATAGGATGGAAAAAGTAAATACTTAATCACTCGAACCACAGTAAATTCAAGACAGCTCACAACTTTAGGTGAAGAACAATTAGTGTTGGAGGAAGCATAGATTACTTGCATATGTGCTACGAGGGCTAGACTCCTCAAGATTGCTTTGAATCAACAGTCTTGGCTTTCAAATTAATGTAATTTAATATGATATTCAATTACTCTCAAATAGTTAACGATGAAGAAACCTAATTAAAATAAAAATTGCCTAAAGAGATTATTGAAACACAATTGGGACACTATCGACAGTGAAGTCCCTGCTAGTTGAGAGCTTGAGTGAGTGAAATTTCTAGTTTACGTCCTATTGAACAAAGTATAGATGATATTAGGTGTAGCATTTAACTCTTATAATCGAGTCATTATTCAACATGAAAGAAGCTTCATTTTTCAAAGGAAGCTCCAGTAATCAGCTTACTATTACGTTTCTGGCTTTTGATTGTTAAATTTCTTTTACATAACCAAATTAGCAAATCAGCGCTATTGTTTGAATGACTATTTGCTCATTTTAGTTTAACGTAATTTTGTCTATTGAATATGAACAGCGTCAGAAAATTCTTTAAATTTCTCAACAGAGAAAATCTACCTACCTTAATAAGTGTGCTTACACATCATTTTACAATCCACAATTACAATACATTTCTAACTGATTCACGAATGTTATCATTTACGACATTTCATTTTTTATACTGAGTGGCAGTGCTAAATTAGATGAGAAATTGAAAAAACAACAGATTTCTCTCAATATTATACCATCCCTTGCACTAGAACTAACTCAAAAATATTCTAAAATGGATGTAGCCCAATTTTGTATAATTTGGTCTTGAAATGTGTGGATCTTCAATTTTTGTTCACCATACAAAATGAAACATCGAATCCCTATCTGAATGCATTTGAAGCAAGGATTATTTGAACGTAGGTTTCGATCTCATCCGCAAGTTTCGATTGGACGACAAGGAACTCACCTTTCCCGGGGTTCGTGTGGTTCGAGGATCTAACCGTATGCAGACGGCCTACCGCTTATCCAAGAGGTCCAACCTCACCCTACCCACTAGGTAACCTCCATTCTATTCTTTTTCATAGCATTTTTCACTTGTCAAATGTGTTACTTTTATACATTAAATTATATTTGAATATGTGTAAGAAATCTCATAAATAAACTATTTTGTTTTTAAGAATTACGCGGGATCCTTTTTTTACAATTTAAAAAATCTACCACCTATACGAGAAGTATCGAAATGTGAATAGCTTATTTACTTTTTGAATAAAAAAAATGAAAGCATACACAGATCACATAAATGTTCAAGCATTCAAACATTTGACTCATTTGACTTATTTGAACGTATATTTTTAATTCGCCATAATCTTTAAAAAGTTGTTGTTGCAATGAATTAGTCATGACTAGTGAAAGAAAGCCACAAAAAGTTTTCTTGTAATTTTAACATTGCATTTCGAATTTGGAAAAATAAAGTTGTAGAAATTGATGTGCTTGATTGTGAAATAAATCGGCTTAAAATTTACTATACGTAATGTTTGAGCAATCCAAAATATTTTTGTCGCGTGAAGTTCTATTGTTTCAATCTGGTAGTGTGACGTAAATTCTCTTGTATGAATCCACTGATTTGAAGGGGGGAAATTCCACTAGCGAATCAGTTAAATGAAGGGCATTCACCACTCTACACAACAGGACACCCTACATAAAATGTTTTCTCTTCAGTCATTGCTTAGTTTTCATTTTAGCATAAAGTTTTTCAAATTTATTCCTATACGAAATGTATCAGCAACCTATATCAGCGATACAGAACCAGCCAAAACAGCCAGCCACACAACTGAATGATCCCTATCAAATACCATCTATTAATGCCCCAAAATTTAAATGCTGCGGGTACATGGCCCGGAGACTCGGAACGCGTATCACCGAAACTGCACGACTGGTAGGTTGTTCACGATCTTCAGTTGTTAGTATTCATGCAAAGTGGATAAATGACGGTAACACCAGCAGTAGACGCTAATGTGTTGGTCGTCCACACGTCATCAAAGAAAAAAGACGTCGGAGACTGTCCCGCTTGGTTAAGCAAAATTGGCGTGAGACAGTGGCTCAGCTGACAGCCCATTGCAGGTCCAAGCGTAAGTGTTTCGGAACAAACAGTTCAGTGGACGCTGTTGGATATAGCACAGTGCAGCAGACGTCCCACTCGCGTGCCTCTGGTGGCCAAGAGTCATCGTCAACAACGCCTACAGTAGGCCCGGGAACATCGAGCCTGGACCATGGATGAGTGGAGGAGAGTCGCCTGGTCAGATGAATCCCGATTTCTCATTCATCACGTCGATGGTCGTGTCAGGGTATGCCGTCTGCCAGGCGAACAGTTTCTCCCCTCTTGTACAGCAGGTCATACACAGGCTGGTGGTGGCGGTATTATGCTTTGGGGGACGTTCTCAGGGGTGACTCTAGGACCAGTAGTTGTGGTAGAACAGACCATGAACGCTGCAAACTATCTGAACATCATTGCGGATCAGTTGCACCCTTACATAGCGTCTGTCTTCCCAAATGGAAATTGAATCTTCCAGCAGGACAACATTCCATGTCACAAGGCTCGGATTGTGTTGGAGTGGTTCGAGGAGCATACCGATGAATTCCACTTAATGTCATGGCCACCTAACTCGCCGGATCTTAATGCGATAGAGCACATTTGGTGTATCATGGAGCGACAGCTCAGAGCTCAAACACCACCAAGTCCGAATATCTCGACTTAGCGTGACCGCTGCTTAGACATTTGGTACAACCTGTCTCCAGTCACGTACCAAGAACTTGTGGCATCTATGCCCAGGCAAATTGCAGCTGTTTTGTAGGCCAAAGGACGGGCAAAGCGCTATTGAGTAGGTGGTCATTATGTTTGGCTCTTCAGTGTATAAGGCTAAGGTGGAAGACACTATAGGATACTTTTATTTTTTTTAAAACTAGGGGGCTCCGCCCCTGCTCTCCAACCCCCGGGGATTTCTACGCAAACCAACACTCTTTTCGTCAATCTCCTGCGACGATGAAACTGTCTTAATAATCCGCATAATCCTGATTTGACTTTCCGGTTCATGATGTCACAACAAGTCCTTTAATATGTAATTAATTGTTTCGAATTTCTTTTAATCATTCAGATTCTACGTGTCTCTTATTTAATCTTTCTGAAATACAAATTGACAAAACCATTATATTTCTATTCTGATATTTTTTGGAGCATTCTAAACATTTAAAAAAATTTCTACGTGATATATCAACCAGTCACAGAGAGATCTACATTGGTTTCCATACATTAAAGAACAAATGTCCAAACTTCGATAATTTCGTAAAACAATGCGATTCAAACTTGATGAAGTAACCAATTTGATCCCAAACATCGTGTGCAAATTTGTCTGAGTGATTTCATCTGATAATAATATAAAATGCGCATTTGGAGGAAGGATAATTATTCCATAAATAACCTCGTGGCAATATTTGACTATAAAATTATAATACAGAGCTGTCAGTAGACTACGCGGAACAAAGCCAAGCTCATGTTGAGAGTTCAGATTAACAAATTTAAAAAAAAATTCTTTAGGTCATCAATATCTTTAACATTTTCTGAAACTCGACATTCGAACATTCCCTCTTGAGAATACTTATTATTATTATTTGCAGTCTTCTTTTCTGATACTCAAGTTTTTACACGTGAAATTGATTTTATTTTTCCACTATTTAATTATATCATTCGGATGACACTTCTTATGTTGTGTAAACTATTATTTAAAGAGCTTTATGATTGTCTCCGGAAACAGTGTACAGCTGAAATCGGAGAATTGACTCAAGACTTCTCTATATCCGAACGGTATGAAGTTGTAAAAATGTACTTGGTTTGTTTTTTTGGAAAAATAATTAAATTTCTGAATCTAGCGAAAAATAATTTTAATATTTTGAACCAATTCTGCAACAAATTTACGATGGTGGGGTTCCGATAATGTTTTGTCAATTTGATTTGCACACACAGACACTATCACTCGTTCTTAGAAAGTTATGTCCCTTTGCATCTCAGTTATTTCAGTTATCACAGGTCCATGGTGTCTGTATACACGAAATAAATGACATTTCAGCCTCATCAAATTAAAGGCACGGAAGTTTTTAACCTGTTTTTAATTAGTAAATTAACGTAAGAGTTGTGTGTGGATGAAACGGCAGAAATTATGCAGGCCCATAATTCATCCTTCCATAATTCATCATGCCATAATTCATCCCCATGCTCCCTTTTCACAACAGTACCTTTAAAATGAAATCATTGTTAGTGTGGATTGGCAGCATACTCTTCCTATCTGAATCCGATTGAGCTTGTACTGGACGCTCTTGGAAGACTTATTACTTCTCTCAGACCACTAATGAGAGTGCAAACAATCTCACGGGACATAAATTTCGGTCATGTGCGCAAACAGTAATGAGTTTTTAGTTACCAATTTTTCCATTTGTTCCTTTATTTATGGTAACCAATGCTACTGGCTCCAACGATGGAAGGTTGCGGTGCTTTGTTCTTTACATCAATTGAGTTAGATCGATTCATAAAGTTATGTCACATTTAGTGAGCATCATAGTGATAGAATATCGAAATCTAATTTTTGATGCAAAAACTAGACTTCTGATTTCTTTGATCTTATTACTGTTTCAGATCCATGCGAACGATCAAGGAAACCAAGCTTCTAGCTAAGTAAATATTTTAGGAACAAAATTGTAGTTACATATTCACGTCATCGTACATGCATAGTTGCAGTATATTTTTTTAAACATGGCAATGATTTATCATAGCTCCCAACATCAAAAGAGTCCTTGTAATTTACGAGAAAAAGGTAATCGATTTACATTAAATGATTTACAATCCATCTACTCTCAAGATCCAGACACTTTTAAATTCGATCTTTAAATTGAAAACTTGCAATGCAAAGTTGGGAGTGTATAGTTGTGTAAGGTTCTCCGTACATCACACTTCTGTCTGTCATGTTTTGATTGCTTCCTATGTTTTATCCCTTTTCGCATGCATAATTCCATTCGACAACTTGCACACTTCCCCACATGACTTCTACACATTTTTGACATCGACCCATCTTGTTTTTCACAAAGTTCCAGAACAATCATTCCAAAAGATTTTATTCCACTTAAAGGATTAATCGGATCTGAAATTTCTGTGGAAAGGACCCATCTAATATTTTAAAGGTTGAAAGAATCCAATAGGTTATTGAGTCATTAAGAGTACTCTGCAATCTCGTGGCACTCAGTGGATGAAATGAATCTTTTTCAATTGCGGAGAGAACAATAAGATTTCGCACCACTTGCACGGGTTAGAGGTCATTGCTCTGAGGTGAGTTTGAGAGACAGTGTGCCGCCCACGCTCATCTCGACATGTGTGATTCGACTCCTGCATGGATGAACACGCCTTTGTGCTCTCTTGAGCCTCAACTTACACCGCTTCTTTGCTCCGAGAGTGAAAGTACTTCGCTCTCCAATTAAGAGCGAACTCACGATGCAACTTCACACACACACACAATTTGAGACAAAATTCCTTATAAAGTTACTTTAAATGAGTTTAACAATTTTATTTCATTCCAATTCGAATTATAGTGACATGGAAAAGTACTAGTTTGCTATTTTGTATTTCAACAAATGTGTAAAAAAATCCATTTTACTTCAAATTAAAGCTGTATAAAACTTTCCAAATCATTTGTTATTTAATTGCGCAGACATAAGCGCGAATTTTTCTAGCTACTTAATTGAAATATTAACCCTCCAAGTGTTTACGAGATATCTCTTTCAAGATGTGGGCAATTTTGCTAAGGACGTGATATCTCGCCGAGACACAACTGCCTTTTTACTCCAAGGTAGTTATAAGTATCCTTTTTGACTGATATTATGACTGCTTATAAACTGAGAAATTATTATGATCTATAAACTGAGAAAAATAAGATTCCTTTTATATTTACAAAATACGAGGTCGAAACATAACGTTTTCAGAACGATGAGGAAATGAATCTGGATTTTAAGTGCATATAAGTTTATCTATGAAAAATATTATTGAAATTCTAAAGTTTCGTTATTTTTTACAAAAGTGAGGATAGCAAAGTACAGTTTTGATCAATTTCTCACAGAACATATCAAACAAAAGTATTTAATAATGCTTGGTAACATCTCCAGAATGTTAACAATGATAATTCGATCGACGAAGATAGTAACTATCGGCTTTCAATATACACATCTATCACGATTCTCTAATTCAGTATAAAAGTAAAAAATTTAAACTCACCATGTGCAACAAATAAAATGTAGTGACGATTGAAGGTTCTGCAATGCAAAGTAAGATTAATGGGTTCTTGAGCCAAATGAAGCAAGAATATGGACCCCCCAATAGTTTGTGGGCAAGCATGTCTCGAATGGAAGCATTGAACTTCTTTCAGCTGATTCATTGAATTGTATTTTTCAGAGCCATTTTCCCACTTGGCATCCCGGCCGAATTTTCCTTCGTGTCAACATTCCGCAAACGCAACAATCGTAAGGACCGCTGGAGTTTGATTCGAATCACAGATATCGCTGGACTCACACAATTCGCAGTGGTTTTGGATCCGAAAAAGAAGCAATTGGAAATGGTTACTCTTGATTTCAATGGAAGAACACAAGTGGCAAGATTTCCTGATTTCAATGTGAGTTTTTTGGTCGTCCGAAATTTAGACAATCATTTTCACCCAACTAAGGTATAGAAACCTTCGTTCTATTTCGTATAAGGGTCACGATAGCCCGGTTGGAAAAGTTAAGAATTTGCAGTCGGGGAGTTCGAACCCAACCAAAGACTCGTGTTCAAAAGGGGCTGGTGCACGTTAAATCTATCGTTTCCTCAAATGTTCTCACGTTGGCGTGATGTGGAAGTTTGGAGAGTGGGGTACCAATTCAGGTGTGACCTCGTCATCTGACCGTGGTTTAAAATGACGTGGTGTTATCCGGGTATCTTTCCCTTCGGGTTTGATCCCAGATCGTTGCTCACAGCCCGTTGAGTTGCTCCAGTGTGACGCTAATTAAAATACCTTCTTTGATGTAAGAAGGTTTAAATTTTAAATCATCAATTCAATTTTTTGTAGAAGAAAAATGTGCTGCTGCGGATAATGTTAATTAATTAAAGTCGGATTGGAGCAATAAAGCTGTGTGGAAAAGTTGAACCACTTTATTTGTTTATCGTTCACGGTAAAGGAAATTCAAACTCCCATTCGACAGAAAATAATGTAACGTCTAATATGCACTAAATTTACAACAAGTTTGTCCTTATACTAAATTTTCTAATGATCATTGAAGTCATTTTTTGCAGAATGTAATGACAAGCTTTTTTAATTGAAGGGAAGAGCATTCTCCTGTAAGAAATTCTGAAAATATTTCCATCAAAATATATGAAGATCGCTGCTCGTTTTTCTAATATTCGTTTCATTCATTTGGGACCGCCATAGTTGCCAGCACACAGGGTTTGCCCACAATCTTAGCAACCTGTGAGTTGTTGGAGGCGCACGTACGTTTATTGTGTATATTTCTCTTTTCTGTGCCAACAAACTTTCCTTTAGTGGTATGTAGTTCATATACGTTGATATTGACTGGGAGAGAGGATTTCATGTTGAAATTATGAAGCTTCCGTAAATTAATATCCTTATGCTGCAGTTAAATAAAAGGATTACTCACTATCGAATGGTGCCTTTGAATTCCTTTTGCCGAATAAACAGGGGTAGATCAATTTTTTCCACAGCTGTATATTTAAAAATTTAACTATAAGCATGTCCCCATATATACTTTATGCGTTACTTTATATGTTACTTAATTTGCATTCGTTTGGTTTGATCTATTAAGATTAAATCATTTTCTACTCAAACTTTCAAAATTGACTATTGTCAATACAACAGAAAGACGAAGTGAAAAGCTACTACCTATGCATGCATTTTTAAAGATCACATTAAATTAAGTTTCAGAACTATATGAGATGCAATATATTAAAAATTCCAGGCTATAGTTCCTGAGAATACACATATTGTCTATCTAGAGCTCAATTTGGAATCCGATTCAGTACTGATCTCGCTTCGTACTGAAAACGTTTTTACATATTCTAATTCAATTGTTTTTAGATTTTTAAAGCATTTATTGCTTTATTTTGTCTAAATGGATGCCCAAAATCGTTTGATCGGTGCATCCAAGCATGGATAGAGAACTCTTCGGTCGAGATAAGTTTCCGCAGAAGTAAAACTTTTAACCACCTTTCATCTTCACAGAATCAACTCGTTCAAGTGATCTAGGCTAACGGAATCCGACTTGTGTTACGGACTATCTTCCTACAAACCCACTTTCGTCCCGGATTGGAAGTCATTTCAGAAGCTTTCCTTTCGTCCTGCTTGGAAGTAACGTAGGAAGCTCCTCCTAGATTCCTTCCTATATTAAATAATGTGAGGCTCATTTATCTCCTTGAATTGCCGCAACATAAGTTGGATGGCGTTAAACTGCACTTCACCTGAAATCGTGGTAAAAAAAAACACCGTTCCTCTTGTATTGGGGAGTGATAGCAAACTTCGTTTCCCTCCCGTGTATACCCATCTTTAATTGTACGTACGATCTCTCATAATGCAAATCCGATGGATGGACATCCAACATGAGCACTTCGTGCATTAATTTCCACGGAGTCCTAATACTCAAAATATGCATAGGGGATACACATTGCTCACGAATGGGAATTATTTCATTCTCCCATTTAAAATTATATCTCTTGATTTGACCCGGTATTTGTCCATCCTATCGGTAATGTCAAATGCAGAACTGCGATTCAGCAACATTCTATTGTCCTTTTAATAACATCCATTAAAGCAACGACAAGACGTGAAACAATAAGAGTCTAATAACGGAACATCGAGGAGGGAAAATAGTACTACCATTTATGTCCGCATGTCAAAATTAAACGAAACATACGTTCCCGGACAAATCGGCCCCATCGGACTGATGTGTATTCAACTACATCGAAACACATTTACAGTAAGGAAAAATTTACGTTGTATTCAAAATATAATTGTTATAACTTGTCATAAGACAGTCTTTGGAAAACATATCTGCAATATTTTGTTTACCTGATATGGATAACAAGTTAAATTTGTTTTGAAATAACAATTCGTTTATGAAATAAAAATGAGCATGTTCAATCCTTTGATTTTCATTGCAATTTTTCGAAAACGTTTGGCACTTTGATCATCACAATATATAATTGAGGTAAAGATATTGGCAGTTTTCATTCTCACTCTTCGAAAATTTTAGAAAGCTAAATTACTTAACTGTTTCTAACAAAGCAACAAATTTTGCCTCCATAGTTGAGAGTGCCACAAATTTTTGGTTCGACGACCTCCGCGTAATTGGTACACTTCTCAATAGGATGATGTATCCAGTCATGGATATATCATACTATTAAGACATTATAATATACATCAACATATTATTATCATCTGTTTGATGCCCAGTTGACATCTGAATATGTCAAATTTTTCTACAGGCAAATCAACATAATGTAATATCATTCTCAAATTTAGTGGAAACTTCGTACATGCAAGTTTGTCTAGATTCTTCAAACTCTCCTTTAGGCACCTCTCTTCTATAAGAATTTGTTTTTCTATGTGGTTGTAAGAGCTAGAGATGGAAAGGCATGAATGCCTTTCACCTTCCCCTGGATTCATTTTGTATGTCTTGTGTCTGGAGCAGCATGGCCAAATACAGTCCTTTTTTGCGTCATAAAACTCCAAACCAACCAACCTTCCTCTGGAAGTTTCATGATGCAGCTCACAATCTGTCCCATCGAGCCTGTACCTTTTCTTGGTCTATTTCTGCTCCATACTCCGCCATTGCTAATTGTGCGAACTTCACTGCCTCAGGGAATATAATCAGACCGCTAAAGTGCACTGGCTTAGAAGTGAGAACTGGGTTCATAACAGTCAAATGCATTCCATTTTCTTATAATAAAATTTGTTAAATCAACGTAAAGACGAGAAAAATTAGCGTCAGGTATCGACATCGATAAGCGAAGGAGAAAAATGATACACAAATCACTTTCTAATTACATACGCGTTGCCACATAAGTCAAAATAAGGTGATAAGTCAAAATTGAACAAAACAGAGCTACTGTCATGCGATTCCATCTTGGCGGAATACATCAGCCGAAATATAAAATTCATTGACAAGTAACAATGATTCTGTTAGCCGATACAATTATGAATAAGCCAACTGGCCAAATTATGCACCCTAAGTCATTATAACGAAGCAGATGATGGTGGAGGATATCGATTCCGGATTGAACGTTCTAAAATAGACCATAACGGTTCGATTATATTGAGGTTGGAGGAATTTGCTGCCCAAGATAGATATTTCACTTCATCCTCGTGTTCATCAAACCATAATTGGACCAGTCCCGCTGCATGAATAGGAGCATTATCATCCTGGAACATTCAATCTCCTGCAGGAAACAAAGTTTGCATCATAGGATGGACCTGGTCAGCTAAAACTCTATACTTCTCCCCAGTGATCCTTATTTTCAGGGTTACGATTGGGCCAGCAGAAAACCACGACATGGCTGCCCATATCATGACAGATCCACCTCTATGCTTGACAGTTGGAAGAAGACAATCAAGAAAATACGCTTGTGCAGGTGTCCTCTAAACGTGCACCCGTCCTGTTGTGGGGAAAAGTGTGAAAGAGGATTCGTCTGACCACATAATTGTCTTCCACTTATCAATCGGTTTACCAGGTTTTGTGGCACCACTGTAGACGACGTTTGGCATTAACATTTGTGACAAGTGGCTTGGAAATTGCCACTCTGCCGTAAATGTTTTGTTTATGAAGGTGCCTCCTAACTGTAATTATTGACACTGGAGAATCCAGATGCTGATTGAGCTTTGCAGTCACTTTGGCTGCAGTTGTTTTCTTTTTATACATTACAATTTGCTTCAATACCCGTCGGTCTCTTTCACTCAACTTCTCCTTCCGTCCACTATTTTGCTTTGCCGATCTGTGTGTACGCTGTCATGAACTTAGACACCGTACCTCTAGAAACGCCTAAAAGCTGGGATATTTCGGTGACAGTTGCTCCAACTAGTCGGGTTCCTACAATTTGGCCTCTTTGAAAGTCTGTGAGGTGTGACATTTTACACTTTTGACAAAAATCCACGACGTATACAACATCACTAAAGCTACCTCATACTACCATGATATATAGACTTTTTATATTAGAAGAAACTGCTAGCTAGGATTATATTTTAATGCTTACGAAACGCATTCTTAAATGTCACTTTTATTCACAGGTGTTTCCATTATTAACCACCTGTATGTCCCGTTACTCCCTTCTTAATTTAGTGTGATTGGAACAGCATATGGGAAGAACATGATTTCTCTTTGACTTGGAGAATTTCTGTATACACATAGTAGTTATATATTTTCCAAAACTTACCGACTAAACTGTATTAGTCTAGGTGAATCGCACTTACAAGATGCATGTGTAAACTTTTTGAAAGGTTAAGTTTCCGTCTCGTTTACATCTTAGATGACGACTCAGGCTGTCAGCCTTTAAAGGTTGACCTCTTTACGGTAAATAGCATATTGTCCCTCAACTCAAGTTCTAAACCATTCTGTTTGCATTTTCTTTGATATGGGAAATGCTTATGATCTCTACATGGCAAACTTCACGACTTGTATTCTCATGGGCATTGACAACACTTACCTCTATTCATCAAATTTTTCCTAGTCACCGACATTTCCATGTACGTATTGACTCGCCATCTCTGGTTTTTATCCAGATTCTGCCTCGTTTAATTTAATCGCCGACTTTTGATGCGGGCCTTTTCCAAATCTCCAAATGTTTTGCCTTGGAAAAAGTCTACCTTATTTTGATTCTGAAAAGTGTTGGTTTAAATGGTGAGTAATTGTGCTTTCCAGGTTGACGCCAAAGAGTGGCATAAAATGGACCTGAGTGTGCGACGGGATCGAGTAGCGCTCTATGTCGATTGCGAGCCCCTGGGAACTCAACCTCTTGAGAGTCGGCGACCTATTGACGTGAATGGCGAGATCACGATAGCCAAGTTTGAAGACAACATGCCCGTTCAAGTGAGTTGTTTCATAAATCAGACTTGCTCAAAAAGGGAATTTCCCTATTTCATTGATTGAAATTGTCATTGTGAAGTGTCTCGAGAACAAATTTTTTATAGTAATTCAATCATTTAGTATACTTCCGGTTTGAACAGCTTGATTTAACTTGTGAATAATACATGATTGCTATGAATAATTGAAATTTATTGTTTTAGACAGAAGTTATTAAATTAAATCTAGCTTTTATTCATTCTTCTAAATATGTTGTTTAAATTCTATTACTTTTGTAACTTATAGATACAAAATTATATGGACATTAAGATGCTTTTTATAAAATAAATGTTTTTCTGAGCAGATTTTTGTGGAAATACGTATACTTTTAACTGAATCAAAAGTAAAAATGGAAACGTTTAATACTTATTTTATCAAAAATGTAACATTGGAACCATTTTGATAGTTTTCATAGTTGAAAAATATTTGCTGAATCTTTAATACTCTCTTTGCAGATGGAATTGCAGTGGATGATAATGACCTGCGACCCAACAAGATCTCAAAGAGAAACTTGTATTGAATTACCTGTGAGTCCATCTCTTTTGATCAACCTTTCTTCGTTATTATCTCAATATTACTGTTAATGATTGTAGAGTTTTCTCATCTTGCATGATGACAAATATTCTTTTAAAACCCTTGCATCATTCAAGAAATATTTTTCTTAGTCGAAAAATGTTTCGAATTGAGCAACCTATTATTTGGCATAAAAACTACATTCCTGACAAATATATGCCTCTTTAAGGAACGCTCAAATGACTAATTACATAAACTGAACATTTCCACATATTTTCACTTAACCATGAAACGTATGGATTTATTATATGCCAAAATTTAATTGAAGTTATTCTTAGACAAATGGCATTAACCTTTTTCACAACGATTTAGGTGCCTAGTCTTATTTTGAATACTTTTGTTTACAGTGCAGTTCAAGAAGAGATATCATTTTTGAGAAAGCAAGGATTTTGCAATATTGGGTTGATGCAAAAGTTCGTCTCGTTTTGGCGATGGATAGACATTGCATTACAAAAGCGAAGTGTCATCTACTTCACACGTAATCACACTTCTACTTCACACGTGTAAAGTTTTAATGTTGTTTAAAAGAAGGAATTTCAGCGACTGCTTTGTGAAAACTTTGAGTTATTGGGTTGCGTTTTTTACATTTTGTTACGCATTCAAAATGGCTGAAAATAAGATGTATTTTCGACCTATTATGCTTTTTTTAGAAATGCCGAATCGATCGCCTTTGACGATTCCACGTGCCGTAATTGATTCCGACAGTTTCGTCACTTGGATGAGTTCTTTACCTCAAAACTTCTATGAGCGTGGTGTGATGCAGCTACCGGAGAGATGGAGAAAGGTCGTTAAACAGAACGGTACATACTATATTGATTGAAAGTAATTTTTAAATCAATGCTGAAAAGACATTTATGCTTCGCAGTCACTAGATAAATGTGTTGTGTAGAGCGAAGGTGCCGTTGACGATTCCACATGCAGTAAATGGTTCCGAAACTTTCGTCACCTGGATCAGTTCTTTAGCCTCATAACTTCTATGAGCGCTGTGTGACGTAGCTACCGGAGAGATGGAGAAAGGTCGTTGAACAGAACGGCACATACTATATTGATTGAATGTAATTTTTAAGTCAATGCCAAAAAGACAAGTATGCTTTGCAGACGCTAGAGAGATGTGTTGTGTAGGGCGAGGGTGCCGTTGACGATTCCACATGCCGTAAATGGTTCCGAAATTTTCGTCACCTGGATCAGTTCTTTAGCCTCATCACTTCTATGAGCGCGGTGTGACGCAGTTACCGGAGAGATGGAGAAAGGTCATTGAAAAGAATGGCACATACTATATAGATTAAATGTAATTTTTAAGTCAAAATAAAATAATTTTTTCTTCAATTTTTGTCAAGAAACTTGATGAGCATCCACCGAGATTTGCATCAACCCAGTATTTCTGACCGTACTAACAAGCACTGTTTCGATTAGCCTACCATTTCCCCTGAGCTTCCTAATTCCTCTCACATGAAATAATTCTCCTTTTAGTTGAAGAAAACGAATTCCACCACTTGCCAGGTGTGCCCCGCTGGTCCTCCGGGAAAGGAAGGGAAGCAGGTAATCCTTGTGTATATAACTCTTGGTGACTGTGTTTTAGTGGGGGTGTCTTAGTGAGAGTCTCTTCGCGAGGAAACTCATTTGTGAAACTTTTTAGGGTCCACCAGGAGAGCGAGGACCACAAGGGTGGCCAGGAATTCCAGGAGGACGTGGACCCGCAGGACTACCGGTACTCTTTCTTCTTTAATATTTGATTAATTGTGTCGCGTTTTGGACGGACTACCATTGATGCAGTATTGTTTTCATTTTTTCTTTTAGGGTAGACCAGGAGTGGCTGGTTCACCAGGTAGTATCGGCTCACCAGGTCTTTCAGTAAGGGAATTGGTGCTCTTTTTGAATTCAAATACCACTTGCTTTTTGTAAGTGCTGTCTATTTAAAAATTTTTTTTTACTTTATTAAAATAGTGAACTTTTTGTTTAGGGTGTGACTGGCCCTAAAGGAGAAATTGGATTCCCAGGAGCTACAGGAAATCCTGTGAGTTTTCAGTAAGCAACATTTCATAGATAAAATTCGGTATGCCGTTTGGGGAGGTAAATGCAACGGCACAGTACGTTCTGAAACTGTATTAGTTTTATTTTTTACGGTGAAAGTATATTTGGACAAATAATTATCGTTTCTTACTGCGTCTGATCAGTTGTGTGATTTTGCATTGTACCTATAAAACTGTCGAAAACATTCTGCATTCAAAAATTCTATTTTGTTCAATAATCTGCACTCCTCATGTTACATGAATCTGATTAATAGCTCCAAAACTACAAATTTGTCCTACAAATAAAACGACTGCCTAAAAAGTAAACTTCAAAACTTTTTATAGAAAGAGAGAGAGAGAGAGAGAGAGAGAGAGAGAGAGAGAGAGAGAGAGAGAGAGATGCATGAAACAACAATAAAAATAAATCTAAATATCCTTGATATTACAAGTAGGTACTCTCGAAAATACAATCAATATTTTAATTTTCCTACCAAACGGATACTCTGGTTAAGATTAGACCATATAAAGAAAACAAAAAAAAAGTGTATTGCTTCTTATGTTTTCTGACATTTCCTAATTGAAATGTTCCATTTTAACTTATAACAATTCAAATGAACTCACTTTTTTCACTTTTCAAATTTCCACAGGCTTTTTTCCTGACCCTTCTCCGTCGTGAAAAAGGAGGTATTGGAGAAATTAATCCCATCTCTCTTCAAAGAAACCAGTCTGGAAAATAGTTTCTCAATAATAAACTGCCTTCAAATTACCAAAAAATCTTTTTTTAATGCCATTTATTGTATAAATGAAAATATCCTAAAAAGACACCTTAAAAATCTTTAATTTTTAAAGAACCCATTTCTATTCACTTGATAGAACTTCAGTCTTCAAAAAAAGATCCAGCACAATCAAAATCCTATCCCTCCTGGTTAGAATGAATGCATAAATAGGCCTTAAAAACAGTTAGCAAGCACTTGGCAGATGAAAACCCACCTACTGTTCATTGAATTTGCGATTAAAAATAAGAAATGTATCGAATCGAAGAATAGAATTGAAATACATGGGTTCACAACTGCTATTCACGATCGATGTCTATTGATGATTGTAGAGACATTTAAAGATCTGGAGAGTGGTCAAACTACTGAATATTCGTTCACAGGGAGGACATTTTTCTCGAGACGATATATTTACTGCAATTTTTCAACTAAATTCTTTTATTAATATACTTGCAGATATAAGCAGAAGGTATCTTGTTATTCTGATATATTTTCAGTATTTATTTTGTGTTGTGATAAGTGTAATTATTTGAGTCATCAAAGGGAACAGTTGAAGTATTCTAAGAAGTATGTGTAAAATGTGTACAAAATATGTGTAAACTGGCAATATTATACTGATCTACTGTAAGATAGCTTAAGAATTCGAAAAGCCACTATTTGTGAAGAACGCTATAATAGGGAAAGTAGATCAAGACAAGCTATTGAAACAAGAATTTTTTTTTAATTTATAAATTTGAGTACTCAAAGAAAAATGCCTAAAATTACTCCCGTGATCCTCATAAATACCCAATCTTCTACAGTTTTTCACAAAAACTTGGAAGATTTTTGTGCTATGTTTTTTGCATTTCGGGATTTTAATATAAAGCCTTAATATACATAGACTATATACATTGAAATTTCTGAAATGGGGTGACGTCCTGAAAGGGCAGTCTCAATATGTCTCGCAATTGTACTGATATTCTATATAAAGTCATACCAACAAAATTTTACTGACCATTAATTGAATCAGCTATAGAGTTTAACTGTTATTATATCAAAAAGAATCCCCCCCAGTATGTTTAATTTAAATTTTTTACACAAACCTGAAGGAATACTTCCCCTACGTGAATTTCGTTCATCGTTAATGGTAGCGAGAATTTAAATATCTCATGAGGAGCTATTGTAACAAACTACTCGAGAATTTCATAATATTCAATAAAAACAACTCCAATAAAATTCCAACTATCGAATCGAATCAAAATCAAACTCGGATTCTTACTAAGTTTATCTTGCCGATCCTGTATTATGTGACGTCACGTTTTGAGATCCTTATTTTAATAAATTACCCAGACTCATTCATGTCTTTCAAAATAGACTTCCTACCGCGTTATTTTTGTATTCGATTTCTATAAAAGAAATCAAACTGAATTGATGTTGTAGATATCAGTGCACTTTGGACAACTTATCTTTCATATCAATCGTTGGGTTGAATTCTATTAAATGATATTTTGGGGAGTATAGAAGGCACCGAACAGAAAGTTTGTACGAAATTCTAACTTCTGAGACAATGATTGGGACAGTGGAGTGCCAGCTCAGTTGTCTTCGTCATCTGACCGTGGTTCAAAATTACAAGGCGTCCTTGGATCTTTCTCTTCAAGATTGATCTCGAACCGTCGCCAATAGCCCGTTGTGTTGTACCAGTTCGATGTCAATTAACCACCTACCGTGACGAAATGAACCATTTGATATTATTTTCGAGGTGCTGAATAGGATAATGAAAACAGCTCTGGGGTTTGTATGAATTCCACATTAGTTTATCATATATTTCAGAAATGCTTATAAAGTCACTTTGCCAGTCACTTATAATGAGGAGTAACTCCAGAGCATCCACGTGTGCTTATTTTTCAACGCACCCCCAAGTTAAGTGAAAGATCGTCGAAAGTTTTCATCCGCGTCCCCAAATTGTACAAAGATTTTCATGGGTCTAACTAGTATGTAGAAGACTATGGTGGTTATAGACGCCAGCTAGATATTTCCTTGGAGGTTAGTTTTTCATCATTTAACGCAAAACATTGACTTCGAAACCAATTAATCGTAATTATCAATAACCTTCCTTTGTTCGTGGGAATTTCTGGATTATGAATAAGATCATGTAGTTCTTTCTATGTGGTACAGATGGGAAGTATGGTTTTCCACACTTCTATAACATTCAGACTGTCGTTTGGATTAGAACTGTGATTGTTCTGTTAGACTGGTCTCCTTCCATACCTTCTGAATCGTGTAAAATTATTTCGCGAGTCCTTCACCGTGTATATACTGATATTCGGGAACTTCATTCTCTACTTTTTTCTTGTGATGACTTCAGAAGCAGAAATAATCAGCTATGTAACTGCTGGACCCTTGGTATATTTAGCCATCCATCTATGCTGCGGCAGCATATGCTTGAGCTTTGCTATGCTCAGCCTTGGTCGCTGATCTGGGCTTACACTAAGTACTGGTACTGATTTCACATATTCTTTTATGGACTCGGAGCTCAATGCTCCTAGCAACTTACGAGTTGCAGGCGTCACAGTTTCTATTCCTGTCAGATACGATTTCCCGGTTGTATTCCCCTCTTCTGTATTAGTAAAACTTTCCTTGTGTGTATGTCCATAACGTGATGTTATCTGCCACAGTATGGCCAAATATGGCCCTTGCGCCAGAAAAAACCAACCAACTTGTGGAGTCGGTTCCCTTCTGACATCTCAGTTATACCTTTCTGGCAGTGTAAATACCATCTATTTTGAAGTTTAAAGCGTCCTCTGCGACAACACACTTTTGAACTGTTCTCAAATCCTTTCTACTCCCTGAATGTGGTAGCTTGGCTAGAAAGCACAGACGCTTTTATCTAGTGTAGCTTCATTTAAACGCCCTTCGAACACTATCCTTCATAAGTTCACTTTCAATGTTAGAAGGAAGTAATGTAGATTGGTTGTTAATAGTAATGTAAGAAATTAAACGGCGTGGGTTACACTAATATAATTTTGGATGGATTAAATAACTAGGAAGTTATGAATAACAGTCTGGATTTAGACATAAGGATCTCGAAACATTCGATACGCATAATCCAGGAACGGCATATTCAAATGACTAGGTATTTGATATCCAATTTTGACATTCAAAATTGAATTTTTCTATTGGGAATTCTCTGCAATTTGATTTGAAGTTAAGCTCTCAGTAGGTTTTATGTATGAGTTTTGAAGAAAGTGGTTTTTGTATGTGCATGCAAGCAATATTAACTTGTTAGCCACTGCGTAGTTCTTACATATATTGTCCTGTACTGTAACGTAATATCCCAAAATAGAATATGAAGCAAATGGTAATGTTTAATTCGGAATAATGAGTTTTAGAATGAAAGCAAAAGTGAATTTAAATCCAAATTTTGTGTACTTTTATTTTGAAAACAGCTTTGTCCCTTTTATGTTGGTAAGTAGGACAACTGAGTGTTGATGGTATGGAGAAAGCAAAGAAAACGGCTTGGAATTGAAGAAAAGCCGATTCTCGCATGCAGAGGATGGTTCATACAAAAAAAATTTGCAAATAATAGGTCAAAGATAATCAACGCCTGTTCCAAATGTTGGCATGCCTCAATACGGATGTATTGCACGTGTTCTGAAATTATTTGGTGTTAATTTTATATCTGTCTTAGTTCTTCAGACGAGTCTCTGGGACGCTGCCGTCAATCAAATATATCGAAACCTTGCATAGCTCTTCATGATTCAAAATTGTTTCTTACAATTTCACAGGCTTAGAGAAAACGTGTTGCGATATTGGATTGAATTCTAATGTCCGTCTTTAAGAGCCTCAGTGAATTCTATTGAATTCCTTTAGAAATTGGAACCTGATGTTACAAAAATGTAAAACCAAGCGAAAAGAAACGTAGAATTGGAAGAAACATTCAACTGTAGGGAGTTGATTGTGTAAAATATGTCGTCCATCCGGAGTCATTGAAAACAAAAAAACGTAAAGATAATTAGTCATCACATTCACGTGAGTCATTCAATTACAAACGCTCCGTTTCTTCTGCAAAGTATAACCCTTTTCGGTTTTTGATGATCTTTTTCTGTCATTTTGAAATCCAAGTAAGTGATCAATGTCTTTCTCTTAGGGAGCACGAGGAGAAAAAGGCGACACAGGAGAAAGCGGAAAACCGGTAAGACTCATTAGTCACGCTTGTGTTTTTTCTACGTTACAGTGTATTAATTTTCTTTCACGTTTGTTTGTAAAAAGAGCTACTATTAACCTTGAAAACATCTGAAACACACTTGTTCCCTACGCATGTACTCGAAAAGGATGTTCATCGTTAGATAAAATATTGCAATCTTTATGACATTAATATCGACCAAACTGCATAATAGCGGTCATAGCGTTTGTCTAGTAGGTTGGACTCCCGGTTTGGAAGTGCTTGGTGTTGTTGGAAGCGACTTATCCCTTCAAACCTCGTAGTGCTGATGAGGTCAGTAGTAAGAAAAAATACTCGTTTTCATATCTGTTACCTATGTAAGAGACAATAGTTAGTAGTTTAGTAGAGTTGACTCCATATAATATCCGTCATTTATACATCTTCAGGGAAATTTTTAATGTGTAGCATGGTTGATTTTATTGAATAGCTCAAGTTTTTACAAGAGATCATACGCATTACGACACTTAGAATTGCATAGTTTCTTTATATCTTCGATTCCTTTAACATTAGCTTTGTTCTGTTAAGGGATTCGAGGCTTATAATCCATTCCTTGTAAGCTCTCAAACCAATTGCTATGAAACGCTTGAAAATAAAGAAAAAGTGTTCTATGCACGAAGTCGTTGATTTCTTTAATCTGAGATGGATGGCCTGGAGCAAACAACAATACCTTGGAGGCAATTAGTTTCTCTCTCAATGGCCAGTGAGTGACAAGGTCGTGCCCTGGAGCATTCAATCCTCACTATTTACATGTACGCCAACTTTCCTCGCCGTTACTAGCACAATCATTCATTCCAACGTGAAGGCAGACATTATCGCACACACAGCTAGACAACGGCAGTCACGGAGAATCGTGTTTCTCTGAATCGATTCACAATGGATTCGGTATCGATTTCCATTCGCTCCTCTTTCGTTTAAAAAAAAAACTAGATTCAAACGTGACTAAAAAGAAAAAATTATATTTACTCACAAAAGATCTGATTTTTTACTTAATTTACAGTCATCGATCGAATAGCAAGCACATCTCATCTTTAATACATTTTTCAATAAAATTACAAATAATTGTTTTTTTTGCGTGAAAGTTGGAACATCTTTTGAAATACTTTTCGGTGGGATACCCGAACCTTTTTACTAGAAAAAGCGAAACATTGGAATATTGAGATAACAATCAAGGACAATGAATTTTTTTTCCTTTTCTACGGTAAAAGTGCGAGTTTTGAAAATTGACTTAAATTTGCCTTTAAATATTTAAAACCGATATACACTACCCTACAATAATGGACCGGTAGCCAGCGGATTTGCATAAAATCCGACTACTTGTTTGGGGGTGTTTTTCGTGGTTTGGCATGTGACCTTTGCATGTTGTTCCTGATAAATTGAACGCCGAAGCCTACATGAATATTGTGGACAATCAGGTTCTTCCTACGCTCTTGTCACGTTGCAGCAACTGTCAAGTAAGGGTATCAAGATATGGATGTAAAACGTCTTCTCTGGCCTACTCAGAGTCCTGACCTAAGCCCCATAGAACATTTGTGGGACGAGTTAGAGCATCGCTTACGGACCAGGGAACCACGTCCGAAATCTACAGCTGAGCTGGCGACATTCTTGCTCCAGGAATGGACACAAATACTAATTGCTGTGAATCAAAACCTTGTTGAATGTATGCCCAGAAGGGTTGCTAGCGTAATTACAGCACGTGGGGGACCATCCCACTGTTAAATAATGCATTCTTTCCCTTATACCATCACATCTTGCTGTCCGGTCCATTATTGTAGGGTAGTGTACATACACAATAGATATGTGTGTGTGCGTGTGTGTTTGTGTGTGTGTGTGTGTGGAGAGAGAGAGAGAGAAAGCTTATACACTGCTGTTTGTAAAAGATGCAACACCATGAAGGAATCATCCGAATGAAATTAAATTTGCAGCAAATGTCAATTAGGATGTTATGCAAAGTAGTAAAGTTTCAGAGCCACCACGCATGCGTGGTGTGAGCAACGCCCTCTGAACTGATGCTAAAAATGCGTATAAATAAAAGGCTGTAGCGGGACGTTGAAAATAGAGTATGGTTATTTTTTAGTGGCGAACGTTTTAGTGAAACCTATGTATGCCTCCACGACGAAATAGGGTGAAATTTCAACAACTTACGGAGTTTGAACAGGAGAGAATCATCGCCTTCGTGAAGGAGGATTTTCCTGTCGCGCAATAGCAGCTCGTGTGCAGCAGCGGAACAGTTCCACAGTGATGTGAGTTTGGAAGCAGTGGACCGACGAGCACCGGGCAACTCGAAAAACTGGGAGTGGACGATGGAAGTGACGTCGGCGCACGATGATAGACACCTGGTCCACATGGCGGTGAATGACCATACAGCTTCCTCCAGGCAGTTGGCAGCATTGTGGTCTACTGCTAAAGGTATACTAATGTCGGCTTCGTCAATTCGCCGACGTCTGCTGCACCGTGGACTGCGTACAAGGATTACTTTATACAGGATCCCCCTCACGCCAAACCGTCGACGGCTGGTCTGCAAAGGGCTCATGAGCACAGAGCCTGGCGGACGGATTGGCAACAAGTTGTCTTTTCTGACGAATCCCGCTTTAATTTATGGAACCATGTCGTACAGCAGCACTTATTGCAGCGCGTGGTGGCTACACCAAATACTGATTTCGGACACTTAATATTGTTTTTTTGCTTTGAAAATGTATTCATTTATTTTTACTAATACAAGCCGTTTGTGTATTAAACTTCATTTAATTCTGATGACTCCTTCATGGTGTTGCATTTTTTACAAACAGCAGTATATAAAGAATATAACTCTTTAATTTAGAAATTGTTCCGTTGAGTTTCTTCCAATGCTATCTAAAACTGAAATTAAAATTATGGTTTTTGAATAACTTTTTTGATTTCAGGGAAATCCTGGCTTAGCAGGTCCACGTGGTCCACCCGGTCGACCAGGTCAAGGATTTGCGGTAGGAGCTCTTTCCAATTTTATACATTTCTCATATTGACGTTTATGACGAATCTCATTTAATTACTACAGATTATAGGATTTGAAAATAGAACATTTGCTCATAAAAAGTCGAACTAACACTTAGCTTTGAAACGAGTTACTACAATATACAGAAGTAAATACTTTAAAAGAATTATCCGTGAATTTTAAAATATTTAAGCTAATTTAGAATGGAGTATGATATGAGCATTTATTACTTACAAATTAAATTCTTATTCCATAGAACAAATTTCTGAATAGACGTATGCAGCAATATGGAAAGCAAACTTAAAATATGTTACTGTAAAATGTATTCTAGAATAAAGCTTCTGGTTCACTCAACTTTCGAATTCAAATTCGAGTCATTCCTGTAACAATTTTTGCCCTCAGGACACATCTTTAGGTGTGTACGGGCATCACAATCTCTAGGTGCCCGAATAATCTTTCCTCTCTTTCATTTTTACCCTCGTCTACCCCAGTGCTTTTTGCTTTTTTTCCACCTTCATTATGTTGGACCGTGGTAGCCCAGTTTTAAGAGTAACAGATTAACAACCGGATAGTTGCGAGTTCAAATCCAACCAAAGACCGTCGTGTACAAAGGGGTTGGTGCACGTTAAATCTATCGTGGCCTCAAATACCCTCACGTTGGCGTGTGGTGTGGAAATTTTGAGTGTGAGGTGCCAGTTCAAGTGTAGCTTCGTCATCTGACAGTTGTTCAAAATTACGTGATGTTGTCCTCCAAATTTTCTATTCTGGTCTGATCCCAGACAGTCGTCCATAGCCCGTTCGTTCCAGTGTAACAATAAGTAAAATACCTACGTGCCTACCTGTGCATTGTGTTGTCTATCTTGTGTTTGGCACAAAACCATAAAAGCCATAAAACCTAAAAATAAGCAACTAACCAACCAGTTGCAATTGTCACTCTATCTGCTGACAAGAATGGCACAGTTCGAATTGGGATGTTTATCAGTTTTGATTTCAGTTATGTACTAGTTTTATAATAGCTCAGGTAGTTTAAAAAAATTTTCAAAACGTTTTGAAACCTTTAAATAAAGTAAAGGATTTTATTTCCTCAAATGTTCGTGTCACCTCACTTTAGCTAACTGTTGTAAATGAATTGATGGTTATTTATTCAATCAAAGTGATTTGAAAGTATATTAAAGTGGTTTCTCTGTTTCGCGTAGGAAGATGGGTCGTTTGGTCTACCAGGAGAACCTGGTGTTCCAGGGTTAAAAGTAAGTAATATTTGCCTTCGAGTTAAAAATTCCAAAAGTTTTAATTTGAATACCTATTATTACTACCTTTTTAAGAATCTTTTTACACTTCAGATTATATCTATTAATGTAATTCAGCTAACTTTCAAATGAGCTATATCGAGGAACCTTAGAAAAATATTTTCTGACAAGCGGTTACGGTTAGATCAATGAAAGTGGTTTACACATTCGGAAATGAACAGTAGATCCAAAATTTGATCATCAGCTGAAGTGGTCGAAATGTGCTGAGGACAACGAAGAGATATTTTAATGCACTTTTCACGCTCCTGTCAATCTCGCAGCACTTACCATAAACTTGATCATAGTTAGATTTCAGCCAAATAATTTTGGAAAACATTTCATGACCATTGAAGTCTGTTTTCAGGTTTCCCACGCGAATGTCCCCTTTCAGAGGATTTCCTTCCTTGAGGTATTAATAAATTTCTGCTTGTCAATTTATTCAAAAGAGCTTACTAGAATTTCCGATTGCATATTTGCAAATAGCAACAGTGACAAACTAAAAGCAAACATGTGGTACAACAAAACCGATATAGTGTTATTCTAGTCATGGTTTGTAGCACTCGATTGCGTTCACACTATGAACTTAATTTGTCTAAAGTTTCATATTGTTTACAGAGATGAAAGTCCTTTTTCCATTAGAAAACTATTTTGTCATTTTTGTTTTGTACATTTATTAGTATTCTACTATAGCACTCAATCAAATATTATGATTTATATTCAATAAAACTTAATTTTGCTGGACAGAATCGTACCAATTTACAAATATTAAACGCATGTTTAACCTATACACTCAATTTCAAATGTTAGTCCATTCAAGTTTTTTTTAGATTTACTGAGAATCGGTTTCGTTGATTCGATTCTTTAAATTTTGCTTTTCCCTTAAACCCTTTGAAATTTGCCTCTAGAAATCCTATAAAGCTGCCTTTAAAAATCTTGTAAAATTTTCATTACCAGGCATTCTTCGGAATCTAAGATCACAAGACAATCTTATTGATACCTCACTACGATGTCCAGTCCTTTTAAGAGAACGTTAAACCTCCTAAAAGGAAGACGGAGTTAAGAGATAAGAAACAATTTTTCGTTTTCCTAACATGCAGAATTACCGAGGAACCCATGGAAGTAAATACATTCCGAGTTAAACAGTCATTTTTAATCGTAATGATTAGTATACCTGATGTTTTATTTCGATAGGGGTGGATTCAGAACTGAAATTGAATAACCAGATTTTACTAAACTCTACTTTAGTTCAGCTCATTTCTCAGTTAATAAAATAAGGACTGTAAAAATAGTCATTTTCTTTAAATAAATAAGAATCTATCAGTTAATAAATTTTGCAATGTTCAGTAAAATAACCCATATTTCAGGGAGAACAAGGACTACAGGGTATTTCTGGACTCAATGGTATACCTGGAGCAAAGGTAAGTTATTCCTTGCATACCTGTCAAAATTATTTGAATCGAGAATATTTTCTTGTTCATGTTGTAATGCATTGTCTAAAATTGAAGTAAATATTCAGATATAAAATGTTGTTCCCTGTTTCCAAACGACAGTGGACCAGCATAACTTTCACGTTTTAGTAACTCGTTTTAAAAATACGAATTTTTCTCAGAAGCTGGTGTTTTTAAAAATTAGTCTACCTGTACGTCACTTAAAAAATTGTTTTGAATTAGTAAATTGAGGTTGAGTTGCACAGTAATTTGCGCAGCATAATTTGCGTAATTTTTTAAAATTCCATAAGTAATCAAGATTTATGTAACGGAAATATCGTTAAATATGTAAAAAAATTGACAAAACGAGCTAAGTATAAAATTATGGGCTTTTTTTATTTCTTTTTCTTGAAAAAATATTAAGCATTTTAAATTCTGGATGTCTTAAGCGCATCTAAAAATATATTTACCATAAGGCATGTTTTCATGTATAATTGAAATTGATCTGTTCAAGTAGAAGTATATTTCCCATGTGTAAGAAATTACAGCTCTAAAGAATTCACCAATTGTAGGATTTAATTTACTTATTGAAGCAAATTTTAAAAATCAATATTTTGGCACAAAATTTGTTTTTATTCAACTTTATATTAGAACCGAACACTATTTCATTCTTCAGCTGTTTAGTTTTGGAGAGTTCTAAAACTCGGAGAATTTTGGGGAAAACTAAACTACTAAAAATAAATATTCTAAGGGGGATTTTTTGCTATCATTATTTTAAAATCAGCAAGCGAGAAAAATTCAGTGTGTTATGAAATTATGAACTTAAAACTCTAACAATTCTAACATAATAGGCAAATTTCACTAGTTATAACACTTAAAATAATAACCATAGCTATAGCAATATCTAACAATATTAAACAATACTTATTCTAAACCAATTGGGGTAAAATGAATGTTCAAAAATTTTCCAAACTCATGAGCATTCTGAAAATGTGAATCCATCCAACATGAATCTGCGTGACGGGAATCTGAAAAGGTGGGCTTCATATGTGACTTCTAATAATAGGAAGAATTGTAAGAGAATCTCATCAAATATTAAATCAAACGAGCAAAATAGCCAGTCTTAAAAAGATTCAAGACAAATTATATTGTAAATTATAGAAAGTGGAACTTTACAGCTAAAATAGCAGAGTGCTTGAGTAACATAAGAGAAAAAGGTCCTCATGACGCTAGTTGTAGGTGGCCGATTTCTGTAAGACAATGGTGTATTGCTCCATTTCTATGCCAGTACGACTTTATCTGAATGCTCTACGTTGTTTGGCGTAGCTTATAGTGCCATAAAAGAAACCAACTAATTCATATAGGATATAAATACCATATTCTGGTTGGATTTGGGGATTTAATGGGGCCATATTTGGACACACAAGACATACAATATCAAGTAATAGATGCATACAATGAAAGTTTTACTGTCAAAAAAGAGAAAAATTCACCCAGGTAGAAATGCACCTGACAGGAATCGAACATGTGCAGCCTACAACTCTAAGGTTGCTAGAGCAGTGGACATACCCACTGAGCCACGACAGACCCACCATTATTCTGGAATGTAAATAGAAAACAAATAATTTCGGATGAAAAAAAGTTGGTGATGCTACAACTTTAGTGACATGGTTTAAAGAAAGAACTCTAATAGATAAATAAGTGAAGTCCCGGAGATTTTCGTATGAAGTAAATGTTCGTCATAAAAATCCAGCCAACAATGCAATGTTCGAAGTTGTAATATTTATTGTTTGATGAGCGAAATCTATGCGGTCTTATATTTTCTTTCCCCGTCGGATTGATTAATTAAATAGTATAAAAGTTGTTCAAAAATAAAACACAACAGGTAAAGTTCTGCTATTCAAGTAACGATAAAAATACTCGATCGTCATTTGGCTGATCTTAAATGGTTACCTAAGCCATCTTTTTTTTTAGTACATTGTAGCTAATATTTTGCTGCTGAAAACCTCTAAAATAACGCACTTATTTCGAAATCTACTACTTCCTTTTGATTCAGACATTTGTGTGTTTTACTGCAATCTTTTCGAAATCTACTACTTCCTTTAGATTCAGACATTTTTTACTGCAATCTATCTATCACTTAACTGGTTGCTGTTACAAAATAGAGTTAAATTTTGTCACTTTTACGCAAATCAATACTTTTGTCAATAGATCTCGAGATTTTAAAGTTTTAAAAACTGATTTTAGTTTTCCATCAAATTCTTCGAAAAGGAAAGAAATTTCTGAATCCTTAAATTACTTCCTCTTAAAAGTTCACAGATCTATTGGTCAAGAAACGTCCTTACAATTAATACACTCAAAAGGGAAAAAACACCTACCAATAATTATTTATCTATTGTTCTAGTTTTTCTATTCAGCTACTAAAATTATGATCATAACTAAAAAGTATATTTATTTTCTTAATATGCAAATTCAATGTCTTTATTTATAGGGGGAATCTGGAGAAAGAGGAGACAGGGGACAACCTGGCCGTAGAGGACTTCCGGTATACATTACTTGACATTTTTGTTATTTTTAATTGAAATGTGGAAAGAATCCCCATTTTCGTTCTTGAATGTGTCGAAGACGTTTTTCTCTGTCCTTTGAATTGGCTCTCTGATGCACGAATAAAGAGGAGTGCTTTTCCCCAAAGTTAACCTCTTACTAGTTTAATAGGAGTTTTTTCTTTCGATACATATCGCACTCCGGCAAAAATCAAAATATAAAAATTTTGATGTTATGTCATTGAAAAAAATGTATTAAGTGCCACAGCGTGTTATATTACTATTCTATAGAATATAATAGAAATTACCACCATAAATACTTACCTAAAATTTAAAAGAAGCTTATACCAGACCTCGAAATAGATTATTTAATACAGGTGCACCTTGTGCACCTAATTTTTAGGTTATATTTAAGGTACACATTAAAAAAAACGCAATATAAGAGTATTAGTGTAATGTAAACTACTTTATTTTTTAGTTAGGTATGTTTATATAGGTTCGTAGTGGATAGTAAATAAAAATATTTAAAATCGAAATTCTCCCTTCTCCGGCGTACGGCTGTCGCAACAGCCACTTCAACAGAGCCATCTGGAAAATGTTTCGATCATCGGAAAGTTTTGGTGGCAGTGACACAAGTAAACCTTTCTCCTTTATAAACCCGTTACGGCCCAGCGATTTTGTTTTCGCATAGTGAGTGTTTAGGAATTTTAATTACGTTCCTTTAGAGCGAGAGAGGTCTATACTAATATTTTGTTCAAACATCAAAATAACATAAAACACGTTCCCCCTTCCCTTTTTTAACGTTAAGTGCACAATTTATTTTCATGTGCACAGTGCACATGTGCAACCGGGTATTTCGAGCCCTGGCATATAGTATTTCAATATAAGTTTTATAGTATCCATTCAGTTGATGTTTCTCAAATTCTGCAATTTTGAGTTGTGTCACTTTTCTTTCCGGGATGCGATATGTGGGACAGAATGACCATAATTCAGTAAAATGATTAAATTAAGAGGAATTTAATATGAGCTCAAAAGAAAAGCGTCTGTTCGTCCCGACATCTGCGTTCACTGTACGACGAGGGATTTTTGATATCCCACATATATTTCTACCACTTCTAAATTCTCCACATTTGGTCCATTCCCTCGACAAATTCACTTTTGAGTCAACCTTTTGACGTTTTGATTGCTAAGAATATTTCGCCACGCGTCTAGTGATAAGATTTTGCCCTTGTCTAAACACCTTTTTGAAAGCATATCATTCCCTGAAACAGAAAGTAGCTTCTTTTATAAATGTTTTCTCTGACCTATTAAAATAAAATCCGATATGTGAGCCGTTATTTTTGAAAGTGGTATAAGTCCATTTTTTCATACATCGAGATATTTAAGGGTTTACGTTTAAATTAATATAAAAATATTGCAAACGTTACTCAATTCGTATGATGTTTTTAACACTATAAACCTGTTAAATTTTACTATGCAATAATAATTATTAAAATTGTTAAAGAAATAAACTCTTTTTTTTTCAAAGTGGACTTATACCACTTTCAAAAATAACGGCTCATATTGAAACTCTCGTTTCTTCTCGGTACTTGCTCCTGTCCTCTTTTAAATAGTTATTAGTCGTTGCTTTGAAGGTTTTCAATTTTTATTATCAATTTGAGAAAGGTTTTCATATGTTTATGTGAAGTGTATAGGGTTCGTCTCAACGATCGATCGGTCTTTCAGTAAAAAAAGCAACGTTATTCGTTGTCACAAATAACTATTAAAGAAAATGTTTTGTCCCATTACCTTCTACCATCTTTCAGGTTCAACACACTTTATTTTTAGGGCAAAAAAACTATTCCAATGCAGTCTTCTAAGAAATTAAAGAACGTTTTGTAGGGATAACTAGAAATCCGGGTTTTTGATGTAGCAATTTTTGCACCGAGGTGCCTTCTCTGTGGAACGGACGCTTTTCGTAGTTTTAAATTGGTCTAATGAATCAATTTCTATGCCTTTGAATAATGGTTCATTTTTCTTGCCCCACGATCTTTTCATTCCACAGTAATGTAATTTATATACTTTCATCAACCGAATAATTGTGTTAACTTGTAATTTAAATCATTCTTCCTTTTGTTTCAGGGACTCAAAGGTGAACCAGGAATAGTTGGTAAACCTGGATCTCCCGGACCACCAGTGAGTTTGTAACGCGTGCTCAACGAAACGAAAACACTTGTTCTTTGACAACTTGATTTAAAATGATTTGATGATAGTTTTCGTTCGGAATTAAAACCGTAATGTACTTGATAATTGGTGTATGTAAATCTTTTGTATCCTCAAATGTCCTCACGTTGGCGTGGTGTAAAAGTTATAAGAGCGGTGTGCCAGCTCTCGTGTTAACCTCGTCATCTGACCGTGGTTCCAAACCACAAGGTGTCTTCGGATCAATTTCTTTCGGGGTTGATCTCGGATTTCCAACACCAGTAGCCCGTTGTGTTGCCTCAATGCGACGGAAAATCAACTACTTACCTTTACAGAGGCTGTTCACAGATTTTTTAGACAATGTATATTGTATTCATAAAACTAAATTACATAAAATTCTTGTGTTTTAAATGTTCTATTTGATAGCACTTATTCTAAACTATCTTTCGACACCGTAATTTCCAGGATAATAATGCCTTTTCAAGTGTCAGAAGAGGTATTCTATCCCATTCCTCCTGAACAGCTTTCCAGAGTCCTGTGAGTGTTGTGGGACGACGTTTGGATAATGCAGATTTTAAATGTCCGAAAGCTCAAAAATCCATAGGTGATACATCGGGAGAATTAGTAGGGATATCAGTGAAGGGTATGACCTTGATACCGGTGTTTCGTACCATTTCTTTTAGGAAATTTGCAATGGATTTTGGTGTATGACTGCTAGCTTTGTCTTGATGGAGTTCCACAGATTGATGGCACTGTGGGTAAAGCGATGGTATTTCATTCAGAAAAATTGGCGATAAAATATGTTCCTGATAGTATTTGGAGTTAATCTTGACATTTTTTCCACTCTCTTTATTTTTAACTTGCCATTATATGAAAAACCAGCAAGAATCATGAATCCCTTAGAAAAACTTTCTTTCGATTCTGTGAACCATGTACTTAAATTTTTTTCTCCCCTTTTATGATAATAAATGGCTCTTTTTTTGCTGCAATCATTTAAATACACCCAAGATTCATCTATTGTGACAATTTTTTTCCATTTTTCTTTGGATAAGTGTTTTTCATATAGAATTCGGCAGCGTGTCCTGCGTTCAGCAATATGCTTTGGAGAAAGACGATGGACATAGCGTTTTTTCGCTTTCTTAAGATTTAAATCAACGTTTATCATTTTGTTTACAGTGGACACCGAGCATTTTAATGATTTTGCAACTGTCCTTTGACTAGGGGGATTTTCTTTTAACATTAAACAACATACCTTTGCAATAGTCGAAGATGTCCGTTTCTTCCATGTATAGTTGTTTTGAATTTTTGTCCCACTTGAGGCTCCAATTTGACGTTTTTTTCCCTTTCTTGTTGACGATTTTACCTATCGATGCTTTAGATATCACAAAACCCTGACTCTCACATCGTTTTTGGATAACGGAATATGAATATTTATCTTCGGAAAGAGCATAAATATAGCTTTCGAACCACTGCTTCGTTAAAAACGCCATTTTGAATAAAAACAAACGTCTCAAGCCGCAGACGATAATTTCGACTTTTAAAAACATAGTACAACTGCAATTATTTCTTTTGCAGCAAACGATTTTGTATTACCGCTAACCAAAATCGTCTAAAAAATGTGCGAACAGCCTCTGTATGTGAACAATTTCTTTTGAACACTTACCGCTGTTTTCAAACAAAACAATAAAACAAAATATTCTAGATATACTGATATAGTGCGGTAATGCAGTGTTTATTATATTAAAATAATGTATTAATAATGTAGTTAGCAAAAGTGAAAACTTAAGCCACTTTCAGAAACTAGTTTATTTAGGGTAAGTATACGCAGTATGAAACTGCACTTTTTTATAAACACACAACTCTCGATAAATGATGCTCAAAATTTTAGAATTTGCAACATGCTTCTTTGTTTGAATGAGCCATATTGTTTGGCGCGTCAGTCGATAATCCAATTTTAAATACTAGAAACATTTTTGCATTTCGTGGTGCTAAAATATTTTAGACTCATTTAAAAAGTCATTTATTTAAGAGAAAATAAGGGCAAAGATGATGCGTGATTTATCAAAAAAATGCATTGGTTTGTGCATACAATCACATTTGTACATAATGTGAAACACCTAGACAACGTGGAACAAGTTCCATATTACGCGCATTTTCTGAGATACACTGCTGTTTGTAAAAAATACACCATGAAGGAATCGTCCGAATGAAATTAAATTTGCAGCAAATGTTAATTATAGGATGTTATGCAAAGTAGTAAAGTTTTAGAGCCACCACGCATGAGTGGTGTGAGCAGCGCCCTCTGAACTGATGCTAAAAGCGTATAAATAGAGGACTGTAGCGGCACGTTGAAAATAGTGCATGGTTATTTTTTAGTGGCGAACATTTAGTGTGACCTAAGTATGCCTCCACGACGAAATAGAGTGAAATTTCAACAATGAACGGGAGAGAATCATCGGCCTTCGTGAAGGAGGATTTTCCTATCGCGCAAGCTCGTGTGCAGCGGAACAGTTCCACAGTGATGCAAGTTTGGAAGCAGTGGACCTACGAGCACCGGACAACTCGAAAAACTGGGAGTGGACGACGGAAGGTGACGTCAGCGCGCGATGATAGACACCTGGTCCATATGGCCGTGAATGACCGTACAGCTTCCTCCAGGCAGTGGCAGCACTTTGGTATACTGCTATAGGTGTTCTTATGTCGGCTTCGTCAATTCGCCGACGTCTGCTGCACGGTGGATTGCGTGCAAGGATTCCTTTATACAGGACCTCCCTCACGCTAAACCATCGACGGCTGGTCTGCAATGGGCTCATGAGCACAGAGCCTGGCGGGCTGATTGGCAAGAAGTTGTCTTCTCTGACGAATCTCGCTTTAATTTGTGGAACCATGATGGCCGCATTCGTGTTAGACGCTATGCCGGTGAGCGCTGCCCTCCAGAGTGCGTTATCGAACGTCGTAGTGGCCGAACACCCGAAGTTATGGTCTGGTGTGCGATTTCGTATCATGGACGATCTCAGCTGCTGCGAATTGAGGGTAATCTGAATAGCAAAAGGTACGTCCATGAAGTGTTAGAGCCCGAAGTCGTTCCCTTCCTTCAAGGCATCCCTGGAGCTATCTTTCAACAGGATAATACACGCCCACATGTTGCAAGGAATGTTCGAGACTTCTTTTCAGCCCAACACATGCAACTTCTTCCTTAGCCTGCTTATTCGCCGGATATGTCGCCTATTGAGCACGTGTGGGATTTAGTTGGTCGGTGTCTCGCTCGTGATCCGCGTCCTACAGCTTCAAAAGACGAATTTTGGGTGCGCATAGAAACAATATGGAATTCTTTTTCACAAGCAGACATTCAACATTTGTTTCCATGGTAAGTCGTATAGCAGCACTTAATGCAGCCCGTGGAAGCTACACCAAATACTGATTTCGGACACTTAATAATGTTTTTTTGTATGAAAATTTATTCATCTATTTGTACTAATACAAACCGTTTGTGTATTAAATTTCATTTAATTCTGATGACTCCTTCATAGTGTTGCATTTTTTACAAACAGCAGTATATATTATGGAAATAATATCTGATTGTGATGGGATACTCTATGAGAAATGAGTTACTCTATAAGAAATGAGTGTTTTTGAATTAAACATGACCTTATCAGTTCTCGGAGAATCAATTTGGGCTGAAATACTGTATCTATTGACTTTTAGTAACATATTCTGCTTATATAGTATTTGGTTTCTGATACATGATGTAGTTTTGTGTTATTGCTTGAACGTAGAAGCTAGATCGAATGAGTGAAGCTAAAATCGAATGGATAAATTACTGAAATCAGTAAATCCACCATTACTAATAAATCTCCATTATCAGAGCTTGGAGGCTAAGCGAGCTAAGTGTAGCATTGGTAAGAGTGTTTTGGTTTGAGGATTTATTGCACCAAGCCGAAAATATTCTTAACCAATGCGAGTGATTTTTAATAGTAAATTTACAGTCATGAGAAATGTATTTATTTCTTTGAACTTAAAGTCTAAGTAAATTACACATTTATATAAAAAGTTTTTTCCTGTATTTATGATAAAATCTTTAGGTGTTCCATAATAGAAATATCGTTTTTCAAACAGTCAATGTTGACTGTATGTTAACTTTTAAGTATAAGTCAAAAAAATTATTTTTAGTTTGATAAATTATGTTTCCATATGGGAGTTAGTTAATTTTGCCGCGATTTGATTTATTTAAAAACACTTCTGTCACAATTCCTCATTACGTGACTTTACCTATATATTTCAGAATTGATCGATTATTGATTCAAACATAATATTTGCAATTCGATTGATCTAATTAAACGAATATTTTCTGTAAACAAATAATACTCGTTACTGATTTTTCTAAACTTGAAACAAGCGACAGAATAAATGAAAATTGCAACTTCTTTTGTGAGTGCAACTAAGTGAAGTGTTTGTTACTTGATTGAGAGGCTCACTCTTCGCCTATTTCTATTCTTAGGGCCCACCGGGAAGAGATGGACTTCCTGGAATTTCTCTGGACGTTCCAGCAGTATCGGTAAAGACCGTTTAGAGTGATCTATCAGTTTTCTGGAGACCACTTTCTTCAGATAATTTTTTTTTCTGTCTGTTTTTTCCCTATCATTATTCATAATTATCTATTAATGCTTAGTTGAATTAATGTTTTTGTAGGGAGTTCAAGGTACCTCAGGAGAGCAAGGAGAACCGGGTCCGAAAGGAGATCCGGTAATTAATGTTTTTTAATTCAAAATCTTTACATAAAAGTGATGTTTTGTTGCTTATAAATTTGCTCCTGTTGCACTTGAATGACGACGAATGCATGCGTTACATGACTGAAAAGTCATCGAACTGTTCATACGATTTGAGTACGTGAGTGAAAATGATATCAAACCCTTTTCGTACAAAAAAAAAAAATTATCACTGTTCGGTAACTTTTAATCTTACGCTGCGTGGCCAAAAAGAGGCGTGCAGGACACACACACGCCCTTTAGCATGAATTTCAACGTGCTTTCGTCGCGGTATTGTGTCTGGGTTGATGGAATGTATCAATATTAATATACAAACATGAACATTTCGCCAAGATTTTTTGATGATGAATTAATTCTCCTCAGAGGCTTCACGCATGCGCTCGGTGGGGTTGATATCAAGACTGGTATTTTTCAATACAAGAGTGCGAAGGATGATCTCTCTTTGTGTGTGTTTGTTGTTCCCAGTGGTTTCCTCTTTGCAACATCATACAATAAGAGTATAGGGACATGATTTGACCACTAATTCTGTCACATTGAGTTAAATCCTAACGTTTTAAACCTTAACTTTCTTTAACGTTAAATTATCTTTCCTTTTGTATTTAATCTCTTCTGTGAGAGCGTGCAGCAGTCAAGGGGATGTCCCTCCATAAATATTTTGACCTAAAGCCTAAACACCGCGTTCGCGGTCAGCAGACGAGAGGGTGGCCTCCTGTCTCGTATGCGGACCTTGCGCATTAATACCCTGACATACATACACCCTATATATTTTGCGGGGCCGTCATGACTCAATGAATATGTCCACTGCGCTAGCAACCTTCGAGCTGTAGGCGACGGAGATTTGATTCCTGTCAGGTGCATTTCTTGCAGGGTATATTTCTCTTCTGTGTCAGTAAAAGCTATCATTGGATGTGTATGTCTATTACTTGACATTGTATGTCTTGTGTATGGCCCTAACTTTCTTCTAAGTATGATGCTGAGATGAGATGCTTCGTAGCGAGTGCTCCAAATGTGATATGTAGTTTTCGCAAAAGAACTGTTGAATCCCATTCCTTCGAGTTCTCGTCTCAGTGCAAGTGGAAATGGTCCACTATATAATTTGGTTGTAAGGTCAATTTTTTACGATTTTATTTCCCTATGCGTTTTATAATCTTTGGTTGCGATTATTGTGAACTGTTTTTTGCCCCCTCCCCCATGTTTTGCGAATACGATGGTTCACTGTCCTCTTTCTAAGACTTAATGCATTGAACAATTCCTAGTATGATGCAAGTGTTCCCGCTTTTGTGTCTTAGTCAATAATTTGGTCCCGCCGAATTATCTATATTTTCGAAAAGCTTAACGAATCATTCCCTCTTCAGTATTTGCCCCCGTAAAAATATTTAATCATGTTTATGCCACGTTATTTTATCATTAATATCATGTTTAAATTCGCAAACACCACTTTTTTGGCCACGTAGATGGAATGAAATTGAGTTGTATTTTTATTACAGGGAGTAAAAGGTTCTCGAGGGGATACTGGCTATAATGGACAACCAGGTTCAAAGGTTCGTTTTTTCTTAAGTTTTCAATTGATTTACACATAAAAGGGTTTCCATCTTAGTACTTTTTCTTACAGTCAATAATATTAGCAGTGTCCTTAAAAGTTAAGAGATACACGTTTTTACTACACACAACGTCTATCTATACAATTAATTAACCGTAAGTGAAATATGACTGACATAAAACCCTTTTGCATCTTTTGATAATGATCTAATTCTCTTATTAAATTGTGCTAAGAGCACACACTCATGCTATACATGTTTTAGAAAATTCTTATTTGCATTAATTGTAACTCTTTTCTTTAGTTCTCTTTTGAATCATAGTGGCTTGTTTTTTCAGGGTGATAAAGGCGAAAGAGGCGAATCTGGATTTCCTGGCATCGATGGTCAAAAAGTGAGTACATTTTGGAAGGCAGCATTCTAGCGCGGAGTGAATTCATTTCTGTGCTCAAAGTGACACTTCGAAACTAATTATTGGGAGTTCCTTCTAAATCCGAAACAAATCTTACCAGACTAAAGGAGTAAGAAATATCTGAAAAGTCTTTTCTAGTGAAATAATATTCGCACGAAAGTCAAAAAACACTATTTTGTCTCTCGATACATTTTGTTCGTAAAAAAAAAAGTCTTCCTTGCTCCTAAATGAAGAAATTAAGAACTAAACCGAGTAAAAATTCCAGATAAGTATTTTTCTACTATCAAATAAATTGTTTCGCTTATGCCTGGGACTAACGATTGAGAAAGGATTTTTGGAGAATATTTAATAAATTTACATTGAATAAAAATAAGATATTTGATACACTTAGGTTGAGTTAATGTAAAAATTCGTTTTTTTTTTTTTTGGACAAAAATTGAAGAAAAATTATTTTATGTACTAAAAATTACATTTATGTATGTGCCGTTCTGTTCGAAGGCCTTTCTCCATCTCTCCGGCAGCTGCATCATCCCGCTCTCGTAGAATTTCTGAGGTTTCTGGCTAAGAACTCATCCATTTGACGAAACTTTTTGAACCACTTACGGCATGTGGAATTGTCTCAAAGGCACCCCCTCACACCACAAAAAACATATATTCTTATACGTCTGTGAAGCATTCTTCCTTTTCGGAAATTAAAAACCATACTGTGTCGAAAACGCTCTTTATTCTCTGCCATTTTGAATGCTTAACAAAATTTAAAAAACACAACCAAATAACAATTTTTTTCTTAAGTGCTAGCTGAAATTCCTTCTTTCAAACACCATAACCTTACACAAGTGAAGTAGATAACTTTGGTATTGCGATGCAGTGCCATCTAGCGCCATGAATGGGACGAACTTGCTTCAACCCAATACCATAAACTTTGGAGAGAAGCGTCCTAGCACAATGGTTGGTAGGGGCTTTTAGCTATTCGATTTCTGTAACTACATGAGGTGTATTTCTCTCTTCTGTGCCTTTGCTGTGTGTTGCTTGGACATAGTTAACACAAACAACCATAAATTTAGGGACGAACGAAAATCTCCAGAAACTTCTAATCCTTCCCCATTTCCACCGAAATCAACATTAGTCCTAATTTCATCTTTTTTACTTCCAAACTACAGTACGTACATTGTAAGATGACCGAAATTTCTCGTCGATCCTAATTTCAATACTTAAATTCCAAAGTAATGGAGCACTTTATTTTTAAAAATTACTGATGGTGTAAAAAAGTGTAATCAAGCGTTGAAACACATAAACAATGAATACAATATACTTTTATTGCAATTTTAAGGGAAAAACAGGTATCTCGAATTAAAAGAACTTAAATATAAACCTAAATATTTTTTTATTTTAGCAGTAATTTTCAAATGTTCTAAAAACATAAAAATCTTCGGCTATGATTTATTTTCTTCTGAACTATTTCAGATCACAATTTTAAATAAACATTGCTAGAACTTTTGTTATAAGTTATGTCAAGATTCTCAGTTATTTACATTTCATAAATATTCCCAATTAATTTGGGAAACGTGTTTTACAGTATAATCTACTCTTAAAAATAATAATTTGTGAACATGTACAGTGAGTGAAAACCGGACGCACCCAAAATCGTTGTAAAGATAATTTCGGACATAAGTGTAGTTGTAAGGATTTTGCAATGATGATAGGCAGCATGGAACATCAGTCCTACATGACTACTACCTGAGTACGTTCACAACATTTCGATTAAAAATGTACCTAATATATGGTTTAAACTTTTCGATAGCGTCCAAAGTGCACAATGCTTAATAATTCTCTACCTGTTTCAGAAACTATAAATTTTAAAGTAACTGGCAGCTGTGAAGAATAGTGTACAACTGCTGAGTAGTCCTTACATTTGAGACACAAACCAACAGATCTGTTGTATTCGAATACAGCTGGAATAAACCAATTCAAGATCTTCTCTTCCACCTGTCTTCATAACTATATACAGCTGGAGTGGAATCTTCCAAATGCTTAAACCATTTCAACAGAGGTTCCTCTCAGGATTCAGTCTGAAAAGCAAAACGTTACTGTATCTCAGTAACCACTTTGCGTCATTCAATTCAAAACAATTAAGGTTCTGATACATATGTGTATAGGGCGTCCATGCATGTATAAGTAATAATTGGGAAGCGATCTCATTTTCTTTACTCGTGGCTTCTTGATACTCAAAACAGTTTTACTAATTTGATACTAAAGTTTAGGCAGTGAATTCTCATTGTGGTCCATTAGAATGAAATGTAAAGTAATTTAAATGTCTTTTTTAGGGGGATAAAGGAGACGGTGGACGATCGGGAGAAGCGGGGCCTCAAGGAGAAAGAGTAAGAGTTTTTCCACAATTTTCAATGTGTTCCAAGTGCATTTACAAGATATTAATAAGTATTCTCTTTCTACAGGGATATCCTGGTCCTCCAGGTGTGCGAGGAAGTGTTGGATTTCCGGTAGGTTTCCAATATTGCAACAGGTTTTAACAAGAATTGACATTAAGTTTATATAATATTTAATTTCGTATAATTTAGGGTCCATCTGGTGCAGCAGGATCGACAGGTTTACCTGGACTTAAAGGAGAAAAGGTATTGCATTTATAACATAGTAAAAAAATAAAATTATTTTCCAAATTTAAGTATCCTATATTACAATGAATACTCAATTTATCTTCTCATTTTCCCTTTGCTTACTACTTATATTTGGCGATGAGTCGCGTAAGAATAAGTCCAAACATGCTGTATCGGAACAAAATAAGTCTTCTGAGACATATCATCCTTAACGTTCTTGTCAATTCGTTTTCTAGAACGATTGATAGAATTGAACGATTCTTATGTACAATAATATGTTTATGCGCTTGAATTATTCATTTGTCATTCAATCATGCAGACAAATTCAAAGTATATTGATAATCAAAGTTGAAAAGATATTGTCCCTCAGCTGCGATTTCCAACCGCTCGATGAATATCAGCTTTATATATTTTTAGATGTAGAATAACTAATTAACCCTTTCTGTCGAATCTGCGTCCAAAATGTCAAGCTTTCTGAAAATGAATTACTCACATTTTAAAGTAAATTAAAAAATGAAATTTAAATTTCCTTTTACTTGAATCTCAGTGTATAAAATAAATCGTGATCTGTTTTCCAATAAAAAATATTAAATTGTTTAAGTTGGACGATATTTGGCATATTTCTCTACTTATTTTCATATCTACCTAGTTTTTATGCATAACGAAATAAATCATGTAAGAGGTTCTATCAATTAAATCAGCAAGATAAGAGTCACGATAGAAACAAAAACTAGCTCAGATATACATACAAGGCTTCTTAAATGTGAACATCTATCAAATAATGCTTGTTGTATAAACTTGTTCTAATTCTCATTGTAATTGTTGTTGTCATGTGTATGTGTTTGAATTAAGAAGTTAATTTCCTTCAGGGAATTCAAGGAGAACCTGGAATTCCAGGGGATGTCGCTCAAGCTGGAGAATCGGTGAGTACTTCCAAACGGTTTTGCACTTAAAGGAAATCTTAATTCAGACAACCTAATGATGAGAACCTATGCTCTAAAAAGTATTAAATAATTCTTATCCGAATACGATAGAAATTTCTTAATTGCAAAATCCAAATATCGACATTTTAATGCTCAAGGAAATTATCTAAGATGAAGACCATAAATTGAATGTTTTTGAGATTAGATTCAAAGAGAAGATTCAGTATCAGATTGTGGACGCAAAAGAAATGTTTCTCAAAAAGTGTCCGAAAATTGCTTAACAAATATAAGTTGTTTATTTGAAGAGAGAAAGGTAAATGAAAAGGGTGTATAATATTTTATTAAATGTTTTGAGGGTCGCAAGACTAAAATAAAGCGAAATAAAAGTTAGTAAAAATAACTTCAATTATTTTAACTTTGAAGTTTTTGTCCTATTTTTATTCGTATTTTTAAATAGTAAATTTTATTGTTCATAGATATACTTGGGCTGAAAATAAGTATTGCTGTTCAGTTTCTTATTTAGGTTTCTATGTTTTAAGCACTGTCTTTAAATTATACGATTTCCTTCCTTTGAAATGAAGAGAATTTTTGAATACATAACCTCCTTTAAATTGAATTTCAGGGCCTTCCAGGACCCCCTGGACCTCCAGGAGAAAGTGGAAATGATGGTACAAAGGTTTGTAGTAAACGTTTACGCTCAAATTGAATAAAGTTTCTATAAAATTCCACTACCCATTATTATATTTTGAAAATAAGTGGAATATATTGTAATAAAAAAGGTAATCAAAAAACACATTTCAAGTCATAAAAATCCAAAAATTATTTTTTCAGTCAACTATTCATATCATATATCATATTTCATATTTTTTTAATAAATTAATAATTCGGTTTTTCTACATTCACGCAACTAGGATTTTAAATCTGATTTATTCCCTCTATTTTATACATACGCAGCTCAAATTCAAAATACTAGACTATTTCATTTTATTCGTAATTATAAAATCCATTAGCTTCATTTTAGCATAATGCATTGGAAAAGTACGAACGAAATTTAATTAGGTCAACAATTTACCAAAGTTTATTAAAAACATTAGGATTTTTAGTTTGGATGAAAATTGTAATTAAAATATAATTAAGAATTCCCGTATTGCTTCTGAAAGATGCATAACTTAAAAATAAATTTTTATCTGCTTCTTCCTGAGTTAGAAATATTTTACTTGTATTAATTAGTTTATTTCATGTAAAAATATGGGTCGCACGACTATAGGGATCTACATAAACAAGGCCAAAAGCAAGCTCATTGTCAGAAACTTGAAGTGCTTTCAAACAAACGTCAGCAGAGTATTCAAACAATGGACGGTTTGAAAAGAATAATGTTAATAGTGGTCGTAAATTCAACCATTTCAGAGGCGTATGATACCGGAAAGAGTATGGTATTTAACATTACCACTTCTCCAGAAACGAGGATCTCGTGTCGCATACTCTTATTGCTAGAAGAAGTTCTATGATATTAAGTGAGCAAGAAAAACGAAATAAGTAGCCCATTTGTCATCAAATGTTACGTGAGATTTGTAACCAGTGGAATGGCGTGAAATTTCCCTTGTAGGCTGTGTCATGTACGAAAAGCCAAATTCTGAAATAAAGTTCTTGATCATTTTAGGATGATAAATTTGTGTGATGATGATTATTGATTTCAACAGGACTAAGCTTTTTGTCATACTTCAAATTTCTCAACCAACTTCTCTACACGACAAACTCGTCAAATGTAAGCCGAATTAAAAAAATTTGAGGAATAATGAAGAATAGGTCTCGAAAAAATCGTTCCAACAAAAGAAGGATTTTGTGTCTAGTATAAAATCTGTATCGGCATGTCTAGTACATAACCCTAGTGACAAAACTATTCGATTTTGTTTATGAGAAAATTTAACGACTGAAATGGAGGTATTAAAAGCTTATCAGGAAGGAGTTTGAAATGTGGGAAATTTCTCTTGTTCTTCAACCAGTCTTATATCGTTCTGAAATGAATAACTTGTATCAAAATTTTTTCCCCAACAAGAAAAAATGTACTTTTGTTAATACTGGTATATTCTATAATTGTAGCATTAGTCAATACTAATCGTTATAATTTTTCATAAAGATTACCATTTATAAAGTAATTCTATATTGTATTTTTTTAAGGTTTTTCAATTCCTAAAAAATTGCACAACTCATAAAAATTGTCCGACGCAAATTACTCTAGTTCTGACAGATTGCACCAATACGAATGAAAGGTTTGGTGTGTTATACCATTAGATGACATAATATTGCTCCATCTGTTTCTTATAACTATATAATCTTGTTTCTAAATCGTTTCGAGTGAACAAGTTATGTGTAATAATACGATACGTAATGAAATATGTTCAACCAGGCATATACTTCTAGAACATAGTTGCCCAAAGTAGGGGCCGTAGGAAGTAGGTACAGTGCTAAGGGAATACAAGAGCACTGATATATTAGAATTGTAGTGGTGTGATTAGCTTTCATTAATTCTTCACAGCTATTTCAAAACACTTCATTTAGTGATGTTTGCTGATGGCGTCCAGTTATAATATGAACACTTGTGAAAAAATAGCACTCGAAATAGCACTAGCATGATAGAGCGGCTATTTCAAAACCATTGATTACACCATGCAATATCTTGAAGCGACGAATATGGTGTCGCGAGCATAAAAATAAGACACAACAACAATGGGAGAATATAATATGGTCAGACGAATCGTCGTTCACATTATTCCCGACAAATGGACGTGTTAACGTTAGGAGAACGCCACCAAAAGCCTATCAAGTTGACTGTCTTCGGCCTACGATTAAGCATGGCGGCGGTTCAGTGATGATCTGGGGTGCGATATCGCATCGTGGTCTTGGCCCATTTGTTGTTCTGAATGGCCGTGTTACAGTAGAGGATTATGTCAGTCTTCTGGCCGACCATCTTCACCCAATGGTGCAAACTGTGTTTCCTGATAAACGACCAGTCTTCCAAGATGATAATGCCCCTATTCACACCTGTGGAATTGCCCGAGACTTGTTTTAAGAACATGACGATGAAATAGAGCACCTCATCTGGCGCCCTCAGTCCCCTGATCTCAATATAATAGAACCTTTGTGGGGTATTTTGGAAAAGAAGCTGCGCAATCGATTCACCCTTCCACATTTTCTGAATTAGGGACTTTTTTGCAATTTGAGTGGGAACGTATCCCTCTGAATGTTGTACGTGACTTGTATTTGTCAATTCAACGTCGGATACAAGCTATAATTCATGCAAAAGGATGACCAACGGCCTATTAATAAAAAAAATTCTCTTTTCACAGGTGTTCGCATTATTTTATTACTTTGTTCAAACCCATCATTATATATATATATATATATATATATATATATATATATATATATATATATATATATCGCATAAAGTGGGTAACATTGTGAAGTTCCTGTGATACACTTTTTTCAACACACACCACTGTAAACATAGTTACTTCTTTTCATAGGGGGAGCCAGGTTTACCAGGACAGCCTGGATCGCCCGGATCTTCAGGATTGCCAGTAAGAATGATATAATTTTTTACATTATTTAGGTTTATTGCAATAATCCTAGGATGTAACAGCAATAAAAACAGTAGATTAAATTAGTTTGTAATTGATAGTTAAGTTGATTTTAATTTTGATGCGTAAAGGGGACTAGGTAGTTGTGTGAACACATTTCACTTTGGTAGCTATTTATGCTCTCTTTGGCGTGGTGTGGAAATTTGGAGAGTGGTTAGCCAGCTCAGGTGTTATCTCGTTATCTGACCGTGGTTCAAAAATTCGTGTGTTGTCTTCGGATCTACTGCCGTAACTACTACTTGAAAGCAGCTGTAGAAATCACTGCTGTTGTACTAAAGTGTTATTTAGGAATAGTTAAAATGGTACCTGGACACATTAATTTTGAACTAGAAAATCAATCGTTTTCAGGACTCACTGTGACTCAAGGGTTTCCCCCTTTTTTTGGATTTTGTGTCATTAAACCCAATACAGTGTTTGCCCACTGCGCTAGCAACCTGTGCGTTATAGACGATGCATGTCCGATTTCTGCCAGGTTTAATTCCTCCCTGAGTGTGTTTCTTTCTGTCAGTAAAACTTTCCTTGTGTGTATATATCCATTTACTTGACTTTGTCAACGTTTTCTAGGAAAAAGTTATTTACCTTTCCTAATTGTTTAATACTGGTTTTATGAAATTGTATTGTACTACTACTAGATAAAACTTTTTATTGGGAGAATTTATGTATATTTTCTCTTACATGTGTCATATTTTGTACCCATGAACACAAATCTTTATATTAATATAGTCTGTCTTTATGAGTCTACAAGTCAATATGATAACATAGACTTTCTGAATGACAGCCTTTCCTTTAATGTATCTTTGAACCTTGTTCATAGAAACAGGGGAAAAGGCTAATTTGTCAATAGCTCTTCAAGCGAGACAAAAACTATTTTTACTGACTTAACTGTGTTTAAAATGTTACCAAGATATAAAACCGGTAAAAAAGGAACCCGATTGTGAAGGAGCTTCTATAAATGCTGCTGTAGAAACTGCGCTGCTTTTCCTAGTAAACAAGATATCTGTGTGAAACATGCAACGTTTACAATGTAAAACTAGGCGCACTTCATAAATATGCCCGACATAAACTAGTTTAGTTTAAAAGTAAGTTCATAAAGGGGCATTTTGGACAACCCAAAATATGTGTTCCTAACTGTGAGGAAGTATTGGATGTGATGAAGGAGAAAATAGTTTTGAGACTGTTTAAATATGGCACATCAAAAAGACAAAAACCACATTAATTGTCTTTTGAAGTTATTGAAGAACTTTTGAAGGTAATTCTTGCAACAACAAATTTAATGATTAATCTAATGGCATTATTTTAATAAATTATAATAACTTGATTGCTGTTTTTATCTGCTATAAAGTATAATTATTTAAAATAAAAAAATATTTATTTCTGTCTTTTTTTCTAATGTTTATTAAAAATCTTCTAATTGTGGAAATGGTAGAAGGTTCAAAGGGACATGATCATCATCTCCCTTTGAACAAATGATTTGAGTTTATATTTTAGTCACAAAATATTTTGTTCGGCAGTTGACGAAAATGAGAAATTGGTTGAAATTAAGAGAAAGATGTGATATGCGCTCGAAAGTACAAGTCTCTTAAATATACAAGGGGTGTTCAAATGAAAAGGTACGAAACTTCGTAACAACGTAACCGTTAACATATTGCCTATGCCGCTATGGGAGAACGTAGCGAGACATCTAGGGATGCAATTGGAATCTCCGGCGTGGATCGGAGCATGCGCGTGTGCTCGCATGCGCAGAAGAAAGCAGAGGCTCTTATAAAGAGCGCCGTCCAATTGACGCGGCAGTGCGTGTGAGAACAGGATCACGTTCACATTGCAAAATTCGATTGAGGAGCAGCGAGGCGTTATCCGATTTCTGACAGCGGAAGGTGTTAAACCGGCCGTTATTCATCGCCGGATGATGACCGTATACGGGGAAGACTGTGTGTCTGACAAGTCAGTGAGAAAATGTAGTGCCCGTTTTCGTGCAGGCCGTGAGAGTTTGGTTGATGACCCGAGACCAGGCCAGGCAAACACAGCCATCTCGGCCGATCTCATCGACAAGGTGGACGACCTAGTGAGAAGAGATCGGCGTGCCACATTGCGAATGTTGGCCGTGAAGGTGGATGTCAGCGTTGGAACAGTGTGAACATTTGTTCATGACAGGTTGCGTTATCGGAAGGTGTGAGCGCAGTGGGTTCCGAAACAGACCACCGACCAGCAAAAGGAACTGCGTATGGGGCTGGCAATTCAACATCTGTTTCGGTATCATGAAGACCCCGCTTCCCTGGAGCGAATCGTCACAGGCGATGAGAGCTGGTGTCATCACTACGAGCCAGAGACAAAGCGGGACAGCATGCAGTGGAAGCATGCGTCGTCACCTCCCCCTAAAAAGTTCAAAGCCGTGTCGTCAGCAGGTAAGGTGTTACTCACCGTCTTTTTCGACGTCCAAGGTCGGCAACTTGTTGAATTCCTCGCGCACAGAAGAACCATTAACTCCGATGTGTACTGTGAGACACTCCGAAGCCTAGTGGCTCTGCTCCATGATAACGCGCGTCCGCACGTCTCCAGAGTCACACACGCGGAAGTGGCCAAGTTCAAGTGGGAACAGCTTGACCATCCTCCCTACATCCCGGACATGTCGCCCTGCGATTTCCATGTGTTTGGTCCCCTGAAAAAAACATCTACAAGGGAAGCGCTTCAACTCGGACGACAAACTCAAGGACGCTGTGAAGGACTGGATCTCGTCATGGCCACAGGAATTCTGGAAACAAGGAATCCTTCGGCTCGTTAATCAATGGGATCGTTGTGCTCAGGCCTATGGTGTATACTTTGAATAAAGTCTTCATTAATACCCATAGTGTCGTTTCGTACCTTTTCATTTGAACAACCCTTGTAGTTTCACGCAGATGAAGTATTTTCCCAACTACGATTTTTTCGTTATTAGAGAATGATGTTTTTCGAAATGAAGCATTTTTGATCTTCCAAAAACTTGAAAACCATTAAAATTGAACACATTTTATTTTTATTTGTTTGACGGAATAAGTGCTATGTACACAAAATACTTTCAATTGTTTTGTCTTCAAATTTGAGCAGAAAATACTTTATGAATAGCATTAGAAACTTTGAATTACTACGCGTCATTTTTTAAATATGAGGAAGAAATAATGTACAATCGATAAAAACATGCATTTGTATAAAAGTCACTTTTACAATAGTTCATTAATGTTTTCTTTAATACATCTGTTATCCAAAGCGTATTTAGCCGATATAGAAAATTCTTTCTATTAATAGGGTCTACCAGGTCCTCAAGGATTAGATGGCATTGAAGGCTCTGAGGTAAAAAATTTATTCCGTAATCATATCAATCTAATCTAATTTGAGAGACTACTTATAAGTGCATGTTTTATTTCAGGGACCAAAGGGAAGTAAAGGTGACACTGGCCCAATAGGTCCTGAAGGGTTACCAGTGAGTATTGCATTGCCCTCAGTATTTGTTATAATATTTGCTTTTATTGAAATACTGTATATTTGTTGGCCTGCGGAATGGGAAGGTTGATATCAGAAGTGCAATTGTGTCTAACTGCGTCTTTTAATTGCAAACAAGTATATTTTCCAGATCATAAATGCTTTGATTATCGCCACAAGTACGTTGTTCTATACCCGATAAGGACGCTTCGTAGGGACGTACTGTTCATTTTTACCAATAACTAGGCAGAATGTTTGTTCATGGAGTGGAATATAGTTTCTCAACAATGGAAGTCAACTAACTATATTTAAAATTTGATTAAATGACCGAAAAGAATTTCTATCGATTGTGACTTGTTGAGAATAGGTAGTTTAAATTAAAATCTGTAAACCCAAAGAAATACAATGTTATAAAAACTGAAAAAAAAAGTATTCACACATAACATACAAAGCAGTGAATTTGAAATTATCTTTAAAATGTAGTGCAATTTGAATCTTAGTGAAAAATCCTTTCAACAGGAATCATAAAATATACGGCTTGATATTACTTGTTATAAAACAGATGTTGTATATATAATTTTATCCGTCGTACAACAAATGTTGTTTGCATAATTTTATATGTTATACAATAGATGTTGTAAACAGATAAAATTTCTTTCCTAAAATTAAAATTTATGCGTTGCCTAATGAAGCGAGAAGGTGAAATGGTTAGTACTAAAATATTTCTAAAAGGGATGGTCAGTACGTAACGCATACTTTTTCAATTAAATATAAATAAATTAAATGTTAAAAAGCTGTCACTAAAGTCCTTGTTTCATTTAGGGTTCTCGAGGATCCTCTGGCCTTCAGGGTATTGCTGGACCACCAGGGCTCAAAGTAAGTCGCGCATTTTCAATCTCTTCAACTTGTTATTAAACGGTGTTATTTAAAAAATATTGTACATTTGTGTAAAATTTGTATCAATGGAAACGAATGCTAAAAATATGAAACTACTAAGCAAAAACGTTTTAAAATTTTGTTTGCTTTCTAGACAAAATATGCTAGTTCTTTCTGTTTTAAATATCAAGAATACTACAAACAAAGTTTGAATCATTCTAATAAATATTCAATATTAGAAATACGACAAACTACAAAAACTTTGAATCAACTTAAACAAACATATAAGTGACTAGTAAGAATGTCACACAAACCATTTTACCATTTCTAGCATTAAGAGCTCTCATAGCTAGCATATTTTCTAAAAGCTACATACAAAGACAATGTAGTTGGCAGAATAACCATCGAAAGAATACTTCAAAGAATTCGTAACTTTATTTTAAATTCGTCTGTGTCACAATAACTAAAATTTGAATGAGTTTTCCGAGAGAGAATTGAGCATAGTTTGTATTTTGTATATAAATATGGTGGGTGAATAAAATGTGAATATGAGTTGTCATGAGAAACGGATTTTTTATATTTTGTTATAAAGCTTATCTCAATAGTTTGGAATTTTGTAATTCCCATTCAGTGATAATGCTATGAGCTTTATTTTAGAAATACTTTTCTTTCTTATTCATTCTCAAAGGCATCAGATTTACTAAATCGAAATTTAAAAAAATTTCCTAACAAGATATTAGCAATAGTTTCAAATTCAGGACTAAGGATATACGATTTAATTTTTTTTTTAATTTTCTGATCTGAATAATAGCTAAAATTTTGTGACTCCCAGCCAAGTAGATTTTAATCGATAGTTGTTGAAAGAAATCGCTTTGGTACTGCTGGTCAAAATATATCTGAACACCTTTTGTTTATTCTCGTCAATGAAGTCAAACTAAACGTGTTAATTAACTCAATTTTTTTAAACCCTAGTTTTTGTTACAGATTCTGGGTCAAAATAGTCATAATTTATAATGTACATATATTTTTTAGTAAAATCTTTGTGTTATCAGTGGCTGCAATTTAGAGCTAATCTTAAATGTCTTTTCATACCCTCCAAAGCAATCAGCTCATCTAAGTAATTGTCATGTTAAGTTAAACTATTAAATAAATGGAACAAAATGGTTTTTGTATTTGCTAAGAAATATTTTCTAATTATAAACTAATAAATTCATAATTGAAAAATATTCCTTGAAATTCGCATAAATTTTGAGTGTAATTGACTCGGTAGTATTTCAAACCTAGATGTGCAAAATTTTAATTTATTCCTTTTGAAAAGTATAGTTTTGGAGATAATACTACATTATTCAAGCATCATTTGTCGTTTTAAAATGAAATTTGTAATGTATTTCAAAGAAAAAATGTATGTATATTTTCTGTTCCGATAGTCATAGTAGCTATTTTTTCTGCGATGAAAATCGCTAGATAATAATATGCCCCAAACCAGGAAATAATTACTTTTTGCACCACTCGCCTTAGATGTTTTTATAAAAGAAAAGCCATTTTGGAGTTTATTATTTTCAGCAAAATAGGAAACATTTCTTTTAATTTATTTAATAATTTCTACTTGCTTTCAAAAAGCACTAGAAATTAAAGCAATCACAAGAACATTTAAAATTGGAGAACGTCCTAAATAACTAAATTACTCTCCTGACTATCTATTTTTTATGGATGTGTGTTCCCATGATTTATAGGATTTTGTTTGCTTCTTCCAAATCTCCATCAAGCTCATAACTTAAGATGAGAGTATAATGTATCTATAAAGAAACTTTGAAGAGAACTCTTTCTGTAGAGCTCAAAAAACTCAAATGTGCTCCTTAACTACAGGTTACTTACCCAATTAAAAAATATCACTAATCAAAAATATAATTTTAATCTCAGACGATTTTGGTTAAAGAGTGTTACGAAATCTTTGAAAAAAAAAAACCTAATTTTTGTGAGTTATGTTATTTTGTTCAAGCATTGCTGGTTGTTAAATTATAATCCAATTAAAAATTTGGTTTTGTCTTTCTTCTATTAAATACTAGCCACTGCGTGGCCAGCACTGCGTTGCCCGTGACAGTTCTTTTCGTGGGGTCAGGTGTGACCACTTCTCGCTAACCCCCGGTGATTGATTCCACTTAAATTCATTTTAAAATGTTCTTGATTGAATTTTAAAATTCGGCGCGACTCAAAAATATTGCAAAAAACTTCCTGCGTGCCAAATCCCATTACTGTAAGTGCTATAGATTCCCCAGGACGTGGCACGCAGAAAACAGACAGACAAACACTTCCTTTTATAATAGTAGAGATTGAAGGATTATGCAGCATATATATATATATATATATATATATAGACATTTATCTGACATCACTATGTACTAACAGTATAAAAGTTAATGTGAATTCAGAAGTTACAACTTATCCGAGTATAGCAAAATCGAAAGTTTTGCATTCTGCTTTAAGTGATAATTGTGTTTTTCTTCAGCGCATTGAGCGACAGACTAATAGAAATATCTTGGTACAAGCTATTCTTCTTAAAACTAAAAAGTATGTAATGATTTGATTCGTCTTTTAGGGAGAACAGGGGAATTCTGGGCCCAGAGGACCTGAGGGACCAAGAGGCTTTACAGGTCAAACGGTAAAATCCATTGATATTTGCTCGAGTAGAAAAGTAAATGCTTTTTTGTGTCGCTACTATTTGCTTCTTCTTCCAGGGACCTTCAGGAGAGTTAGGACCCCCTGGGCCACCGGGCATGCCGGGATCTCTAGGTCCAAGTGGACCTGCTGTAAGCTCAGAAATATGTTTGATTCCACATTCTTAAAATTGCTTTAAATCATTGTTCCAAAAGCATTTTTTTTAGGACAGGATTAGTATCTGTTTCCACATTAATATTTATTGAAATTAACTATTATGAGCATTTTTGGAACTCTTTTAACGTAATTTTGATTTCTTTCTTTTGATTAAGTTTTCTCTCTAGGGTCCACCGGGACCACCAGGACCACCAGGACCAGCTGTAAGTTAAATCAAATTCTGTCTACAATTCGTTTTTCTGTTTTTCTATTAAAATTATTTTCGTTCTTTATATATATAAATATATCACGATCCGAATAATTTTCTCTAATCTTTCCAGAGTGTTGGTGGAAGTGACAATGGAGTCGAAAATCTATCTGAACTGCGTGGACCGAGGGTAGGTTCAATTTCTAATATCCTCATTAAGCATAGATGAATTGTAGATTAGAACTATTCTTAATTCTGCGATTGTAGAATACTTTTCCTAGTTTCGAATATCAGAAGAAATAAAAACATGCGAGATTATTCTTCTCTCCCGGCCGATCAAAATTCACTAAAATGTCAATTTAGGGAGTTTTGAATTTTATTGATATTTGAACAATTCTGAAGAAAATGGTGTGTTACATGAAAAATTCCGATTATTAGAAGTATTTATATTTGATATTTTAACGTAACCCACTCCTGTTAGCGGTACTCAACTAATCAACTTTAACGCTCATTTTCTCAGAATCCAATATTTTTAACCTTGAGAACACTTTTCTAAAAATATACTTGAGATATACCTGTGAAACGTTTTACACATATATTTTTAGTACATTCACAAGCTTTAACACAGGGAATAAAATGTACAGGCAATATATTTTTTTTAACTCAAACAATTTGAAATTTTTTTAAGGGTACCCAAAATTCTAAAATCTTCAATTTTTAAGGAATTGTCTTGAAATTTTTTTTGTTGATCAACATTGTATTGTGTAATTAAACTAACAAATTTATATATTTTTAAAAAAATTACTTTTTAAATAAAATTTTAAAAAGTGCAAAATTTTGACTATGTTAAAAATTGATATATCTTAAAATTTTGAGTGTCAAATTACATAGTTTTTTTTTTAATTACTTATTCAATACCCATTAAAAATTGTCTTCGTAAAAATTTTTTAAATTGAAATAAATTTTTTTTTTATTTAACCTCAAAAGTACATAAAAAGTACAACATAAAACATTTAAAAAATATACGTATAATTAATTGCCGAAGACAAATTAAATATATATATTTGGTTAACATGTGCAGAAAATGTCATACGATTATGACAAATAGTTTTACATTTATAACAATTTAAAGTAAGAAAATTGCGAAAAAAGCAACACTGAGAAAAACATCGCTAAAGTTTTAAATTGGTAAAAAACACTTTTACGTACTTAAATTTTATTTAAAATTTTACCTGGAAGGTATTGTGCCTTGCTTCTTACATTTAATGCTTCATTTAATTTAATTTAATGCTTCATTTACTTTAATTTGGCAAGTTGAACTTTTTTCTGTAGGTTTTGTAGGCAATAGTTGACTTTATCGCAGCTTTCCTGAATAGTCTGCAGTCCTTTCGTTTGGACAGCATTAGAGAAGCTTTCCCAGTAACAAGACACGAGCATTCCAGCACAAGTTTTATACTAGACGTTAGTCCTTTGTTGAAGTCCATAATGGCTCTGGCTGCAGCAATCTGGACTCGAACTTTCGAAGCATTTAAGTTTTTACGGCAACTGCTCCAAACCATGTTATGAAGTGATTCGTTCCGATTTTGAGTTTCCCCTTTGCTACATCTTTCCAACAAAGAATCTGAAGCTAGTCTTTGAAATATTGGCTTCATTTTAGCAATGATGACAGATGTCAAAAGGGTTTTAATACCCACTTTGTGCGATTCTGGCCTTTGTTTTGTAAAAAATGGCGCAATTGTAAAAACACCACGAATCACTTCTGTATGGGCTCGCCAGATGCGCAGATGTCAAATTACAAAACTCCAAATTTCGCAGGCTCTTTAAAAGCTAGAAATAAAATTTTTGTGTAAGTTTATTCAGAAATATCTGTAGTATATTTAATGTAATATAAAAAATTTAACATTTTTTTGAGATTTTGGGTACCGGACCCTCTTAACACATTAAAAAAATCATATCTTTCTGAATTTTTCGTAAAACCAAAAACCCTGTGTTAAAATGTTTATAAAGGTACTCATAATAAGATGGATTTATTTTAGAATTTTTGATTGAGTATATCCTGAGAAAAGTGTTACCGAAGTTGCTCAATTTAACATGGACTCCTATGGGCTGGACGGGACCACTTAATACATATCCCATGCCACTTCAGCAATTATTAATAGTATATACCCCAATATAAATCTATTCTTAATTGGAGATCTTATTTATAAATTAAATAGAATTCAGGGTATCATACTGAGGTACACGAAATTGTTGTGTCTAAAATTTATCAATGGTAAACCAAGAGGAAGACTTTAACTTATATACATTCCCCTCTCTATTGTTGAAGTCGCCAATAGCCAGTTGTGTTCGTCCCCAGTGCGACGTTAATTAAAAAATACCTACCTCTACTGTTGAACTCTATTAAATTATACAAGTTGTTTGCGATGAATCAATTATCAGCATCAAAACTTCCGTACAGAATCTGCATAGTGTAAATGCGTGAGATATGCTCTAGTTGGATTGCGTGAAATAAAATGCCTTATTATGTAAAAAACATGAGGTTAAAGTCAAAATGTGAGATTGTTGTAAAACTAACTGTTATTGGGTAATTCAATTTCAAATGCTTAGGCATTAACTATAAATGGTCTCCCTTATATCAATGTGTATTATAACCTTAATTGCTTTGAATATAATTTTTCTGGCCTTCTCAAACTCGTGGAAGGTCCGTGAGACTTTAGGTACAGTCGGTTCAAAAGCATCCGAATGTCTTTTGTCATTCACGTCCATGGAATCGAACAATCAAACAAAAAGTGTTATTAGACTTGGGATAATGTCTACTATAAATATATGTACATTTTATTTTCATAAGGATTCGTCTTCATATTTATTTAGATAAAGATTAGATAGATAGATTTAAAATTTTCAAAAGATAAAATCTACTTTTAACGTCACTAAAAGATTTCCCATGTCATAATTACATTAAATATAAATTTTTCTGGAAATGTGACAATAATTTCCTGAGATTCGGGTCCATCTCAATTTGTAGAAGTAAATTACGGTTACACACGTAGAATTTTTTAGCATATTTCCTAATCTGCCCTCAAAATTCTCCTGTTTCTCTTTGAATTTTAAGTATTATTTCCAGCAATACAAATTCCTATTTTCATGAAACAGAACAATAGTTCAAAAAGTACCAGAACTGACTTTGTTCTCAGCTAAATATAAATCAAAAGTGCAGAGCCACAAAAATATTAAAATAACTTACTTTGATTGATAAATTGGGTATAAAATGTTTCCATATTATTAGACTCCTTACAAATCATGAGCTTAAGTGATTGTCATTACTGTTTGGATCGTCAACCAATCCAACTGCACCCAACGTCTTATTAAAAGCCGTGAGCACAAGCTGATATCCAAAACTGATCATCGTGTTGCTCTAGTTTTCTATTTACCAAAGCTGATTACAAGAGGCAGTCCCGTCAATCAATATGCAATTTGATTATTCAAATATTTTGATCGGATCTGTTGCATTTCTAGGTTACATGTGGGTATTATGGTACCCTATCTATTGCAGACCCTACACTCATCTTGGCTGTTCACTCTTCTAGCACTACTAAGATGTTAATGATGATTTTAAAATAAGAACAAAATGTCAATTATCAAATAGATATAAATTTTTCTATTAATATTATATATCGATGTACGTGCATATAAAAGTAATTATCCACACACATGCATTTTGACTTATTTAATAAAAAATGGTACTTTTCCGCTATATAGTCATACCAAGTATACAGCGCAAATACGTCTGAAGCTTCGGCAGGATATGTATACTCTAACAATTTGGTATTTTAACATATCGTCTCACTTTGCAGATGAGCATTGTCATTTAATAAAACATTTTACCTTCAAAAATAGCTGAATGTGTGGTATTTTTAACATAAAACTCGTATTTAAAAAAAATAATTCTTCCAAACAAATTAAAAATTCCATTTTTGGAAGTCCCAATTCAAGTCAAAATTGAGGCAGCTTTGTATAAAAGACTGTTTTCAAAAACTACTGAATAAAATAAACTGAAATTATGTCCACCTAGATATGAGATAAAGGTAAGTCAATTTCACTTGAAATTTGTACGCATTTCAATTCGTAATTTCTTCGGTTATGAATGAATAAATTATTAATTTTAAAATTTTTCTTTGAAATATAAAATTTTTAAAATTAATTAATGGTTTATTATAACAAAAATTACTTTTATCAGCTTGTTATTTTGAAAGGTATACAGAAAAAAGAGATGCTCATTCAACATAAGGAAGTATTTTTTATGAATTCTGGCTGTGTGATCCAGAAAATCAGAATCTGTAATCAAAAGTAAGAGTCACCCTTTAAAGAACTGAGTTAATACAAATTTTAATATGAAAACGACTATAACAAGAAGTGTTCGGATATTTTTTTGACCCACTGCTTAAAAGGACGGGTATTGGTGTTAGCTATTTCGGCACTGCGACCTCAATTTGAACTTTTCACTTTGAAGTCTTCCCAAATAAGTCTGCATTATCCGTTGTATATTTTTCTCCAGACATGTTTTCGTTTTTTAAAATTCAGAATTATTTTTGTGAGGTTAGTTTAAAATGCTTTATTTTAAAACTGTTCCTATGCAATGAAGGAATTAAATCCGAATTTTCTGCTCCTGCTGTGCTTCAGAATGATGGCTTGTGGTTTCTTTTAAATGGAACTCTGGTTCCTCTATTGCTCTGAAGTCACTGATATTTCCATTTTCAACGCATAGCTTTCACTTTTCGAATTCGTCTAGTTGTCATCTGGAAAAGTGCAGATATTTATAAGACACTGAATTTTGCACCACTGAAGAAATTAGACTTTGGTGTGGTTCAAATTACACATTATGTGTAACCTTGAGTATCTGAATATATTTATGTATTAATTATTCCATGTCAGAGCAAAAGGGGTCAAGTAAAAATGGCTACTTCAGAATCATAGGTTCAATTCTTACAAATAGTAAGAAAAAAAGAATGCTATGACACAACTAATATAGTAGTTTGGATTCATAGATTCGATTAATTAATGATGCCCTTAACTCCATTGGATCCATCAAAGTCAGAATTAACTTTTTTTGCCCTGACACGGAATAATTATAAAATATATTGTATTTAAAAGATCGAGAATATACTTCTGATACAATAACCTGAAAGAATAAGTGAAGTTAAAATATTATTCCAATCCAGCTTCAAATGATGGTAATACATCCTGGAAATAGTCCCCTTTCTGAATTTTTCTCTTAGCCCGAAAACTTGAATGGTCCTTGTGAAACTGGTTAAAATGGGGGTAATTGAATTATATTTTAATTTTAATTGTGTAACTAAAATATTCAATTGTTAAGGTGTAAATACAATGTCATGTTTAAACAGTAATAAAATTTATATATTTGGAATGAAACAGTCATATTATAAAACATTCCAATTACTGTTTGTGTGATTTTACATCATTAAAATAAGGTTAATTGAACATTCCAATGTTCTTTTCATATAGGGTTATAAAGGTTCGTCAGGCTCCCCAGGAATGGTGAGTATATGAATAGATAGTAGGAATTTGTTATCTTTTTACTACTTTTCCCAAATTCAATTAAACAAATTTAAATAAATAGTGTGATTATATAGTAAGTTGATACTGTGTAAGCTATAATTAATTTACTAATTTTACAGAAAATCCGAACGTTGAGGAAATTATTTGTATTTCAAAATTTTTTGCTTGAGATATTTTGTATATTTAAGTAATGGAATGTTGAGATGGCTGAATAAACAATAAAATACAAATTAGTGCTGTGCATTTCACATTAATGAATAGTGTGTAACACACACAGCTACGTGATAAAATCTCTTATCTTGAAACAAATTTTAGTTTATCAGGTGTAACCCCCGACTTTAATGAAATCAAGTTCTTTTATTGATATACCAAGTAAAATGAAAGTGGCAATACGTAATTCCATGCAATCCTAATACAATTAAAAGCGTTTAATTTATAAATATGTATTCATTTTTCACTAATCGTGAACTTGATTACTTTACAAATTCACAAAGAATGCATTAATGGATGGTAAGGTAATGACGTCAACACCTTATTCAACAGTTGAGAGACCGGATTTCCCATTCAGCAACACGCTTTTTAAACATGAATCGCTGTCAGAGTATTAATGAAGCCTCTATTGGAAAAATCGCATATTCGAAACGAAGATCAAAGCAACGCGCGAGTTGCCAAGGCCGTGACTTTCTGTAACCTCGAACCCAATGACTTCATACCGTCCATTAAAGCATTAAGTTACACATACCTGAATCGAACTTTTTTTTAACCATATCTCCATTAGAGTTTGTTGGTCTGTAATCAACAGTTCGATAGCGTTTATGCGCGTTCATCTTGGCTTTGTGCAGGAAATGAACCAGTTTTTTTAATTATTCTCCATTTTTTTCCAAAATTAACTTACAAGAACATCGTCAGTTTGAATCGTCACAAAAAGCTTCAAGAAGAGAGTAAACGCGTTTATAACTGGTTGCTACCATCACTAAAAATGTTTAATTTTTAGAAACGGTGATTTGTAAATGTTTTCAATTTTACATCGATTTAAATTCGTTTATGGAAATTTGATTTCATTTATTCTTATTAACACTTTGAAAGGCAAAATAAGATCTTGAAACCTTCGAGTGACCTATCACTTTACATATTTGAACCAAACAAAATTACAAGGGTTTTTTTAAGTGTCTACGCTCCTATACTTCAAAGACGAGAATATTTCTCTATCTTGCCATTGAAAGACGTCCCTGAAAGGAGAAAATGCATCGACCGTGGAATTCCCGAGCTTCAGGGAGGACAAAATAGTGTGGAATTGAGTCTCCATAATATTAATATTTATTTTTAATTAAAAGAAGCCATTAAGAGAAGAGTGAAATGAATTCCTTGCAACAGAATTTGCTCGGAACAGCCTTGAAGAGTAGTGAACTTATATCGTTATTTCCAACTGTATCCAGAGTTCATCAGTTTTAATAGCAACACCCAATTTAAAGCAAATTTCAAATCTCTGTTAAAATTTGACATTGAATATTAAGTTTCAAGTCATTTCTTCTAGTCCGTTTTGAATTGTGAGTATGGAAAATGTATAGAACGTAATCTATCTGAATCTAATACGAAACAATCTTCCCCTGAAATGTTTTCTTATCTACTGTAGAATCCGAAAAAAACTACTTAATGCTTCTTTTTTAATTTAATTATGAAATGGATATTAGAAAAAATTATAAACAGCAGGCTTCGTATTTCTCTACAAATAGACACTATTCAGTTTATTATAGCCATCGGGGAGAAAAGAACTGATATTTTGCTTTATCGTGCCAGTCCTTTGGAATCGATTGACAGGAAAAAAAGTATAAAATAAATGCCCGAAAATAAGTAATAATTCGATTCACTTCAAAATTTATAATGCAAACCAAAGATTAACTGAAAAACTAATTGATTAATAGCAATATAAAAATTTGAGCGTGATGGGAAGGTTTACCTAAAATTTAAATAACAGTTATTTCCATACATACTCTACATTAAGAAATGACCTGAAAACAGAAAATTAATAGCTGTTCTCTTTTGCTATTAACTCCTTTGCTACCTAAAGAACTAAAGTTGGTCTCCTTTACTATCGAGTTCAAATTCTTTACAGAATTATTGAGAGTATTCACCTTTTGATACTATTCTAAAAAAAACACAATCTTAAGAATGTTGCAATTGAAATCTACAGCTCTTGAGCATCCATTACCACATGTGCTTATCCATGTGCTTGAGGTTGGAAGAAGATCAATAGTTGAAGCATTCTTCTTGAAAATGCTATGAATCATTTTCCCAACAGTGATTTCCATTAATGAATACCTTCAGCTGAAGCAACCTTGGAAAGGAAGTCTTGTTAATGCATTTTCAAGTCGATAAAATTGGGGTTAACGTAGTTATCATCTACTTTCCCGAGAGAGAAATATTACGTCTATAGATCGATGGAAAGATATATTTAGAACTACTTATTATACTTCGTTATTCGTGTTATTTTAAGGCGTGACCAACTTTTATTTTTACTTTCATCAGTAAATGATGTTAACTTTTGTAATTGCGTATTTTTTTCTTTGTTTCTTAAAAAGTAATTTCGAATACAGGGAAAAGGTCCATAAGTTTAATGAAATTTAAACTGAAAAAATTATTATTTTTTGCTGTGTTTATGTTTTTTATAAATAAAGCTAATATATACTTTCTACACAACACACTTTTTTGTTGTGTATTTAATTCTTTTTCATTTATTTCTGCCTATTTTTTCGTTTCCATTGCAAAGACCGCGACAAAATATAGAAAACGAATTCACAAAATAAATTCATCGATAAATAACTCCGTCATGATTGTTGCATAATTCTGTTTTGCAATTAATAAAAGTTTTCTAACTTTTAAATTTATTCTTAACGCACAGTAAAAGTAGAAAATGAAGTTTTGTCACACATTTTTGCATGAAGAACAGCTTCTAAGCCGAAAGGGCACTGTATTAACAAGAACTTACATTGTTTTTCGGAATATTTTTGCCCAGTTTGTTTAATAATATCGCTCTTACGTTCTGAACTCTGAATATCTTGATTTTTAACCACTTTTCCTTCTAGGATCATGCATTTTCATATATATATATATATATATATATATATATATATATATATATATATATATATATATATATATATATATATATATATATATATATATATATATATATATATATATTTATTTATTTATTTATTTATTTATTTATTTATTTATTTATGTCTCTATATATACTGCTGTTTGTAAAAAATGCAACAACACGAAGGAGTCATCAAATTAATAAATTTTCAAAGCAAATAAACAATATTAAGTGTCCGAAATAAGTATTTGATGTAGCCATCACGCGCTGCAATAAGTGCTGCTATACGACGTGGCATGGAGTGAAATAAATTTTGAATGTCTGCTTGTGGAAGAGAATTTCATATTGTTTGTATGCGCACCCAAAGTTCGAAACTGTATGACGCGGATCACGAACGAGGCGCCTACCAACCAAATCCCACACTTGCTCAATAGGCGACATATCCGGCGAATAGGCAGGCCAAGGAAGAAGTTGCATGTGTTGGGCTGCAAAGAAGTCCGCCAGATTCTGTGCTCATGAGCCCATTGCAGACACAGCCGTCGATGGTTTAGCGTGATTGGGATCCTGTATAAAGGAATCCTTGCACGCAATCCACGGTGCAGCAGACGTCGACGAATTGACGAAGCCTACATTAGTACACCTGTAGCAGTAGACCAAAGTGCTGCTAACTGCCTGGAGGAAGCTGTACGGTCATTCACCGCCATGTGGATCAGGTATCTATCATCGCGCGCTGACGTCATCTTCCGTCGTCCACTCCCAGTTTTTCGAGTTATCCGGTGCTCGTCGGTCCACTGCTTCCAAACTCGCATCACTGTGGAACTGTTTTGATGCAAACGAGCTGCCATTGCGCGATAGGAAAATCCTCCTTCACGAAGGCCGATGATTCTCCCCCGTTTAAACTCCGTAAGTTGTTTAAATTTCACCCTATTTCGTCGTGGATGCATACTTATGTCTCACTAAACGTCGCTAAAAAATAGCCATGCACTATTTTCAAAGTCCCGCTACAGCCCTCTATTTATACGCTTTTAGCATCAGTTCAGAGTTCAGAGGGCGCTGCTCACACCACGCATGCGTGTTGGTCCTGAAACTATACTACTTTGCATAACATCCTATAAATGACAGTTGCTGCAAATTTCATTTCATTCGGATGATTCCTTCATGGTGTTACACTTTTTACAAACAGCATATATGTATTTTAATTTGGTATCAAGTCATGTCAGCTCATTTCCCGTTTAGCCCGGTGAGCGTGGACCTTCGGGAGAGAAGGGACCACCCGGACCTCAAGGTAATCAAGGTATGCCCGGTTCGTCTGGTGTTCCAGGTGTATCGGGAAATCCAGGAAGCAGAGGACCACCAGGAATGCCGGGATTGCAAGGCCCGCCGGTTAGTCAATTTACTTTTTCACTCCTTTCCATCGATATTATATTTTTTCAAGTAGCTTACGAATGCATCGTTTTTAGGGCCGGAGTTTCACTGAAGAAGAAGTGAGAGAAATATGCGCTTCAGTTTTACGAGGTGAGTTTCGATTTCACTTAGCGATGTATGTATCCAGGTTTCTTAAAGTAATCTTAATACTAGACTTAATGTAATGACGTAGGGCTTAACAAGGGATCATTTCAACTAATTTATCCAGGAAATGTCGTGCGCAGCAGTTACTTCTCATGTTTAAAGATAAGTTTAATTTGCTTTATTTATATGCTTCAGAAAATATGGAGGAGTTATCTTCAAAGCTTCAGGGTCCTCCTGGACCACCTGGTCGTGGTAAAACTGGTCGCTCGGGTCCTCCTGGTCCTCAAGGAGCTCCAGGTATTATCTTTCATTTTCCCACAGTTTAATGTACTTTTTGAGGAGAGAAACTACCTGGATTTCCAAGGAAAGGACCCGAGCTTAAATATCGTGGAAATAAGAATTCTAATTTAAAATTATTTTTCTGCTTACAAACAGACCAGATGGAAGATTTGGTTCGAGGACTTCAAGGCCCTCCTGGGCTACCTGGGATAGGTCTACCAGGCAAACAAGGTCCACCAGGAAAAACAGGAATTCCAGGTAGTTCTCCCCTTCAAATTTTCATGCATGAAAACTCACTTTAATTTTCAACACATTTTCTTCAAATACTGCTTTGAGCAAATTTGTCTTTACATCAGATATTACTTCTTCAGAACGCCTGAATATTTTGTCAGTTTTTTGATCCTCGGTAAACAAAAACTTTTCTTCTCACAGGGGATCCTGGTACTCCTGGTTTGCCAGGCGAAAGAGGATTTATGGGTATGCCTGGGGTTCCAGGTCCGCATGGCCCACCTGGAAGCAAAGGTAAGTGTTTCTTTTACCACTCACCAGTTAGAAAATCAATTATGCTTTGATCATCTTATTTTCAAATATTTAGAGCTCAAATAATATATAAAACTGCACATGACAACAAAACTGCAAAACCGCACTTAAAGGACGTCTGTATAATAATAATGCTCTGTAGTAATGGTACATATCTTGAGACGGTTCCATAAACTCATTCAACTGAGCAAAACGGTCATCACCACGATCCCATGTACCATACCACACTACATTTTTCTAGTTGCTTTTGAAAGCTGTACTCCTAACGTGCTCAATCGATGCAATCACTCAGTTGAACTCTAGTGCGTTGCAATAACCTCTTTGAATCTTTTGACAAGAGCATGATTAATTGCATCTCATATTCGCTTGGATAAACAAAAAGTGTACTCCGGAAGGTATGCTTGAATCCCGTTGGCTACTTTGTAATAATTAAATACAAATAAGTTAATCAAACCTGCAATATTCGAATCACGTGTTTTTTAAAAGAAACACATAGCGGCTGTAATTCAAAGGTGTCTCAACTACTAGCATTACTAACAATCAAGCAGAATGATATGTGCTACGTTATATATATATATATATATATATATATATATATATATATATATATGTTTGTCAACGTTATGTCAACCAATCAAACCAGGACGCTATCCAACTCTACAAGACAGAATGGGTTTTAATGTGACGGTAGTGCCTTAGTAGATGTGATTTCCTAACAGCATTCATTTCTTCCAGGAGACAAAGGAGAAAAGGGTGATCGAGGTCCTGAGGGTGTTGGTGTAGAGGGACCAATGGGATTAAGAGGACTTCCAGGTTTGTCAATTTCTAGAGTTCTTCTTATTCATGATATAGTGATTGTTGCTGTTTTCAGAGTAACTAATTTGAAATTCTATTCTTTGCTACACAATCATAGAAATGAATATTGGAAGCTAAGTCAAGTTATTTTAGAAAGGAAATAGTAATTGCTGATGCTCTCTAATAATGTCTGCTCTAAGATATAAGAAACTTTTCCAAATAATTCTGTGAGTGTTGTGTAACGTGAATCCCTATTCACATTGCCCCTCGTTTGGCATTCATCAACACTTCCCATAAATAATACTGTTAAAGTATTTAAAATTAAAATATTGAGAGAGAACTACCAAAGATCCTACTTTACAGACAAAGAAACCCAAATTTTCAGCAGATCAATCATTTTAACTTTGTATTGTGTACAATCGTAAAGTTAAATTGAACATTAAAATTTGTAATTCTTGTTGCAAATACGAAAAGTTCAAGAAAAGAAAAGCAAGCTCATACAATAAGCTTGCTATTCATAGTTCTTTTGAAAATCTGAAAAGACGCATAATTTGCATTTGAATCGGATTCTGCCTTTTGAAATACAATATTAGCGATACAAATTATTCTTGTTTGGTGGCTGGAGATTTTAATCGGAGCATTTTGATAAGTTTTGACCTTTGTAGAATGCGTATTTCTGATATCCTAATATACTAAAGTAAAGTATACAAATATAAAAAAGAAAAAGTTGAGAATAAAGAAAGATAAAAGTTTCATTGAACTAGACCCGTCAGTACTTAAAATATGCAGTATTTTTCAAAATGTATATATCCTTATGGACGAAGAACTGGAACACGACATATATATATACATACATACATACAATAAAATACGTAATTTACTACGTAATATGTAATAAGTGTAAATGGAGTAAAAGTGCTATTTTTAATAAAACCTTGATACCCTAAGGAATATATTTTTGAAACAAGTGGTTCATTAAAAAAATTAAGCATATACCATTTTGAGCATTGTTTATACTAATGTACGATTCCCGATTTGTAAGCGCATTGATGTTGCTGATTCCTTCACGAGAAGTCCACAGTTCGTCCATCGTAGAGTCAGTTGTCGGGCAAAACAAAAAAGTTTATTGAAATCTTTTTTTATGCTCTTGAGTGTAACCCTCCTTGTGTGTGTGCTTTATAGCAAACAAGTAATTAACTATTTTTTATAAATTTGATATTCTCAAGATTTTGAATTTAGCACAACAAAACATACTGTTTCAAATTTGAATAAAATTTGGAATCAAAATTATAAAAACTGATATTCAAGAATAATGCACTAAACTTGGTATTTTAAAACTTTAATTTTCAACTGCATAATCTACTTGTTTAGAAACTACCATTAGCTTTATGATAAAATAGTTTATTAGTATAGAAAACTGTCCACAACCTTTCTGTATACGACGTTATCTGTTAAAAAAAACGAGATGTCCTCTTAACTTTCCCTTAATAATTGATCCCGGACCGTCGCCAATTGCCCCTTGTGTTAGTTGTTTCAGTGCGAAGTCAATTCAACTACCTACTGTTTGTTCGTCGATTAATTAATTTTTAAGAATCAGGTTAATAGGAAGCAAAACGGGAAAGTGGCGAAACTCGCAGTTAACACTTGCGGAATGCGCTCCGAGTCGTCAACTTCCATTTTTATGTCAAAGCATTCTAGCATAACGCAGTTTAAAACCTAAACATTTTTATCAACTTGGACATATTCAAAATGTTCTTCTACTGTAGAAAATTATAACGAATATACAACAGTTAGGGTTTTCAAACGCTTCAAATATAAAGAAGCAAACAAATGAATAACATCCTGTGATAGACCAAAAATCCCAATGATTTCAGTAATTATATGGTAGTTATCTTTCCTCCATGAGTTCTAAAAATATTCGATCTTCTAGGTCCACCTGGACCACAGGGCGCAGGTGTACCCGGTAGACCAGGAGATCGTGGACCACCGGGAAGACAGGGTTCGAATGGTGTCCGGGGAGTACCTGGACCACAAGGTCCTCCTGGTTACTGCGAAGTCTGCAACTATCAAAATGGCGATCTGGTCAACTACTTACAGCCTCCTCACTCGCAACTCATGAAAGGGAACACGGACAACGACTGACAAACTGGTTTCTAAGTCAAACACTGCCAAACATCGACGGCGGACAAGCTCCTCCCACTTCAGGACATCTCCATCCTACTGGGAAGTTTCGAAGAAGTTTCTTCTGTATCTAAATTGCTGAATCGATGTGTACTTTATGCAAATTTACCAAAGCAAATCAAGAATTTCCCTTTTCCTTTTAAATCCTCTTTCTGTGAAAAAATTACCTCCCTATTTTAGGAGCAGTTTTTTCGTCTCATAGTTTCAATCCTGTGGGATAACACATTGAAATCAATATCTGAAACGTTATTGCTTAATAACCGTCCCCATTCAAAACTGGATTGATCTTAATCTATTGGCTAAATCTATTTTCGAAAAGTTGAAATCCATTACCAGCTTAAGGTAAGATATTTAATACACCTGTAATTTATATTCAGTTGAAGACTTAAGAGTTAGTTTTTTAATTAAAATGATTAGTTACGACTTAAAAGTAATTGTAATTTCGAGAACATTAGCTATATTTATTAATGAAAAATTTCTACAATACAAAAATTAACTTCTAATTATCGCCATATTTATTTTACTTAAGTTTGTCGCTTCAAAACATGCATTCTACAAAGTATTTTTATTTGATTCTGAAAAACCTAGTCTTGACACTTTCCAAAGGTATTTGGAAAAGTAGTTTTATAGGGAGGTGAGGAGAGATTCATTGTATTGTGGTGATGTCCATTGTATTTCACGAAATTTTATTATGATCTTATTGCTTAAAATATTGTGATATCTATGCCGTGTGTGCCTTCTACTTTGCTCAAGTATTAACACTGCCAATCTATATCAGTCGTCATCTTCACTTTTTTGCACTACTTGGGCTACAACGTTTGGAGAGGGTTTTAAACTCGTGCCTTTTTACATGCAAAAGAGAAGGTTCCGACATTAAATACTCAATGGAGTTTTCATAATCACATGGTGCTTGTAATTTCCCTAATAACCATAAGTCTTGAATTGTTTCTCGGTGAACTTTTGTGTGATTCATTTATGTTGCTTTTAACTTTACAACGAATTATTGTTTCTATTCGTAGCCTATTTTTCCCTAGACTTGATAGCATTATCAAATTTATAGAGGTGAAAAAGGCAATACATAATAGAAACTGTTTTTTCATAAAAAGAAGTATGTAAATCTCTGTTAAACATTTTGTTTGAAGCCTGTGATTTTGTGGCATTGTTTGATATCATTATTCATATATTTTCACACAGCTTTTTCAAATATTCGATTGTTCATGAAAAAATTAACTAACCATTTACTGTCTAACTATTAAGAGTGTTCGTGATTTATTGTTTTTTAATTTATAACGAAATGTGCCAGAGAGAGAATATAGTTTTTCATAAGTTTTAGATAAAATAAATATTTTGATTTGCCTCATGGAATTATTACTAAACGTATTGATTAGGTTTTCAAATTGCGTGTAGTGGCGGATTTCATAAGGGGCGATCGCCCTCCCCACCACCAAGCGCCTGACGAACGCCAACGTTTTTTTTTTTCAAATAATCTATAATTTTTTTTAATCATTAAGGGGGAGTCTTTAGCCTTGCTCTCCCTCGCACAGTTTATCCACTGTAACGTTTCTAGTCTTTAATTAGTGATTAGACTGGTTACAGCACAATACACTTTATTTAAAAGATAAATTTTAAAATTATTTACAAGTTGAGTTTATTAAAGAGTATGAGGGCACAGCGTAATTATGGTCGAATCTCACACAAATATTTTAAACTCTAGGTGTTTTCTGATATTGTGAAAGGTCATTTTCGCAAGATCTGTCTTCTTTTTGTTCGTGGGTTAGTTGGAGGTTACCAAAACTCTGATTCTCTCTAAGTTGGTAACGAAACCATTAATAACATTTTCAAAACTCACCGGTATTCAGGGGGACCTTGTTATTCATAACAACCAAGATCATAAGCAGGGATTAGAGGCCGCCACAAACTTTATTAAAACATACTAAAATCCTTCTCGAGATGTTGTTAATCAATATATACTTATCGCCATGAATTAATAGATCGGGATCGAAAACTAATACTATCAATCATTGAAACGATTCAGCTGTGTGGCAGGCAAAACCTAGCTTTGCATGGTCAACGAGATGATGGTTACATTAGACTTTCGTTGGCATAAACGGCAAATGAAGGAAATTTTCGTGCTTTGTTAAGGTTCAGAATGTCCGCTGGAGACGAAATTCTTCGTAAACATTCCGAGTCTTTTAAAACTCAGATCATAAGCAAAACTATTCAAAATGACATAATTCAATGTTTTGCCATGGAAATCCAGTCTCATATCAATGCACAAGTTCGTGAAACAGGTGTCCATAGCCTAATGTTTGATGAAACTACAGATGTTTCGCATATTTCTCAATTGATATTTGTACTAAGATACATGACTAGTGAAGCAGGAAGAATGGAAGTTCGTGAAAATTTCTTGACTTTTCTAGATATGTTTGCTGTTTTAGCAAAATCAAATAGTAGCACTCCTAAAGAAGCTACTACCGCGTCAACTTCGGCTGAATTAAAAGCGACTTGAGTTGCGATTGGTCACGAAATTATTAAGATAGTTAAGAATTTGGGACTGGATTCTTCCAGAATGGTTAAGATTGGTACAGACACGTGTAGTGTGATGCATCTAATCGCTGCGGTGCTGTAAAGGAAGTTCAAAAAATTGCTGTAAATCCAATCCACTGTCCATGTTTCAGCCACCGACTGAATTTGACTCGATCCAAATCTTTGTCCGTTTCAATAGTGCTTAATTCTGTTGACATCGCAAACAAGTTGTAAGTTTTTTCGGGGGTTCGGCGAAAAGAAATAACGTCTTCAAAAAACAAATTGGGGGACAACGTTCTGGACGTTTGCGAAACTCGATAGGTCGAAAGACACGATGGCATTAGGAAATTGAAAGCAGATCTCATTAAGATCGCGGGTGCGTTAGAGTAGATACCAACTTGACACTCCTTGAATTCAGCCCCCAAAGCAAAAACTCTTAATATATTCATTGTGGAATTCATAATTTATTTTTGCACTACTCAGTCTCTCAAAAGTCTTAAACGTAACATATGTTTTGAAGCAGTGAATACAAACCGAACGTTTGGACCTCAAGAAAGCTCGAGATACTGTCTCCAATGCAATCACGATAATAAGTGAATTTAAGAAAAATGGAATCCTATTTCGGGAATATATGCAGAGAGGTTGAGAGAATGTATAATTCGGGATTGAAATGAAAATCCCGCGTATTGTGGGACGCTAAGTTCATATATCAAATGCTCCTGCCATAACTCCTGAAAACTATTATAGAATAAATGTTTACTTACCTTTGTTAAACTCCGTCCAAGAAGACTTAAAAGACCGATTCGTACAAGCAAATCTGGATGTCTTATATTTACAAGATAGTGCCATCGACTCTTTTGGCGAGAGAGCTCTCCTGGCCCTGAGAAAGTTGATATTGCACGCATTGCGTGCAATATCAGCTTTCTTATGGAATCTTATTTCCTGCTTATAGCAAAATAATAAATGGCACTAAAGAGATACTGAAAAATAATACTCAAATCTTTCGTCTCTTATTTTTTCAAAAAAGAACAAAAATCTTTTGAATAAAATTCTATCTTATTAAGAAACTATTTCTTTATTCTAGTGTTTCTAAAGGTAACGTTTATAATTGGATGATTGGGGATTATGTCAACATATATATATAGATGGCAGCACTACAAAGTATTAAAGTATGATTCAAATTGAAGCCTGTCGAGAATGAAAAGTAGAGCATATATCGTTCTAAACAAAATGGAAAAAATTCTGCTTATAAAATAATTAAGATGAACCCAAAATCCTTTGAGGAGTATTGATGAGCATAAAATCACTGCGGATCACCACGTGCCAAAGAATACGAGGAATAAGCTTCCACTGTTTTGGCACTGGAAGTTGTCCAAGTGGTTCGTAAGATGTCCCCTTTTCATTCGATTTTATTTCGTGTTCTATAATTCGGCAACGGTATAATTTGTAGTTTATCCTAACAAATTAAATGTTCATTTATTTCTTTCATTCGTATTTCTTGTTTCCGCTTTGTTTGTATTTTCTGGGAGTTTTCCAAACCACTTTAGATAATTGTTTACCCAATGTATATATCTCCACACACGCAAAACAAGAGGTATTTGGCGTAATTTTGGAATGGTAATTTCCAAAATGTTCATTAGAAGTTTTTCTATTCGGGTTATTTGAAAACCGCCTAATTTTGTATTCCTGAACTAGCAAAGGATTAGCTTCGTTTAACAATTTTCCTTTCGTTAAAAAGAAAACACCACACTCCCTGCCCAGCTCTTGTGGTTTAAACTGCTTTGATACCTATGTGAGCTTTAGTTTCGCGATAGAGTGATTTAAATTATTTATCTGACACCATTAATTCACACAATAACTCACATCAACATATTCTACTCCATGCAGAAGTGAGACGGTAATCGAAAGGAAGAGTTCTTGCTCGCCTGTTCTAGTTGAGGGAAGAAGTAAACAGTTTCTGCGATAGCAAAAATCTGACCTAATAGAGCCTTTGTTGAATGAGAAATGGATGACTAAGTTTGGGTATATTGGGGACATTTTAAACCTTCTGAAATAACTTAATATTTTTCATCAGAGATGTTATATGAATATTTTTTACACTAAGAAATAAAATGGATGCGTTGAAAAAGAAGCTGGCTCTTTTGGATAGTCGCGTACAAAAGGAAGATATAGAAATGTTTCCATTTTTGGAGAATTTTTTTAATACTACTGATATCAACCCCAGAAGGTCAAATTCAACATAATAAGCCAACATTTAAGAGCGTTAGCTGAACACTTTAATAATTATTTCCCTAAAAATGAAGATCCGCATAAAGATAACCTCTGGATTAATAATCCCTTCATCGAAGATATAAAATCACGTGTACTTGATCCTCGTGAGAACGAAAAACAGATCGCGTTGTCTTCTGATGTCACTCTGGTGTCCATACATAAAATGCAATCATTGTCTCAATTTTGGATATCCCCCAATAAAGAATTTCCATATTTGAGTTATAAAGCTATCAAATTGTTGGTCGATATTTTGGACTTCCTATTTGTTTGAAAGGGGACTTTTTCAGCTCTGTAAGTAATAAAAACCTAACAGAAATGAAATTTTTGCTAGATCAAATTTCGTTTTCACCAGTTCTAGTTTTTTTTTAAATCCTCAACGATAGTCTGTAAGAGACAAAGCCAGTGTCATTCTTGTAAATTTCACTACTTTTTATTAGCACTTTAAATCAATAACTTTAGCACCCGAAGGCACAGTTTAACCAATTTCTTCAGCGATGAGGATCAAGTCCTCCTACCTGCATATATTCAGCATGCTAATGATTATAATTAAAAATTTCTTACCTCCAATTTTCCAAACCTTTGCTTTGATGAAGGTACAAATTACGGCCGCAGCTCCCACTTGTATTGATGTGTCTAAGGTGTAAAGCAAGATGACACGCTGAGATGAGAACTCAAACAACATTTAATTATTTTAAAATTAGGAGAAGGTATTACATGGATAATGGCATAGCCTACACGCTGGCACATGTATAAGTTGTATGGACGGCGCTCCACCAGCGCGTGGAAACATGTCGATCATGCAATGTCAGAACTCCAGCTCAGAATTTTTAAAAGTAAAGTTACAGTTCTGCTCCGCGTGACCTTTGGTGGGGGGTATGGATTCTCCATATATATACACACACAGTGATTGTTAAAAATTGCTCCCAGAATCAGCTGAAAACTATTTTTCTTTTCAATGACGTAATGCATTATTTAAGTCAGAGTATAACTGAGACAAGCATTCTAAAAATATAATATTTATTCAAATATACGAGATATTGTATAATTATATCTATTAAAACATCAAAGTAGTACTCAAACAAAACAATAATAGTTAAGAAGTATAACCTTTTCTTTAACAAAACACTTAAAGAGTGAAAAAAATATATATATATATAAACTAAAAATAAAACATTAAAAAACTGAATTAGATTTAATCAAATATAAAATAAAGCTTGCAGTACTAAATTTTGAGAAGTGAAATTGATAATATTTTCTACATAATTCAGCTTTTAATAAAATTAGGCGCACATGCGAATAGACAATCAACACTATTTAAAGTCTTATAACGAGTTGTAAAATGGAAAATGCACACCAGGGGACGGCAAACTTTTTTTTTTTTGGAAAGGGCCAAATTGTAAAATTTTTAGGCTTGGTGGGTCAGACAGCAAACTCGAAGATATTTGTATGGGTAATTCTCATAGAGCAACAACAAAAAAAACAGGTTCAAATTTTTTTTATTATGAAGTGATATTTTTACATAATATTGTATTCATGCACATTTTGTTGAAACAAAAACGAATAAATTATTCCATTTAATAGAACAGGTTAAATTATGTACTAATACGATTAATGTACTTGTTTTTTCTGAAGTAGTATTTAATCATACTAGAGTTCAAAGTTAGTAGGGGAGACCGGGGCTAGTAGTGACACTTTCGGTATTAGCCGTAATATTTTAACTGAGTGAAACATTCAGTGTATCATATCATTAGAGCAGGCCTTGAAATAGATTTTTTAATACAGGTTCACTTTGTGCACCTAAGTTTTTAAATTAGGTGCACAGGTTATATTTTAAATGCATATAAAAAAACGTAATATAAGAGCATTAATGTAATGTAAACTACTTTATTAGTTGGGTATGTTTATAAAGGTCAGTATATAGTAGGTAGTAAATAAACATATTTAAACATCTAAATTCTCCCTTCTCCGGCGCACGGCTGTCGCAACAGTCGCTTCAACAGCGCCATCTGGAAAATGTTTCGATCATCGGAAATTTCTGGTGGCATGGCACAAGTAAACCTTCCTCCTGTATAAACCCGTTACGGCCCAGCGATTTTGTTTCGCATAGTGTGTATTTAGGAATTTTAATTACGTTCCTTTACCAGTGCTGTTGTTATTCACAACTTAACAACTCGACTATCAGCCGTTACGTTACAGCACATAAATTGATTCGTTTTTAATTTATTCATGTAAAAAAAACAATTTTAACCCGCAGGCCGGATTAAAAACAGGTGGCGGGCCGTAGTTTTCTCACCCCTGATGTACACTAACGCTCGAACCTCTGACCAATTGTCAGATTTTGGGACGACTCGAAAGGAATTGCGAAAGAAAGCTGACAAGAGATGTATGTAGTCACGGATAAAAAAGAACAAACTCTTCCTTTATTTCAAACACTATTTATACTAGAGCAAATTCAAAGGTATTATTCAATAGGAAATAACGTCCTCTACAAATTCAAATCCAAAAAGAAATTGCTTAAAGCGACATCTTCATATGAAATTTTGCACAAACAACGAAATTTCTAATGTAAATACCATATTTTGGTGCCATAATCAGGTTTTGCATCATTAAATTAGTGTAAGTATGAAATTTCATGACTATACTACCTTTATATCCCGAGATATTCAATCCTAACATTTGTGTCAAGTTAAGGGATCATCACGACATAGAGAGTCGCTATTTGTAGATCGAGATTAATTATAATTATTGCTACCCGAATTTCAAATTTGAACACTATTTGAAACGTATTTTTCAGCGATACAATAAGTTATTACATTTATTAAGTGCGAACGATTTGGGTATACATTATCATATTTACTTTTACATTATAATATTTTTTTTTAATCCAATGGCGGGCATTATTGATTGGTAATTATTTTGCCACTACAAGGCCAGAAGTGATGGCCACTTGTGAAGGAGCACCCAATGGGCGACCATCATTACCCCTAACAAAGAACAGTACAATTTACATCCATGGCCTGACCCCGTATTCGAACCAGGAACCTTACGATATCCAGAGGCCAACCAACATCTTAACCACTAGACCGGTTGGTCGGCTAAAATATTACGATCCGAAAAACATCCATGGTTTGTCTGACGTTTTTTAAACTTTTGGTTACCCAAAATACGGAATATTAAGGAAAATTAAATGTAGCGCAAAAACTAATAATCGGAATGAGCTGAAATTTTGCATGGCCGTAATAAAAGATCTTCTGAATCGATTCCCATAAAAAATATAGGTTTCCAATTTATAATTTTTCAAACTTAAATTTAATAATTATTATTACAAACAAAAAACTTTTTAAAAACAAATAGTAAGTGGATTTTATTTGGTTTGTTTACAGTTTTTTTTTTCAATGGCAAGGCTGGGTACAGATTGCAAAGACAAATACAATACATAATACAATACAGAAATACAATACAGTACAGAATTGACCGAAGTCATTGTAGCCTTATACAAGGCCAGAAGTGATGGTCACTTGTGAAGGGGCACCCAGTGGGTGGACCATCATTGTCCCTAACAAAGGACAGCACAATTTACATCCATACCCTGACCCGGATTCTACCCAGGAACCTTCCGATCCAGAGGGCAACACCTTGACCACTAGACCGGTTGGCCGGCTTGTTTAACAGTAACATGGAACAAAATATCAGCGCTGTAGAAATGGTATTAAGGAAGGTATGCATAAAAGTCTAAGAAACGGATTTAACGTAAGGAGCTCCAATGTTTCAAAACTTCTTCGAAACGGTAAGACCTAATGACATGAAATCAGGTATCTGAATTAAAATTTTGATATACATTCTAAATTATGTGTTGAAATAGGAGTTCCTATTGGAAATTATAAATTTGGTGCTGAATTTTATATTAAGACGGTGCCATCTCAGGTGTTGTCTCGTCATCTGAAAAGTGGTTCAAAATTACAAGGTGTTGTCCTTGGATCTTTCCCTTAAGGGACTGATCCCGGACCGTCGTCAATATCCCGTTGTGTTGCTCTAGTACGACGTTAACTAAAATTACCATTATAATTACCATTGTCCTCGAAGTTTTCCCGTTATGATTTATCCCGGACTGTCGTCAATTGCCCGCTGTATTGCTCCAGTATGACGTTTATTAAAATACCTACCTACCTTCTATTCGCGGTAATAATTTGGTAATTTTTAATTAACGCCGTACTAGAGCATTACAACGGGCTATTGACGACGGTCAGGGATCATTCCTCTAAGGGAAAGATTCGAGGACATCACCACGTAATTTTGAACCACGGTCAGATGACGAGGCAACACCTGAGCTAGCACTCCACTCTCCAAACTTCCACACCAACCCGAGGACTTTCGGCCACGACAGATTTAAGGTGCACTCGCCGCTTCTACACCATACGCTAACAAACATCCATGCACTAACCTGGTTTCGAACCAGGAACTTTCCGATCCAGAGCCTCGATTCGAGGTAATAGTAATGGCAAATTTTAACTAACGTCATACTAGAGCAGCACAACGGCAACACGACGGTCCGGGATCAATTCTCTAAGGGTTCTCTAATGGTAATGGTAATTTTAGTTAACGTCGTACTAGAGCAACACAACGGGCTATTGACGACGGTCCGGGATCAGTCCCTTAAGGGAAAGATCCGAGGACAATACTTCGTAATTTTGAACCACGGTCAGATGACGAAGCAACACCTGAGCTGGCACTCCACTCTCCAAACTTCCACACCAACCCAACGTGAGGACTTTCGGCCACGACAGATTTAAGGTGCACCAGCCGCCTCTACACCATACTCTTAAAAATATCCATGCCCGAACCCGGATTCGAACCAGGGACTTTCCTATCTAGAGGTCCGGGATCGATTCCCAAAGGAAAGATCAGAAGGCGCCAATTTGAATCACGGTCCATTTGTAGAGAACAGCACCTGAGCTGGCATCTATCTCTCCAAACTTCCACATCAAGCCAACGTGAGAACATTTGAAGCCACGACAGATTTAACGTGCCCGAGCACCCTTTGTATACTTTTATTATAATAACTACCAACCAACCGGTCTAAAGTAATTTTTAAGTGGGCGTCAGTTCTACAGTGTTTATCTCGTCATCTGTCCGTTGTCAAAATTACGAGGTAGGTTGGTATTCAACTGGAGCATCTCAACGGGAATTTGAGACGTTCCGGGATGAATTCCAAAGGGAAGGATACAACAAAATTACGATGTGTCTTTGGATCTACGTTCGGTTGGTTGGTAGTTATTTGACGTATCACTGGAACATCTTCGGGTTTGATTCAGAACCGTGGCCAATATCCCGGTGTGTTTTTCCAGTGCGACGTTAATTAAAATACCTACCTACCTATCCTACCTTTCACACATTTTGGCTAAGGTAGGTAAATGTCCTCACGCTCGTCATCTGACCGTAGATTAATTAATACGTCTTCGGATCTTTACACCGGGGATTGATCTCGGACTGTCGCCAAAACTCCACTTTATTGCTCCGGTACGACATTAAGAAAGTGCCATTACCATTAACAAATGTCTTCACGTTGGCATGGTGCGAAAGTTTGGTGCTGTTGAGTCGAATGAGAGCGAAATGCAGCGCCCTATGCGGATTATTTGGAGAATTATATTTTGCACGTTATCATTTTGTAACCGTCACATTTCACTAGTTATCGCTTTCTTGACAAATGCTTTTACGCATCTTTTGGCTTTGACTTTTTTGAAGTCATTAGTGAGTCATCTTATCCCCGTCTTTCAAAGAACAGCTGTCGAAGAGAAGAAACACCTGCAGACGGGAATTGGAACGTCATGTAAACAAAGTGTGGTGTTAGAACAGAGTATAAAACATATTCTTTTTTTTTTTTGCACAATTGTGTGTGTACATATTTCGCACAATTGAGTGTGTACATATTTTGCACAGTTACAGATGTGTGTGTTTTGAATATTCATAACCAATTTTATTTTTTGTGTACCGTTTGGAAAGGGATATTTTAAGAAACTGTATGTTCTCCATTTTTGCAATTCATGAGTACACAAAATGCTAACACTACTACCCCCCTCCCCTGATTTAAGCAAAATACAAAAACCACTTAACTCAGAATAAAATGCTGATAAAACTAGCTTAATTTTGATTGTCAGGGGCTCAAAAACTGCTTTTTTTTTTTTTAATTTAGACAAATTTAAATGGGGAAGGGAAGAAATACTAAAATCAATATTTTTTGCGAGAACCCATGAGAGCAGATTTTATTATGGGTGAAAACACAGGAATGTTTCGAGCTTTTTTAAGATTTTATCACTGAAAAAAAAGGGAAATTTAAATATAGTAGCTACTATATAATTACTAAAATCAATGTGTGCATCTAAGAATCTCTCCTTTGAAACATTCCTTTCCTCCGTCGTAGGAAAGGAATGTTTCAAAAATATAATTGGCTTTGAACTATCAAAACATGTAGAGGAAAGTTGGAATATTTTAAAAAATCTCCTTATCATAAACAAATTTTGCAAAACTTTTTGCCAGCAAATATTTGTTTTTCGGAAAAATAAAACTGTCTGAACTCTGAAATTCTAATGTAGTGTGTATATGGATTTTGGAACTATTTTGTAATGTATTAAATATATACTATTTATAAAAGTGCCTTTGGGTGTAGTCCAGTGGTCGGCAAACCGCGGCTCTGCCACGAATCGATTTCGACTAAATACTGATAAAATTTAAATATCCCACCGGGGATGCGAGGAAGAAAGCAGTTGAGGAACTTTAGAAGAGTCATGAAAAATCAAATTCTGTATTTGATTTTTGGGTGCAATCTTCCAACAATGTAAATATTGCAAGCTTTATTGTTAGTCAAGTGAAGCAAACCATACACAGACGTTGATTACATTAAAAGTTATTTTATAAAAGCATCCTAAGAGCTATATTGCGGGATTTTAAGAACAAGGCATAAATTATTTTAAAAAAATAAAGAGTTACCACTGTTTGCTAAAACAGTAAAAGACAGAACAGTCAAAATGTCTTTGAATATAACCAATCAGCTAATCGAAGATCTTAAATTGATTTCAGCTTTAACTATAGCTGTTGACGAATCTTTTGTGACATAAATGACGCAGCGCACGTTTCACTTTTTGTTCGATTTATTTCGTCTGAGGGTCCTAAAGAACTTTTAGGATTATCGCCACTGAAAGGTTTGACATGTGGCGAGGATATTTCAAATGCTGTCATTGAATGCTTGGAGAAATATCATGTTCCACTCGATAAAATTGTTTCAATTTCACCAGATGGGGCAAAAAGTATGACCAGAGTGAGAAAAGGTTTTGTTTCTATTTTGAAGGAAAAATTAATCACGAGATACACTTGTTTTCCATTGCATCATTCATCAAGAAGCGCTTTGTGCGTGGACATTTCAAGAAATTTGCACTGTTAAGGAATTGGTGATTAAGATTGTTAACACAATTGTACTAACTAAAGCTCTTTGTCATCGCCAATTTAAAGAATTTTTAGTTTAAATGGAGAGTGAATACGCAGATCTTCTGCATAATAAGGTACGTTGGCTTTCAAGAGGAAACGTTTTAAAACGTTTCGCTCCCTTATTTGAAGTTAAAGCATTTCTCCATGAGAAGGGTGTTGACTATCTTGAACTAAAGGACTATCAGTGAATCCAAAAATTTTACTTGGTAGACGTTACGTCTTATCTAAATAATCTTAATCGTAAACTTCAGGGGAAAGGAAGCACAATTTGTTTGATGTTGGAAGAAGTGATTTCATTCGAAAACAAATTATCCCTTTTTGCTCAAGATTTTGAAAGAAACATAAGTTCATTTTCCAGGCCTGCTGAAACATTGCCAAGAAAATAACTCAGTAATTGACATTTACTATTTTAAACAATTTTAAATATGAGGGAAGCTTTTCTACGGAGGTTTCAGGAATTCAGAAATAGCATAGCGACGTTAGCCTTTGTTAAAACTCTCAGTGCTGACGTAATAGAATTTAATTTTCTACCTTTAATATTGACATTGGCGCTTTTGAAATGCAACTACTGGAATTTAAATACAAAAAATTATAGAGTTCCAAATTTGAACGCCTAATGCTGATATGGAAAAATTGGAGAAAAATAAATGTGATCTTAGTTCACAGAAAAAGTGGTCTGCTTTGAAAGACCCGGAGAAGGAAGACATGATAATTTTCAACACCTGGAATAGTATTCCTGAATCATACGATCAGTTAAAAAAAACTAGAATTCGCTGTTCTTTCACTTTTTGGCTCTACATATTCATGCGAACAATCTTTTTCAAGCATGAACCTTATCAAAAGTAAATTGAGAAATCGTTTTATTGATGAGAACCTGGAATCTTGCTTTAAATTAAAAAAACAAAGCCATACAAACCTGACTTATCCAAACTTTCCAAGGAAATGCAAGGTCATGGTTCACATTAAATGCGTGTTTTGTCATATGTTAATTTTAATGTTAAAAAAAAAAATTTTTTTTTGTCAATGAAAATAATATTATTCTTATGATATATATCTGGTTTTATGAAATATTAGTAGCTAGTTTAATCCAACTCCTAAAAACTTGGTTCTTGAAAAAAATTTTGCTCTAAAAAAAAAAAAAATCTTAATTGTTGTATTGCTGATCTTTGGCTCTTTTGACTAACGAGTTTGCCGACTACTGGTATAGTCAATTCAGGCAGGATAGTTACCTTCATAGACTGAGAGGTTTTTGAATTTAACGTATGTTAAAATTCAAGAAAAAGTAAGAAACGTGTATTTTTTTTGTTTTGTTCAAAAAACTTTCTGGCACGAGATATAGGCCGCAAAAGATAGGGCCTCGGGCGTCATTTCTTACTTGCGATCTTTGGCAAAATTTAAAAAAACTCTATCTCTGGAACGGTTTAAGATATTTTGTTGCGGTTTATTTTATTTGAACTATAATATCTTTCTGATTAAAATGATATCCTTCGTTTGGAAATATGTGATCATGTTCTCTCTTTCTGTAGCCTTCTCAATTTTTTTAAACCAAAAATAAGTTTTTTTTTTTTTCAAAATGCCAATCTCAAAATTTTGATTTTTTTTATTGTTGATCAGTACTATAGAGCAGTGCTCCCCAACCTTTTTATCGCCGCGGACCGGATCAACGTTTGATAATATTAACACGGCCCGCTGAGGGGGACGGGACGTTGATTGTTTATATTTTAGATTGCTTTGATTAAAAAATTTAAATTTAATTGTATTTAAACATGCCTTCAAAATAAAGTACAGTTACACCAAAAAATGAATATAAAGTGATTTAACATTTTAACTCACTATAACGCTAAATCAATGAGAACCCTGAGCTTGTTCTTTGCTACGAAATGGTTTCATCTGGGGGTAATAGGAGACAATGACACCCGAAGTGTGTTGCTTAGGTCCAGTTTATTCCGTTGTTTTGTTTTGGTTACTGTCACAGCAGAAAACCCCGCTTCACACAGATAGGTTGTCGGAAATGGCAATAGGGATTTAAGTGCTGTGGTGGTAATCTCAGAGTATTCCTCCATGACTTTAATCCAGAACACTGGCAAAGTTGTTGTCTCGAACGTAGTTTTAAGGCCGCCTTCATTTGCAATCTCCAGCAGTTGATCTTCTTCTTGCACAGACATGCTAGATTCGCCTGATTTGTTGATAAATGGGTCGCGGATCCATTCCTTACTAGTTCGTGGGTCTTTTGTGGTTCGGAAGTAGCGCTCGAACTCTTTTAAAAGCAAAGACAGGTGATCGTGCACCAACTGAGAGAATGAATATTTAGATTCAGTCTCGCCTAAAATACCCACTAATGTCTGAAACATGTCTAAAGATTCACTCGCCGTCCCCACAACTTAGGTTTGGTTATAAATGCAGCTACTTTGTCTGCCAACTTGAAAACAGTTGTCACAATTGGAAAATAGAGACATACAGAATTCATAATTGAAGCTCTAGTAACAGAACAAATTTCAAGTTCTTATTTACCACCTCCTAATTTGAGTGGTCATTTCATAGATAAGAACCTCACAAACCCGAGAAATACACCATAGTAAATAAAATGGAAATAATTTAATGTTCCTTCGGCGGCCCGGTACCATTTGATCCACGGACCGGTACCGGTCCGCGGCCCGGGAGTTGGGGACCACTGCTATAGAGTACTACATTTCTTCATAAGGAGAACTTCCACTTTTGAGTTTAACAGGTTTTATAAGGAATTGAAAATTTTGCCATACATTAAACCAGTTTCCATTACCACATACTCACATATTGGTATCATGAAATCAAAATCTAGACTTAATCGACATGTCATTTTCTGTCTTATTAAAGATAAGTATAACAGACACAACTTTTAAAACATACTAAAGCTTCCAAAATAGTTGTGCAAATTCAAAAACATATTACAGGTTCCACAGCATTTGTGCACTCTGCTTAGATCTGAAATTAGCAATTCAATGAACTAAAAATTTGTTTACCTGCATCAGTATATCTTCCTTTGATATTAAGTGATGCCTTTCTGTTGAATCAATAGGAACTGGGACACCCACAATCTTTAAAACAACGTGAATTGGAAGTGAGGACCTGGTGGTATTGCTGTTTTTAAGCTGTTAACTTTGCCCATCACTGTCAGTCCACACATGTGTTTTCTGAATTCCTTTCATAGATGTTGTTTGGTTTGATCATTCTTTCTTCAGCTGGCGGAATTCTTCAACTTCCTCTTTGGGTAACAGGTTGAGGGCTGTTGATGTAAATGACTTCACCACTCTTGTAAAATCCTCGGCATTCTGACTTGCAGTTGTACTTGGGGGTGGAAAGATTATGCTTTGTAGTGTAGAGCTTCAGCAGGGTTACTATACCATCGCAATTCCCCTTACCATGACCAGTAACGCTGTATACCCACTCCATTGGCACAAGCGACTTAGTCACTTTAAAAAGTTGGTAACGATTTTTGAAGTGACTAAGGGCGTATGAATTTTGCGTATTATCAACAATTCATGTGCTGAGTCATGTCCTCTGCCATCACTTATAATTGCGACACTTGTGATCTTGTTTTGAAAACATGTGACTTCTGTAAAAACTGAAACTTGGTTATTACTCCAGTGATACCCTTGTACTTCTTGTGATAGAATCAGAATAGTTCTCAGCAAAATCACAGTGAAGCACTAAACATAGCTGTTCAGCCTCTACATGACCCTACACTTCTGCAATGTGTTGATGCAATTTCTTCAGATGTTGGTGTGTTGCTGCTTTCAATGTTCATTTCCTAAGTTCGTCAATGAAGGTATCAATGGCAACAGTTTTCTTAATGAGCTGATTTTCCTTCCATGTTGCATATGTAACTTCAGAAGAGTAATCTACTAGGTTTTCCAGTCTAAGTGTATAAGGAGAGTTCTCTCTTTCCAGGGCAGTCACCACCGTACCTGAAACAAACAAGTTTCTCTCGCTCTACATCACAGACTACTAACCACTTCACACTTTCAACCAAGGTGAATCACTTCTTCACTTTGAAACAGTCTTGAAATGAGCACCCTTATTCCTAACTTAAAAAAAGTCTATTTTTTGCTAGTCTTTATATATCACTCTTTTATGGATATCCAAATATTCAGTGTGGCCCCAGTTCGAAGACTCAATCCTTTCCACAAAACACCATACAACTCAATCAGCAGAATTATCACAAAAGCTTACTTAAGTGCTGTTGGACCACAAATTTGACGAACTGGGTTTTTTTTTGCCTGTTGACAACTAAACTGTGAATTCATGTGTTCTCCCTTTTATATGCTTGGCTAAACACATAATTATATGGATGGTTCCAGATTGTTCTAGAAGAACTTTAATGACTTGAAAGGTTCTATGTAAAGAAAATCCAGAAGAATAAAAACTTTTCACCAGTTCCAACTTTGAGTTTAATTTATAATTTTTATTCCATCGCATTGACCACATTGGTCCAACTTGGATTTCTTAAAAAAACATGAAAAATTTCAGAACCAAAGTGGCGTGTTCTCCTTTTCAGGATATGTATGCAACTCCTGTAAAATTCCCAGAATTTTTGAGATTGCTGGTTTTGAGAAAATAATTTTTTTTAAATGCATAAAGAAATTAGAGTCACGGAAGCTAAAACATGAACATTGTTTATCAAACCTGTTAAACTCAAATGGAAAGTTATCTTTTTCAGGTAATGTAGTACTAATCAACAGTCAAAAATCAAAAATTTTAAAACTGGCATTTTTGAAAAAAATAATTATTTTTGGTTTTTCAAAAAAAATTCAGAAGGCTACAGTAAGAGGGACGCATATTTCCAAACGGAGGATATCGTTTTAATTAGAGAAATATTATCTTTCAAATAAAAAAAACCGCAACAAAATATCTTGAAACGTTTTAGAGATAGAGCGTTTTAAAATTTTGCCGAAAATCGCATTTGAGAAATGGCGCACGAGGCCCGATCTTTGAAGGCCTGTATCTCGGGACAGAAATTTTTTTCAACAAAACAAAAAATACACTTTTTTACTTTTTCCTAAATTTTAACATACGTTAAATTGAAAAACATCCGAGACTATGAAGGTAACCCTCCCACTCCTTCTCTTGCCTGAATTGATATGGAATATACCCTTTACATACTTGGAAATGCATTACTTACTGAGATAAAATAAATAAATGTATCGAGAAATTATGTTCTGGCGTTTTTGCGTATTGTAATTACATTTTGAATTCATGAATTAGCAATGACAATATCAAATGTCGTGTTTCTCAGATATAGCATAACATTTTATCACGCTCTCTTGCTGGTTATGTAATAAATTTCACAAATGTTACTAGCTATATTTATTTAAAAGTTTTGGAATTAGACACAGTTAAATTTAGCATAAAACAGGTGTGAAGTTCCCCGTCGCCTCACCAAAGATGGGTAGGGCCGTTGGACACCACGGGGGATCCCCCTCTTGTATGGGGAAATGATTCCATTTGGAGAAGGGGTAGAAAAGAGGTACTTGCACGGCCAGCGAGGAAAGGAGGCGTGTTGATTTCGTGCTGGAGATCGATTGGGATTTTTTCCCGATCGTGTATGATATAAATAATGTTAATATACAGAGGCTGTTCACACATTCTTTAGACAATGTATATTGTATTCGCAAAACTAAATTACATAAAATTCTTGTGTTTTAAATGTTCTATTTGATAGCCCTTATGAACTATCTTTCGACACCGTAATTTCCAGGATAATAATACCTTTTGAAGTGTCAGAAGAGGAATTCTATCACATTCCTCCTCAACAGCTTTCCAAAGTCCTGTAAGGGTTGTGGGACGACGTTTGGATAATGCAGATTTTAAAAGTCCGAAAGCACAAAAATCCATAGGTGATACATCGGGAGATTTAGTAGGGATATCAGTCAAGGGTATGGCCTTGATACCGGTTTTTTGTTCCATTTCTTTTAGGAAATTTACAGTGGATTTTGATGTGTGACTGCTAGCTTTGTCTTGATGGAGTTCCACAAATTGATGACACTGTGGGTAAAGCGATGGTATTTCATTCAGAAAAATTAGCGATAAAATATGTTCCCGATAGTATTTGGAGTTAATCTTGACATTTTTTTCCACTCTCTTTATTTTTAACTTGCCATTATATGAAAAACCAGCAACAATCATGAATCCATTAGAAAAGCTTTCTTTCGATTCTGTGAACCATGTACTTACATTTTTTTCTCCACTTTTATGATAATAAATGACTCTTTTTTTTGCTACAATCATTTAAATACACACATGATTCGTCTATTGTGATAATTTTTTTCCATTTTTCTTTGGATAATTGTTTCTCATATAGAATTCGGCAGCGTGTCCTGCGTTCAGCGATATGCTTCGCAGAAAGACGATGCACATTGTGTTTTTTCGCTTTCCTAAGATTTATATCAACGTTTATCATTTTGTTTACAGTGGATACCGAGCATTTTAATGATTTTTCAACTGTCCTTTGACTAGGGTAATTGGTAATTTTAGTTAACGTCGTACTAGAGCAACACAACGGGCTATTGACGACGGTCCGGAATCAGTCCCTTAAGGGAAAGATTCGAGGACAACACCTCGTAATTTTGAACCACGATCAGATGACGAAGCAACACCTGAGCTGGCACCCCACTCTCCAAACTTCCACGCCAACCCAACGTGAGGACTTTCGGCCACGACAGATTTAAGGTGCACCAGCCGCCTCTACACCATACGTTTACAAACATCCATGCCCGGACCCGGATTCGAACCAGGAACCTTCCAATCTAGAGGCTAACACCTTAACCACTATACCGGTTGGTCGGCCCTTTGACTAGGGGGATTTTCTTTTAACATTAAAAAACGTACCTTTGCAATAGTTGAAGATGTCCGTTTCTTCCATGGATACTTGTTTGGAATTTTTTGTCTCACTTGAGGCTCCAATTTGACATTTTTTTCCTTTCTTGTTGACGATATTACTTATCGAAGCTTTAGATATCACAAAACCATGACTCTCACATCGTTTTTGGATAACGGAATATGAATATTTCTCTTCGGAAAGACCATAAATATAGCCTTCGAACCACTGCTTCGTTAAAAACGCCATTTTGAATAAAAACAAACCTCCCAATCAGCAGACGATAATTTTGACTTTTAAAAACATAGTACAACTGCAATTATTTCTTTTGCAGCAAACAATTTTTTATTACCGCTAACCAAAATCGTCTAGATGTGGTGATAATAAATTTGAAATCTTCTCATGGACCAGTTTTATTGTTTGGGGGACGACAAGGCAGAGGATTTAGAAATCCGCCGAAAGAAAGAACAGTCACAACAGGTAAATTTGACACATCATAAATTGGGTTTTTAATATTTCATACACGCGTTTTCCATAAATATAATTAATTAAAAGGATAGTAATTTTTCATACACTCATTCTTTGACTACAAAGCCTAACGCAGACTATATATTAACCCCCGTTCTATTTGTCTTAAATCTGTAGAGAGAACTAGAAACCCTTCAAAATCCCCATAGTAATAACACTGAGTAATATTACGATGAATTAAATACAATTAAATTCGAGAGTAACGCCTGGTATTTCATCTAGTCTTTTATAATGCATGTGAAAAATAAAGTATGGCTGTTAACGAAATGAAACCTTTTGGAACCTTCATACAAATTCAAAACATATCCAAAAATATAACTCAGTTGCGACATATTATATCTATTAGTAAATATTTGTGTATCCATCATATTTATTGGGCGCGATAGCCCGGTTGGAAGAACAATGGTCTAGCAGCCGGTGTGCTAGGGTTTCGATGACATTTATAATTTTACTAAAACTGAATGAATAAAGCCCATGTGGCATATTTTCAAACGAGAGTGATTTTAGGTGGTCTACCAACAAATTTAAAGATCCTTTTAGGAAAAAGCTTATTTTTCGTCTATAAGCAAAGTCCGAGTTGAAACATGCAATTCAAATTTAAATCATTTTTACAATTCTAGTGATGGATTAACCACTAGACCTATGCTAGGGGGAATATTGTGTAAATAAACATGTTTCATGTTTCCAGCCAAGTTGAAAACTTTTCTTTTTAAATTTTACTTTTGCTGGAAATTAGTTACTGCTTTCGTTGGACTACATTACAGCAGTCAGTGGCGGATTAAGCGGTAAGCGGACTAAACGGTAGTGTAGGGCAGGTCTTAAAATGTCTTTTCATTAGGGTTCGAGGAAAGTTGTGACGGCGTCTTTAGAATCTGCGTTTTTAATTATAGTGAAAAGAGTTTTTAATAGAAGATGGTCAGCAAGAGCAGATGTTGTATTAGCTATAAAACTTGGTTTCACACATGTAAAAGAGGCTTTAACTGAAATTTCTAATTCAGAAGAAAAAAGTTACCATAGTGGGACCCCCGACTTGACTTGATCCGCCAAAGAGAGCAGTAGCGTTCATACGGTAGTTAGAACTTCACGCCCCAACGATCGACAGGAATAAGGTCTTTACCCCCCATTGACTCCCCTGGAAAAAAAAAATCGTCAATCTCAAAAAAGAAAACAATACATTTCCTCTGGCAAATTTCGGAATACTAGTAAGACCAAGGAAATAATGCGGGGTCGGGGCAGAGGACTCAAGTCCCCAGGGCAGGAAGTCCGTTTTGTAATGCTTAGATGTTCCATTTCAAATCATCCTTTCTTGGCATCTTCCATATAGTAGCGCTCCTTTGTTAAGAAGTGTATGAGTTTTCAGGGGGAGTCTGTAAAGCAATTTCTTGGGACTAGTCAAACCTATTTTCCCATGAGTAACTGGTAATTAACTTCGTACTAGAGCAACACAACGGGCTATTGACGACGGTAGGGATCAATACTTTAAGGGAAAGATCCCAGGACACCTCGTAATTTTGAACCACGGTCAGATGACGAAGCAACACTTGAGTTGGCACCCCACTCTCCAAGCTTCCACGCCAACCCAACGTGAGGACTTTCGGCCACGACAGATTTAAGGTGCACCAGCCGCCTCTACACCATACGTTTACAAACATCCATGCCCGGATCCGGATTCGAACCAGGAACTTTCCGATCTAGAGGCTAACATCTTGACCACTATACCGGTAGTCGATGGAAAATAACTGATCGCATGATGCCAAAAGTAAAGGAAGGAATCATATCACAAACGGTTTACAATAAAACGCTATCGAATGACAAGAGCAAGATAATCATGCAGAAAAATAAACTTTGAAGCATAAATAAAAGAGTAACAACAATAATGAACAGTTCAGTCACGAATACGGATAAGGGAAATGCAAAACGCAACTAGCAAATATATCAATATTTGAATAGACAAATAAACGCACATGAATACATTAAAAAGGCAATGCGTATCCAAAAGAAGTTTTGCAAAAAGGAATATAAGAAAAGGTAATGGTAATTATTAGTTAACGTCATACTAGAGCAACACAACGGGCTATTGACGACGGTCCGGGATCAGTCCCTTAGGGGAAAGATTCGAGGACAACACCTCACAATTTTGAACCACGGTCAGATGACGAAGCAACACCTTAGCTGGCACTCCACTTTCCAAACTTCCACACCAACCCAGCGTGAGGACTTTCGGTCACGACAGATTCAAATTGCTCCAGCCGCCTCTACACGATTCACTTACAAACACCCATTCCCGGAACGGATTCGAACCAGGAACCTTCCGATCTAGAGGCTAACACCTTAACCACTATACCGGTTGGTCGGCAATATAAGAAAAGGATATACCATTTATTTTCATACACGACGCTCCACCACAGAAGGACAGAACACATTCCACTACGAGGTTACAATTAACAATACAGAATACAACAGCGCAAGACGCGTGCCCAAATCAAAATTGGTTGAAATTGAACTGCCCTTACACGCAATGCATTTTTTTTGCCAAGTGTGCGAAACATCGAAATCTGTTGTAATCCATTTAGACTCTGGGCGCTGCATTTCGCTGCCAAAAGCAACTTGCCGCGGTTCCAGTTCAAATGTTGATCTCGTCATCTGATTATGGTTCAAAATTACGTGGTGTTGTCCTCGCATCTTTTCCTTGGGGATTGATCCTTTTCTAAGTCAACAGCCTGTTAGTTTGTTCTATTGCGATGCTAATGAATTAACCAATGGATCCTTTCATTCTTTTTTTCTATCTTTTTAAATGATTAGGGGCTTCAAAAAATTTTTTGACAAAGGAATGGCAATGTTTGAAATCGCTTATTGCATAATCGTTTGTCTCTCCTGCTTATCTGCCTGTTCAAGTTTTGACACCAACCGAACTTGTAAATAAAGATGGAAGTTGCAAAAAAATTAGAAGTAGCTGGTTCAACTGCCATAAATAAGAATAAAAATGACAACTTACCTGTTCCGCTGAATACCTGTTGGACATTTTGGATTGATAAGTTAGCTAAGTTTTCAAATTTATTGTTTCAGTTTCATTGTTCTATCGCAATTCCAACGAATTTACGCACTTGTATATGAATCACCCAGTCCCTGACCATCTACCTGTAATAGAACATATCTTCGTATTTTTCATTCGAACCAGCTATCTAGTCAACCAATCAATCAAATTGATATTTTTGCCAAAGAATGAACTAGAATAAATAGTATCGAATCTGAAGTCCACTAATCATATTGATAAAAATTATTAAAAAGTCATGCCAAATTATTGAGATTTAATGAAATTACAGGAAAATGGATTTCTGATTCATGAGTCTCGCTCTTAATCTCAATTATATTTCTTAGAGGTAAATATTTATTTTTATATACATTGTTTCTATTTTAAAACAAACTTTCAATCTACTGATAGAGCAAATCTGCTAAGTAAAATTGATCTAACTGGACAACACTGGTTTTAAATTTGAAGTTTCATGACTAAGTGTTCAATGCTTGTTTTGGGTAAATTAGAAAAAATTAGCTTGTATCGAGTATTTGAACAGGTGGTCAATTCCTGGAAGAGGATCAAATACTGTAATAAAATAAGTAAATTGTCAGCTGTCTCAAAAATTCAAGACGAAGCTGTAGGCAAAATTCTGAAGAAATAAAGATGCAATGAGTGACATGATTATGTTTTTAAGAAACTGGAAATTGCAGTGACTTTAGTTTCTGTAACAATACTGCCAAACTATTTAATATAGCAATGTTTATTTACTGATTTAATATTAGTTTGGTATATATGTTATCTTGTTTAATTGATTAATATTATTTCTATTCAATATTGTGTTTACGAATTCAAAAGATAAGTTTGTTATACTTAGAATATCATGTAAAAAATGTTTAGCTTTGCTGTATTTGAAAGAAATATATTGGTAATTGCTAAAATATTTGCACAAATGTTTCAGTTTGAATTTTTATTTGAAAAATAAATTGTAGTCAATTACTGGATAGGTGGTCAGTTACTGGATGTGTAGAAAGTAGGTAAATGGTCAATTTGTGATCGCCGACCAACCGGTATAGTGGTTAAGGTGTTAGCCTCTAGATCGGAAGGTTCCTGGTTCGAATCCGGGTCCGGGCATGGGTGTTTGTAAACGTATGGTGTAGAGGCGGCTGGTGCACCTTAAATCTGTTGTGGCCGAAAGTCCTCACGTTGGGTTGGCGTGGAAGTTTGGAGAGTGGGGTGCCAGCTCAGGTGTTGCTTCGTCATCTGACCGTGGTTCAAAATTACGAGGTGTTGTCCTCGAATCTTTCCCTTAAGGGACTGATTCCGGACCGTCGTCAATAGCCCGTTGTGTTGCTCTAGTACGACGTTAACTAAAAATTACCATTACCAATTTGTGATCAAATCACTATTTTGAACTTTAGAGATCAAAATTCTACTAAACTGTCAAATGTTAAAAATTGTCTACAGTTAATTTTAATCACCTTTCTTACAAGGTACTAAATACAAAAAAGTTTTCTAGTGCAGTTACAAATTGCTCTAGTGGAAATTTTTCATCAATAATGTACTTTAACTTATTTAATATTTGTTTGCCGTACTCTTTTAAAACTCAGTAATGTTTCCATACCTATAATGGTGTTATGCTGTTGCTCGTTAACTGTGAAAGACATTGTACAATAATGCAAAATTTTTTTGTCTCGTCATCTGACCATGGCTCAAAATTATATGGTGTTGTTCTCGGTTCTTTGAATTTGATCCTGTACCATCACCAATAGCCTGTTGTATGGCTCCAGTGCAATGTTAATTTGTTACTATTTCCATCTTACAGTCTCAAATTGATCAAGAGAAGATTTAAAGCAATGTGCATTCAACAAGATGAAGTAGCATACAGATCATGCAACAATGCGAATTTTAAGATGCATTTCCTGGCAGGGAGGAGTAGTGCATAAATCTGTTGATACCGATTGGCTCCCTCGTTTCCCTGATTTAACAGAACTAAATTTTTTTTAAGAGATACTTAAGGAATAAGTAACAAGTAGATAGCAAAATCGATCAGCTTCATGAAGTAACTGATCTTTAGAAAGAGGCTCAAACATAATGAAAAGTGTGGTCCAAAGCCGCATGCAGCACAACCACATTCGATATACAAAAAGAAAATGCTATTGTTGAAAAGGTCATTCTTGAGTTAACCTTGAATTTTCAGATTCCAATAGTAATTGGGTAGAGATGTAGAATATGCTACGTTTATTGCCAAGAGGGCGACCAAATGCAATAGCGGCGCAGTGGATGCTCACCCAGCCTGATGATCATCGAAGTTAAGCACCTCCGGACGCGGTCATCACTTGGGAGGGTGTCGGAACTTGTACGGCAAACTGCTGTGGTATGGAGTGAAGTGCTTGCCCCCACATGAGAGAGAGGGCGACCAAACAAGTTGATGGTTCCGCGGACGGAGGTGGCGCTATCTAACCTTCAAATAGCTGACTTTCATTTTATGCTTATCCAGCCAATTTCTTTCATTTTTATTTTAATGTTCTCAATAAAATGATGCAAATTAATTTAAGTACACACACAGTATGATGGGGAGATGAGCTCCTTTGCAGCAGGTGTTCCGTAAGTGATTTGTCCAGTCAAATCCACACACAATGAACCTTTCCATAAATGGAATTGTAAATGAGGAATTTTTTTGTAGATAAGTCACAGTCCTTTTCTGGGATCCTGGTAATCCACCAGATATTTTTCGGTGCAACAAAAATCAATGAAGCTTTGTTTTCCCGTCCATAAGTGAGATGGAATTTCATTGCGGAATTCTACCAATTTACTGAGTATTGTGTGGGCAACTTGATGGGGATATTCCTGGGCAGAGATCAAGATATGGAATTGAAAATTAGGATTTTTTTTGTAACCAATGTATCTGGAGGAATTTTTTTTAGATAAGTCACAGCGTATAACGCACAATCCCCGCCTGCCAGGAAGACAATCACCGTTGGCTTCCATGCATCTAAACCACTATACCAGGAGGAATTTTTTTGTTGATAAGTCAAAGAGTATAACGCACGACCGCTGCCTGCTAAAGAGTTAAACCTGGACCTAATTGATGAAGTAATGGACATGTTTAGAGTAAATACCTCACAGAAAAATTAGAAGATTTGCTAGTAAAATTTGTTCCATTGTGTTAAAAAGGTTTTTTCCTTTTTTGAAAGTTATTCCTGTTTATATATTTGATATTTTACTGTTGCAAATGCAAAATTCGCGAGGGGTAAACCCTATTAAAACAAAATAAAAGTGCAACTTACTTGAAAGAATCAACGAACAAATACCCTAATCAACGTAAATCCAACAAACAAAGCAACCGCTCGCACCACAAACTACATAAAATTAATTAAAGAAATGGCAAAAAATACAAAAGAAAATAGAATAGGGTTGCCTTAGAACTGCATGAAATTGAAAGTTACCACATTTGGTAAAAATTGCCATATGTTGTAACGTAGCATATACTTCATACCACTCAAAAAATGTATTTTTCAAAAGTAATTCTAACACAAAATGGTGCACTTGCATAGAAAACACTATATTTCATTTTTTGTAATTGTGCATTCAAAATAATGAAACTCAAATTTATTAAATGGCAATTTACATCATCTAGGAAACTCTTTCATTAAAATAAAAACAGTTCTATCATAAAATTTCTTTAAATATTTTATTTCATTTATTCATTTTCTATTTATTCAAGTAAATATATTTTTATAGTTTTCATTATGTCTACACTATTTATATAAATCTAATCCTAACTTTTAAATACCTATTTTCAATTTGGTCTGAGCATTGGTATAGTAGTTATAAAGAAATGAGAGAGAGAGAGAGACTTGAATTTATTACAGAATGCTAGGAAAAAAACAGTTTGTCATAGAAAGTTAATTGATATTCTCAAATACATGCACATGCATTCACCAGTGAACAATCTTTCAAATTTAAACTAGCTTCATTTCTATTGATATGCTATTTATTTACGATTCAAATTTTAAACATCTTTTTTTGTATTCTATTCCTGTTTAAATGCTAGGACTGTTGAGTGTAAACACGTTTAATTTTTTCATGTGCTAGTCAGCTCTTAAAAATTTGTATTGTTTTGAAAAACTTATTTTTCTATTCTTTTTAGTGTTTCTTATTAGGGCACTATTCTGTATCGCCTAAACTTATTAATGAATAATGTTTTAACATGATGGGAAAGGGTCAAGAGAGTGCCAAGCTCCATTTTTACTCTTTTGAAATCTATGGATTTGATCAAATTTTCAAATTACATTAAATAAACATTCTACGGAAATTGAGTTGCTTGGCACGCTGTACCACCCTATCTGAAAAACCAACAAAACTATTTTATTCAAAAAATGTAAACTTCCGATTAGCTGCGGTCTCTTTTTCAACTATACATTATTAGCTTGAATCATATTTGAAGGAGGAACTACAATACAGTATACCAGCAGACTCGCCTCTTCCATGCTTGTGTAGGTACACATTGTTCACATTAGGGACCAAACCATTGAGAAGCACCAACAGGTCAGCATCTTCCCCAATGATGATTTGTTTAGAAGCTGATACCACCCTTCTTGGAAAGTGCTCTCTTCGTAATGTCGACATCTGCATCTTCCACAGCCTGCTTTACATCAATGCTGTGTTGAAATGCGTTGCAAAGCAATGTGATGAGACGTCGTTTGTTCCATTCCTTAGTAAGAAATTTCTCCTATGTTACTGGGACGAGTGTTGCTTCGTCTAATAGCCCTGTAGTTCAATAACTATAACCCGTAGAAAAAAAAATCATATACAAAAGTTGTAAATTTTGTCTCCTACAACATATTGATAGCAATTACTTTTCTATCTGGATTCCATAGAAACAGATATTGAACAAAAACCGAAAAAGTCAGAAATTTTTGATCTTTCAAAATAACTGCTTGCACAGGACTTTCGTTTCCATAAACTTGGAACTTTCCAACACTTGGTTTATTACTATTGGACTTGGTCCTTCAACATATCCAAAAATTAGATATCCTCTACCTTTTACAAGGAAGCCCACTTTTTGGTGCAAATTGACTGGGCCTTTAGTGAAGACAGAATGTAGTGAAATGGAAGCCACCTGTTGAGAAAGAAAGCAGGAGTCACGATTGGCCAGTACAGAAGCTAATTTTAGAGTCCAGTTCTCATAACTCGCACATCAGTTCGTGCGTATTTGTTAAACTGTGAATGTGTCAACTAGCAGTTGGACTGTGTTTAAACTGTCGTGCTTGAATTTAGTTTTGTGTTTACAAGTTATTGAAAAATGACTGAAAAGAGAAAAAGTGTTCTTATCAATTCACAAGGAATTAGAATTGATTAAAAAAGTTGAAGCAAGTGAGCAATGACGCAGCTCTAGCACACATTGACAGGCTCATTCAATATCTGTCGGAGGAACAAGACAATTCACTACTTTGTGACAAAATGTTGAAAAAACTTCAATCTCAAATGAAAAATGGTGTTTTAACACAAAAACAATTGATCTGTTTTTTTTTTGTGAGAAGTAAATTAACGAACTTTTAAAAGTGCAGAAATCTACTGTTTATAAATTCACAATTGTATGTATAGGCACATTACTGCAAATAAAAATTGTTCGAATTCATTGTTTTCGTGTTGATTTATGCCCTTTTTAGTCATTTTGCAGATTATTCTCGGTTGGCGTACCACTCCATTCCACAAATAATCTAGAGTTTACTGTGTTTGTATTTTTCAATGTGCTTTGATATTTACTTTTTGGAATTGCTTCAAACATTAGATAACTTGAAGATTTTCTAAACTTAACTATCTGTTTAAATATTTTAAGTAGTACAGTACAAAGTCCCAAATCCTGACATTTTGCTAACTGCTGTTTTTTTCCTCACTTTTTTCTGTCATTCTGTGTTTTTACTCTTACAACAATTTTTAAATAGAGTCATTCAACCTGGACCAAATTGATGAAACAATGCAAAATAACGGACATGTTCAGAGTAAATACCACACAAAAAAATGAGATTTCCAAGTCAAATTTGTTGCATTGTATTAAAAGGTTTTTCCTTTTTTAAAAATTATTACTATTTATATTGCTATTTTAGTATTGCAAATGTGTTCCAGACATAGTTAACGCACACAGGGGTTAGATATGGGGTTTTTTGACAAAAAAAAAACCTGAAAATTATCCGGAATAGCTGAGGTCTGGAGGATTTTGACTTTGTACTGTATATTCTCCCTTTTATAAAGGGAATCTTATTTCTTAACTGTTATACAGGTAGTCAATCAACAGAGCAGGGTGTTTCTGTTACTTTTTCTTAAACTGAATCATGTTTTCCCCAGGGGTCTGCAGACCACACTTTGGTAACCACTGGTGTATACTCATTCCTTTACATGTTGTAGCCCTATAGAAAAAATTTGACAGTCAAATCAAGGGAATGGGAAGGTCAATAGACATCACCAGAATTTGTCCTCTTTAATCAGCTAGGAAATGTGTCCTTTTTAATTGGTATTTTTTCATGAGCTGTATGACATCTTCCTTCATCTTGCTAAAACCATATTAACCTTTACGCTGCGGCAGGTAGACAATTGTTACCGCTACAATTTAATTTACACAAGCGGCATGGGGTATAGATTTGTGTATCGTGAATGGTATCCCACTTTTAAGTGACTGCTGGCATCGCTCATCATTTACAAGCTGTCAGCAACTGACCTAGAGTGTCCCTTTTGTTCGGTACACTACCCTGTCGATCTTGAGGTGTGAACGCTTTGAGGGAAATGCAGAAGGATGCTCTGGTGATATACGCCACATAATACTATGAAAGAAAAGTGTCAGTCGTAAATGTCAGGCTCTCTTGCTCAAGTTAGGTAGGGAGGTTAGACATATGCAGGCAAAAGAGCCGTTCCTGAAGACTATTGAAAAAAATCTAAGCGCCGCTGTGTGAAGGTTAACATCCTTAAAAAGAAATTATCCACCCTGGTACTTTCTGTGCAACCAAAGGCCATTATTTGTCATTGAGTAAATAATATGCGAAAACAATTTAATAAGAAATGTTTCATTTTAAAGTTATTCCAAAACAAAATAGTGCCTTTAAATAAACACCTTATACTACTTTATTATTCATTTCATTTGAAATTGAAATAATAAATTATTTAATTGTGTTAGGACTGAACGAGGTGTGTCTGCAGCTGAATATGAGGCTAGTCTGCAAAAAGTGTACACTGTTGATTCAGTTCAGGTAATAAAAATTTATTTCATTAACCTCTGTTATGTTAGTCCATTTTGTTTGCCATTCATAAAAATTTCATCTTTGAAACTCATCAATGAAAAAATTGTAAAAAATGGATTGAATGATCCTTTGAAAAACAAAGAACTCAGCAAACAAATCATATTCTTAAAATATGTAACAATGGGGATTAAAGAATATGGTCACAGTATTTTCCACATGAGGGATTTCTTCAGTGTAATCATAAATAAACCATCGTAATGCATAAGATATACTTCTGGTTGAGAACTAATTTGATTTATATTATCGTTTTGACAATGTCAAATGTTAATTTCTTTTGACGTTAAATTATTCATGGCTAAGAATTAGATTCAAGTTAGGTTTAGCTCGTTTCTCTAGTCATTTTGTAATTTAAGTAGGCTAATTGAACTAATACCTACAAATTAAGTTAGATTCCAAACCATTATGAATAACCATGCCAAGCTCGTTTCTCTAGTCATTTTGTAATTTAAGTAGGCTAATTGAACTAATACCTACAAATTAAGTTAGATTCCAAACCATTATGAATAACCATGCCAAGATATAAATTCAAACCCAGAGCCAGTTGACTGAAATACATACTGTACCTATAGCTTTAGGGCACAAACATTGCAATATATATTTTGTTAAATGTACCCTTTTTTATAATTTTAAACTGAAAGGTCCACAAGAATCTTTTCCAACAATATTGAAAGGATAATTAGCTGTTGCATGTTCTTTAGGGAATATCTTCCATTATTTGACTTCTAAAAACAGGTTTATTCTTCAATCACGTTACACAATTATGTACTATTTTTCTACAAATATTTCTGTCATTTAATGGCTAAAACCTTTGACGAATATAGTACAAGTGTGTGGAGCCTAGCATGCATATGCTTAACTATATAATGGATGCAAGTTGATAATTTGTAGGCTATGTAGCAGGATACGTTTGATTGAAATTTGCGTCTGAATTGTTCAACCTACCTCCTGCTCTTATACCTTTATCATCTAAATGGTGGAATTTTTGTGTTTGTTTAATATGCTTTTTTTTACTATGATAGACAGCAAAAATGTGTTTGCGTTAACCCCCAAAAGAACATGTTTAAATCTGTATACTTGTGGATTGTTGTCGGTTATATTTTCTATTGACATAGATACTGACGAAGTAAAAAGAAACCTGACAGCATCTCTCCTTTTCTGCCAACGAAAGTTGCTGAAAGGCCTTCACAACATCTGCTAAGAACGTTGTTCTATTTAGACAAAAGTAGTAATAGCTTGAAAATGTTAGGATTCAGATTTTCACTTATCCAGACACTCGATCAATGATAATTGTCCAGATTCATGGGAACTGGCATCCAATACCAATCTTATTTTTATGGTTATGCTTTCCGTTCTGAATACTGCCTGGTGTGGCACGAATAATACACCAGGCAATATTATTTGCTGTATTAACAAAATTATAATACATAATAATTTTATTTTCCAATTACAGTCCATCCAAGTTTTGTTCTACTGCTGTTAAGCCAGCCTGTAACTTAACTGAGTTTCCTGTTTTTAAGGGGATCAGTGCAGAAAAATCTATCAAAATTTCGATTATTTTTGTACAGATGTAAATAAGTGTTTATAGAATTCTGTTTAAAATGATAAATTATTTATGAAGATACATTGAGTAGATGTATTTAAAATAATTTTTTGAAAAATACATGTACACTTCAAAGTAACATAAATTTTATGCTATAAACTTCAATATCTCAAAATGTGTATTTTTCCTTAAATGGAACTATTCAAGCAAATATAAGAAAATGGGTTTATAGTTGTAACACCCTACAACATATTTTAAGACAGGCATTTTTTTTATCTTCTCAGGAAAGTTTATTTTGATCATTGAAAAGATCAAAATTGGTCAGTTAAAAAAAAGAAATATGAATTGAAATAAAAATCTTAAAGCTTAGAATTTTAAGGTTTTTAAAAAAATCCTTGTGTTTATAAGTGTTTAAAAGTGTCCTCATAACCTGTATACAAAAATTCAAATCAATACACACATAAAATGTTTCTTACAATTTGACCATTTTAACATTACGGCGATAGGAATGCACTGGTCCCCTCAAGCAATTTTCCTACAACATCTGCACTGATCAAAAGATTCATTTCAGTTTCTTTTTGAAATGTATCAGTAAAATCTATCTTTTATCTTAATTTATTAAAAATCCAGTTAACCTTTAATCTTAGGAACAAAACCACAAATTCTTTTTTTTCTGAAAGCTTCAAAACTACTAGCAAAAGTTCTTTTAAATTTACTGACCTCAACAGAAAACGTATCGTTATTTTTTTTTCAGTCCCCCAAATAGGGGATGTATAACAGTTTCATCTCTTAAGCTGAGTCATGATATTTTTCTTGCGTCGCCTCTGCCATAATTAGAGAGAACTCTCAGATTTTGGAACACTCTTTCTCATTATTTTTTCATTGTTTGGGGCACATAATTTCAAAATGAGGATTATTACAAATAGAACAATACAATTTTTTTTTTTTTACATTTCACAATTTACTAAGTGACCAATTCTTTTAAAACAAGAAAAACATGCAAATTTTTTCATCAACAATTGTTTAGCATCGAAAGTCATTTTTCTCAAGGTTAAACATTTTTCACTAGGGTAAGACTCGTGCTTTTCTTCCAGTTCATCATAGAGAGATTGAAGATCCGTCATCACTCTTCCGGTAGCAGCGTTTTTCATAACTTTGCTTAACAAATCTCTAACATAGATTTGCACAAGCAAATCTTTTTTTCCAAAATGCTCTTTCAAGTGTTCAATTTCCTTACAGTAAAAGCTGTTGTAGCTGGAAAGCCAATAACCAGACATTCTGCTTTCAATTTAGGTTTTATAGATTGCAATAAATATTGCATCTTGTCTTCAGCAATACCTTTGTCGTCATGTGTCTTCTGAAATTGACTCCAAAAAGTCAGGTATTCTTTTACTTGACCACTGAACTTTTTCAGCTCCATCTTCGACAATTTAAATTTTCTCATTTTCTTACTGTCATTTGGCAGAGCGACATTAAGGAAATTCGATTTCTTGCCGTTTCAAATCTATCGGAGCACATAGCTATAAATACCATTCTCTGTTAAGTTTCAGATTCTTCTAAATCTTTATTAAACAACTGTTTGCCATTTTCACTCTAATAACTGTTCTGAAACAGCACTTTTACAGACAACAAGTCTCTAAAATTTATCACTAAGTTGAATTCTCAAAATCGAAAGCAATTTTAAATTGCATACTTTTTGCGATAATTCTGTTTCTATTTTCTTTAAACTCAAGAATAAAAGCAGTTCTCGGCCCTTTTTGTTATGTTTTGAAAATATTTAAATTCATTTTCAATCCAAGTTCAACAGTTCTAAAAAAGCCAAAGCACCCTGTCCTGCCCAGGATATCACTGTTAGAAAATAAATTCAGAAAATGTTCATGGCTGCATCTACCTGATGTTGGGTGTGTTTTACAACAAAACAAAAATCCTTTTGATGCAACAAACATAAATTTATTTACACAAGATCAGACGGCAGAAACATACATACTGCACAGGGCTGAGATCCAACTTAAACTATTTAGAAAAGTCAGCTCAGAAGCTTACATCACTTTTACAGTGGCGCTCATTGGCCAGTTACATTCATGATTGCTTCACTTCACAACAGTGTCTTTTGCAATATTTGAGAGATTTAACAATATACTTGGGTATTTTTATAACACATTTCATTTTACTATTCTATGTACCCGTGAAACAAGCATTTGTTGAAATGAATAAGCACTGAATAACAAATTAATAATAGTAGAATTTTAACAAATTAAAATTTTTTTACCATCAGTATTATATTGTACTAGCAGTACCCGCACGGCATTGCCTGTGACAAAGTTATGCTTTTAAAAAGTCAACCTCATTGATTCTGTCAAAACCAAATCAAACAGTTATAAACAAAAAATTGCATAATTGATAAAAAATTCAACATCGCTATACTTTCAAACAGTGGCATTGCCTGACAGCATTCTTGCCATGTCCTAACTGAAACTGAAGACATTAAAAAGAGAAAAAACCATTTTAAGAATAAGTCCCATCTCCACCCGACATGACACGGGCATGTTGCCTCATTCCTGACACAGACATGTTATTAACTCCTTCCTCCTCACTAATCCTTGAGGAATGAATATGTATTTGCCTGTGACATTCAGTCATGATAGTGGCTTCAATAATAAACAGCACCTGTTTCTTGATCGAGCTTCCATTACAAAGTGAAGGTATATGCAGATTTCTGAGAAGCATAATCGATGCCCCAATCTTCAGCTCTAATGTGTGCAAGGGTACTCCAGATGGCTCCAATGAAAGGGGAAAAAGAACCAATGAATTCAAAAAGATGTCCAAAAGAAATAAGAACCTCATGGGGGGAAAAGTAAATTAAAAAATGTCTTGATTTTCAATTTTAATTCATTCTTCAGGTTCAGGCTTCGAGGTCTATTCAGTAACCTTTAGGACTAATTGTATGCCAAATTCAATGACAAAAATAATGACTAAGTGCCATAGATTCGTCTGGAGACCTCAGACACATCATTTTATAATAGTAGAGATTGATTACTGTACTTGAAACCAGTGTTATTCTACTTGATTCATCTATTAATCTCCACTCACTGTTTCTAAGCTTTACTATGCAGTCAACAGTATTTCATTTACATGCTGGACATATGAATGAAATATGTTAGACATGATTACAGTTAGACTACTTACATGATAGATGCATGTTACATTCCAAAATGACAAGACACATTCCAACATCAGTACAAAATCTATAAGAAAAGTTTTTGCTTTTAAGTTATTTTTCCAAAAAACTCTTGGATTAGAGACAGAAACGGACAGCTCTTGGTATACTTTTAACATTGTTAGTTCCTGTGCCAATATACCAAGCAATGAATTTACTATTTTTGTTTCAAGTGTAAAATGCAAGATTCAGTCATTAATGAGTAAATTGTATACTTATAAATACCTGAACTAATTGTGAATACATTATCAGATATAGATTTAAATAGTCGCTGAAAGGCAGGAACTAACACTATCCATGAGCTCTTATTCAAATGGTAGAAATTTAAGTTTTCAGAAAATATTTGGTAGTTTCCTGTGATTATTAATTTTGTTAAAGCCTGAAAGTTTTGTTACTTTTAAGAGCCACTGTATACAATATGAACTTCAACAACCTTTCCTTTTGAATATCTAATTTTCAGTAAAATTCTCCTGATTTGTCTAAAATTCTTTCCTTTAAAAGCCTAAATTTTAGAAGATAAATTTTCTTTAAGTATAATATAATCCTGTAAGAATTTCACTTAATCTCAAAGATACTACTTGTGTTTCATAAGAAAACATTTGGTTTTACATAAAAATGAGACTAATTTTTCCAGAGGGGCAATGGTAGTAACCAATCACAGCAAGATTTACAAAGCTCTTTGTATTAACCAACAGACAATTTATTTTGTCATTTGTTAAAAGTTTTTATAGATTATCACTGACCAGCAGATTTCTATTAATTCAAGACTTGTGAATGTGGCCGTAAGAGTTGTGATGTAAACTTACAAACAGCTGCATAGTCATAGTAACCTATGAAATAAAGATCTCTGAATAGAATTATGGATACAGAAGTTTCCTGCTTTGTTACTTTTCTATTCAGCAGTTGTGTAGCAATGCACAAATGTGGTGAAACAGCTCTCGTCATGCTTGATTTTCTCTTAGTTAATGTTTTTGTGTACTGTAAATTTTGATGTCTGATACACCCTTCCATCAATATACTGGGTCACTGTTGCTTTGAGTAAACTTAAATGCTCTTAAGTTTCATGTAGAGAAACCACTATTCTAACATATATCAATCATACTTTTCTCATACCTCAACTAATAATGTTGAAGGATACAGGAAAGTAAAAGGTTTGAATTTATATCTTAGACAAGTACTCTTAACTCTAGGGCATGCCATACCAGTGTATTTTTGCCACCAAATTAGAAACTTCAACTGTTTTAATGGTTTTTCATATTTTACATGATTTTAAAATTGTTTGATTTTTTTTTTACCTTCATAAAAGTAAGTTATTTTTCAGAACAAAGCTTATATACTACTAGCAGTACCAGCAGGGCGTTGCTTGTGACAAGGTTATGCTTTTAAAAGTCAACCTCACTCATTCCAACAAAATCAAATTAAACATTAATAAACAAAAAATTGCATAAATGATAAAAATTAAACATTGCTGTACTGTGAAAAAGTCTTAAAGCTGAAAAAAAAAGAGCTATACTATCCTTTTATAATAGAGATGAACACTCAAGCATTGTGCTCATTTCAGTGTAAATGCAAGTCAAACATTGTGCTCATTTCACTGCAAGGGGAAAAAACTAATAAAAGAAGTAAAAAATGTTCTAGATTTAATTTTAAAATTCAGTCTTTGAGGTGCAATCAGTCACCTTTAGGACTACCTATGTTCCAAATTTCGTTTATTGTAAGTGCTTTCGATTCATCTGGACATAACCCATACATGCACAAACACTTCCTTTTATAATAGTAGATACCAAAATGTTTACACATAAGTTTGTCCTTCATTATTTAGTATTGATTCTGTTTTGCTATTTGTGTTTGGACACAGGCATTTTGGAGTGTTTATAATAATATACCTGATGTACAAGAGCTTAAAATGAAGTATAGTTACCATTTAATGCGAGGAGAACGGAGGCCACTTTGGGAAGATGAAGCTAATCAGAAAGGAGGATCCTGGCACTTCAAATCCAATAAGCATGATTCTGTAAGAAGCTTTAGATTATATTTTGAGCAATGTATGAACTTTCATAATTTCCTCATTTTAATGCTATTTCGTATTACTTTTTAAAAATTTTATTATGTTGAAAAATGGAACACAATACCTCCAATAAAAAAAAAGTCAGATAATTACAAACTTTCGTCTAAAACTTGAAAAATCGCCTCAATGAGTTGGAAAATGATTGATCATGGTTTCTCAGATGCATTGGAGAAAAGTTGCCAGTAAGATTCATATACAGTTTTATATGACTAATTTATGAATTGAATTTTTCAACTAATTTTAAAAGAAACGGCTAATATTTAATCGGTAAATAATTTTGTTTTGTCCACCGACTTAAGTTGAAGAATTTGATTGTTATGATACATTAAATCCTAAATTGATTTAATTAAAAAAAACTTGCAAAATTACTTGTGCTGTGTATTAATTTTTACAGTGTAGAGTTCTTAAATTGGTTTTTATTATTGGCTATTGAATGCTAAATTATTTCTTGGTTTTTCACCTTAAAAATATTGTGAAATGCTTAAGTAGGACTTGGAATTTTGTAAAAATTTGTCTGGAAAAGTCGTAATTTTATTTCTGAAATGCAGTGGGAACCCTGCATAAGTCAACTTTAGACTTAGTGTATGAAAGAGGGAATAATTAATTAATTTAAATCTTACATTTTAAACATAGGCACTAGCATTACTATATTTACTGGATATTTCAAATTTAGTTACAGAAATTTAGACCAAAAACTTTGATGCTTCCTAAATAATCATTTTCTTAAACAATAATTTATCCTCTTACCTATGGCACTTGGGTTGCTAATTGAGTGAGATTAAAAAATTATTACAAACTATTTGTTTAGAAAGGTAGCAAAAACATATGTTATAAATATATGCAATAGATAATGAAACTTTTACTCTTTAAGATATCTTTTGTATTAATACATAATCTTTAAATAGAGTTTTTCAGTTTCGTGTTTCCACATTATGTCATGGTTAAAATGCTAAGGTTTCCTTACCAACACTTCAAATCACTTGACATTTATGTGGTGGATTCACAGTGATCTTAGTAATAGTATTAAAGATGGTATTTTCAGTAAAATTAGTTTTTTATTGAAAGTAACTTGAAATTCCTGAATTGTGATTTTAAAATTTTTAAAAAGCTATTTCCCAGACATCCGAAATCACATCCTTATAAATTAAGACAATTATTTCATGAGTATAGTAGAAAATGTTAAGCCAAAATACCTTAAACTGAGAATTAACATTTAAAAATTTAAACAAATTTCAAAACAAAAATTAATTTTAAAACATTACTTCTGTTAATCCTTAAATTACATTCAATAAGGTAGATATATTACATCTCAAACCAGTATCACATAACTTGTACCTACAAAAAAAGTAGCACTTTGGGTACCAAAGTCCCCATAAATTTGAGACCACTGTATCAAACCTCTTTTAGTATGCAAGTCTTTAATCTTTATCTGTCTTGTGAGTACATTCATGTTTGTCAAGATTCTCTGGAGACAAAATGAAGAAACAGTGTTTTTGTTATTGTCTATTTATATATTATTAACCTGAATGAGTCTTGAATGATCTCTCTCTCTAGATTATAAGAACTAGTATTGAAATGGCTGATATCGTTGAACAATTCTTTTGTTTTTATATTCACAACAAAATGTTTTAGTGTACCTTATTCCAATACACATTTAATATATATTCCAAAAGAAAAATAACTTTTTCATTCCAAACAATTAAATTTTTATACAAATTTTTCAAATTCTTACTCCATCTGCATATTTTAATTTTTTTTTTTGTATTTACCTTCTAAGCTTTCCTCACCTCTAATGGATTACATGTACCACAGAAATTTATTTTTTACAAACATTTTTGTAACGAAAACTGAAAAACCGTCCGTAATTGATTTAGAAAAAATAACTTTCCAAATCCTTATTCCATGCACAGTTATCAGATATAACAATAAACAACAAAAAAAGTTTAAAATCTCTACATCAATTACATAGCTATAGCATTTTAAACACTGCAATCATGAAAAATTAAAAGCTGAGAAAAAGCACTTTGAAGTTTTAAATGCTTTCGGTTTTGGTCCTTATATTCTATAGAAAAACTTGAATATCTTGCTAAGTAATGTAGCCACAGCTGTAAACTTTTGCACACATATATTTTTTTAAAGTTTTATAATTAATAAATGATGATTAAAAAAAATACATTTTGATCAATTTTAGAGTAGTGTCCCCTGAAAATGCTCCCATTTAAGTGAGGAGGTTATTTTATTTCCTCTTTCACATGTTTCAGCCTCGTATATGGAAAGAACTATTATTAGCTGCCATTGGAGAGCAATTTGCAGATTATGTCAATAAAGGTTGGTTAGTTATACCTTGCTTTGTAAAATATTTTGATTTTGAATTATTTTCAGTAATATCACATTCAATTTTTCAAATTTGTTTAAAAATTTCAAAGGTACTTTTTGATCTAAATTGTTGTTATTTAGGTGATGATGTTTGTGGAATAAGTGTAACTGTGCGAGAGAAAGATGATATAATTCAAGTGTGGAATAGTGATGCTACTAGTCCAAATGAAATAACACAAAAAGTTTATAACCTCTTACCTGGAGTGAAATTTTCAGCAGAATTTTATAGAGGTAAGGCATTCCAGTAAAATTTTTCTTTTCATATTTAATTTCATAAGTAATTTTCATAACATTTGTAGATATGTTAGTGGTTACATTTTGGTATAAATTCGGAATCAAATACTTGAAACATCTTATCCTAACTTTTTTTAAACTGAACAATTGTACACTTAAGTGTTCAATAACAGGAAGTGAATGTGAATCCACACTTATTGATGAACAAACTTCAACTGAACAATTTTCAATGAATTTCTTACAGCTGATGGATTAATTTTTTAAAAATGATTTCACAATCGATGAAATTTGCGCTATTGTGTTTCTTAAGCTCTCAATATTAATGTTTAATATATATACACATCAGTTCTAAATAGAAACAACAGTGTCACTTGCCTAATGTCTAACAAGTATAGGGGTAACAAATTTATTATTTAAGTAATTAATTTGTTACCTTTCCAATGTAAATTTAAAAAATCTGATTTGAATCCAATCCAATTTTTTATGTATGAAACTTGATTGTTACTTAAACTGATACATTAAAGAAATATTTCTGTGAAAAGAAAGATAGTAATTTGTAAATTTTGCACAATTACAAACGTTTTAAATTTTACTTTCATTCTATTTAAAATATTACGTAGTTTTGATTTGCCCAGTTCTGAAACATACATGTTATAATGACTTCTAATCTTGTTTGCCTTGAATTTATCACTGGAATATCAAATATGGACTGGCATAAAATTTCCAGACTTGCTGAAATTTGAAGGAAAATCTATCAGTGTCCAAATTTTCACTATAAGTTATACTCTGCGTGACATTAGAAGTCAAGCTATAAGCAAAATATAATTGCATAGCATATCTGTCAACTCTTCCAAAAACCACTTTTTGTTTTATCTTCTGGACAGTTAAAATGTATTATTTTTCAATGTGGGAAATTTCAAATGATAAATTCGGCATTTGGTGCCATGTACTTTGAATTTGACTTTTCCAGTATAAGTGGAACTGAACTGGGAATTTTATGGAATTTTTGTCAAGATGATTAAAAAAAGTATGTAACGTAATTTTTAGTAGTTAAATACACCAATTTTTTTGGTAAAATTTTGTCACCCCAATTTTGTTTTACTAAAAAAAATGATGCAAAAACCTGACATAACCTAACCATGAACTTTCACAGAATCGCAAATCTGAAGTTGTTTCCTTTGTGACAAATTTTTGGTTGTGATTGTCAGTTGTGCAGTATAGTTAATTCTAAAGGCAGTTTTCTATTTGTTTTTGTTTATATAGAGTATTTTTTTCGATTGTTGGCAAGGTATCTTATAACTTCAATTGGTCTTCGTTTTGAACTAAACATCCTCCAGTTTTTTTTTCCCTTGGAAGTTGGCAGGTATGTTATAGTGGTACACATTAAAAGTCTAATTATAATTCAAAATTAAAAGTTACATTAGATCTTAAACAGCTCCCAATTCAAAAGGAACTTGTGAACTACTAAAAATAGAGTATTTAAGAAACTAAAATTATATAAACAAGATAGTATAACACAAAAAGGACACTAAAGAAATATAGGATCTGTAATTTTGTAGTCCTTAAGTACAGTACTTGAACGTTCAGATAGTTTTATGTTCATTAACTACCAATTCAAGATGAACTTGTGAACTAATGAAAAAAATAATTTTTTAAAAACAAAGATAATATCACAGAGCACTGAAAAAGTTTGTAATTTTTTTAGTAAACTTAAAGTTAACAGTACTTATTCATTAGGGTGGTTTTACAACCAACACAGAAAGCAAGACTTTAAACCCATGTATTAATTATTATTCAAGATTTCTTAGGAAAATATGCAAGTCAGATATACTGCTGAGTCATTCCATACAAAATGAACTGTAGCTCACGTATCAATTTTGACGAAAATCAGTTTTTATTTAGCTTTCATCTAATATTTTGCAGTTGCATATTATTATATTTCAGGAGTGTTTTATTAGTGATTTACTGACAAAAAACATTTTGCCTATTTGCTACAAATTTCAAATTGCTCTCGTATCTCTAGAAATGGAATGACAATGTTTTTAATGAAGGGCTTTTTATAAAGAATAGCCTGGTATAATTTAGTAATTGTGTTTCTATTCCTTAGTATAGAAAAATATTTAAAAGTTAAAATTATGAAAAACTGCAATTTAAAAAATAATTAAACATTTAACTGAAAGAACACTCCCAAAATATTTGTTTATGTTCTGAAATTTTCATTATATTTTCCTTCACTTTATTCCAGAAGCATTTTTTTTACTAGATGGAAATTTGACCTTTTCTTGTATCTGATAATGAAAGTGAAGTTTCGATGATATAAAAATGTGATATGAAAGAATAAAATAATTAGGATGCACATGCGAAATTTCGCATGTAATTGCTTTTTACTTCTTTGTAATGTTAACACAGTGTAATTACTTTTGTAAACCCTGTTTTTTCTTAATCCAAGAAATCCTCCATCAACAAAATGATCATTTAGTTAGAAGAAAGTTCATTTCTTAAAGGTCTTATTTGTTTATATTCATAGAAAATGTAAATATTATATATATTTGTATGCTAATATAATTGAAAATATTTAGCTTTATTAGACAAGTAAATACAATACATTATATAATTTTAAGAGTAAAAAAAGAATTTAAAATTCCTACTTTTAAACTGAATTGTGAGAATTTTTTCCTTTTTGAGAAGCTACAACAATATATATTGTGTAAAAACAACCTGTTTAAAAGAACCTTTTTAGCCTGCAGAGAAAGACTGAAAAATTGTATTTGGGATTAAGTAGAAAGTTTAATAAAATGTGTCTAAATATTGGAAACAGTATGAGTTAGGCCATGTTTCAATTTTTTCAAATGCTACAAAATTGAACAAGACACCTTCATCAGATTGAAAGTGAATTTGAAAAGATAATCAGGTAAAAAATTGTACTGTCAATGAAGCATAAGTTTGAATCTTTCTGCCCTTTTATATACACTACTTTTTGTGAAAATTTCAACACCATGAAGGAAAACTGTAAATTAAACGAAACTTGTATGAAAGGCAAAACAGGTTAGGATATGCAACTGATTAGGATTACAAAGTGATCACGCATGTGAGGGCCAAGAAACACCCTCTAAACTTCCAAGTGAGCCATGTATAAAAAGCACTAAATGTGCATTGAAATGTGTGTATTGTCGTTTGACTGCTGCAAATGATTGATTAGAAGTCAATATGCTTCGCCAAAAACACAGTATCATACGAGCAACTGATAGTTTGAATGAGGCTGCATGATTGACCTCCGTGAGGGTGGACTTTCATATCATGCAATCACCTCTCACAAGGGGTGTAATGCCACAACAGTAATGCATGTGTAGATGAGATGGATAACCAGTCAAGTCGAAACCCTGTCAGTGGTCCACGCAATATGATCTCAACACGGGACGACAAACACCTCAACCCTGAGGTGATGACGGACTGTATAGCATCCTTTCATACACTGGCACAACTTTGGAACATCAGATAGAAACCATCTGGAATGCCTCTCCTCAACATGACATTCAGAATCTGTTTGATTTGAAGTCACGATGTGTACATGCTCACATCGCTGTACGTGGCAGAAGCACAAGATATTGATTTTTGGCATTATTTTCTTTTATTCTTTAAATTTGATCATTTATTTAAACCACTATAAGTAATATGTGGAATAAATTTCATTTATTTCTGATGATTCTTTCATAGTGTTGCATCTTTCATAAACAGTAGTGTAGTAATTTGATATTCTGCATTTATTTTCCTTAACCCAGATTGTCTGTTTCCAAATTCTTTTGTCATAAATCCTTAACAATCCAATTAAAGAAACATTACCTATTGTGGTGATAACTACTGCCATTGTAATAATGTTGATTTTGAAATATGGTATCCTGTCGTAGACCCATCCCAATGGTTTGGCTTTGAGGTTTTCGTTGCTAAATGTGGTTGCAGCTCTATACCAGTGTTTAGTTTCCTATTTTGTTACTGTTGCTTTGGGAATCAAAAGACAGTCTTGAACTTTTTTTGCAATATGCATATTGAATTATCTTCCTCAGAAATATTGTTTTCGTCAGCTTTCCTTCATTTGATTTTATATGCCTATTTAAAGTATCCCTTAAGGACACATCTTTAAGTTTGTATGGGTTTCATGAACTCAAGGTACCCTAATAATTTCCAGATTGAATACTTTTAATCATGTGAAAATGGTTGTATCCACATCTTGAAATCTCCAGCTGTACCACTTCCTTTATGAGTAATTAACTGATTTTAATCTCCTATTTTGTCATTAGGAAAAGTTCCCATTATGAGGCACTGATTCCATACTTTAATGCAGTGCAGCCTCGCCTTTTTTAACACCTGCACTGGCTATTCTCTTGTCACTTTAGCATTGACTATTCTACAGAAAATTGCCTTTGCTTTGTATTATTTTTAATTTTTAAAATCAATACAAAAGTGCAAGTTAGGAAGCATAAAAAAATACAGAAATGGTGCAGAGACCAAATGTAGGCAACTGGTAGGTTAGTAGGAGTAAATGAAATAAACCATCCTGAAAGCCACCACCCTTCACTAAGATAATAGCCAAACAAATGTATAGGATAAGAAATGACAAGAACAATGTTCTTTGTAGCAGAAGAATGTATGATTTTGTGGTAGACATTTGTGTATGTCGTAAGTTTTTCAATGTGGCCACAAGACATTCAGTTTTCTTAAAACGAAAATCTGAAATACACGAGGTTCAAGAAGTTTTCTTGGTAATTGGTGTTAGTTTTGTTGAAACAGGATTTTTGAGTATATATGATTTTGTTCCAAAAGAAATCAACTTATTGAAGATCTCTAATATCTCTTGTACATTAATTCTTAAACAGTCTTTTGCAAATTTGGCTTATCTGTATGATTAATTTCCTTAGGAGAAAATTTATATTCAATCTTTTATTTCAGTATGCATCTATCAACAATTAAACAGAAATTCGTGTAAAATTTCCCAAGTTTTCGAAATGTTGAAAGAAAAATGTAGTCTAGACATGCAAAATAATATAAGGTTAAAACAAATGTATTCACAAGAATTGTAACTTCTGAAATTTTAGTTTATTTTAACAGCTTAAAATTTTCAAAATTAATTCTATAAAACTCTTGGTATTTGAACTAAAAACTATCTTAATGATCTCATTAGAAATAATTCTATGACCATTAATGTCATAAAATATTGTCTATCTCAGGGCTCAAAATACACGGGTGCACTGTGCACAAGAAAATAAAATTGTGCACTTAAATTTTCCCCCGCTAGGTGCATGTTGTGCACTCAACGTTAAAAAAAGGGAGGGAACGTTTTATGTTATTTTGATGCTTGAACAAACTATTAGTATTTACCTCTCTCTCTAAAGGAACGTAATTAAAATTCCTAAATACACACTATGCAAAAACAATCGCTGATCCGTAACGGGCTTATACAGGAGGAAGGTTTACTTGTGCCACTGCCACCAGAACTTTCCAATTCTCGAAACATTTTCCAGATGGCTCTGTTGAAGCGACTGCCGTGACAGCTGTGCGCTGGAGAAAGGAGAATTTAGATGTTTAAATATTTTTATTTACTATACTACTAACCTATCTAAACATACCCAACTAATGAAGTAGTTTACATTTTATCAATGCTCTTATATTACGTTTTTTTTTATGTGCATCTGAAATATAACATGTGCACCTAATTTAAAAACTTAGGTGCACCTTGTGCGCCTGTATTAAAAAAATATATTGCGAGGCCTGGTCTATCTTAATAAAGACTCATAAAGAAATACAGTGAAATGTCCAACTTTGTAAAAGATCACATTTTTTTAAAAGGCTTTTCAACAGAATATTCTTTTGACTTGATACACAAATATGTTTAGTTAAATCTGATATAGATAGAACAGTGTGAAGATGAATGCAATTCTTATTGCATTGTTTGTCATAAATATTTAATTTAAAATCATTTTTATCAAAAAACTTTTTGCTGTATAAATTGTTTCAACATTTTAAAACATTGCATTATATACTCAAGAATGTTAAGATTTGTTCAATATTAACAAAATATTATTTTTTACAGCTCACTACACTCATCGCTCTTATGAAGGCCAAAAGGGTTTTAATTATTAGTTTTTGTATGTATTTCATAAGTATGCTATTTTTATACAAGGGAGAAGCATGCAAAATACAAAAATTTGTGACTTAAAGCTCAAGAAGTCTGTCTTTATCTGTTTAAAAATGTTTTGTGCTCTTATTCTTTCACACTACAGTTGAATATATGTTTGAAACCTTAAAGATTTTGCTTTTAACATCCTATTTTTGTAAAGTTGAGGTTTTGTGCAATACACCTATTCTGTTTGCCATTTTTGTAATCAACAAAAAGCTGATTTACGTTATTAACTAAATACTCTTTGTTTTTTATTTTTTACTGATGACTATTCTTGGAGAGAATTTCGGTATTATACTCTGCTTAAGGAAATATTGTCAGTGTATACATTTGAATTTTTAACTGGAAAAAGTGACAAATGAAAATAGAATGATTGCAAATGTATTATGTTTTGCACAAAACTGCTGAAACTCATTCTGAATAGTACAAATTTTTATTCACTAAGTTTAATTAATTTTTTATTTTGTGCAATATTTTTGCTCTTGGAGTGTCACCTGAGAAGTCATAAGAGTTGACAAGAAATGTGAAACACTCTTTCATTTTGATTTATTTAAATTAAATGTAATATTTAGTTATTTACAACTTTTTAGAAAATATTTGACATCAATCTTATATTTATTGAACATGTGTTTTAAATATAGGAAATACTGAATATGATTTGTGCAGCTACAATTCTATTTTTATTTTCCAGTTTTACAAGTTATGGCCACCTATTGCAATATAATTTAGCTGACTGCATTGCCATGCTGATAGCATGATGTGTTACTAAGTTAGATAATCAATATCAATCAATAAAACCCTTTTTCAGGTAATTTTTCAGACAATATATGCTGAAAAATTAAAATCACTGTTTTGTCTGTTAACTTATGCAAATAATTTTTATTTGTTTAAGAGACTAATTTGTCTTGTATTTTCATTGCAGATTAAACAATTTCATAAATGACCAATGATGAAAAATTAATTTTAGACAGATTTAAAAAAAAATTTGTTTCAATGCTCAAACCAGTTTATGGCAGATAAAGGCTTCAAGTGTCACTTTAGAGTGTGAATCTACCTATCTCCACATAATGTATTCTGCACTTCCCCTCTTGAGTTGTAAAATACAACCAAGATTCCCCAAAAGACTTGTCAGTTTTATGTTGTACATTCTTTTTAGTGCATAGTTTATTTTGTCAGAGGGGGCTGTTTTTTTTATATTATTCTTTTATTGTTTTCTTAAAGCTAATAATTCCATAATGAATTATTTTTTGAGATTCTATGAACTAATTCATATAAGCTGTTCTCTTAATTACTTATTAGGTCTTATATTTTGTTTTTAAACATAATTTATTGAACTTAAGATGGTCTCTTTAAGAGCACTTCCTCTTTCTTTTATTATTGTGTATGTATTTTCAAGGTAATTGCAAGTAAGGAAAATATACTTTATACTGTGATACATTTTCTGGAAAAATATTATTTAAATATTTTTCTATGTAAATAATTGTGTTTTGTGCAGATTAAAAAAGTATACACAGATCTGTTAAATGCCATAATTATTAGTCTTGCTTCAATGTCACTACTGGTTCAGTTTTTATTACATTTTCAGATTTTTAATATGTTTTAATGTCTGATGTGTTGTGAATTAATTATATTTTTAAATGCGAATTGGGAATGATTTCTGTTATACATTTAGATCCGCATATTTGTATCTTATTTATCACTTGTAGAAACTTCTATTAGAATTAAGAATTTACTAAGTTTATATATGTGTAAATGAATGATAAAATAAATAATATGTTTGATTTAAAATATTCCATTTTATGTATAAACGGAAAGATGAAAAGTTATAAATAGTACAATCCCACAAAATTTCCACAGAATAAATAAATTCAATGTCAAGAATGCTAAATTCTATAAGAAACATTTATTCATACAAAATTACACTAGTATTCTGTTTTAAGTCATTCCAATTTTTTTAAACTGAAATATTCCTCACAAAATATTTTGGTTTTGTTAGTTTTAAAAAGATTGAGAATATAAATTGTTTGAAACATGTATGGCATGGTTAAATTATAAAGAATAGTGTGCCAATGTATATAATATAACCAAGAATTAATTCTTATGTATTGTATTATTTTTCTTCTGGTACATTAGCTTTAATGTAGAATTTCAAAGAAATTAAAATAAATATCAATGTGAAAAGGACATCAATTAAACTTGTAGCAAATAAGTAATATGAGATTATTTATTGAAGCAGAGAAACGTTATGTGTGCATATTTCTTTTATGGAGTATTAAGTTTAAAAAATAGATATGTATCAAATTTCAACTTTATTCACATTTTCATTTATCTAGGTAATTTTTTATTTCTATCTATGAGAGACTTAATAACTATTTACGTTCTTAACTTCTCTATTTATTCCTAATTTATAGAATGTATGGACAAATATGCTTGAATCAACAACATAATACAAGTTTAATTAAGTTGTTTAATATAATAATATAAGTTGTTTTAGTATGCTAATTTGAAATATGCTTTCAGGTTTTTGTCAAAAGTAAAAATGTGTTGTAGTTTTTATCAAGAAGTAAAATGTTTTAGATTTTTCTACTTCCATGAAAATGAATTATCAGCTACAATAAATTTAAGTCCGATATCGTTCGTTGTTGATTATGTTATAAAATTATGTATTTTAAACAGCAGGATAGTTATAAATGCATTAGTGTATTCTATTTTTCTAAAACATTTTTGTACCATCTCTTTTTATGCATATTACTGTATTGAAAAGGGTATTGCATAAATTTTGTAATTTTTGCAGATATCTGATTCTACATATAATTTGCACTGCATTTAATTTTAGTGCTCAAAAAAGTTTTATGAAGATTCTTTTTAACTAAAAATATCCTATGATATGGATATTTAAAAAGTTTCATGTGATATTGAGTGTTTGCATTATTTTAAAACTTTATTGAACATTTTGAATTAAAAAGTAGTAAAAGTGAAATATAAAATGACATGTCCAAAAATTAAATTTTGTTTAAGTTACTGAGCACCAGAAAAAGTTAAATGGAACACAGTTTCAAAATCACTGTTTAATTATCTCTTATTGTAAATTCTTCTGTCAGTGGTTTGATATGAATACTAGCCACTGCGTGGCTATCCCGACATTGCCCGTGGTGTAAGGTATTAATCTGGTGTAAAATTTTCCGCAGATTTCAAATCCGTTGAAGATATATTCAATTTAAAAATTCTTTATTTAAAGAAAATCATATTTTTAGGTATCAATCTAAACTGAAATTTTCCGCAGATTTCAAATCCATTGAAATTTTTACTCTATCTTTAACGGTCTAGGAGATCGAAAAAAGAACTGACTTCAATTAAAAGATTTATCGTCTGGCTGGAAATGTATTCGTCCATGCAAAATCAAAGCGGAAATGAAAAAAAAATTATCTGCGTTCTGAGGATGAAAAAAACTTGCAATGTTTCTAATCCCTGACTATAAGGTCACAAGGGTAGAAAAGTTATCCGCGTTTGAAAAAGCGATATAGAATAGAACTATTAAATTCATTTAAAAATGTTCTAGATTGAATTTTAAAATTCGCCGCGACCCAAAAATTGTAAATAATTCGGACTACCTGTGTGCCAAATCTCATTGCTGTAAGTGCCATAGAATCGTCAGGATTTTGCTGCCACAAACAAACACTTCCTTTTATAATAGTAGAGATTATTTGCATATGTTGTAAAACAAGTATTTCTTGACTATTCTTTCTTTATCATGAACATAAAAAATTATTATATTAGTATGGTAGTTTGCATATTCTTTTGCTGCATTTCATCTGTCTTGTCTAAAACTTTCAAAATATAAATTATTTAGTTTCCATAAGTGCATATAACGTTAGTGCAACTGCAACTGACATGAAATGTATTTTGCTTTGTGTGAAAAATGTTTTTAATATAAAGGGTATTAGATATACTCTTAGTGTATGAAACATACCATGAGTCCATTTTCACATGTAGAAATATTCTAATAATTTAGGATTCTTTTGAAAATGAGCTATGATGAAACTCAAATAGTATTTAATGTCTTGGAAAATTTAATATTATCTTTCAAAATTTTGTTCCAATTTTATTTATTCTATCACAATATTGTATCGGCAAGTTTTTGTTTAATCTATACTGATACTTTGAATTTTCCTAAATCCTATGGGGATACCTGATAAATTTATAGTACAGTTGCATGAAAAATCAAATCAACCCTCTGTTTTTGCATTATTCATAAAAGAGCACTGATACATTTGATAAGAAGTATCATCTGTAAATTTTCATGCATAAAATTTGCTATAATTCATTAAGAGATCTTAATATTAAACTGTGCGCAAATTTCATAATTTCCAATGACAACATTTACTTTTGATATCAAATTCCAAGTCTTAACAAATATTAAACCATCAATACCGAGTTTCAAGTCATTTGATTTAGCCATTTCTAGAGTCTTGAGTGTAAAATTTAGAGAATTTAATGTTAAATTAGTTTCTCTTAGTTCTAAACAAAATCTATGTAATTTTTCATTTAAAAGTTAGTTTTCTTTTAACAATATTAATTATAAAAGTAATATTCAAAAAAGTATGAATAGCAACCTTGTATTTAGGTAAACTTCTCTAGTGGTAATGCTAAATTTCAGCTTTCCTCCAAGTAGAAGTATAGTTTCTTTTTGCAAAAATATAAAACTTTAATGTAAATTTTTGTTGAATTTCTTAACTGATTTCCATCAAAATATATAAAGGTTGCCATTCATAATTTTTTTTCAAATATAATTTACAAATTTGTTCTAAAAATTACTGTTCATTGACTAGAAAACACCAACTGAAGTTTAGTAGATTTACTGAAAGAGTCTACACTAAGCTAATGAAAGTTTGGATTTTAAGTACAGTTTACTTAAGCTATACTACATTACATACAGTGTCTAATGCTTTCTTTTCGCATTTTGTGACTGCAGCAAAAGGAAGCAGATTGTGCTGTGAGGGTAATATTGCTCTATTCTTTAACAGCACTAAAACAGTGGGATGGGGTGACCAATCTGGTATGCTACTGAAAGTAAGAGGTGTAGAACAGAAAGTAATGCAGCTTTACCTTAGTCTTAAACAGATGAGAATGGGAACAAAAAAAATTCCTTCCATGGTATATAAATTTCACATAAGTACCTCTGAAAGAAAAATTCTGAATGCATTGTGTGTATTCACTATTAAATTGTAACTTTTTTGGTATTTACTCTAATATGAATGATGCATAAATGTAGGAGTGGTTTACTTTTATTTCCTGTAGAGAAATATTGGCTTCCATTACATTTGTGATAAAAAGTAGTTTTTTAACTTATTCACAAAAAAAAAGACTGAATCTGTTTATTATACTCATCCCTGTGAGTGATTGTTGATCTGAATTACACAATCTTTTAAAATTCACGTTATTTTAACTCGAATGTTCATTTAGTAAATTCAGTAAATATGACTTATTATTTTTAATTTTCTGCATAATGTATATATTATTTGAATATGTTAGGTATGCCAATTTTAAATTGTTATGCAATGAACAAGGTCATTCTAAGTGTATTTAAAATGAAATTGTTACTTTAATTTTTGAATATTGCTGAATACAATGTTTTGCTATCTGAATATGACTTTTCAGTTATTAAAAACAGCATGCTGGTTTATAAGTTGTTCTCATAGTTGAAGCTGAATCTATTGAGTACATACAAAACCATTTTGTACACAAATTGATTCTTCAAAATGTCAACATATTTGATTAATATGTAGCTATAGTAGCAATATGATCAAAATCTTATGCATATCTCAGAAGATATCTTTTAATTTCGCATTTTGTGTTTTTAAAATGAGTTCTTGCGCTTAAGTATTTAAGATTTTAAGTTCCAGAAGAGAGAGAGAGAGAGAGAGAGAGAAGAAACCACTTTGTGTTTTTGTGAGTATTGTCAATAGTCTACAGTAAACTATTGATTTATCACATTCATTTCTTCAGTTTTTAATAGTTTAACTTACTAAGGCAATAGAGAAAGCTATTGTGCATTTTATTACTTTTATGTTATAATGACATAGTTGGATTTTGAGTTTTTTTTCTTGAAATACTTAAATACATCCACTGTTATCAATTTAACTGATATGAAATACAAACTGGATAACTTTAATTTCAAAACATATATTTAAAGTGTATTGTATTTGTTGAATCTCTGAAAAGCATTTTCACCTACAGATATTTATGAAAATTTAAACTATCCATCTTGTATGTGTAATTTAAAAATTAAAGCATTGATTTTTTGTTTATATTGTGTTCCAGTTTATAAGTACACTAAAAGTTTATTTCTCGTGCATATTTAAAAATTAACAAGAAAGTTGGCACAATGAAGAGCTCCCTAATCCAATTCAGTTTCTGATAGTCCTTGAAAACCGTAACTTGTTGAAAATTGAAACTTTGTTTATAGCCATCTTAGAAGACTGATTTCATCAGTATTCGATCACGTGTAAAAAATTTTTAAAGGGAATAATACTAATAGTTGATAGTGTTTTTCTGCCAACAATTTAAAATTTCGGAATTGGAATTTCATTTGAAATTTAAAATAATTGAATTTGAATGCAGTATGAAGGGGGTAAATAAAGGATAATGAAACTTGGGATCAAAGTTCCCTTCAATATACATTTCAAAAAATTTCATAATGCCGAAAAAAACTACTGATTGCTGATTTTACAAAATGAAAGCCATATATAGGGAAGTGGTGGGTTACCATGAAATCGAATCCACACACTTTTCTACTGTTTTGCTCACACTGAACTAATGTACTCTAAACATTATTTCAAGCATCAGGTTTGTTGCGTTAGTTAGTTCAGTTGCGTATAGTTACAAACTTGATTATTAGTTCTAGGTAACACTGTTTACTGAAATAACTTTATTTGACCTAAAATATTTATGAAATGAAGGTGGTTTGAAGGCCTTTATATAATATAGCAGCACTTTTTGTCTTAAATGTTTCTCTGAAATGTTAAAAATATAAATAGGGTCGTCATCACACACATTTATGAAGACATAGTTACCGACATAGAGACATACATTATAAATGATATTCCAGGCAACAAGATAATCGGAAATCGTTAACTACACTATTTCGCAATGTGTGGGTTCAGATAACCAAATTAGAGTTTATTATAAATTTAAATTATATCGTTAATAATGAATTGAAATTAATCTATATTCTCGCGTGCACCTAGACTAACTTCAGTAAACGTCTTACGAACCTCATTTTGATAGGAATTTGAATAAAAAGTAAAGCACTAGTTGTTTATGTATGTCCGAATGTATCTCTAATATAGACTTGTAGATATTAGAGATGTACACGTGTTCGCATGGAAATTCTATTCAATCGTTGAGTCAATTTTTTTAGTCATTTGAAGAAATGTTCTTTATTTGTGTCCGCAAATAAAGAGCACCATAAAGCAATATTAAGTAACGACCCCTGAAAGGATTGTGTTAGTAGAAATGAGCCCATTCATTGTGATACATATGAAATTAAAATTACAAAATTTGGATCTTGCGACTATTTAGCTTGAATTTTGATTTAGAAAAAGGGTAAAGTGAGACAAGTGAATACCAAAATTTTCCAAGTTTGATTTAAAAGGTCTTTACAAAATTTATTTTTGTCACTAAACCAATAGAATTTGCTTCCGAATAGAGATCAGATTCTTATTCAAAAGCAACTATTTAATATGGCTCACATTTTCCAAATGTTATCGAAGGTCCAAGGTACGCATCTGCCCCTATATAGCGGGATAAATAGGTACCTAGCCTCTAAATATTGCCCATTTGACTAGAGAATGATGTTGGTGCGCAATTGCAAATAGCTTAGTTTTTGAAGATCATTTTGCCGGTGAAATTCTAAAGTTGGAGAAAAAAATCGCCGAGTTATATAATTTTTTAACGTTTGGGACAAGACGGCAGAAAATTGTTTTTATTTAATCTATAATTATATCCCAAATGATTGTTTGCAAAAACAGTCATTATTTTTTTAAAGCTTAGAAACGGTAATTTTCATACTGTTAATCAATATAACCTAGAGAACAAAAGTATAAACAAAATATCCGTTTCACAAAATCCAAGGTGACTGGAATAAAAGAATAGCAGTCACATTGTACTTAAAATTAAAATGTAAGTATTACTAGTAATCCAAAGTTTAGATGAATAGTAAACTATTATTGGTACAATACAACCTGTTTGGCTTTAAAATATTGTTGACATCAGAAAAAATATAGAAATCTAATAAACTTTTAGTCCCTCAAAAGAATGATCCTTAATCAAGTATTAAGTGATTACGGAAAACTTAAACAATTGTACATTATAGTTTGAGAATTAAATTTTAAAAACTCGTCTTCCCACTACCGGAGGAGGAAATATGCAAATTATATCATTTTTACTACAGAACTGATATCTTTGTACGGGTTTGAAAGCAGTTTAGCCAATTCTCGACGATAACTTTCTCATGTAAGGGGATCACCATTTTCAAACTATAGTACTCCCCTAACATAATGCTTAACACTGGTTTTCCCCCCAAGAACTTAACTATGGCGCATTCACCAGTTGCTAACTCGTCTGTTTTAAATCTGTTAACAACTGCAACTATTACCCTCGCAAAAGAAAAGGGTCAAATGCATGGTTCAACTCTGAATCTCCAAGAGGACTAGTCACTCTCGACCTGAGATTCCTCAAATTGCTTACAAATCTAAAAATATAACTACAATTCGAAGCAAAGCTAAATAGTTATTACTCAAATTAATTGAATCACGCATACAATTATTTATATTCACATTAAACACAGGACACCTGTCTACGAAAGAAGAGTTTTTGAGTTCTTAGTCTAACTACTCGCTTTTCGGACTCGGGGTTATCACTCGGTTTGGGTATTCACTCTGGTCCATGCCACTGTACTTCGTGGTTGAACAACTTGTCGGGATTGTGTAGAAAGCGAGACAAGCGCTCGGAGGAAAAGCTTAGATGCCGAGAGGTCAAGCCGCGTATGAATCCAGAATGCCGGACCACGAGAGTTAACGAGCTGGCGGTGGGTCGAGGGATTTGGTTTCAACGGCAGGGGAAAGCGAGATGTCTTTGTCGCGATGCCCAGACGCAGGGGCAGAAGTTCTCCGCCGCTTGCACATGATCAGAGGAGACCGCTGAAACTTTCGTTCATGCCGTCCGCCAGTGAAAGGGGGGAAATTAATCTTCAATGGACAGCCAGATTTTGAACCAGCCAACAGCGAGAGGAAAAGTGTGTCGAAGGAAACGAGAGGAGGGCCAACAACCGCCTGGAACTTTCGGAGTCGAGAGAGACGTGAGAAAACTTTCGAAGAGAGAGGTCAACAGACCCGAGGGATCAAACTGATCCGGCTAAGTGAACACCCGTTCACGGTTTCCGATACACCGTTCTCTGGAGACGTACCGAGTCGCGACAGCTGTTCGTGGACTCGGAGAAATTGGACAAACTGGGGTTTCTTCTATCAGACGTGAGGAAGCTCAAACCTGAGCTGCTACTGTTTATTTGGAACGGACACCGAACCTGTTACTAGGCTTACAGGAGCTGTGAATCATTCAACCGAGTGCCGGTTAGGAAGTTCAACCAAATAGCAACCTCGTACACGCGTGCGAGAACTTTTGGAGAAGCTCACCCGAGCTAGAAACATTTACTCGCACGAGTCGGATAGTTCATTTGGAGTCCCGAGGTCAAGGACAATTCACCATATTAGGCAAAGATCTATCACCTGGACTCTGCCGGCCTGCATAAGCTACCTACTAAAATCCGTTAAGGTTTTTCATTTTTTAAATATACACATGTTAGTCCTGACCACTGCGAACTATCTCTTCTTGTAGACGACACTACCATCCCCCAAAACGTTACAGGATCCTTCCACTTGTCGGGATTTTGTTCTGAGACTAAATGACTCCACAGTTTCACGATGGTTATTTCCTGAATAGAGGCTACTAGATTTTGTACAGATGTCTTAAGGTCTATCGACTCCTTTTGAATCCATGAGAGCACGATCATGGAGTCACTCCACAAGAACACTTGTGTTACTGTCAATTTCAGGGCAGCAAGCACTCTTGACCAGTTTTTCCAACATGATTGTGGTACACAGCTCTAGATAAGGGGTAGTCAAGCTCACGTTTTGCATGAAGATCTTGACCCCTATGCCACAACTGGACCAATAAAACCTAAAGGATCGATGATTCTCGCTATTGTGGATAGCACGCGTCTTTTGGTGTAAGAGGCACCCAGCTCCACGGTGACTGAAAGAGATACAGTCTTTCATTGGTTTCCATGAGACGCTCAACGTTTTTGTCTCAAAAGGATTGTCGAAATAGTATTTCCCATCCGGATTTGTGGTAATTTTGGGATGACTTCCGCACCATTTATGCAATTTCATTCCAGCTCTCGTTGAACTCGCTATCAGTTGACGCTGTAACTCTTCTTCAAGGCCTTCTCCAAGGTCGGGGCTCCTCACAGAACAACATCATCCATGTAAAAGTTATCCTGTAGCATTGGCGACACCCCTGGAAAAGTACTTTTCTCACCAAGTTACAATTATCTCAATGTTTTCTCATCGCCAAAAACGGAGCACTTACATTCCCTTCAGTCACTATTTAACTCGCACGTTTTTGGTGGTTCATTCTCAATCTCTCGCCACAGGATTCTCTGAAGACTTGATTCGGATCAACCAGAATCATCCGGTACGTCATCTTAATTTCCGAGGTAAGAGCACAAATATACGTTCTGAATTTAATCACTATTGCAAACAAGTTCTCTTGGATAACTCCACCGTTTTATTGCAACGAATTAAACAATATTCCATTCGAAGTGGCTGTCGAACAATTAAACACAACTCTTAATTTTCTTCTCGGGATGGTACACCCCATGATTTGTTGCATAATAGGCCACATCAGGCTCCCCTTGCTCAACAACCTCTCTTATGTGACCTAATCTTTAATATGCGTCCAAAAATTCTCCGTACAACTTCAAATATTCGGGATCTCTAGACAAACGATTTCACAATGACTAGTCTCGTAAGTGCAATGTCTCTCGATTTCCCTTCCCATATGTCCTTCTTGAAGGGCATTGATACTAAATATCTCCCTTCCCCATTTTTCTTCAATGAGTACGCATTAAGTGCTCCTCACAAAAAGCAGCCTCTTTACCTTTCGTTAGCTACACCTCTACATTTTCTACTTTCCAAACTTTTCTCAAAGTTTTATGTAAACAATCCTCTCGAACCAATCCGCAATGTATCCTAGCCTCCCTTTTCTGATCTGCACTACCACTAGCGACGTACCCAAACACCGTATTCTGCAAAAATAATTTAGAACTCTCCGAAAATATCTGCCCTGGCCTTAACAGCTCATAGAAAATCTCAGCTCCTAACAGCATATCGATTCTACCAGGAACATTAAACGTATGATCGGCTAGTGGTACCATCTCAGACATTTCAACTCGTACGTAAATCACATTATTTGGAACCAAATCCGTAATTTTTCTAACCTCAAGCATTCTCAATCCTCTCAAAACTTTTATCCTTACTTGCAACTATCGCTGAAACAGAACCATTCACTACCATCGATGCATCATTCAAGCAACAGATGAACGTATTTATTTTCACACTTTTGATTTATAATCGCTCTTACACATTCCCTAGATATAAGCGACGCCTGTGCACCGACATCTAACAAGCACATGACTTCTACCCATTCACCACTTTTATTTTTAACATGAGCTCAAACGGTACTCAAAATAACATTTTTCGTTAAGTTTCTAGTGAAACTTGTTGAGACGATAGGATTTGAACTCACAAGATTGGAATCTATCCTCCGAAAAGAAGTAGGAACAAATTCTTCATTACTGATATTCAGTCCTATAACCGATGAAACAGAATCATTCTGCTGTTGAGTAGGGTGATTTTGTATTTGCTCTCGAGGAAAATTAATCAATTTGTGTGCCACAAAAACAATTTCTCCATCGACACTGTTTAACATTGCAATTCGGAGATAGGCACATAAAACATGTTTTAGCCATTTTAACTACCTCCGCTCTTTCAAGCGGAAAAGTAAAAATACACTCATTGCCATAAATATTTGCGCACTAAGAAAAAGTCGTCAAAATTAAACGAAATTTTGCACATGTAAGTACTACTTTGATATAAGTAAGTGATTAGAAAATCAAAGAAAAAGGATCATTTATTGCAGAAAAAATTACAAATGACCGGAAGTTTTAGTACTCTGTTGGACCCCCTCTAGCGCGAATGCACGATGCGATACGAGTGGGCATTGATGCATACAAGTTCCGTATGATGTATTGAGACATCTCGTTCCACAGCTGCTGTAAACGCGCCTCTAGTTCGACCATACTCGTAGGGTGTAAAACTTGCCGTCCCAAATGATCCCAGATATACTCGATTGGTGACAAATCTGGGGATCGAGCAGGCCAGGGAAGGGTAGTAATGTGGCGGAGGCAGTCTTGTGACATCCTTGCTGTGTGTGACCGAGCATTGTCTTGTTAAAAATGGCTCCTGGGAGCCCTGCCATAAGTGGCATCACATGTGGTTGAAGGATATCATGGACGTACCGCTGGGCTGTCATTGTGCCATGGATCAATATTAGGGGTGACCGTGTATCGTAAGCAATGGCACCCCATACCATCACACTAGTTGTGGGAGCTGTTTGTCGCTGTAATGAGAAGGCAGGATTGAGGCGTTCACCACGTGGCCTCCACACACGAACATGATTGTCATCACCGCTCAAATTGAAACTAGATTCGTCGCTGAAGATGACCTGCTTCCATTCCGTTGCAGTCCAATCACGTCGTGCACGACACCACTCCAAACGGAGGCGTCGGTGGGTGGGTGTCATTGGCAGCACACGTGATGGGCGCCGCGATACCAGATGTCCTTCAGCCAGCCGCCTTGCGATGGTTCGGGAAGACACAGGGGCCCGTAATGAAGGTGCTGCATATGTCTGGATAGCGGCCAATGAGGCAGTGGGCTCTACGCGTGCGTTTCGTATGATGTGACGGTCTTCTCGACGACTGGTCTGTCGAGGGCGTCCTGGAGCCTGCTCGCCGTGTAAATGACGTCTCTTCTGTCCACTGGTCCCAACACCTCCTCACAGTAAAATCAGAGCGGCCTACCTGACGAGCTACTCGCCGAGCTGACCACCCAGCTTCCATCATCCCGATGATTCTTCCCCTCTCGAAGTCTGATAGCTGCTCATATTATCTTCGATGGCGGCGTAACGGTATGTCTACCTCAGCGTTTCCTTTGCAAAAGATTAAGTACACTCAAACAAGCTCCGCTTACCTGTTTTATACTCCAAGGAGAACGAAGTTCAACGCCCTCTAGTGGCATTACGCAATGCGCAATCACGCTGCATTTCTAATCATTGCATATCTGGCCGACATGTACCTTCATGCCAAGTTTCGTTACGATCCGACAATTATTTCTTGGTGCGCAAATTTTTATGGCAATGAGTGTTATTATAAATTGGGGACATAAGTACAAACGCTTCACCGATCCCACGAAAGGAAGGAAAATCACATAACACAACACAATTCACTGTAGACTTATGTAGTAGACTGTCTTATTAATAAACATCGCTCAACGGCTCCTGCTCACGGCGGACCATGTTTTACGTAATTCACTCTAGAGTGAATAGAAGACGAATACAAACACAAAAAAAACTCCACAATTTCAATCAGAAATCTTTAATTATAACATATCTACACTAACGTTTCTCACAGACGACCACACACATAGAGCATGTCAGAAGGAAAAACAACACATCTGCGGAGGGTCAGATCCCCCCCTCCCCCAATCAACAACCCCCAGTTGGGAGCTGATGAAAGAGGCACCAAAGATTGCATCAAGAAGGGTAATGACACGCGTAGCCTTCAAATGTTGTCTACGGCGTTACAATTCAGGCAGACGTAAACAATTATGATTACTTGATCGTATGGTGGATCAAATAAAAAGATAGGAATGTAGTTTAAAAGTGCGAGACTTGCCAAATTAATTAAATATCAACTATGAAAATATAAACATTACGAAAGGTTGTATGTACACACAAAATTAATCAGTCTAAAAACAGTTTTGGGAAAGAGAAAATTATGGCTTGCACTAAAAAAAGACGCATCCCACCGAAGACGCGTGTCAGTTGAGTGTGTTGGATCTGTCCATCAGGAAACGGGAAACTAGAAGATCCTATGACCCCACATGGCCTCCAGTCGGTGTCGTGTCCCATTCGGACGTGTTTTTAGAGCACGTTTCCTGAGCGGACATTATTCGACAAAAATTAGACTGGATTAGACATAAATGGTTTTGAAATGTTCAATTGCATATAAATTCTAGGCGCTTTTGTTCTTAGCCTTCATTTTGATGGAAGTAATATTTACCACTTCAAATTGCTTTCCTATAACTGCATCGGCGTAAACGAAGTTTCATATCAATTCATCTTTGCTCACGGACAAATAATCTTAAAACCTTTGTAAATGCTTTACGTTGTAACATGTTTCTTTTCGTACGATTAGGGTATAGATAAAGTACAATGTTTTCAAATCCATAAAGTTGTTTCTATTAGCATTCAATTAGACTATCATAACTTTGTATGGAAATTTGTAAAATTACAATACTATGCGTTTGTACTATGGACAATATTAGTCTCATCAATTACGCCAGCTAATTTTCATTAAATTACTAGAATAATTACCCTCTGCTGCTCGGGAGATTGAAAAGTAGTCACAGATTAAAATTCTTATTTCCTTTTCAGAGAAAATATAAATATACTTAAGAATTTAATAACTACACTTACATTTTTACGTATTCCAAAATATAACTGGTAGGTAAAAATTATCATGCTATAACCATCAATTATATCCATGTAATTATCAATTATAATTATCAATTACCCATGTAATTTTGAATTACATCATTGTTTTGAAAGAGGCAGATGACCAAATAGTTAGATACGATATCCATGTGTTATGATTAAATATTTTTACTTGAAAATTTCAAGGAGTGATGCACGAAATTAAAAAGGTTGGATTAAAATTATTTCTCTTCAGCATAAACAATCGATCTGTTGTTTTTGAAAAAAAAATGTCTTTACTTATTGACAGAGAACTGTTAATACAATAGATTAAACGAAACTATTATTATAAGACAGTAGTTTCGTTTCGTCTAAAAAAATAGACAACTTTCTGTCATGAGACTAAACATTAATTTTTTTTTATGAAATTACAATATCAATATTCTTTTAAAACAATGGTGTAGATTTGATAAAACCTTCATGACCTATGCTACAACTCATTCGACGTGCACACAGTTGGTCATTGCCGCACTCATTTTCAGGTGAGATATTATCAATTTCTGAACGAAAATTACACATCTGTTCGAAATCATACTGAGGCTTGATCAGACGTCCAATTAGTACATAATAATGAAAGTTTAATTATTAAATTAAAAGTATTCAAGTTTAAGCGATATAACCGTATTGTAAAAGAGTAAAACTTAAAAACCTTTGAATAAACACTTGTTTCAAAATGTTTGAATTTTACTTTTTTTTTTTACTATTTATTTTTCTTCTTTTCGTAACTTCAAATACAGAAGTTTTAAGGAAAGAAAAATTACAGTCGAAATTAATCGAAATAGTCATCGCCAAGTACATTCCGGACCGGAAAAAAATAAAATTTTCTGTGGTTAAATAAAGTGCTGTGATGTGGAAATCATGTGCATGGCGCACTATAGGATTGTGCCAGTTATTTTTCTAAATCAAACAATTTCTCAGTTGGCATATCGTTATCGAAATTACAGAAATTTCTAAAATTTGAGTAATTCCATCTCATATCCAACGTACCGATTCGTCCTTTCAAAATTTAATGAAACTTAGTGTAGCAAAAGATATTACATAGCTCTGAATGAAAATAATAACTATACAAAATTTTGTCCTCTATACAAAAGGCTATTAAGTTTTAGTTATTTAAAGTTTTAATGAAAATTATTGGATCTTTAGGGTAGTTAAGTGTACTTTTTCGGGAAGATGGAGACTTAGTAATCTCTCATTTTAAAGCTATTTTATTGGGATTTAATTTCTTTAATTTAATATAAAACACAATGCATATTTAACTGTATTAGGTCTTTTTAATGTATTGCATTTTAAAATTAAATTATCTACAAGAGAACTTTAAAAATTTGGAAAATGTAACAAATTACACTGTACAACATCTTACCTTCTCTCCCACAAAATTATCATGAATGGTTCTTGATGGGGCGGGATCAGTTGTCTTTTTACTCCCAATACCCAACCACTCACCTTTGTCTTCGGTACCACAAGAGGTGATCTGATAGTTACTTCTGAAGGAGCACCCAGTTCCCTGCTACTCCTAACAGGAACAATCACAAACATCTATACAACTGTTTGTAAAAAATGCAACACCATGAAGGAGTCATCAGAATAAAATGAAATTTAATACACAAACGGCTTGTATTAGTACAAATAAATAAATAAATTTTCAAAGCAAAAAAACAATATTAAGTGTCCGAATCAGTATTGGTGTATAAGTGCTGCTATACGACGTGGCATGGAGTGATACTGATGTCGAATGTCTGCTTGTGGAAGAGAATTCCATATTGTTTGTATGCGCACCCAAAGTTCGTCTTTTGAAGCTGTATGACGCGGATCACGAGCGAGACGCCGACCAACCAAATCCCATACGTGCTCAATAGGCGACATATCCGGCGAATAAGCAGGCCAAGGAAGAAGTTGCATGTGTTGGGCTGAAAAGAAGTCTTGAACATTCCTTGTAACATGTGGGCGTGCATTATCCTGTTGAAAGATAGCTTCAGGGATGCCTTGAAGGAAGGAAACGACTTCGGTCTCTAGCACTTCACGGACGTACCTGTTGCTATTCAGATTACCCTCAATTCGTAGCAGCTGCGATCGTCCATGCTACGAAATCGTACCCCAGACCGTAACTCCGGGTGTTCGGTCACTATGACGTTCGATAACGCACTCTGGAAGGCAGCGTTCACCGGCATACAGTCTAACACGAATGTGGCTATCATGGTTCCACAAATTAAAGCGGGATTCGTCAGAAAAGACAACTTGTTGCCAATCAGCCCGCCAGGCTCTGTGCTCATGAGCCCATTGCAGACGCAGCCGTCTATGGTTTGGCGTGAGGGGGATCCTGTATAAAGGAATCCTTGCACGCAGTCCACGGTGCAACAGACGTCGACGAATTGACGAAGCTGACATTAGCACACCTGTAGCAGTAGAATGGATGAAGCTGTACTCTCATTCACCGCCATGTGGACCAGGTGTCTATCATCGCGCGCTGGCGTCACCTTCAGTCGTCTACTCGCAGTTTTTCGAGTTGTCCGGTGCTCGTCGGTCCACTGCTTCCAAACTCGCATCACTGTGGAACTGTTCCACTTCACACGAGTTTCATATTCCGCGATAGGAAAATCCTCCTTCACGAAGGCCGATGATTCTCCCCCGTTCAAACTCCGTAAGTTGTTGAAATTTTACCCTATTTCGTCGTGGAGGCAAACTTAGGTCTCACTAAACGAGCGCCACTAAAAACCTAATCATGCACTATTTTCAACGTCCCGCTACAGCCCTCTATTTATACGCTTTTAGCATCAGTTCAGAAGGCGCTGCTCACACCACGCATGCGTGGTGGCTCTGAAACTTTACTACTTTGCATAACATCCTATAATTGACATTTGCTGCAAATTTCATTTCATTCGGATGATTCCTTCATGGGGTTGCATTTTTTACAAACAGCAGTAAGTGTATGTATTTACAAACAGGGATTCGAACCCGGAACCTACTGGTGGCAGACAAGTGATATTGCCAGGATAGGTTTTCATAGAGCGGGTTACATGTTGCACATCTTTGGAGACAACCCGAGTAAATAGCTTTTTATATGTCCCAACTTTAAAGTCTAGCATAAACACTCATGTTGCACTATTCATTTGAACACGAGATACTCAGATTTAGGGTTCTTTCAGTCAGACGTTCATCATTTCCCTCCTCTTTTGGATTTCAGTCAACAGAAGTCGGTCATCAGCATTAAGATAATTAATGCTAGGGACAGATTTTAGTTTTAGAACAAGGTCATTTATATAAATTTTAAACAGATCACAGCTCAAAACTGCACCTTGTGGTAGAGAAGTCTGAAAAAGACTAAACCTTGAGGACCAACCATTGTTCCTGACTATTTAAGCGCTGGCTAATAAAACCTGTAATGCAGTTAAACATGTATGATTTTTCACCAATTGAGAAGAGTTTTAACAATTCTTCCTCTACAACTACATCGTAAGCTGACGTCAAATCAACAGCGAGTGCTATCAGAACATTCCTGTTTTCCAGCGCATTTTTAATAGTTTGGCTAAAGAGCGTTATAAGGTGATCTGTTGATCTGAAATTTCCATACCCTGTCTGTTCTTCGGCAAGTGAGAGCAAGTAGTAGCAAGAGCTACAGAAAACCAATAAATGATCTTATAAACCAATTCTTTCCATAGACTTACCTATTAAACTAATGCATTCATCAATAATATCGGGTGGAAGTTATGGATAAAAAATCAGTTACCAAACATTTCACAAAGTATTAGTCAACTAGCCACTGCGTGGCGGCTTTGCCCATGACAGTTCTTTTCATGGGGTCAGATGTGACCGCTGCTCGCTGTTGCTCGCCAATCACCGGTGATTGCTGCGTATTCCTATTTGGTTTGCTTCGCAGACGAACACACAGACAACGCCGGGATGGCCTCGAAGTGGCCAACAACGTAAATCAAAACACGAAAGAATAGGAAAACTTGTCATGGTTCCCAAGGTTTTAGGACGAAAAATGCTTGTGACGCAGCGGTCGAAAATCGCAAAATTAGTTCCTTCTTCTTTCAAGGTAGGGTGACGTCACATTCCGGAGAGAAGAAAGAAAGATGAAAAAAAATTAATAAATTAATTTTAAAATGTTCTAGATTAAATTTTAAAATTTCGGCGCTTCACAAAAGTCGCAAAAAAAATTAGGACTACCTGTGTGCCAAATTTCATTATTGTAAGTGCCATTGATTCGTGAGGATACTGCGTACAGAGACACAAAGAAACACTTCCATTTACAAAAGAGATTTAGTGGATATGGTGATTGCAGCCTAACCCAAGTTTATCAGTCTTTTATGCACCCCCAAAAGTTCTTAATGACCTGTGAAAATTTATTTGCACCTTTTGGTAGTGTAACTGTGACCAGTTGGTATTACTAAATTCACTTTGCAAATTACTGAATTGGAACAAATTCAACAGACAAGGGTATTTTCAAAATCAAATTTATCTATGAACCGAAGAAAAAAAAATTTCAGATAACTCAGACCCAACATGAAAACTAAAAGAATCTTCAAACTTTTGCAGATTTAAACCTTCTTCAGGAAGAACTTTTTGAAATGCTAAAAAGGCTGAATTAGGTGAACAAGGCAGAAATTCCCACATCCAAGCATATTGACTAATACTGTGTTAATTTTTGAAGGTAAGCAACTAAAACTATTGTTTTCTTGCCAAATAAATTCACATTTTCAGTTGTCATGTGTTTAAAAAAGTAGAACTAAATTTGCATTCAAGTCAACTAGATTTGTTCAAAGTAAGATTTTTGTGAATACTACATACTTTATTGGGCAATTTTTCTACAAGATAGAAGACAGCGATACGTTCAGCGACTTGAAGGAGCAGCTTGCTCCATCGATGGTAAGACCACGACGTTTAAGTTTCCTCCAGAACCTGACGGTGGAAGAAAGAGGTGGCGAGGTACTAGAGTGACAGTACTAAAAATATATCCGTATTTCAGGTTTGAGAATTGCTTGTCGTCGGAGGTGACACATGTTAATTTTCAAAAAAAAAAAATTCAAATAGTTCTGATTATTGTTTTTCTTTTAAATAATTGTGGTATACTAGGACAGATTATCAGTTGGAAAAGGTTATAATTTAATTGGTCTCTTAGTTCACTTGAGTTAAAAGGGGAAAAAATTCATCGGCTTTTTTTGGGGAAAATAAGAATGTGGTCTTATTACTTGAGGATCGGAGTTGGGGGAAACACACACACATCTACCCCAAACATTACAGTCGTGAAAAATGTCAACAGGAAGTAAGTCATACGAAACCGAGTACGTGATAGGGATGCGACATCGACAGCAAAACATCGATGTTTTGAAACATCGATGTTCAAAATTAAAACATCGATGTTGATAATACATCGTCCCAAAAACATCGATGTTTTTAAAATTCAGTGCGTTTAAACTTTTTTCCCCATTTCTTAACACTGGTATAGCACCTAGTGATGCGACATCGACAGAAAAAAATCAATGTTGATAATACAACGCCTCAAAACCATCGATGTTTTTAAAATTCAGTGTACTTAAACTCTTTTCCTCATTTCTTAAAACTGGTATAGCACCTTGTGATGCGACATCGAGAGCAAAACATCATGCATTATCAACATCGATGTTTTAATTTTAAACATCGATGTTGATAATGCATCTCTCCCAAACTACCGATGCTTTTAAAATTCAGTGTATTTAAACTTTTTTCCCCATTTCTTAAAACTGGTTTAGCAACTAGTGATGCGACATCGGCTCCAATACATCGATGTTTTTTATAAAACATCAATGTTTTGAAAACATCGACATCGATGTCGCATCCCTACTTTTCAGAACCTTCATCCTTGGTCACTTTGGTCTAAAAGTATGTTCAATTTGCTGATTATGAAAATTACGCTACTTGGTTATTTTTAAAATTTTTATAGCGGTACTTTTTTTATTTAAAAATAAAACATCGACAGCGTAAAAACATCGACGAGTATAAACATCGATTTTACAAAAAACATCGACACCAATACATCGATGTTTTTTTTTAAAAACATCGATGTTTTGAAAACATCGACATCGATGTCGCATCCCTAGTACGTGAAGGAAATGGTTGACACGATAGTAATTTGGCGTAAAAAGTTCGAAGCAAAAAAGGCGAAGAAAGAATGTCAGACATTTTAATTGTAGGCATTTTTTTCAGCGTTACTGATTTTTTATTCATAATTTTACCCGATTCCTCTAAGCCAACCACTTAGTTTAACCAATTAGGACAACCACTCCTATTCTGAACGGTTCTTTTCTACACAAGTGACACGGAGTATTTGATTGTTCAACAAGTTTTTGGAGAAAAACAGTTTTTTTCTTGGCTCCTGATATTTAAGAAGCGAGTGCAGTTGCTACTAGCGTACTTGGAAACGTGGTCTTGAGATTATCGCACCCGGGCAAGAAAAGCGACACAAGTCAAAAAATAAAAATTTTGATATTATGTCATTGAAAAATATGTACGAGGTGCCTTAGCGTGTTATATTTCTATTCTATAGAATATATACTATTCTATAGAATATAATAGCAGTTACCACAATAAATACTTACCTAAAATTTAAAAGAAGGTAGGTCAGTTGGAAGAGTAGCAATTTAGGAACAGGAGAGTTCAAAACTCAGTCCTACCATAAAACTCGTGTAAACGGGTGCTGGTGCGTGTGAAATCTGAAGAAGATACTATTTCAATATAAGTTTTTACTATTTCAATATATTATACTATTTCAATTAAGTTACTATTAATTATACTATTTCAATATAAGTTTTATAGTATCCATTAAATTGATGTTTCTCAAATTCTGCAATTTTGAGTTGTGTTACTTTTCTTGCCGGGGTGCATTATATTTATTATGCTTGCGCAAACTGATATTAGTGAATAAATTTTTAATTATGCACGTGCAAACTAACCATGATTTAGATATGAATGAAAAATTAATTTCTAAGAATGAGAGAAAGAAATGTAAGATAATTTATCTCTGTTCTTTAGTGTTGCTTTGTATCGTCTTTGGTTTATTAATAAATGTCGACATTTTTCTTCGAATGTTTTTAAACGATACATCAAATTCTCCTTTTGTAAATGTTGCTTTTTTTCCAAAGCTGTTTTTCACCCAGTCAGTCAACAAAATACATACTTCTTTCATCACGAGTGAATACACTGATCAGTGATAAACGCCACCACATGACTAGAGCAAAAAAAAAAAAAATTCCAAATTCCAAAAATAAACTTTGATGCGATTTATTTGACGAAAACGAGTAATTTACAGATCTGATTTAGTAGCTCACCTCTATCTTAACAAACATAGAACTCAAGTCTTCTGTACATTCCTCAGCTACACAAACTTTTCAGTTTCTTGTCTACCCTTGTCACAGGTGGTCAAAAGATGTGTAAAATTGGTCATAAAGGCGTAAATGTCATTGAACCAGGAGCACGTGATGACTTCATCCAAGGGAAGATTAAAATCACGACGAAACTGTCAAAAAATGTTAATTTAAAAACAGTAGATACAAACTAGTTTAACTCCATCTTTTTCCCAGTACTCTATATCTGCAGTTGTAAAAAATACACATATATATATATATATATATATATATATTTAATTCTTTATATTAGAGATTTTATCTATCGTTGAAATATAAATACTGTACCTGTGCCAAAAATATTTTTCAAACATTCACTGCTTTATATGTCGATTTTTAAGGTTTTTAAAATAGTTTGTATCTCTCTCTCTCTCTCTCTCTCTCTCTCTCTCTCTCTCTCTCTCTCTCTCTCTCTCTCTCTCTCTCTCTCTCTCTCTCTCTCTCTCTCTCTCTCTCTCTCTCTCTCTCTCTCTCTCTCTCTCTCTCTCTCTCTCTCTCTCTCTCTCTCTCTCTCTTGAGATTTTTTCAAAATATGTTCTTAAAATATGTATCAGAGATAACTTTATCTTCCCTTTCATTATCTTCTCCACAGGAAATACTACTTTCTAGCATACACTTCGCTAACTCTTCGTTATATTTGTGGCTTTTCTCACCTCATATCCCCATAACTTGTTTTCCCATTTCAGAAGTAATTTTCTTCACTTTACTACAAACGTCATTTTGAAGCTAAAAAATATTATTTTTTAAATACTTAACGTAATACTAATGCAATACAACCCAAAACACTACACAAATCCAAACATAATTATGTGATGACAATAAGAGAAGTAAACATTAAAATCCCTCCGCAAGCAAATACACTAGTTTATGGATCAAAGTCATAACACAAAGTTATACAAAACATATTCACCCTTCTGTTGGAGTTGAAGAAATCTTCAGGACGGTTAATCTCACTTGAAGATAGGTGCATCTAGATTATGGAGCTGGGATACTTAGAACTTTACCTCTCGAACGTGATGAATAAACAATTTAACAAGATTTCAGCAATCTTTTAAATGACCAAGGATTCACTTAAAAGGAAACACGATCCTAACAATCCTAACACAGTGAACAAGGATTCACTTTAGTTGCGATCTGAACTACATTCTGTCTACCACCGGAAATGTATCTCAGCTCTTGATTGCACACACGTAGGTTCGGTAAATAGGGAAATGGTCTAGGATGACTATAGCCTCTTCACAAGTACATTGCGATTGCAAAGTAAGACAGCCGTGTCCAACACCGATTTACAGTTAAATCCTAATCGTTGGCGGGCTTAGGTAGGTCAGTTGGAAGAGTAGCGAATTAGCAACAGGAGAGTTCAAAACTCAGTCCTACCATAAGACTCGTGTAAACGGGTGCTGGTGCACGTGAAATCTGAAGAAGACTCAAATTCCTCAACGTTGGCATGGTGTGCAATTTCGGAGAGTAGGGTACCAACTCAGGCGTTGACTTCGTCGTCTGACCGTTGTTCAAAATTACGTGTTGTCCCTTACGAGATCTTTCCCTACAGGATAAATCCCGAACCGTCGTCAATAGTCTCCAGTACGACGTTAATAAACTACTTTATCGCTGGCACCAGTTGTTTTGATTGTAATGTAGTAAGTCGTGTGGTGTGCCTAAAAACAACGACACACCCAAAATGTAACTAAAAAATTGCTATTTATTTTTATAGAATGTGCATTACGAGAATTGGTATCCTAGCTATCTGTCTTGATATCACCAGTGGAATTATATCAATTTGGAATGAATTTAGTCCATCTTTTCCATCATTATTGTAAAAAATTAAGTGACAAATTTTCATTATTTCACTCTGTACCTTGAAATGGAAATAGAGAACTTTTGCCCGAAGAGCCTGACCAAGAAATCCCGTATTGTATAATTAATTGCTGCTGGTGCCGTCCAAGACATGCTGGGTGTGTTTGAAAAAGTGCGACGCTCGCTACGTCGCAGGTGTAACGCATGCATTACCGCAGGTGGTTGCTCTTTTGAGCAGTTTCTGTAATTTTGTAACACATGCTGTCAATAAAATTATTTAGTACCTCCTCTATCCGTTTGATGTTTCGTTCTTTCATGTGAGAGCAACGGCTAATACTTTTTAGCGGTTCACCGCTTGCTCTCAGCCCATGCATTGTTTGGTGAAAATTGCTTGTTTAGATGTTTTCTATCACCTCTTACATTTTTGCCCATGGGTTTCGAAACACCCTGTATATACTTTCTTTTGGAGATTTATGTGTGGATTATTAAAATTTATTTATTGGAAAAAGTGCCTAAAGAAGTTTTATTCCAAAAGTCAAACCGAAGAACAAATTGTTTGGGCCGCGGTAGCTCGGTTGGAAGAGAAACGGATTAGCAACCGGATTGAGAGTTCGAATCCAACTAAAGACAGTGCACAATGAGGGCTTTTGCATGTTTAATCTGTCGTGCCCTCAAATGTCCTCATGTTGTGGAAGTTTGGAGAGTGGAGAGTAAGCTCAGGTGGGAACTCGGTATCTGACTGGTTCAAAATTACGTGTTGTCCTCGGATCTTTTCCTCGGGTTAGATCCCGGACATTTGCCAATAGCCATTGTTGCTCCAGTGCAACGTTAATTAAATTACAAACCAAGCTTGGAGGGCGCTATGAAAAGTGACAATCGGGTAACTCAAAACGGCCGTCGACCACGTGCCAAAAAAATATTTGTCCAGTTCTAGTTTTGATAATCTTTCGTCTTAGTTTTTAACTGGGGAATAGTCGCTTCATTGAGATCCTCTTAAAAACCATCTGGACGGACAGATCTTCCCGATAGATGGTTCAAGATTTACGACAGTCGGTCAGTGGTGCAAATGTGCATCGTTGGTCACCAGCCGTTACTGTAGACGTTACAATATAAACAGCATGAATATAAAATAAAGCATTAAAAAGTGTTTAAAAAGCATCAAATACGTTTTTAATACAAAGAATGATTTGGGATTTTCTATGAAAAATTTAAAAAAAGATTTTTGAGTGCTCAAGAAAATATGGATGGAGTTTTCTCTATCCAAATGGGGAAAAGTATAATATTTCTTTGATTTGAAAAGATTTTATGCATATTTAAAAATTATAGCTATATAATGTTAAAAATGCCAAGTATAGCGTAATAAAAAGGAAAGTGAGAGTAATACTTAACAAGACGGACAAACTGGGCGGGGAAGTTTTAAAATGGGAAGGCCATAATGATATGGTCGATTGAATTCTATAAAGTCTGCATTTTCCTTGTCACCACCAATCTTTCAATTAGATACCTTGTACAATAAAATGGCAGTAAGTCCATTGCTCGATTTGACCGAGTTTTCAACAGAAAGCCACGCCGTGTAAGCTGACAATGATAATGGAATTTCATCACGGCTATCGCTAGAGGATGTTATGTTGACAAGCATTCCAAAATACTTTTCCGAGTCTAAATGATAATTTTTTTTTTTTCAAGTTAGAAATAGGTTTTCATAAGAAACATAAGATTAAGCCGTAAAAATGGAGACCATGCAGGGTACAGCGGAATTTATCGACTCACGCACAAAGCACAGTTAAGATGTGTGAATTTCGATTCATCAGTAAAAGCGCTGTACAGTCATTACGTCAGATGATGTGAAAAAAAAAATGGTGGTAAGTGACGGGAATTTGAAAAAACCTGAGAATAGGTGTAGGTAGGAAACTCTTGCCGGTATCCAATATAAAACACTCAGAAATATTGATGTCATTAAGGGGAGTACTAGTCGGAGCATTTCGCAATCGTAGTCCAAAGGGAAATATACTGGAAGGGCGATTACTGCAGAGACGGTCGTAAAAATTGTCCCGGAGTGCATTTTGCAGTGAATGGGCTTAATATGAAGACATAACGAATGCAAAAGATGTAGAAGCTAACGACAGTTCTTGGTCAACCACTTACAGGTTTTCGACTTATGAAGTGCGAAAAAAATTCCGGAGTATATCAACAGTGCTGTGTGATGCATCGTATCGTAACACAGATTGACTACCGGAGCCATAGGCTGCATAATCTAGACTGGAACGAATTAAAGCTCGATATATGTTAAGCATGGAACCAATATGTATGTCGTAATAACAGGAATTATAAGCCTGCAGTTGTGACGAGTAGTATAAGATAATCGGAAAATCATTTATTGGTACAGAGTTTAATGTTAGTTCCACAAATGGGGGGTAAGAAAATTTCAAAAGAGTATTTTATTACTTTAACAGACAAGTAGCATCATATACGTGGTGGTTGTTGATTGTTGAGGCAGCTCTGTGGAAGCCGAGCTAAACATGGATGATTGATTAACCCCGGAGACAGGTTTGGTTAAACAATCTCTCTGGTTTTTTTGGTTCGACAGCTCGGGCACAAATTGTTCCATGTGCTCGCGATCAATCTGGTTGGTTGTGTGTTGAAGTTAAACTGCAAATTTATTGTTTAAAGCAAATTGTTTAAAGATCTCGTTCTTTACGAAGTCGGCGCATAATCGCGAGTTCAGCGTATATTATCATTGACGATTTATTAAAGAGAAATAGGAAGAAAAGTTCACAAAAAAGGTGACACTCGTGATGGAAAATATTCTCAGGAGCCAAAAGACTGAAAATGTGTACGTCTTTTGCTCACTAGCGGTAGAAATTACGCTTTTTACTCCAAGAAAAGTTCACAAAAAAGGCGACATTGGGGGACACCCGTGATGGAAAATATCCTCAGTAGCCAAAAGACTGAAAATGTGTACGTCTTTTGCTCACTTGCGGTAGAAATTACGCTTTTCCTACTTTGACACTTAATAAACCCTAAACTGATAGCCGCCTCGGAAAATAATCTTCATCGTTATCCGTGTACAATTTTGAACAACCCATGTTTTCAATCCTGCGACGGCGGCTGCGGCAACCACTTTATTAATATTATGCATATATATATATATATATATATATTATGCATCCATACGTACTTGCAAAATTGATATTAGGCAGATTATTTCCCCTCAAAATAAAAATTTCTTACTGAATATTTCACTTGTATGTTACAACATATTGAATGTTTCTTTCAATTCGGCATTTTTCGGCAAAACTTATTAATATTGCAGTGCGACAATTTTAATTTTTCTTCAATTGCAAAAAAGTTTAAATACAATTTAAATATCAGCCTCTAATTTGTCTTAAACTAGCCACTGCGTAGTGATTGCTAAGAATTCCCATTTGGTTTGCGAAGCTTATTGGATAACAGCAAATATGGCGTTGGTTTGCCTTACAAACAAAATGCAAATTCGTAGCCTATTGGAATGGATTCCCTGCAAATTCCAATTTGATTTGCTTCGCAAACCAAATTATGAATAATATGAACTATGTATGATTTGCTCCGCAAACAAGCACCACGCGTAACGCCGTAATGACCTCGTCACTGTCAAATTCGAATTGCGAAGAGATCCAATCGGCGAGACGTCGCGAAAATATAAATATTTAATTAAAAAATTATTTATTAAAAGAAAATCAAATGTAAGTTAGAGATTTAGGGGTTCAGATTTAAAGATTTTCCACAGATTTCAAATCTGTTGAAATTTTCAATCTTTCTTTAACTATCCCGATTTTACAAAAAAGTACTAAACAATGCCAGTCAATATGTTTTTTTATTTGTTTTGCTTTTCTTCGCTGTGAAATGGCTTGAGCGTAGGAAATGAAAGCTGTGATTTCTCGAATCAAACGAAAGTCATTCTTCACAGAAAGTGGCGTTCGTATTGGAAAAAATATAAGCTTCAATTTAAAAATTATTTATTTATCGAAAATCATATTTTTAGGTATAGATCTATTGTGAAATTTTCCGCAGATTTCAAATCCGTTGAAAGTTTTAATCTATCTTAAATGTTCAAAGGAGATAAGAAAAAAGAACTACATAACTGAAGTTAAAACTCTTTCTCCGCAAAATGAAAACGCTAAGATGACACAGGCCATGTGAATCGCAAAAGGAAAATAGTACTTATTGAAGACACAACACGTATATAAACAGATTAGAGGGGACTGCAGCACTAACCAATAGGATTGATTAAAATTGAACGAACGTCCAAGAAAGCTACAGACCATTCACATGTGCTGCCTGGAATATATGACTCAGCCCTAGCAGCATAAAGAAAGATACAAAGACTTCTATGTGCGATTACTTTATACAACACCCGCCCTTACTTGCTCATTACTAAAGAAAACAAACATCACATTTTTCACGTTGATATCTACAAGAAAAAACATACACATTAACTTTTAAAATTACGCAATGACAAAAGCTCATTACATATCACTCTAGGCAATGCTTTAGTTAACATATAAGCAATTTGATGATCAGAAGAAAAATATATTCAACTCTTATAATATTATTTTTGCAAATTACTTTAGGAATGTATTTTAATTTCAAATCAATATGGTTTCAATCTGCCACGATTTTTTCCATTCGTTATACATTTGATACAAGATTGATCATCTTCAAACAGAGTAAGATCTAAAACATCGGTAATTTCCGAAGCAACACTTTTCATCCACAAAAAATCTCGAATACATTTACTTAATGCTATTAATTCAGCTTCAGAGTTGATGAGAGAGCAATACATTTTTGTTTATTACAATACCAGAAGATTGAAGAATTACTAAACACATTATCACATAACCAGAAATAGATTTTATATAATTTAGATTAGAACCCCAAAGATGTTAAACTTTTTCAGTAATTTCACAATATACAATTTCTGATCTATTAGCAACTTTTCACAACTGTGGTGTTATGCAAATTAGAGACTACTTCCACTTCCACTTCAAGAGACTTCTTGAGATTTCCAGTTTCGTAACCACCTTCACCTTTGTTAGCGCGCTGATAGATTATACTTAAGTTAATGTATTTAATTTTTTAAATGTAATAAATGTTGAGTTTAATTGTTTCAGTCAACTTAATTATTATTAGCTTCTTAATTCCTTACACCTTAAATTACGCAACCGCAGCACCGTGGCTAAAGAACTTAATTTCAAACGAATTCTTAAAAATTCAGGTGCACTTTCAGATTTAGACGTTTGAAATTACTTAGATGTCAAAGAAATCACAATATTAATTTGTGTAACATCTGAACCTGATATTAATAAATCATCTATGTAAATCATCTATAAAACAATTTTCTTTTCTTTTTTTCGTATCGTACAAAAATACATGGCTCATTTACAAGTTGTATAAAATTAAGTTTTATCACAAATTCCAAGAACTTTTTAAACCCTTAACGTGGTGCTTGTTTTAACCCATGCAAACTCCATTTAAGTTTATATTTCTTATCACTATTATCATCATACCCCCTTGAGTTGATCCATAAAAATTAATTCACCATTCAAAAATGCAGATTTATAATACGAATGGAAGGACATAAAGAAAAATTATTTTAATTCTTTAATTACACTCTAAGACAAAAAAAACTGCATCTAAAAGGAATTGTCAGAATGCGATGAAATTTACAAGGTTGGAAAAGTGCTTTTATAAATGAGTAAATGATTAAAATTTGAGAATGAAATATGCAAACTTTACTGAGAAAAATTAAAAAAATTGGTATCATTCAGTATGTCCACCATTATTGCTGATGCAGCATGCGAAACGCCTTGGTAGTGAGTCACACAGGCTCTTTATGAAGTCCTGTGACAGTCTATCCCATGCTGCTTGAACACTGTCACGTAGTTCAAGCGGATTACGTGGCACGTGTGGAGTATGCCGGCCATTGTAAAATACCGTAGATCAAAAAATACAAGTGTAAAATACAAGATCTAGAGACGGCAGTGATATGGGGTTGAGTATTGTCTTGCTGAAAAAGAGGGTAAACCTGGGAGTTCAGGAATGAGAGCATAACTGGCTGTAACATTTCTTGAACGTAACGCTGGACTGTCAAAGAACCCGTAACGCGTACCAAAGGTTATTCAGCATCACACGCAACTGCACCCCACACCAATACAGGTCTTCTGGACGTGTGTCACTGCACAAGAAACCGTAAATCTTCGCGCTGACCACGTTGCCTCCACATAAGGATTCGACTGTAGTCTCCACCCAGACAGAAGCGGGTGAAAACAACTCGATGCCATTTGACGATCCATGTCTGTCTGGCACACGACACCATTCCAGTTTTGACAGCGATGAAATGCTGTTAAAGGCAGTCGTCGTAACGGTCTACGGGAGTTTATTCCCACGTCGTGAAACCCTCGACAAATGGTGCGATCACTTATTGGATGATCGAGAGAGGTTCCCACTGCTCGCTGGATGTCTGCAACAGTGGCTGTAGGATCAGTACGCACATGTCTTACAACACGTCGATCCTCTCTCGGTCCGGTTTCTCTAGGCCTTCCTGAGCCTGGTTGACGCTGGCATGTACCTTGTATACACAGCTGCCAACAGCGTGCAGCAGTAACATCACTACAACCAACATGTTGCATAATCCGTCGATTAGACCATACACATTCTCGGAGGCCAATAACTCGGCCTCTGTCAAACTCTCCCAGCTGCTTAAATTGCTTGCGATCTTTTTCCGAGGCATAACTCAGTGAGAAACGATGTAAACAAAACAGCATGAGTCTAAATTAATTTGATGCGCTACTGGATGTCCTTTTATGCCCCGGTGTTTGAGAGCTGCGCTACGCGTGGCGCATGCTCAAACGATTCTGAAACTTTGATCATTTGCTTCTGAAATACAAATGCACCACACCTCTAAATTTCATTTATACCAGTCTACTTCTTCCACGTGCAATTTTTGTTTTAGTTTTAGAGTATACAGCCGTAAAAATAACCCGACTCACCCGATCATAATTGCACAATTTGCATGAACAAAACGGAAGGTAGCAATCGATAGGAATGAATGTTTTCAATATTTGAAATTTATCTAAGGGGCCGTCTTTATATTAAATTGGGAGCTTGCTCCGATAATTTCAATACGAACCCCATCCTTTATCACAAATTTGGATTCCACACACAATTTCAAGCAGATTTGATGAAAAAATAATGAAAAAACAGCCTAAAATTGACCGAGAAAATCCATGAAAACCATTGAGAGAGCGTGTAAAAATTGAACTCCGTAAGTAGAAAAGGCGGATTCCGATCAGAAAGTCCAATTGCGAGAGTATGTGTCGCTTTTAGAGACTGCTTGATGAAGGTTTGTTAGAGTGTGACAATTAGATAGTGTAGCTGTGTCCAATAAGGGAATTGTTAAAATCCTAACCTACAGTAGTATAAGTAGGTTTTTAATTATGTTTCAGAAATATCTGAATGATGAAGATAAATTATGTCTAGCAAAGAGTGATAAAATACCCTTCGCACAAAAGTTTTATAATAAATCATTTGATAATATCATAAAATCATATTATAAATATTAATATGATGCATAGTGGCCGTCGTAGTCAATGACCTGTTGCAGACGCTATGGCTTGGAGTCCATTAAACTGGCGACAAAGTCAAAATCCATTCTGACTGAATCTTAGGATCTGCTGGCAGAAATTTCTGTTTTCACTTTGTGAACAATCCCCAATAACGATAATGATCATCGAATTTTGCAAACAGTCTCACTGCGACACTAATTATGCACGTAATGAGCTGAAATTTGGAATTCCGATGTTTCAGTAACAGTTGAATCGCAAGGAGTTGAATTTGTCCACGTTTCTATTCATAATTTTTATGAATATTAATTTCATAATCAATAAAAAATAGTAAAATTTAGTTTGATTACTAAAATGTTTTTAGATTGTGTTTGGGTTTTGGGGTAGCAAAAGAGGAAAAACAATTTTCTTATAACAAAAAACGTGAAACACCAATTTAACATTAGGAGATCCAATTTTCAAACACTTACAAATCGGTGAAGAATGCAATAAAATTGATAAACTTTTTTTATTTCCGTCTGAAATTGTGTGTAGAATCCAAATTTGTGATAAAAGATGGGGGTTCGTATTGAAATTATCGGAGCAAGCACTCAGTTTAAAATGAAGACGGCCCTTCAGACAAATTTTAAATATTAATATTTGTAGAAACATTCATCCCTATCGTATGTTACTTTTTGTTTTTTTTCTGCTATGTAAATTGTGCAATTGTGATAGGGTTAGACGGTTTTTTTTTCTGGCCGTACATATCGCTTCTTCGTTTCAATTATCTCACTTCCGTAAAAGACAAATAATCATCAATAATAGTCATAAAATTGCGCTCACTTTCATTAGGTTTCGGAATCAATTGGCTCACATATATCCGTGTGAATTTTTGTAAAAGGCTTCTTCTCCCTCTTTCTAGAACCTTTCCCCAATGGTAAGGCACTTTTCTTTGCATGAGAGCAAACTTCACAAAATGAAGTCGGAAGTCCTAATTTCTCCAGCACAAAATCACAAATATACTGTCCCAAACAATCGCGATTACTAAGTACGAAGTGTTCAATAATATTTTACCCAAAAACCTTTTGGTTTTCAAATACTAGACTGAAACCTGCACCTACTATGCGGACAGAAATTAATCGTCCACTCAGATTTGGCACAAATAAAACATCTTTCATGGTAATCTCCTTGCCATTTGAAGTTTAACCGACGATCACACCAACACCTTCCACTTCCAGTTTGTGGTCTTCGAAGCGCATTTGATACTGCCTGATGACGGGTTTAATTCCAAAAATCACTCTCCCCGTTTTGAGCACATGGGATGTAGCAACAGAGTCTACTATGAAGCTTTCTTGTGTAGAACTTCTCACAACAAAAGACACTAGATTTGGTTGAGGCATGCCTTTCATCTGAATTCTGTTGACTTTTACAGTCTCTCTTCATGTGACCGCTTTTCCAGCAATTATAACACGTCATCTTCTTTCGGCAAAACTTCGTTGTATGTCCTTTTCTTTAGCATTTTTGGCAAGAGTACTTCTTCTTGGAAGAAAAGGCACCATATTCTCCTGGATATTTCCGTGGTTTAATATAGTGTTTGAAATCACTTAACAAGGTCTCTGCATCCAAAAGACATTGGGTCACAAAGTCCAAATTTAGGTTTGCACTTGGCTGATTCTCCAAAGCCACTTTGACGGTATCGTACTCAGGAGGAAGTGACATCAAAGTGTTGACAATGATGTCCATGTCATGGACCTCCGCTCCAGACACTAACGAGCGGAGATCACTAACAAGACGTGTCACACTGTCAATGTTAATATGCTGTCGCATAGGGACATCACTGGCTTTCTGTAAGGTGACCAATCGTTTGGGAGCTAGAATTTAGTTCACAGCTCCTTTATTGTCATATTTCAGTTCTAATTTCTTCCAGATTTTACTATCTGTGGTCTCAGTCTGCGGAGAAATAAAAATCTAGTCGCTAGAAAGTGTCAGCAGGAATGCTTAGGCCTTTTGCGCCTTAACAGACTCGTCTGCTTTGCACATTCTGTGGGATCTACCTCCAAGAATGCATCTAACTGCTAAGCACAAAATACAACATTTACTCTCATCCACCATATTGAAAAATTCGAATGGTTCTATCGAAGGGAGCCAAAGTGTACCCCTTCGACAAATAAGCCATTGCTCCGAAAAAAACAAAATAATAGAAAAAATTTCCTTACGAATTTTCCCCTCTTGTTTTAACAACCGTAGAAGCGCAAAGAAAATGAATTATATATATATATATATATATATATATATATATATATATATATATATATATATATATATATATATATATATATATATATATATATATATATATATATATATATATATATATATATATATATATATATATATATATATATATATATATAATAAGTTTCAGGTTACGAATGGTTATCAGGTAATGTGTTTTCTGTTAGTTTCTTCTTCATTGATTAAAAAATCACTTCCAAAAAAGAGGGGCAATTTACGTGGCCATGTAATTAAAGGTTTTCTTTGCAACATTTCGCTTATGAAGTCTTGAGGACTCTTCAAATTTCCAGGCTTCGATGTAGGAAATATTCTGCACCTCCTTTTCAAATACCCATTTTTTACAAGATTTTGTGTAAGCCGAACGAACGATCACCTTTTCAGTTGATGGAATGTGAAGGGGTGCATATTTTGGCTTCATGATCCACTTCGCCACAAATGCATTTATAGGGTTTACATCTGGTAGTTGAAACACCACTGGGAGTTCGGGTTGGGTAACTTCGGTAGCCAACTCTGATACGAGATGACTGGTCGTATGTCAACATGAGAGGAATGAATATCTTATTCCGTTTCTGTGTACGCCTCAAACGTGTTCGCTTACTACGTGCTTTCAAGTATTTCAGCTTCTCTTGAGGAAAACAGTTCAACTTCGGAAATAACTCCCTATGAAAATTTTAAAGGATTGTGGCAATTACCCAAAGGAAGTGGCAAAAGTCGTGCTTATTAAAATTTTCGCTTGTACCTCTATGAGTAGGTTACGTAGGTTACCCCAGTTTCTTTTATCTGATTTGTACGCCTAAAATTGATTGAATGATTTTATCTACTAGAAATGGTGAAACTTGAGAATTTTCTGAGTGTATGTTTGAGCAGTGAATTATTACAATGAAAAAATGGGCATTTGAAAAAGACTTAGTGCATTGTTGCTCCCTTCTAGAGGGAGAGGAGTTTTATTTATCATTAAGCTGGGGAAAAGTTTTCAAGTCCTGCAGCACCACCTACCAACTCTGGAATGCGGAAACTCTGCTCCAGTGCTTAGCAGAAACTAAACGCTTACGAATCACATTGTAGCAGACACTACCTTAACGTGTTGCCAGCAGAGAACCGACCAGCCGCCTGGCATGCACGGGACCGATGTACAACTCCCGTTTACTTGGAAGTGTGCTGCCGAAGCAGTGTTAAGTCTCAACCGCCATTTTCCAGGGACACCAGTCCACAAGCATGGCAAACACGTGGCTGATATTATCCCCAAGAGGAACTTAGGGCGGCGAAAAGCTTTTCAAGGGGTGCCCTTACCTCCGAAGAGGCGATCTCAATGAAACAAATGCACATGGAAAGCGAGGGTAAAATGGAAAATGGAAAGCAGGACGGGTAACTAGGGTACCTAAGGGTTGTGATGCCCATACACATCTAAGAATTTTTTCTTTTCTATCTAATAAAGCCTAGTTGTAGTGTTTGTAAAAGTATCACTTTTTCTTGCTCATAGTTTCAATTTCTTTTAGATCTTCGCAGAAAGAAAGTCGATTAGGCAGACGAATCTTACACTTTTAAAAGTTTTCTGTAAAAGCCTTTTCTAAGGAGCCAATGCAGAAAAAATCCGGAGTCTTTCGTGTTGAAGAATAAATAAGCGCGATTAATACGAGGTGTGTATTTTGGGGAAAATGTCCGTTTATTTAACTATGAGGCGATCCAAAGTATGTGTGCGTTTATGATGAAGTGTTTATTAACTTAGGTAGCCCGACTTCCTCCAAACCATGTTTACGTTATGTTATCTCCTAAGAATTACCCTTATGGAAATGAGCTTGATTCATTCGCAAGCATGCAGTAGCAGGGTAAAAAATAATTCAATAGAGATAAGAAAATTGCAATGCATCTCATTATACCAGACTTTAAAAAATAATTTTGTTCCTTCTAAACATGCACGATAAGCTTCAAGGCCTGTGTCTATTACGAAGCAAGGAGTATTGTTTATCTTATCCTGCGATATACCTTTAATTTACTCTTTTCGAATGGAATTTTAATGTTGATGAAATTATGCTTTAATCGAGTGTTGAAAATAGAGCCTTTATCATGTAGACCCACGTAGAAATTAATATTGGTTCACGCAAGCAAAAAATATCGAGCGCATTGCGAAACGTGTCATTTCTAATATAAGATTTTATGAGACTTTTGAGACATAGATTGGGAACTAATTATTCTGTGTAGACAGTGAACTAATGTCTGCATATCAAGGAAACAACTGTTCGGAACATCGAAACTGATAAAACTCGATCTCAAACACATACGTACCTCAGGGCTCGAAATACCCGGGTGCACAGGTGCACTGTGCACATGAAAATAAAATTGTGCACCTAATTTTTTCCCGCTAGGTGCACCTAACGTTAAAAAAAGGGGGTAAACGTGTTTTATGTTATTTTGATGTTTGAACAAAATATTAATATCGACCTCTCTTGCTCTAATGTAACGTAATTAAAATTCCTAAATACACACTATGCGAAAACAAAATCGCTGGGCGATAATGGGTTTATACAGGAGGAAGGTTTACTTGTGTCACTGCCACCAGAAGTTTCCGATGATCGAAACATTTTCCAGATGGCTCTGTTGAAGCGACTGTCGCGACAGCCGTGCGCCGGACAAAAGGGAGAATTTAGCTGTTTAAATATTTTTATTTGCCATCTACTACTAACCTATTTAAACATACCCAACTAATGAAGTAGTTTATATTACAGTAATGTTCTTATATTACGTTATTTTTTAAATGTGCACCTAATTTAAAAACTTAGGTGCACAAGATGCACCTGTATTAAAAAATCTATTTCGAGGCCTGACGTACCTCGATAAAATAAGTAGGTAAACCGTTAATTTTTACTTACTTTTTATTGAAGCGTAGGTGAAAATCATTTTTAGTTTTCTCAATTCTTATCGAACAACTCAAACTAATCTCTAAGCTTATAACAATGTGCCTTGTACAAATAGTTTTATAAAAAATATACTCTAGACAGTTTATATTCTTCAATCTAATTTTTAGTACTTAGGATTTCCCTAGCATCGGCTCTCATATTCGGAGTAATTGAGACACTTAAATTCTATATTAAATAACTCTTGATATTAATATTTTGATTCAAAGTTGACTCTACCCTTTTAATTTACGACGATATACGTTTGTACTTTTAGAGAATTTCTCTATTAAATTCACTATAACTATATACGTTTACAAGATTTTATCCAGAATCAATAAGGAATTGATGACAACACGAGTGTTTGCTTATTTTTAAAATAGAATATTTTTATATAAAGTAGTCTGCTTGAGAAATTAACTTTAAATTCAGTGATCGAACGCAAAGATTATTTAAATTTTGTAAACTATTACTTTTCTCAAAATAGAAATGCCTCTTAAAACAAAAAAAAAACGTAGGTTTTGCTTGTAACACTAATACAAAGAATTTAACGAAAGAAAGAGCAAAAATAACTCTGAAATCTTTATATGCATTGACTTGTGTTTTGTAAATTAGAATTCCTTTTATCTTTGATAACCAATATATGATATGAAACCAAACAGATTAAGTAAATACAACTTAGTTGGACACAGAACTCAAATAATTAAAATTTGCTTCCATAAAACGTGTCCTATTTAGACAAAAATTCTTTCGAACACGAGTTAACTTTTTCGATTTCTCTCTCTTTTTTTATCTCTTTTATTTCTCTTTTTTATGGTCTATGGTATTATTTCTCTCTCTCTTTCTTTCTAAAGGTCTTTATTTTTTTTAAGAAAAGAAAAAGCCTATGAAAGAAGGTATGCACTTCTGACTTTAATGTGTTAATTAATATAAAGTTTTAATTTATCGAACATAGAGGTTCGATTGATATAGTTTTAGTAAAACAGCATAGTAAATAGGAAGCTTATATTATTAGCCTAGAATTCACATTACATCATTAAAGTGTCATTTTGATTTGAAGACCAAAACATGTAAAATAACAAATCAAAATTAACAAAATACCTTGCCAAATGCCTATCGAAAATCTTGATAAAATAGCTTATCCTCTATATTAAAAAAAAGTTACAGCTGCCGCCGCAGGATTGAAAACTCTCATTTTTTGTTCGATTCGTAGACGGTTTTCCGAGAAAGTACGGATCAGAAAATTACAAAATTGACATGGGTTGTTCAAAATTGTACAGGGAACGAGAATATTTTTTTTCCGATGCGGCTATTAGTTTAGGGTTTATAAAGTGCCAAAGTGTAAAGAGCGAAATTTCAAACGCAAGTGAGCAAAAGACGTACAATTTTCAGTCATCAACCGTGATTTTTTTAGAGTACCTCTAAATATGAATATTTGCTAGACGCCGAGTTTTTTTTTTGAAATTTTAATTTGGTTTCTGATAGTATTTTTTTTTTTTCAATTCTGAAAAAATCCGGACATTTTCGTTTTTTTTAAAAATTGTTATATCTATATTTTATTACTATTAGTTTTTTAATTTGAAGGCATCACAGGAAACCTAGAATGTATTCTTTCTTAAGGTAGAATTATTTTTGAAATTGGTTAATAAATAAAGTCGATGAAAAGTTTATATACAAATTTCGGAATATTGGGAAATTTTGTTACTTTTTGTTAAAACTATCATATCTACAGCTTAATACAATTATTTTTTTTAATTTGAAAACATCACTGAAAGCCTTAAAATGTACTCTTTCTTATGGTATAATTCTTTTTTGAATTGGTTAATAAATAAATTCGATGCGATTAAAAGTTGGTCATACAAATTTCGGGGAACTTTTATAGACCATAATTTCCTATACAAAACTAAAACTGTCACATCTCTAGCTAAATACTATTTGTTTTAAAATTTGAAAATACCACGTGAAAGCTTAGAATGCACTCTTTCTTATGGTATAATTATTTTTAACATTGGTTCACAAATAAGTTCGATGTGAGGAAAGTATAATTTCGCGAGTGTACGAATTGTTTATCGCGCAGAGGAAGCGATGAAACGAAAAAAAGCATTTTTAACTAACGGGTTTGCCAAATTTATCGTAGATACAATCACCATAACAACGATTATTTTTATTTTTTCGTTGAAACTCGCTGTGAGGTCTGGCCCGGAGTCCAAAAGGCTTAACTCGCTTTTTTCCCCTCAATTCTCATACGGTTTCGCGAGAAAGTACACATTCAAAAATTTCGAGACATGGTTTATTCAAGATTGTACAGCGAACAAGATCTCGAAGATTCTTTACTAATGCGACTGTTACTCTGGGGTGCATTATGTGTTAAAGTTTTAAAAAAAAAGCGAAATCACTTGCGAAAGGAGTTTTGGATTGCGAAGCAAACCAAATGGAATCTGCTAAAAGAGTGTTGGTTTGCGAGGCAAACCAAATGGGATTGCGTAGCAATCTCTGGGGGATGGCAAGTTGAGCCCCCTAGTTACATAAAAAAAATAAAAAAGTTTAAAAGGTTAACGCTTTAACCAGTTAACAATACGGTTACCAGCTTAATTTTTTATAAAATATACTGGTATATATATTTGAGCAATCTTCTAATCCTCCCGTCCGTTATTTCATATGCAATATGAAAATGTTAGCGGAGGTCATATCAGTGATTCGAAAAGTGTTTTCTAAAAGTGAACTATCAAATTTGATTCAAACAAACCACGAGAAAGACTATTTTCATTTTGATCTTGTCTATATTGATTCAAATTAGTAAAGTGAGAAAACTTCAAATACCGATGTCTTTCGTTGATGAAAAGAAGTTGCATAGTGAGTTTCATTAAGCAAATTATGTGAATTGGCTTTAAAGAATAGTCGTAGGAAAGGAAACTACAAGTTAGTGGTTTTTGTCTTCCAATTTTTAAAATTCAAGTAATTTGTCTAAAAATTTTATAAATAGCAGTTTCCCTATTGCTGAGTGGTTACTGCTCAGGGACATGGATTAACAGGGTTGGGTTTGAATCCTATTCTAGGCATAGATATTCGTATTGGTTTGGAATTCACTTAAAGTCGTAGGTCCTTGTTTAAAGCTCTCGTGTTCCGTAGAGCGACAAACCCAAAAATAATAAATTAATTACGTCTAATCGATATTGAGTAAAAATGATGATCCTTCCATTAACAATGTTTTAAGCATTTGAAGATTCCTTGCTCATAAGTTTACTAATTCAACTACTATTGACCATAGCCGAAATAATCCAAATAATCATGATCGTATATTAATTTCAGTGTTTCAATTTTAAAATGAGCTCCATAACAGTCAATTACTTGTCATGCAGTTAGTCCGCTGATTTTCCCTTTTTTTTTTCAATTTAGAAGAGGCAAGAAATGTAAAGCACTTGGCAAGATTGCTGTTTGTAAAGTTGTGAGAAAGTAAATTCGTTTCGGTGCAAAGGTCATTTACTGGGTTTAACATAAGCTAGTTTCAACAAATCACGGAAATTTCTCTTCACAGCAGTATGGTCTAACATTGTCTAGAAGACAGAAATGAGGGATATCACCAGTGGAATCCTAAATCTCTGGAATGAATTCAATGCATCTTTTCTATCAGTATTGTAAAAAATTAAGTGACACATTTTCATTCAGTACCTTAAAAGGGAAGTAAATAACTTTTGACTGAAGAGACTGACCAAGAAACCACTTATTGTCTAATTAATCCTCATGTAGCGGACGACTAGCCGGTATAGTGGTTAAGGTGTTAGCCTCTAGATCGGAAGGTTCCTGGTTCGGGCATGGATGTTTGTAAGCGTATGGTGTAGAGGCAGTTGGTGCACCTTAAATCTGTCGTGGCCGAAAGTCCTCGGGTTGGTGTGGAAGTTTGGAGAATGGAGTGCCAGCTAAGGTGTTGCTTCGTCATCTAAATGGTTCAAAATTACGAGGTGCTGTCCTCGGATCTTTCCCTTAAGAGACTGATCCCGGAACGTCGTCAATAGCCCGTTGTGTTGCTCTCGTACGACGTTAACTAAAATTACCATTACCTCATGTAGCGAAAAAATGAGCGTAGAGCATGACCAAAATAACCTTTTCTTATATTACTTTTCTACAGAAGACTTGAGTGAATTATAAAAATTTGTTCATTGGAAGTTCAAGAAAGTTCATTGAAATGTAAAGAAGTTTCATGCTAACAGAGTCGAACCAAAGACCAAATTGTATGAGGCCGCGATAGCCCGATCGGAAGAGTAACGAATTAGCAACTGAAGGGTTACGAGGGTTCTCAAATGTGCTCGCCGACCAACCGGTATAGTGGTTAAGATGTTAGCCTCTAGATCGGAAGGTTCCTGGTTCGAATCCGGGTTCGAAAATGGATGTTTGTAAGCGTATGGTGTAGAGGCGGCTGGTGCACCTTAAATCTGTCGAGGCCGAAAGTCCTCACGTTGGGATGGCGTGGAAGTTTGGACAGAGTGGGGTGCCAGCTCAGGTGTTGCTTCGTCATTTGACCGTGGTTCAAAATTACGAGGTGTTGTCCTCGGATCTTTCCCAAAAGGGACTGATCCCGAACCGTCGTCAATAGCCCGTTGTGTTTCTCTAGTACAACGTTAACTTAAATTACCATTACCATTACCATCTCAAATGTGCTCACACTGATTTGGTTCGAAAGTTTGGAGAGTGGAGTGTTAGGTGGGACCGGAATCTTTCACAGCAATGGGCTATTGACGACGGTCCGGGATCATTCCCTTAAGGGAAGAACCGAGGACAACACCTCGTAATTTTGAACCACGGTCAGATGACGAAGCAACATCTGATCTGGCACCCCACTCTCCAAACTTCCACACCAACCCAACACGATTTTGTTATGTTTCCGCTTTGGTCATTGGTCATATTAATTAACGTCGTACTAGAGCAACACAACGGGCTATTGACGACGGTCCGGGATCAGTCCCTTAGGGGAAAGATCCGAGGACAACACCTCGTAATTTTAAACCACGGTCAGATGACGAAGCAACACCTGAGCTGGCACCCCCACTCTCCAAACTTCCACACCAACCCAACATGAAGACTTTCGGCCACTACAGATTTAAGGTGCACCAGCCGCCTCCACACCATACACTTACAAACATCCATGCCCGGACCTGGATTCGAACCAGGAACCTTCCGATCTAGAGGCTAATACCTTAACCACTCTACATGTTACCGGTTTGAAAACTAGGCCGAAGTAATTCCCAAACATGGGAGAGTATATATTATTTTTTGCATCATCCATTACATATAAATGCATAGGATAAAATACTTGAAAATAGGAAACGTTTTTCTCTCTTAAAATTATATCACATACACCGCGCGCGCGCGCTTTAATTAAAAATACTTTTGAGTTTTTGGATGATTATAAATTACTTTTCCACAATGTTTTCACTTTATTTCAAAACTCTTAAAATTGTCTGTAAAAATACTCAGCAGATGCTGAAAAATTGATATAAAACTTGGTTCCTTAAAACTGAGAATTTTCATTCCATGGTTTGAAATGATTTTCAAGAAAAGTTTCAGGCACTGATGGATATGTTGGGTGTATATGATTCTTTCTGTCAGGAAAATTGTTTTTCTTCTGATGAAAATCTAGTCTTATGGTGGCGTGCCTTTCCGTGGGAGATTCTCCATCGGGTCTAAAAATCCTGCGCGAGGTACCGCATGACGTAGGCATCAACGTCATTCATGACGTCAGAAAAGCAGTCGATGGTGAAACCCAATGGATGTCGGTTGGTCCTTGACATTTAGTTCTTCGGTCACTGTGATAAGTTGAGCTGAATTACCTGCATATATTAATTTTCTCCCCGGCATATTTTCTATGAGCATTTTTATAGTTATTGCGCCATGAAGCTCACATAAAATGACTTTGATAGAATCAAATCTCCTTTGGGGAAAGAAATTTTGAAGAATGTACAACGGACAAAAAATTAATGATGCTTAATGACGAGCGTTTTCTTGCATATATCCTTGGAAATGTATGCGTGTTCGATTCGAGTCTTTTCTTCAAGTTCCTCAATAATTTATTTTTAGGATTCTTTTGCGCTTCATTCTTAATTGTGTGCTAAATTCGCACCCCTGTCTGGAATTTTAGTTAAGAGATGTTAAAAGCGTTTCAGGAATCCTCTTCAAAATTAGTATGCGGAATCAGTTTATTGTTTTGAAGACCAAATTTCGTCTTTTCAAAATTAAATTTCAAACCTGAAAATAGAATGCATTCATATAGCCTAGCGGAACTGTTTTTTTTCCAGTTATTTTTGAGTCATTTTTTGAACATTTTTTTGTTTCGGATGCATTTCTGAACAGAAATTCCCTTCCACGGGAAACACTTCCATATTTGTCTTTTGGTTGACTGTTATTCGGTGTTTTGTACAGAGCTATAAAGCTGTTTCTGGTGTGTGTTTCAGATGATTTCATATATTTGCATACTCTGCATTTTTTAATCCTTAAATTTACCTACGTTTGGTGTGAAGTCAGACAACTTGGAATCGTTCGTGATTGGTAGTTTCGTACTAGCATTATTTTTGTTAGGCACATTTGCTAAATATATTTTTAGTAAGTATTTTAAAGCGTCATATTACATTTCAACAAACTCTTTTTGTAGCAAATAAATATTACACTCTGTTGACTCGAAATCGAATGAAATTTACTCGTTCTTTTGGCTTAAATAATGCGCATGAGGTAAACAAAAAGTTCACACGCCCTAGTATTATTCCTTCAATTTTCTGTCTAATTTTTAAACTGTATTTTTCATTTAGCTGCTCAGTGCAAGATAATGGTGATAATTACTCAAGGAAATGTAAACAAAAAGTGGATAAGGCAACAGTTTTCATTCTAAAGTGTTAATGAAATTGCGGGTAAATTTCGTGGTACGTGTCTGTCCTGCAAGAACCACACTTTTCTGTTCACCAGGGCTGGCTGTCAATGCAGCTTTCACACATTTGTGTTGACAAGTGCAGCTGTAATTGTTTGGCCTTTAGGAAGAATTTCGCGGAGCACATTATTAAGTTCCCCTGTACAAAATGCGAGACACTTAAGCAGAGTGGGTTGGCAAACATTGATAATGTTGGATGTAGTTTTAATCAGACGGTTGATTTTCATGACAAGATAAATGAAGAACAGCCTTTAAAGTTCTCTGACAAATCTTTTCAAAGTTGATGTAGGTGTAAACGGCTCATTTACATGGAACATTTTGAAAGTATTTTACGGTAAAGAATTTTTAAATGTTCGTCATTTATGACTGGTCGTCCAGCGGCTGGGGCATGACCGAAGGTATTTTTCTATACCACCACCACCTATTTGCTGCACTATTAGTTACAGTATTGCCTCCTAACACATAGCATGTCTGCAGTATTTGTGCCGAGTTTTATTTCATAAACCAAGCCCGTTAGAATAATGTTAGGTTTAACAAACATTTCGACTGCCGCTACAATTCACTGAAAACTAAATCAAGCGCAACAAAACCTTTCTGAATATTTTTAATTCATAAACTAAGCACGATCGAAAAACGTTAGGTTTTACAGAGATTTCGAATGCCGCTACAATTCACAGAAAACTAAATCAAACGCGACAAAACCTTTTTGAATGAAAAACTCACATTCAAACTTTACGATTCATCCAAAAACGCGAACTGTTTCTATTTCAATTCATTTGCGATAAAATCAGCTACTGCAGCAATCTACCGGAAAGCAAACATTTTTGGTTACCTGATACGTGTACGAGTATTCAAATGGCGTTTTTTGTGATTGGAACTCGAAAGGTTCTTAAGACGTACTGGAAGTTAAGCGTAAATGCAGTTATGCATAGAATTTTTAACTCCAAACAATGAATTTGTTTAACTAAATTTTTACTTTAGGAAATCAAAGTGTGTACTGAAAATTTTAATTTATGAGATAAAATTTTAAATTTTTTACATAAAAAGTAGGTCGGACATTAGTTGAAATTTTAAAGTTTTAAATTCAAAATCGTATTTATTAGAAAAAGTACTCAAGAATTCATATTGTAAGATGAAAATGAATAAACTCAGAAGTGTTTAATAATTATCAACATAAGCGTTTTTAAAATTTGAATGTTTTAATCTGCGTGATTTCTCAATTTATGTAGCAACAGTAAATTCTATTTAACAGCAGGAAAATGTAAAATATCAAGTTTGAAACAGCAAAGTTGAATGGAATCTGAATCTGTGGAAATGCTTAATTTCTTACAAATTACACGCGTAATCATTGAAAAGTTTCTGCAGCAAAAAATGTGAATTATTTTCAAACCAATTATACCATTGAGACCTTAAGGGGTACCACGGATTATCTCTCTTCCCTACCCTTCTTCCCCTTGAGACGCCTCTCTGCTGTTATCAGTAAGGATTTTTAGGTTTTTATATATATAGGTTCTAACAAAAATATATCACTCTAGATCATAATATCGTAAGATCAACACACTTTTTTCATTGAAATAGACAATTTTAAAATACATGGTTTTTCGTAAATAATATTGAAAATTTTGTGTGTGCAATTCCTCACAGGTATCTAGTGGGATGGCAAACAATTGTACCATTTTAATTTGACAATCATGAATTGAGTTGAGAATAACTAAACGAACACACACTTAAAGTAGATCCGGTATTTACAAAAACTGTTAGGGTTTTCTTTTCGAAATGAAGCGAGACTTCAAATTCTAGCGTTTTTTACCGAATAAAAATTTGGATTTATAACATCTTAATCAGTAGGAGGGACTAGAAAGTGGAATTCTTTATTAGACTATTTGTCAATAAATTCCTCTGTCCAGCCCCTGCTCTTGTAAATGGCGAAAAACTGTTCCCTCCAATCCCTATCCTTTAACGTTTACGTAAAGCTACGCAGATAATGCCTCTAATTTAGCCCTCTTCCTTCTGGTTTGATCCGTCGCCATAAGCATTCTTTGTTTCTCCGTTTATTAAAATACCTATCTACCTAATTTATCCCTCATGAAGCAAAAAAATCAGAGCGACAAACCAAACAAATGAAAATTATATTTTACATACACTCTATAACAAAAAATTCGACGCACCAAGAAGGAGTTGTCCGATGGAGACAAAAATTGGTGGATAGGAAAATTATGTACACAATAGAAAATGATTAAAATTTCAGAACAATTGAATGATTTATTTCAGAGTTACAGTAACGAGCTCAATAAGGTGTTGACCCGCCTGGATGCAAGCTGCCACACGGCGTGGCATAGACCGACAAAGCTCCCGGATGGTCTCCTGTGGTATTTCTTGCCAAATTTGCTCCAATTGTCGGACTACGTCATCAACATTCCCTACCGGATGCAGTCGCCTTCCCATCATATCCCAGACATGCTCGATGGGAGAGAGATCTGGTCATCTGGCTGGTCAAGGAAGTGTTTGACAAGCTTGAAGACAGTTCATAGCAACACGTGCCGTATGTGGTCTGGCATTGTCTTGCTGAAAAATAAGCCCAGGGTACTGCGAAAGGAACGGTAGCAAAACAGGTCTCAGAATGTCGTCAGCGTACCGCTGTGCAGTAAGTGTACCTCTAATGACGACCAAAGGGGTCCGGCTATCAAGGGAAATGGCACCCCAGACCATAACTCCTTGTTGAGGGCCTGTGTGGCGTGCAATAGTGAAAGCAGGATCGGCACGCTGCCCTGGGCGTCTCCAGAAGCGTCTTCGATGATCGTCAGGACACAGTTGGAAGCGGGATTCGTCGCTAAAGACTATACGTCCCCAGTCAGCATCATTTTAGCCTGATCGAGCCAAGCATCACTGTAATCTGGCTCGACAGTGTGCAGGCGTGAGTGGCAGGTGCCGTAACGGTCGCTACGAGCGTAGATTTTGCTCTCTTAGCCGTCTGTGAATGGTCATGGTGGACACTCGTGTGTGGGTCGCACGACTGATGGTTGATAGCGATGAATCAGGCGCTGTGACAGCTGATCTGACAATCACTCTGTCCTCGCGATCTGCTGTGGACCTACGTCGACCGCTACCATCATGACGCTGAAATCTGCCATTGTCCACCCACTCTTGCCAGCATCTTCTAATCGCCGCATCGCTTCGACTCACATGACGAGCTATTCTCCGATGCATCTTGCCAACCTGCCTCTTTCAATCTAATGATGCGACCTCTTTCAAACTCTGAAAGTTGCTCGTAATGAGCTTGAATCCTGCGGCGAGGCTTTTTTTCAGTCGTTGAAAGGTAGCCTAAATCGCAATGTAGCAGAAATTTTTAACAACATTTCAAGAACAACTTATATACATCTGCTGGATGCGCAGTTCCGATGCGCTGGAGATCGCACTATTCATTCATTGGACACCAAATTTTAATCATTTGCACATTTGGTCAAAACATTTTTGCATACGAAATTTCAAAGCAATCGGATGATTCCTTCTTGGTGCGTCGAATTTTTTTGTTATAGAGTGTACTTTCTTATTATTTGGATGCCCTTTTATTGGACACTTTCTGTCCTGTGTTTGGCGCAGCATGTCCATCCATGCTCGAATTGTTAACAAAAACAAATATTTAAAAACGGCATTAAAGTAGCATGATATAAAACCTCAAAGGATTGTGAGCAATGATTGGCTGAGAGATTTTGTATTTGCTGTAGATGATCTTTTGTTTTTATAACAATAGAGTATTACACTTGGGATACTTGAAATTAATCAGCTCACCACTTTACTTTGAACGAAAACGTATTCAAAATGCATTTGACGAGAAAATAACTGGAAAAAGGTATTTTAGGTTCTAAAGGTTGTTTTAGGTCTTATGTGCTTAAGATCGTTTCAGGTGTTTTGGGGGTCTTAAACCCCAAATTAGGTATTGTTAGGTGTAAAAATTATATATATTTAAATCAGGGTACCTCAAATGTATTAAGATTTGAAATAAAGAGCATAGGTAAAAGCCTAAGAATCCGGGCTTACTTAAATAGAAGTAAAAAAGATCATCAGTATCATTACTGGAATGAACTTTCACGAAATTCACTGGAGGAGAGCAAATTGGAAATGTTCCATCGTGGATACCAAAAGTTCTCGCCACTAGTAATTATTCCAATTCGGCCGAGATAATAGTTCAAATTATTCAGCAGTAAATTGGAAAGTTGAGTTCGCTACAATAATGGAATTCCTAGACTTTCAGCATTACTTATTAAAATTTTTTTTACTCGATTCGTTGCTATAATTCCACGAATTAACAAGTCCACCGGAGAAGCAGAAATCGTTCAACTCGCAGCTTTCACACCCCCAGAAAGTCGATAAATCTTTAAAATAAATCTCTTCTAAATTTAGAGTTCTTTCCCCCTGAGGAAATGTTAAATTCAGAGCCATAAGAAAGAATACTAAAAGGACTCCAAGGAAACTTTACAGCCCGAAAAAAGTGCTGATCCTGTTAGTTTCCCGCCCTCTAGAGCCTTATCTTCGATTAGTTTTTTCAACTGTTGTGGACACAGTTTTCGAATCACCAGAAATAGATTCAATAGCTTCATTAGTTACAGATTCTCAATATATCCAATTCGAAATGAAGGGCTTTACTGTTTAAAAAGTAAACACGAGTATCACACAGAACTTGGGATTGCTTTTCGGAGAGAGCAACACGTTTTAAGTGTTGGGGGATTCACAAAAGATCTGTAAGGCTCATTTATACTTCTCCGTCGTTCCGTATGCATTGACTCCGCTTAAAGAGATAGCTATTCAGACTTGACCAAAGGTTGATCGGAAAACTGGAATTAGTTTTCAATCTCACGTTCTAGATGTTGCTAAGTATTTTATGTTTACTTTAACCTATTTTACGTTGAACGGCGATTTAGTTTTCATATAATCACTTTGGAAGCTTTAGCTCCGAACCTAACACCAATAGAATAGACAATTAAATCTTCGATTTGCAAAGATATTCATTGAAATATTTTTTAAATTATGTGATAATTTAATTAGAGAACATTAATTAGCATTAAAATCTTACAAATGGAATTCAGTAACTATATGAATAATTTGTTTCAAAATGCTTTTAGTTTTTGAGACTGTCATTGAATATTTTGTTGAGCCTATTAAAATTGAAGGAAAATACGAAGTTGAATATCTGATTCGGTTCCTAGTTTTTAAAATGTGAATATGATATCGATATGCTCATCATATTTTTTAATCCAGTCATCAATTAACCAAATAATTGATGTTATCCGTACAAACCATGTTTCAATGAAAACTTATATTAAAATCTACTACACATGTGGTTAAGTTGCTTTCCTCATACATACGAAGATAAAGCTATTTCAATTGTCTATCTATATTATCGTTAAAGACAACGGATCAGACTGGAAACTTAAATTTAGTTTCATTTTGCAAGATTAAACCAATTAGGCTTTAATGCAAGACGCTGCATAAGTTTTCATTTGATTTGGTGCAATAACTTCAACATATCACACATTTCTACTTGATAGGTTTGTAAATTGGATTAATTATTTTTCTTTTCATACAACCAAATTTTCATTTTTGATTTTCTCTATAGCAAATTATGTTCCATCTTTTTATGGATTTCACACCATTAATGAATAAAAACACATCTGGATTATTTGGGAATGTAATGAATATTTACTGTCGTCAACAAATGTATTTAAAAAGTTATTTTTTTCCAATAGTATATAAAAAAATTTATTTTTATTTTCAGCACAAAATTGTCTCGTACTGATAGTTTTAATCACATACTTAAATGATAATAGCTGTTTTCAACAAGCTACACAAAAAGATATCTACTTATATGAGTGTTTTTTATATCTAAAGGAATTCATTTGTATATTAAACATGTATATGGTAGCCATATGTCCTTTTTATGTTGTCATTCATTCCTTTAAATTTAGTTTTTCAAAACATTACTATTGTCCTTCAATTGATCAGATTCTTGTTCAATACTTATTAGACAGATAAAAAAATGTCATGATAAAATTTCAAGATATACATACGGTATAGTAAGGTAAGAGCATACCAAAATTTTCCAAAAGTTTGACTTAAAAGATATCTACAAAATTTATTTTTTATCACTGAACCAATATTCTTTTGCTGCCGAATAGAGATCAGATTCTTCTCATTCAAAATACATATTCAAAAAACACTATTTAATAAGGCTCAAATTTTCAAAATTTTATCGAAGGTTCAAGGCATGCACCTGCCCTCCTCTAGCGTGGTAAATGCGTACCTAGACTCTATAGGTTGCACATTTGTATGGAGAATGATGTTGGCGCAAGTGCAAATAGCTTAGTTTTTGAAGATCAATTTGCTAGTTGTAATTCTAAAATTGGAAAAAAAAAATCACCGAGTTACAGAACATTTTATCGTTTGGGACAAGAAAACATGAAAGGGAAAGAAAGACACTCATAACATGCAACATACAGCATAAAAGTTTTTATTTAATCTATATAATTATATTACACAAATGATAGTTTGTAAAGTCGTTTTCGTTTTTTTTTATAGCTTTGAAAATTTGATTTTTTTTTATACTCTTAATCAATATAACCTGGGTAACAAGAATATAAACACAATAGCAGTTTCACAAAATCTAAGGTGACTGGAATCAAAGAGAATAGCAGTCATTGTACAATACTTAAAATTAAAATTTACAAATCAATTTGTTGCTAAAAAAATAAGTATTACTAGCAACACACACAATCCAAAGTTTAGACAAATAAATAAAAAAAACCAGTAAAATATTCTTGGTACAATAGAACCTGATGGGCTTAAAAAAATTGTTAACATCAGAAAAAAATGTATAGAAATCTAAAAAACTTTTAGACCCTTAAAAAGGAACATGAGCCTTAATCCAGAATTAAGAGTGATTACGGGAAACTTAAAATTATTGTACATTATAGTTTGAGAATTAAATTTCAAAAACTACTTACCATCCTCGTCTTTCCACTACAGGAGGAGAAGTATACAAATTATACCCCCCCCCTCCCCATTTTTCACAATAGAACTAAGCTCTTTGGCATATGTTCATATTCTTAAAATACAGAGAAATAAATTACATCCCAGAGCAAAACTTGTCATCTTGATAGGATATGATATTTGAAAACTAAAGGTTTAGAATATATATTCCTAACGAGTGTAAATTGTTTGAAATTGTTCATGTTTGTTTCGTCGAAAGTAAGAAAGCTGTTGATGTACTGCGCTACTATTTGTCAAAACTGCAACACTATGAAAGAATCATCAGAAATAAATAAAATTTATTCCATGTAAAAGTTATCGTGGTTTAAATGAACGATGAAATTTGCAGAGCAAAAAAACAAAAATAATGTTGAAAATTAATCTCTTGTACTGCCTGTGCACGTCGTGGCAGCGAATCATACAGATTCTGATTGTCATGCTGAGGAATGGTATTCCAGATGGCTTCTATGTGATGACTAAGTTCAGCCATACTTTCGCCCGACGAGCTCATCCGGCTCGCCCGACGAGCCGTACGAGCGAGTCACCGACCGATGCAGACAAACTCAATAGGCGACATATCTTTACTTACATATAACATACCTTTACTCGAGTAGAAGCTATGGGAAATTTTTAAATCCGCTGATTCGTTGATTTCTCACCTCATGATCTAGGACGTCATTCATAGTACGCATACGTGAGAAGTATAAATATTTACTTGTAATTGCAAGTCTCGTGCTCAGTTCGTCCCATCATGATTTATCAGTGGATATTTTATTAATGATTCTCAATTAACTGTTCGGAACACCATATACAATAGACTGCACATTTTCAAGATTACAATGAACATTCTTTTAATTCGAAAAGAAATATTCTTTTAATTCGAAAGTTCTAGAGTGACGTCATACATGTCGGTGAGAAACCAACGAATCAGCGGGCTTAAAATTTTCCCATAGCTTCTATTCGAGTAAAGGTAGGTTATATGCATCCGGGGAAGGTGCAGGCCATCGAAGAAGCGAGCCTATCGCGCACTGAAGAAGGCTTGTACATTCCGAGCAACATGTCGACGGGTATTGTCTTGCTAAAATACAGCTGCACAAATGTGCTGCAGGAGGAGTAGGACATCGGGATCCACAACTTCCCTGATGCAGCTTCCACTGTTCAGGGTCCGCACAAATTGGAGTAGCGTCCGATAGTGCTCGAAATAAAAGTGGTAGTTCGATTTTTTTTCCGTGTCTGTACATGATTTCTTATACATTCGCGAAAAAAAAAACCATCTTCTTTATTTCGAGACCTATTCATTCTGGAGCAAATTCAGATATCATTCAATAGGGAATAACGTCCTCTACAAATTCAAATCCACAAAAGTTTCATAAGGGGGCGTCTTTATATCAAAATTTGCACAAACAACGACATTTCTAACGGAAACACCATGTTTTGAATCCATAATCAGATTCTTCGTTGTTACATTAGTCTAAATATGAAATTTCATAACTTTACTACCCTTTATCTACCGAGATATTAAATCTTCAAGTTGTGCAAATATCTGGGATCATCTCGAAATAGAAAGTCGCTACTTGTAGATCGAGATTATATGTAGAAGTTATTATAGCTACCCGAATTTCAAATTCGAACACTATTTCAAGAGTATTTTTTATCGATCTGAGTATTATATTTATTACGCAAGTGCAAACGATTTGAGAATTACATTATTATACTAGCAAAATACCCGACCTTACTCGGTTTGAATTGGTTTACTCTAGATTGAAGAGATAATCAAAATATATAATGACTTACGTTTTATGTAGAATAAAAATTTATTTTAACATCTTTCGCCATCTTTATATTTTCTACAACTTACTTTGGACACAAATCCTACACATGCATATCCATTCATGTAATACATTTCACATACATCGCACAATTGCTGTATGATAAAGCTACAAAATGACGAAAGGTGATACTAAGGTTACTACTATAAAAGACGATTTATAGGAAGATATATAGATTTGGAATTCCCTTTCTTAAGTTCTTTTCATGTTCAACTCAATTAATTAAAATTACGATTTACGGCGAGTGCTCTCGCACTCATAGTCAACGAAACAATATTTTTTTACTTGTGGCACTCTTGCCTCCGGTATGCGACATTGTGAAATTTTGCAATCTTCTCCTGGCATTATTACAACGAATTTTTTAATGTTGGAAAAAGTTCCAGTTTGGATTAAAAAACATTATTATTCTTTCAATAACGGCATTATTCTTTCAATAACGGCATTATTCTTTCAATAACGGCATTATTCTTTAAATAACGGCATTATTCTTTAAATAACGGAACTATTCTTTAAATAACGGAATTATTCTTTAAATAACGAAATTATTCTTTCAATAATGGCATAACTACACTTAAAATTTACTGAAAATTTATACTGACTTACCTAACATTTTAAAGTCTAATACTTTGTAGTGCTGTTGCGTGTGATGAGAAGGAAACACATTTATTAAAATAATAAATATTAAAAACAGGAAACAGCAAAGTAAAACAAAATAAAAGAAGTCGCAAAAAATTCTTGATCTCGCACCGTTGCCACAACTTACAACTAAAAGTGCACAAAATTTAGAAATGTGAAATTAATTCAGAGCGAAAGAACCTGAAAAAATATCACTGCTCCCGCGATCTTGTTCAATCTCGTTTCATTGAAAAATATCGTCTGTCCCAAATATTCGGAAATCGTTTTCATTGCGCAAAGAATAAAAATAAGACTCGAAATAAATAAAGTATCAGAGATGAAATTCCATAAAAAAAAATAATTTTTTGAAGAATAATTACTTTTTCAGCAGTACTGGTAAAGCAATCGAAGTAATCTATATAAATAAGAATGGAGTGTTTGTTTGTACATTCAATATTTTCGACGCATTTCAAGTTTTCTATCCGTTTTGGACCCTTCTGATGCCGAATCCGCCTTTTTCTCTTTTGGTGTCTGTCTGTCTGTCTGTCTGTCTGTCTGTCTGTATGTTGTGCCCTATACACGTCCACGCGGTTTAAGATATTTTCATGGAAATTTGCATACAGAGAGTACTTATCTTGATTTAGTGAGTGGAATTGGTTGCGAAAGTCTGTCTGTCCGTCTTTCTGTTCTATGCTCGATTTTGTGTTTGTGTAGGCATCACATGAATTGTATTCCAGATATTTGATTGCATTGTATTTTATTTTATACATTATCTAATAATTTAGTGAATGCAATATTAAACATTTCTTTATTGTTATATTTAGACGAGTTTCATGCTAAAACACCTGAGTAAGTATACTTAAATCAACCATAATTTGGTAGTTTTGGAAAAATTGGAATGTCTATTGAATATTACGATTAATTCGATTGCTTTACCAGTACTGCTGAAAAAGTAATTATTCTTCAAAAAATTATTATTTTTATGGAATTTCATTTCTGATACGTCATTTATTTCGAGTCTTATTTTTATTCTTTGCGCAATGAAAACGATTTCCGAAAATTTGGGACAGACGATATTTTTCAATGAAACGAGAATGAACAAGATCGCGCGAGCAGAGATATTTTTTCTGATTCTTTCGCTCTGAATTAATTTCACATTTCTAAATTTTGTACACTTTTAGTTGTAAGTTGTGGCAACTGTGCGAGATCAAGAGATAAAATTGATTCACAAATTAATATCTTTGGAACAATTTTTTACATCTTTTATTTTGTTTTACTTTGCTGTTTCCTGTTTTAAATATTTATCTATATAAATAAGAATGGAGTGTTTGTTTGTACATTCAATATTTTCGACCCATTTCAAGTTTTCTATCCGTTTTGGACCCTTCTGATGCCGAATCCGCCTTTTTCTCGTTTGGTGTCTGTCTGTCTGTCTGTCTGTCTGTCTGTCTGTCTGTATGTTGTGCCCTATACACGTCCACGCGGTTTAAGATATTTTCATGGAAATTTGCATACAGTGAGTACTTATCTTGATTTAGTGAGTGGAATTGGTTGCGAAAGTCTGTCTGTCCGTCTTTCTGTTCTATGCTCGATTTTGTGTTTGTGTGTTTGTGTAAGCATCAAATGAATTGTATTCCAGATATTTGATTGCAGTGTATTTTATTTTGTACACTATCTAATAATTTAGTGAATGCAATATTAAACATTTCTTTATTGTTATATTTAGACGAGTTTCATGCTAAAACACCTGAGTAAGTATACTTAAATCAACCATAATTTGGTAGTTTTGGAAAAATTGGAATGTCTATTGAATATTACGATTAATTCGATTGCTTTACCAGTACTGCTGAAAAAGTAATTATTCTTCAAAAAATTATTTTTTTTATGGAATTTCATCTCTGATACGTCAGTTATTTTGAGTCTTATTTTTATTCTTTGCGCAATGAAAACGATTTCCGAATATTTGGGGCAGACGATATTTTTCAACGAAACGAGAATGAAAATGATCGCGCGAGCAGAGATATTTTTTCTGATTCTTTCGCTCTGAATTAATATCACATTTCTAAATTTTGTACACTTTTAGTTGTAAGTTGTGGCAACTGTGCGAGATCAAGAGATAAAATTTAATCACAAATTAATATCTTTAGAACAATTTTTTGCGACATCTTTTATTTTGTTTTATTTCGCTGTTTCCTGTTTTAAATATTTATTATTTTAATACATGTGTTTTCCTTCTCATCACACGCAACAGCACCACAAAGTATTAGACTTAAAAATGTTAGGTAAGTCAGTATAAATTTTCAGTAAATTTTAAGTGTAGTTATGCCATTATTGAAAGAATAATGCCGTTATTTGAAGAATAATGCCGTTATTTAAAGAATAATGCCGTTATTTAAAGAATAATGCCGTTATTGAAAATCCAAACTAGAACTTTTTCCAACATTAAAAAATTCGTTGTAATAATGACAGGAGAAGATTGCAAAATTTCACAATGTCGCATACCGGAGGCAAGAGTGCCACAAGTAAAAAAATATTGTTTTGTTGACTAGGAGTTCGAGAGCACTCGCCGTAAATCGTAATTTTAATTAATTGAGTTGAACATGAAAAGAACTTAAGAAAGGAAATTCCAAATCTTCCTATAAATCGTCTTTTATAGTAATAACCTTAGTATCACCTTTCGTCATTTTGTAGCTTTGTCATACAGCAATTGTGCGATGTATGTGAAATGTATAACATGAATGGATATGCATGTGTAGGATTTGTGTCCAAAGTAAGTTGTAGAAAATATAAAGATGGCGAAAGGTGTTAAAATAAATTTTTATTCTACAAAAAACGTAAGTCATTATATATTTTGATTATCTCTTCAATCTAGAGTAAACCAATTCAAACCGAGTAAGGTCGGGTATTTTGCTAGTTATTTTAATAAATGTGTTTTCCTTCTCATCACACCCAACAGCACCACAAAGTATTAGACTTGAAAATGTTAGGTAAGTCAGTATAAATTTTCAGTAAATTTTAAGTGTAGTTATGCCGTTATTTAAAGAATAATGCCGTTATTTAAAGAATAATGCCGTTATTTAAAGAATAATGCCGTTATTTAAAGAATAATGTCGTTATTTAAAGAATAATGTCGTTATTCAAAGAATAATGCCGTTATTTAAAGAATAATGTCGTTATTGAAATAATAATAATGTTTAAAAATCCAAACTAGAACTTTTTCCAACATTAAAAAATTCGTTGTAGTAATGACAGGAGAAGATTGCAAAATTTCACAATGTCGCATACCGGAGGCAAGAGTGCCACAGGTAAAAAAATATTGTTTTGTTGACTATGAGTGCGAGAGCACTCGCCGTAAATCGTAATTTTAATTAATTGAGTTGCACATGAAAACAACTTAAGAAAGGGAATTCCAAATCTTCCTATAAATCGTCTTTTATAGTAGTAACCTTAGTATCACCTTTCGTCTTTTTGAGCTTTGTCATACAACAATTGTGCGATGTATGTGAAATGTATTACATGAATGTGTAGGATTTGTGTCCAAAGTAAGTTGTAGAAAATATAAAGATGGCGAAAGGTATTAAAATAAATTTTTACTCTACAAAAAACGTAAGTCATTATATATTTTGATTATCTCTTCAATCTAGAGTAAACGAATTCAAACCGAGTAAGGTCGGGTATTTTGCTAGTCGTAATATTCAATAGACATTCCAATTTTTCCAAAACTACCAAATTATGGTTGATTTAAGTACACTTACTCAGGTGTTTTAGCATGAAACTCAACTAAATATAACAATAAAGAAACGTTTAATATTGCATTCATTAAACTAATATATAAAGTATAAAATAAAATAAAATTCAATCAAATATCTGGAATACAATTCATGTGATGTCTACACAAACACACAAACACAAAATCGAGCATAGAACAGAAAGACGGACAGACAGACTTTCGCAACCAATGCCACTCACTAAATTAAGATAAATACTCACTGTATGCAAATTTTCATGAAAATATCTTAAACCGCGTGGACGTGTATAGGGCACAACATACAGACAGACAGACAGACAGACAGACAGACACCAAACGAGAAAAAGGCGGATTCGGCATCAGAAGGGTCCAAAACGGATAGAAAACTTGAAATGGGTCGAAAATATTGAATGTACAAACAAACACTCCATTCTTATTTAAATAGATTAACTATGCAGGTTCAAACTATCCGAAAATTATTTTTCGTGGTTTGTCAAAGGTTTATTAAACTTTTCGTTGCACCCTAAAATCGCGATAACGAGTAAAATTTGATGTAGCGCAGAAACTAACAATCGGAATTAGCTGAAATTTTGCATGGCCATATTAGAATTTCTTCTGAATTTACTTCTAGCAAAGTATAATAAGGTTTCAATTTATAATTTTTTCAAATATTAATTTAAGAATTATTATCGCTTACTAAAAACTATTTTTAAAGTAAAATATTAAATGGATTTTATTTGGGTTGTCTAACAGTAACATGGTACAAAATATCAGCGCTATAGAGATATTTAGGAAGATATATCCATAAAATTGTAAAAAACTGATTTAACATGAGGAACTCCAATCTTTCTATACTCATAACTTCGCAATGGTAAGACATGAAATTGAGTATATGAAGTTAAATTTTGATATAGAATCGAAATTGTGTGTCAAAATAGGGGGTACTTATTGGAAAGTATGAAATTGATGCTCAATTGAATATGATGACCACCACTTATACAAATTTTATGAATTAGAATATTTAGAAGACGTTAGTTTTTGTCAAGTGCCATCTTTGAATTTTCTCTATTGTTAAAATTGCTCTAATGAAGAGGGGTGCGTTTTTTCCCCCGACTGTACACGACGGTCTTTGGCTGAACCGAGTGTCGAACTCGGTAAGTCACTCGAGTAAAGTACAGTCGTACGAAGATATAACGCCTCGAACTCCCCGTCTCCAAAGAATCGAGTGAGTGTACCAACAAAATGCTTGACACTCTTTTCGCCAAGTTTACCACAACAAACATTCCAAGTTTTAGTTGTTTAAGAACCGTTCCATCACTCTCCTGAGCCACGATGACATTTATCATTTAATCATGTTCGTCTATGGTTGAATCATGTTCGTCTATGGTTGAATCATGTCCATCTTCACAGGAAAAAGTGAGTACAGTAGGTGTGACTAATTCCTGTCCAAGCTCTTCTGTAGTTCTGCATCTTGCTTGGGTTCAGATTCAGATGTGTCTTGTAAAGAAAACGCACAATCAGATTCATCAGCAAATCAAGAGCATCAAGAGGCGTTCCCCAGTCTAAACAAACCAGGACTTGCTCGATGATAGTTGTTCTTCCTCGTCACTGCTAGCTGCAATCTGGCGCCCAGGTTTCTTTGAATGGAAACACTTGACTTTATTTTCATTGGTTCTACGAGGGATATAATACCTTTCAGCCGTTTTCCACTGTTTATTTCCTGATTAACCACTGTAGAGACAGCAAGTTACATAGTAGTATCATCATAATTTTCATACCTGCCTCTTGGCGTCTGAATGACCTGTAAAAAAACACGAAAAACGCAAGATTTAAAAATAAGTATTTAAGAAACTGATGAAATTCTAGGTTGACAAAGTTGTCCCATTTTCACCAAGCTCCATGGTGCAACATTGCCAAGTTATATTATTAAACCTAAATGCAACATAAAATTTACATCTGAAAGAGATTATGAAGGGGATTATATGCTGTATTAGGCAAAAAAATTAGTTTTTACTTATGTTTCAATGAATGGGCAGGGAGAGACACTTTTGTAGACTACCAAACTCCTAGTCTATAAGTCTCAAACAAAAACACTGATAAAGACCTGTAAATAACTGCTAAGGCTGAAAACGTGCGAAAAGGCTTTCATTCAATGTCTTCTCTGTGAGATGAAAACATTGGCGCCTCTATTGGTTGTCTCAGGAATTTGGAAGGCGCCAAACATCATCTTTTTCAAAAACCGGTAAAGTTATCCTACTTGACAAAGTTATCCAGGTTGACGGTACGTTTCTTTTGTATCTTTTGTATCGTATAAAAGTAAAATCGGAAAGGGAAAGGCAATTTTTTGAATCTGAAGGTTTAATTGAAACTGAGAATTTAAAATCGCTTAATATTTCAAATTGGGGAAGAATTGAAAAACCTAAAAATAAAATCAATCAGGTAAATTTATACTATTATTCTCCCTAAAATTTGTGTGTGAGAATGAGATTTTTATAAAAGAGTATTGTAAAACTATCATATATACATTTCAATTAAAAACCAAACTAAACATCCTAATAATATGGATATTTCTAATTTGCCATCTATGTTGGATTCATCACTAATCTACTTCTAGTGATGTATCCAACTTTTTAGACCAACAGCTGTATAATCAGTGTTACAATGTCGAAATTTTTCTATTGTTAAATTATTGTTTGTACTATTGATTTCTATGTTGGGTTGGTATCACTGTCAAGTTGACGTATAAAGTGCTTATTTGTATGGTCGCCTTAACGAAACAATGTATGAGGCAGACAATCAAAGGGATTTGTGCTGAAAGGATCCGAAAACAAAGTATGTCTATTGGAAAAGGCTGTATACGGTCTGCATCAAAGTGGAAGAAAATGGAGTTTGGTATTACACGGTATTTTAACTAAATAGGGTTTTCTCAATTAAATTGATGTAATTGTGTACAAATTACAAGATGTAATTTTAATTGTTTATGAAGATGATATGGTTTTAATTTCAAATAGAGAACAATTCATAAATGAAGTAATCAATTTATTGGACCAAAAAGTTGAATCTTACAGTCCTAGGAAAAACTAACTATTTGTTGGGTCTAAACTTTGAAGAAATTGAAAATTCAGTTAATTTACATCAAATTACCTATAAAGTGAAGAATTAACGTTGAAATTTCTAAGATCTTCCTAAAAGTTTCGTGAATTTACCTTTTAAAGTAGGTTGTAATTTGCCCGACAAAATTAAAGAGGAAGAAATAATCGAAAATCAATTAATGAGAACATTTACCTATCATTCTTTAATAGGATGTTTATCACTTTTATCAGTCAGATCCAGACTAGATATTGCATTTCAGGTTAACATAATATCACAATATTGTAATGGTAATACTTACAAACACTGGTTTTACGTTGCTGATACAGGGTCTCCCAAAAATGCCGGTCACACTTAAAAAATGAATTTGAAAAAAATGGAAGGTGATAGAAATGTATCACTTGCTGCATTCTACTTGAGAATTTATCCCACCAATTTTCAAAATTAGTTAGGAAGTTTATCAACAGATGGGGCTGCAGATCTGTGAGTGCTGCAGGGAAAGCATAAAGCATTGTGGTTATGGTTTGGGCCGCCATTTCCACCAAAGGACTCATTGGGCTATTTTCCCGATACCAAACGATTACTGCAACACGGTACCTGAGCATTCTGAATGAATCAGTGGGTATTCAATATACTATGGAGGACTGTAGGAACACCTCGTGGTTCATGCAAGACGGTGCCCGGCCACATCGAACGAATGAGGTGTTCTATTTCCTTAGCGAACATTTCTGTTGTACTGTCATTCATTTCTCTTGAATACGGCATGCATACAGGAATTGCCATGGATTGGCCTCCCTATTCACCAGATTTTACGCCATGTGACTTTTTCTTTGTGAGTACCTGAAAGACCAGATGTATCGCCAAAATCCACAAACGATTGCGGAACTGGAATAATACATATCTGCTGCTTGTGAGACCATTCAGGCTGAAATGTTTGCACGGGTGTCTGCGACTTTTGTTGTCAGACTGCGCCATATTGTTACTGCAAATGGTGGCAATTTGAAAACCTCATTTGGTAGTTTTTACAACAGGTTCATACCGTTTTTAAGTTTTCTTATTCAGCAGCGTCATCTGTTGGTTAGCTTCGTAACTAATTTTGAAAATTGGAGGGATAAATTCCCTGGTTTTCTAAGTAGAATGCAGCAAACGGTATATTTCTATCGCATTCCGTTTTTTTATTAAATTCATTTTTCAAATGTGTTAGTATATGTATTATGAACTGTTTTTCTTACGAAAGATGTTAAAATTAATCTTTCAAATGTAGAAAGTTCAAAATGGTTTTCTTTTTCAGATGCAAATTTAGGATGTAATCTCACAAACAGACATTCAATCAGTGTGGCTATTTGATTCATTTTGGTAACATTCCAATATCGTGTAAATCTTCTAAAGTAAAGTGCATTGCTCTTAGTTAGCTCAATGGAATCCGAATTTGTTGCACTAACTGATTTCATTAAAAAAGTTATTTGGTTTAATAAAATTATAAATGAGAGAGTTAAGTTTGTGCGATTACATAAAAGCTCTAGTGTATTGCGATAGTCAATCGACAATCTATTTTTCGAAAAATAGCCAAGAAAACTTTAAACCGAAACATTGATATAAGGTACAATTTTATTCGTAAATTGTTATGAAAGATAAACTATTCAACTTCAATTATATTTCATCGGAAATCGATTAGGCTGACTCTTTGACAAAGCCTTTATTGTTAAATAAATTTAAAAAATATGATTGCCAAAATATTTTGTTTAACTATGAATCCATGTTGAATATATATTAAACAAATACATGCATAGGTTTTACAACCGATTGGGCAACATGTTTTGGAATTGGTATCAACTTCTGCAGAGGACTTGATTTTAACATGCCGTATGGTGGACATGAACCATGAAACGTATTATAATATCATGTTAATCTAGTGTCAACTATTAACTGTATACAAGGTGAAATGTTTAGGAAAAATGGGATGGGTGATCGTTACCATCAAGCGACCAATATTTACAGTGGGACCTATGGTCGCAATTCACTCAAAGTGTCAGAAAAGCACAAAGTAAATTATTTACGTTGAAGTTACAACAGTGATAAAAAAGAGACATAACGAAATAATAAGTTGCCCATTCTCGTACAGATCAGCAAAAAACTTAAATTATATGCTCAAAGTGACGTCCAAGGGTTTCGTTGCACTGTTCACACCGACGAATGAAAGTTTGGCGTACCCTCTCGTATATTCCTGGTGTCGTATTGATCTTGTCTGCTGCAACAAGGATTCTTACGACGAGATCTTCCGCAAAGTGTACACTGTACAGGTGTCTCGTACACCAATGATTTCACGTGGTCCCACAAGAAGAAGACCAGTGGATTTAGGTCCGGTGAGCGTAGAGGCCATGCCATAGGTCCACCACGGTCTTTACGCAGTCGTTTCGAACGTTTTAATCACCTCAATAATCTGAAGCATTCGTGATATAACGCTTTTAAAGATTAATGTTTGCTTCAGCTGGCTTCCGATCAGCCAAAAAGCTGAAAGTTTCAATGCTGCGTCTTTGCACTAGACATTTGCATACGGAGAATGCCTCACTGTGATATTCTGGAGAAGTGCTGCTTCTCTGGTAGAGCAGAACTGTAGTCAGAACAGAGGACTTGTGATTGTTGGACGTGTTTCTAATTTTAACTTTTCTAGCACTCTGAGTGGATTGCAACCACAGGTTTCATTGTGAATATTGGTCGTCTTGATGGGTACTATCACCTCTCTAATTTTTTCTAAACAGTTCACGAACACCTTGTATAAATTCTTGTAGAAGAGATAAAAAGGATAGACGAGACGCCTTAACTTTAGAGGCTTGGTGTATTTGTAAATACAAGTGACCCTCTTATAACACGGTCAAATGATACCATGTTATAAGGAAACCGTTCTGTACGAAACACGGGAATCATATAATTTTGTATATTTGGTTCCGTGTTATATGGAAACCGTGCTATAGGATAGTTCGTGTTGTATAGAAACAGTGTTAAGCGAAACTTAGTACTTATAGCTTAGTAAACTAATAAAAGTAGACATTGCGTTCCGTGTAATAAGGAAACTAAAACCGTGTTAGACGGAGTACTAAAAACATAGAAAAAATTCACATATTTATTTGTATTTTAAATAAAGTAACATAAGGGGTCATTAAATAATATAAGTAAATTCAAAAAGTTTAAAAAAACATTTTAACTATGTATTAAACTGTGTGGACGTGTATAGGCACTCACAAATACAGACATACAGATGAACAGACATACAGACATACCCCAGACAGACATGACAGACAGGACAAGATAGACCAGACAAGACAGACCAGACAGAACAAACCAGACAGGACAAACCAGACAGGACAGACCAGACAGGGCAGACCAGACAGGACAGACCAGACAGGACAGACCAGACAGGACAGACCAGTCAAGACAGACAGACCAGACAGGACAAACCAGATAGACAGGACAAATAGACCAGATAGACAGGACAGACAGACTGAACAGACAGACGGACAGACAGAACATTCAGGTGAACAAAATCTAACGGGTCTCTATTTAACCGTCCAATTGACCAACAATAGGTAAAAATTAAACCGTGTTATAGAGAAACTACTACCGTATTATACGAGGGTCGTCGCAATTTTAGTACCGTGTTGTAGGGAATCCGTGTTATAAGAGTACCGTGTTATAAGAGGGTCACTATGTTCTTATTAAACTGATTTTATTAATGTCTTGTATTATCTTCTTGTGTCTTACTTACATCTTACTTACATTCGGTCCGAATCGCTGTCATAAGCGAAAACATTCCTCCCTGGATGTATTTCTCTCTTCTGAGTCAGTAAAACTATGTCTTGTGTCTGGCGCAGAATGACCAAATGTTGCCCTTGAGCCATAAAACTATAAAAACAACAAACCCGTGCTTATAGAAGTTCTGAATCACTTAGGGCACGTCAATGGCACCCTCACACTGCACAACACATATCGTCTTTGTGTTTGTGAAGCATTCTTGCCTTTTCGGAAATAGAGAAGATTGGGAAGGTATCAGACCTTGGGACAGTTGTATCTTGAATCAATTTATACTGTGCTGCCTCCTTTTGAATAAATAGCAAAATAATACACCGTAGTTTACCATTTGCCATTAGAGAACCTTCTCACAAAGATTAGAACCCCATAGGTGTATGCTGTGTTTGCTAAACAACTAATTGAAATACGTCCTCTGGTAAATAAATATTTTGGATTTTTCATTTTGATTCTTGTAATTTCACTGATAATATTATATATTTTTAGGGTTGGTAAAAGTAGTTAAAAATTTGTTCGACTCACAATGATGATACGTGATATAATGATCAATGTAAACATAACCTGATGCTATTTTCTAGACTGTCTTAATTGTAAAGGCAACCAGTTGTACCTGGGACATCCCAAGATACAACATTTATTTTGTCCTTTGATCCAACAGTTTGGGTTTATAAATATAGAAGTCTAGAATGTGGTTATAACTAATTCTTTGAAATGTCTGACTAATTAAACTGATAAAAATTTAAATATTTCTTTCACAACTCTTTATTTTATGCCTTCTAGAAATCAAAATTTTGAAATGTTTTAGCTTGAGATGATTATTTGGTACCACCTTAAATGTGTATATTAGCATATTTCCATTATTTACAAAAAATACTACGAAGCAAAGTAGAGAAGACTAGAGAAGATTGATCCAGTCGCACTGTAGAGTGCTGTAAACGATGTTCTGCAGGGAAAGTTGACTCTGAACAAAGCTGCAGATACACTACTATTTGCAAAATTTGTAACACTGAAAGAATCATCAGAAATAAATGAAATTTATTCCACGTATTACTTATAGTGGTTTAAATAAACGATCAAATTTACAGAGAAATAAAACAAAAACTATGCCGAAAATTAATCTCTTATGCAGTCGCCACTTGCAGCGATGAGTCTGTACACTTCGTGGCATCAAATCATACAGATTCTGAATATCATGCTGAGAAATGCATTCCAGATGGCCTCTATCTGATGCCAAAGTTCAGCCCTACTCTCTGCCCGACGAGCGATACGAGCGATACGAGCGAATCGCTGACCGATGTAATCCCAGACTTGCTCAATGAGTGACATATCCGGGGAACGGGCAGGCCATGGAAGAAGCGGAACCTGTCGTGCACTGAAATAGGCTTGTACATTCCAAGCAACATGTGAACGGGCATTGTCTTGCTGGGAACCGCTCAAGGAATCCATTGTAGAAGGGGTAGGACCTCTAGCTCCACAACTTCCCTGATGTAACGACAGCTGTTCAGGGTCCCCACAATTGGAGTGGGCGGGATTGCCCATGATATCCAATTACACCCCAGACTGTAACGCCAGGTGTTAGTCCAATATGGCGCTGAATTAGACACTCCGGGATGAGGCGTTTACCTCTGTAGCGTCTGACAAGTACGCGTCCATCATTATAGTTCCGATTGTAGCGTCACTCATCTGAGAAGACGATTTGTTGCCTATCGGCACGAATTTAGCTGTGTTGGTGAGCCCATTGCTGACGTAGGCTTCGGTGGTTCAGCGTCAATGGAATCCTTGCACGTAGCCCATGGCCTAGCAGATGTCGACAAACCTGTAGAAGTACTCCAATGTTGTGCCAACGCACGAGTAGAAGCTGTATGGTTCGTCACCGCCATGAGGATGAGGTGTCTGTCGTCCCGTAATGGCGTCATATTACGGGGCCCACCACCGCAGTTTCGACTTTTCCGGTTCTCCATGGTCCATCTCTTCCACACACACGCAGCACTGTTATGGCATTATGCCCCGTGCTAGTAGCGATTTCACGATACGAAAGTCCTCCATCATGGATGCCGTTTCCCTCATCGACGGCGCATTCACGTAAGAGGAAATTTCGAAGAACGGGGGGCAATGACGCTATAAGGGATCGGAAGACTTTGCGGACCAGTTCATACGGCGAATTCCTCTTCTTCAAGAAAATCCTCAACAATGTGAACTCTCTGTGACCACGCATTATCGCCCATAAAAAGGAAATCTGAGCCTGCAGCACCCCGAAACAACCTCACAAAGGGTTCAAGGACCTCATCCCTATAGCGCTGTGTGGTAACACTACCCTAATCAAAAACCTGCAGTGGTGTACGATTGCCCAACATGATGCCGCCCCAGACAAGGATTTCTCGGCCAAATTAGTCGATTTCACTTACGTTGGAGTGATGATAGCGAGCTCCACGTTCTCCCCAGACGAAGCCTCGCCGAGAATCACTCTGTGTGCTGAATCTCGACTCATCAGTGAAAAGAACATGCCCCATTCTTGGTGTGTCCAAGAATGGTGTGTTTGGCTCCACGACAATCGGGCTCTCCTGTGTAATGCGATCAAAGGGAGACACACCACTGGATGCCGGGGGTAAAGGGCCCTCTCTGCTAGACGTCTGTATACAGTTTGCCTGGAAATTCTTTCTCCAGACGCAGCAAGGTCACGAGAAAGCTCTGTAGTCGTTGGCAGCCTATGCCGTCGTGCACTTAATACCAAGCAGCGATCCTGTGCTGGTGACGTTGCTCTTGGGCGGCCTTGGCCGGACTTCCTGGTGATAGCACCACTTGTTTGGAATTGATTCCACAACCTGGATACCATTTTTGGTGCCATTTGTAACTCTGCTTGAAACTGCCCAGCTTAAAGCCTGCCAACGGCTCTCCGTCTCATTCAATCATCTAAACCAGTGGTTCCCAAACTTAGTATGTCCATAGACTAGGGATGCGACATCGATGTCGATGTATTCAAAACATCGATGTTTTTTTAAAAAAACTTCGATGTATTTAACATCGGTGTTTATACTTGTCGATGTTTTTACGTTGTCGATGTTTTATTTTTCAATGAAAAAAGTACCAATATAAAAATTTAAAAAATAACCACGTAGCATAATTTTTATAATCAGCAAATTGAACATACTTTTAGACCAAAGTGGCCAAGGGGGAAGGGTCTGAAAAGTAGGGATGCGACATCGATGTCGATGTTTTCAAAACATTGATGTTTTATAAAAAAAAACATCGATGTATTGGAGGCCGATGTCGCATCACTAGTTGCTAAACCAGTTTTAAGAAATGTGGGAAACAATTTAAATACACAGAATTTTAAAAACATCGATGGTTTGGGGGCGATGCATTATCTACATTGATGTTTTAATTTTGAACATCGATGTTTTGCTGTCGATGTCACATCAATAGTTGCTAAACCAGTTTTAAGAAATGGGGAAAAAAGTTTAAATACACTGAATTTTAAAACATCGATGGTATAGGGGCGATTCATCATCAACATCGATGTTTTAATTTTGAACATCAAAGTTTTAAAACATCGATGTTTTGCTGTCGATGTAGTATCACTAGTTGCTAAACCAGTTTAAAGAGATATGGGAAAAATGTTTAAATACATTGAATTTTAAAAACATCGATGTTTTTGGGGCGATGTATTATCAACATCGATGTTTTAATTTTGAACATCGATGTTTTGTTGTCGATGTCGCATCTCTACCATGAATCCCTTCTTATATAGCAAAAACCTGACGATAAACCACCAAGTAAAATAACTCTGCATAACTGCATAATAGAAAAATTACAAATTTAACTTTCATATCTTGAATGGTATTTATTTATTGAAAGATAAATTTTGTATATTTATTGTAGTATTTATTAAAATTAGTATTTATTGAAAGTAGAAGTATTTACTAAAATGCAACTACTACTATAATATATAGTAGTAGTAGTAAAAATAAGTAGTAGTAGTAATATTATTTTAGTAAATACTACTACTATATAGTTACTAAAATATTAGTAAGTAGTATTTATTGAAAATAATAACATTGGTTTTAAAATACTAAAGCAAATTTTTTATAAATGAGATGGGTGAACCTGATGGGGTGAAATGAGATTATTTATGTTAGGCTATTTGTTTGTGATTAACATTCGTAAGTCTCCACGAGCACTAATTTTCTGTGGGTTTCTTTTTTTTTTTGTGATGAAGCACATAGCTGCGCTAAATCCACGTTCTACTAAATGGGAAGACAGGAAAGCAATGAACAGCTTCTGTACATTGACCCATAATGCAAAATATAAAATTGGTATCTTTTTTGTAACCATAATTTGTGGTATCCTTGTTCAAACATTGGTTTCAGCTCCTCATTTGTGAATAATTTAAGATATTGCTCCTGTATTACTTGTAGTATGGATTCATCTTAGTTTTTGGATCTACTTGAAAAGGGTCCAACACCCAATCGGAGATAACCACGTAAAAAATGTCTTCAAATGTTTAGCTGAGGCCAGAATAAAGAACCGTTCAGTGATGACATCTCGTTTTTGCAATTTGGAAGATTTGGAAACTGAGAGCATTCTTCTCTCCCCAAGTTGTATAGAAAAAGTTTTGAAACAAACAGATATTATATTTTCAATTTTGATTAAATTAAATTTATCACTAGGGCAACTTTTGCAGTAAAAATGGGAAAAGTTGCATTTATCATTCCTTAAAGTTGTATTTATCAAAATAAAGTTGCATTTATCAGAATAAAGTTGCATTTATCAAAATAAAGTTGCATTTATGAAAATAAAGTTGCATTTATTTTTGATATACTGAAATCTAAAATAAATTATTAGTAAAAAACGAAAAAATTCAAAATTTATTTGTACATCTTTTAAATACAGAAAAACGTTGATGTCGTTGAATGGCCAATCCTTGGTCAATAATTTATTTAACATTGAAAAACTGCTCTCGACAGAGACTGATGTTGCCTGACATTGTTGCATTGGACTTTTTCTGCAGTTGTGAAACAAGTGTACCACTCAAGTAACCACTCAAGCAATCGCGGATAAAGCATCTTGAGTGTGATTCCAGCCGTAGTCATCTAATATACTGTATCGGATAGCAGAAGCGCAAAATCCTTTCCATCAACATTCAGAGATTTTAAAACGTCATCTACAAGGAAATAACATATTGATGAACGAATCTCACCTTGCAAACTCTGCAGTCGATTGCTCTGGATTATCATGAGTGCCAACCAATGTGTTAATGTACTTCTTGCTATTTATTTCACTTTCATCTGTTAGGACGAATACCTTCTTTCCATGAACTTCTTGTTTGATCCGCGATACTTCGGTGTTCGCAAGATCAGACATACGTGATTGAAGGGTTGATTCAGAAGGCAAAAAATGAAATAGTAATTTAATATTAATTAATTTTAAGCTAAATTGTAAAAAAGTTGCAATTATGCAAAAAGTTGCATTTATGTAGAAAGTTGCATTTATGTTGCGGTTATAACTCACTTACAATACACTCCATGTAGGAGGAATTTTGTTTTTAGTACTTTACATAAAGCGTAGAACGCGTGAAAAAAAAGTTGCATTTGTTGCAAAATGTTGACCTATTGATTACCTTGTAGCTTCAAATTGGTTTCGTTAAATTTGGCAAATAAGTGAGTAATATAAGTTATGTCATTTTTTTCAATTAATTAAATTCAGCCGTAAATCATTGTCTTTACTTTCTAGGAATTTCAACACTGAATCAAAGAGTGCATAAAATTGATCCAAATATGCACTTTTAGATAACCAATGAACTTCCATGATAAGTAGTAAACTATTATAATCTTCATCATTTTCTAAGCAAAGTTGAGCAAATAATCTCTCATTTAAGGCATTCCTTTTGATTTTATTAACTCCTCTAATGACATAATCTAGTGAGTAATGAAAGCGTTCACTCAGATTTTTGGCGACTAAATGTCGTCGATGAATGACACAATGTACATATAATATATTCAGTATAGTATGTTTTAAGTACGCCAGAAAGCCTCGGTATCGTCCTACCATTGTCGGAGCACAGTCATTAGCAGCGGAGAGGATATTACTCAAGGGTATAGCTTTTAAATCGAAAAATCTTTTTAGTGCATTAAACATTGCTTCACATTTAGTATCAGTTTCCAAATATTTGATAAATAGCAATATTCTTGGAAAATGTTTTCTCTTACAAATCTTTTACAAAAGCTGAAAGTAAAGCTTCGTTCCATGGCGAAGTTGCCGCGTCAAGCTGTATAGAGAGAATTCAGATGTTTTTAAGAACTCGCATAAAGAATTTTCTATGCATTGAGCTATTTCGTCAATCCTTCTTTGTACTGTATTATTACTCAATGAAATTCTTATAATATCGAAAGCTGGTTTATGCAGCACGGTGCGTATTACCAACGCCTCCAACAACAAGAACTTACTTTTAGGAGGAGTTGGTATCATCTTACTTAGAGCTGGTGTAATACGTTATTCACCAATGGCGTGCGGCTTTTCGGATTTTGCAGTCAGTATAGAAATGTTATAAGAAGCACGTAGTTCATCGTCGTCTCGCTCAAGTGTTGTCGCAATGACGGTGTTTTCAAATATTTTTATTTGACTGTTTTAAAAAAGTTAAATCTTTATCTTTTTTTGTCGCTATTGACTTTTGTCAAATGTTCCTTAAGCTTAGAAAGTTTCATTGTTTCGTTCGATAAAGTTTTATTGCATAGAAGGCACATAAGTACTATTTCCTGATAACGGAATAAAGCCACATTTTAAATAGCACTATATATATCATCTGCATTTTTCTCCGTCTCACACCGTACTGTTATCAGTAAAAAAAAGGACACAAATTTAAGGTATAAGAAAATAAAAAAATTATTTCTTCTCTATAGACGTAAAAATCGCTACCACTGTATTTATGGCTATTTATTTTAACTTTCATAATAATGAAAATGGGTCACAATTATTTTACTTTATATTAAACCTTTCGCGGACCCCCCCCCCCGACGTTGTCCATGCACCCCAAAATTAATTTTAAGTTACCACAGACCCCCTGTGCGGTCTCACAGACCGCTTTGGGAACCACTGGTCTAAACGATGATGAGAACTCATTCTCACTACTAACAGTCAAACGTGTAGGTTTTAACGCAGTATTCACAACACAGCAAGAGAAAATCCCTGATGCTTAAACAGTCAAATTCCACGTTGTTCTACAAAACTAACACCAAACACCATTTATTCCAATCTGGAGGTTAACATTGTGCTATCAGTTATATCAGTTATTCAAAATATATAAAATACAAATTTTATTAAATTTTCTGGTAGCAATTTTGAAAAACGTGTTTATGACCTTAATTTTGGACACCAGTGTATATTGAGTATTACGATTACTTGGATTGTGCTTTACCAATGCTGCTGAAAAAGAAATTATTTTTCAAAAAAAAAAATTTTTTTATGGAATTTTAGCTCTGATACTTTATTTATTTCGATTCTTATTTTTGTTCTTTGCGCAATGTAAACGATTTCCGAATAATTGGGGCAGACTATATTTTTTAACGAACGGGAATGAAACGGAAACTGGTGTTGATTGATCACGCGCAGTAATATTTTCTGTTTCTTTTGCTTTGAATTACTTTCGCATTTCTAAATTTTGTGCACTTTTTATTTGTAAGTTGTGGAAACTGCGAGATCAAGAGATAAAAAGGAATCACAAATTAATATCTTTAGAACAACTTTTTCCCGACATCTTTTATTTTGTTTGATTTCGCTGGTTTCTTTTGTTTTCAGTTTAAATATATGTTATTTTTATAAATTATTTTTTTTTTACATCGCACGCAACACCACCACAAAGTACAGGGTGGTCATAAAGAAACTTGGCCAATATATGGACCTCTAGCGGCCGTTCCGTTCAACCGATTGAGATGAGATTTCAGATATAATTATTCAGAGGTATGAGCTCGGGATTGTGGGAACGACAACAAAGTGGCACTCACAGTTAAGGTTGTAGGTAGAGAAACTCGAAATTTTCGAATGGCAACGCTCACTTTTTCCCGTCTCAAAATGCTCAGCGCATGCGAAAACCCTAAAGAGCGTTGGAACGGTACGTGTATCACAAAAAACGGACGCGTTATGCCCGCACAAAAAACAGCTCAGCGAACGGCCAACAAAACCTCGTTCGGGGCGCACGGAGGAGATTTGCATATGACAAAGACAAGACACAAACCACAGAACGCCTTTCGCCAGATATTCAGCCAGATCTTCAGTCGGAAGCTCGCACATGCCAACGAAATGACTCTGTCAGCGAAAGTTCGTGGGGAATTGGTAAAACTCTATTATCAAAATGGGATGAATGCCGCGGAAGCCTTGCGTGTTTACCGTCGAAACCATCGCCAAATACGTGGCCCATGTAGCCCGAAAGCTCTGCGTGATTTAGCAAAGAAATTCGAAGAAACTGGCTGCACCTGTGATAGACCGCGATCCGGAAGACCAACTGTTCCTGAGGACGCTGTTACGGAAGTGCATCACACAGTGACTTCAGGGCATATGTAAACAGCAAGAGGTACAGCTCGTGTATTGGATATGCCGAAAACAAAGGTCCTAAAGCTACTGCGCTATGTACTCCGCATGTTTCCATACCGGTACCAGCGCGTCCAAATGTTGCACGCGGGGGACCATCAACAACATATCGACTTTGCAAATGAATTCCTTATCCGATATGATGGCGATAACGACTGGCCTCTTCGCATATTATGGACAGACGAGGCGCATTTCACCTTAACTGGCAACGTTAACACCAAAAATTGTGTACACTGGGCAGACACGAATCCGCACGCAGTGGCACCAGTACCTTTATACGACGCCAAAGTTACTGTATGATGCGGCATTGCAGGCATAATTGTTCTGGGCCCGTACTTCTTTGAGGAAGCGACACCAACGGGGTTTGTAACATGTTCTGCGACAGGCTCTCGCTATACAGACATGCTGCAAAACTACTTCATACCAGAATTGCTGCAGCGAAATGCACTGAATGACATCGTTTGGATACAAGATGGCGCTCCTCCACATATAGCGACGTCTGTTAGCAGGGTTCTGGAACATCATTTTGGCAACCGCGTCATCTCACGCAATTTTCCATTTCCTTGGCCTCCTAGATCCCCCGACCTATGGATTTCTGGTTATGGGGATATCTAAAATCTAGAGTGTACATGTGCAATCCGCAAACTTTGCCGGATATGAAAGACTCTATCAAACGTGAGATTGCAAACATCCCTCATGCTATATTACGTTCGGTTTCACTCTCCACAGTCTCCCGTATGCAATGCGTAATTGCCTGTGATGGCACCCATGTGGAAAATGTGTAATCCAGATATAAGTTTTCCTTTGACCGATCTGTGTCGTCATCAGTAATTGGTGTCGTGCCTCTGTCATATGCAAATTTCCTCCGTGCGCCCCGAACGTGGTTTTGTTGGCCGTTCGCAGAGCTGTTTTTGTGCGTTCATAAAGCGTCTGTTTTTTGTGATACATTTACCGTTCCAACGCTCTTTAGGGTTTTCGCATGCGCTGAGAATTTTGAGACGGGAAAAAGTGGGCGTTGCCTCTCGAAATGTTCGAATTTCTCTACCTATAACCGTAACCGTGAGTGCCACTTTGTTGTCGTTCACAGAATCCCGAGCTCATACCTCTCTGAATACATATATCTGAAATCTCATCTCGATCGGTTGAACGGAACGGCCGCTAGAGGTCCATATATTGGCCAAGTTTCTTTATGACCACCCTGTATTTGACTTAAAGTGGCAGGTAAGTCAGAAAAAAGCAAATTTTAAGTGTAATTATGCCGTTATTGAAAGAATAATAATGTTAAAATCCGAACTTCAAACATTAAAAAATTCTTTGTTATAATGACAGGAGAAGATTGCTAAATTCCACAATGTCGCATGTCGGATGCAAGAGTGCCACAGATAAAAAAATATTGTTTTGTTGACTATGAGTGCGAGAGCACTCGCCGTAAATCGTCTTTTTTATTAATTAAGTTGAACATGAAAAGAACTTAAAAAAGGGAATTCCAAATCTCCCTCAAAGTCGTCTCTTGTAGTAGTAACCTTAGTGTCACCTTTCGTCATGTTATAGCTTTGTCATACAGCAAGGGTGCGATGTATGTGAAATGTATAACATGAATAGATATGCATGTGAAGGAATTGTGTCCAAAGTAAGTTGTAGAAATTATAAAGATGACGAAAGGTGTTAAATATTATTTTATTCTACGAAAAACGTAAGTCAGTTTATATATTTTGATCATGTCTTCAATCTAGAGTAAATCGAGTATTTTGCTAGTTTTTAATAAGATTTATTTTAATTGCACTTTTCTGGCTTTAATTTCAGCATATTTATTAATTACATCGTCATAATTAATATTTTTAACGATATTGTATTCTATTGAAATAATAGAAAGATTGATAATCATTCTTGTCCGATAGTTGATCTTAAAATTTTTTTATTAATATCAATATGCTAAAACTTCTCTTGCACGAAGCAATAGAAACGGGAAGAGCTAGAAATATTCGAAGAGCGACATTGATATTTGGGTATAAGACTCAATTAAACCAAAATAATGAAGAGCCTGTTGAATATTAAGCGGAGATGCAGTTTCTATATTTTGTATAAGAGTCGTTACTTCGAACTTGAAACTTTCAATTTCACATGAAAATTAGTACTTTTTAAATCTTTGTTATATTTAATAGTGAGATCGGCAGCCGTTTTTTTTTAATCAGCAGAACTAATGTATTGTATATACAAGCTATAGCGAAAGCAAAATTCGTCAAAGATAATTTTCATTTTTTAATAACGCTAATCTATTCGAGACAATAGAGTATCAAGAACAATGTAAATTTATATTTTCAATAATGCTTCGGGCGTCAAGTTACTTAATCTGGTGTTTTATCTATTTCCATCATCTTAATTCTTCTCTTTCGTTTATTAAGAAAAAAATCCCTTATCTATACCCATTTCTTCAGCCTAATTTTGTACTTCCTGGACGTTTTGTTCAAAACCTGTAACTCGAAGCCCTTGTAATGAACTACGTAATCCAGCAATTAATTTTGTTCCACAGTCTATTGAGAAATCTTTCTTTGTAATACTTTATTTGTTCGATCGATGGATTTTAGAATTTTATTCCATACAGAAAAAATGCAGACAAATCTATAAAAAATTAGCAAAATCAAACTTTTTACATTCGATACATCTTCCGGATTTGAAAAATAGTTTGCAGAGTCCCTTCACTACTTCAGGCAATTGTAAATACAGCGCCTTTATTGCTCTGGACTCTGATAATCACCTGTATCAGAAAAACTTTTAAGTGATAATTTTAGGCACTTCATTAAAATGTCTCAACGTGTTATTAAGGACGAGAAAAAAATTAAGAAATCTCTGCACTGTACCAAAAAAGTAATCATTTATTAGAGTTGTAAATACAGCGTGGACACCAGCTAAATTTAGATTATGAGCTGCACAAGGTACAAATATTGCTGAATTATTAATTTCCAAAATAAGCGCACTTACTCCTTTATATTTGACAGACATATTGGCATCGTTGTCAAATCCTTGCCCCCTGCAATCCTGAATATTCAATTTATCAACTACTAGTTTATTTAAAATTTCAGTCTATAAACCTTCTCCCGTAATTTTATTTGACTGAATAAAGTTGAAGCTTTCTTCAGTCATTACCTTTCCATTACAGTCAACATGGACATGTCTTATCAACTAACTCATTTGCTCTTTTCTTGAAACATCAGGGATCCAGTCGAATAAAATGGTGTTGTACTTTGCTTTCTTACTTCTGCATTTGATTTCATTTCTAGTTTTGTCCCCAACTAATTTTATTATTTCATTTTGAATAGTGGGTGAGAAATACGAAACAACCTTTTTTTATGTTTTTCAATATGTTCCTTTAGAAGTAGTATTATAATGGCTAGCAAATTCATTCACATTTTAAAAAACGCTGAAATTTGGATCTCCAATAATTTTATTTGAACCTCTAAGAGAGATTTAATTTTTCGCACAGAATAGAATAGCATCCAATATTATTTTCAGTATTTCACGCCATATCATTTTATCCTTGTTAATAGAATTAACTACATAATCATCAGTTGTATTTCCTGATATTCGATTCTTTTCTATCTCTTTCCATTTCACATACGAATTTCGGTGCTTCCGAGAATTTTCGTGTTGGAGAATAAACGGATGAAGATGCCTCCAATCATGAAATACTTTATGTGGGTCTGAAAGATTACGCAATTTGTGTCCAAAAAGCAATCAAGGAAAGCAAAAAACTGCATTTTGATTAATGGAATATAAATTCCATTTTCTTTCAACATTTTCTCCATTAATTTGTTTGAAATAAAAAAAGTCCTTTGTAAATTTTCGCCCTGAATCTTCCGCTTTCTTTCGTCCTGCCCTGTTAATGTTGCCGCTTTGATCTGGACCACGTGAGACAAGGAATTATATTAATTTATTTGTAATAGCATGCCAGGAATGGAGATCGTAATTTAACTATTTCTTCTGGAACAGAAGAGCACATATTTTGTACGGTATTATCGATTTGTGAGACGGTACTTTGTGCAGGCTCTCTCTTTTGTATAAGATCTTGTATCCAGTAAAATATCTTGTGAAGCATTAGATTTTTCTTCTTGCAGTGGCTCCTTGTCTTTTTGCTTCTCTGAGAATTGTCGTTCATTAAAGGGGTAGATGTCAAATGTAATGTTGTATCATAAGCTTGTGAAGCAGTAGTAGATTCAACTTCCGCACTTCCTCAGTTCTCTGGTGTTTCTGTTCTTAGCCATTTAACAAATTGTTGCGACATTGATTTGCATTCTTTTAATTTTCGTTTCCTTATATTTCTCTTTTGTGCACCCGACAGTTGCTTAGACATTTCATACCAGAACAAAACAAAAATATTACTTTTAAAATATTGCCTGTACAAGTATAAAATTGTTATAAGATACTGTAAACTGCATACTAACTATTATTTATAGTATTTATAGTGCGAATGCAAGCATGTGACGGAATATAACTTGCTTGGATGCCCTCGTATCCACATTCCCATGTTTTTTTTCCAACGAAACATTTCACAGAAAATAATAAAAACCTAAAAATTAGTTGCATATAAAATTAATTATTAAAACATTTTAATATAAAACTCAAATGGTACATTAAAAAGTACTAAACGAAATATTCTACTAATACATAAAAACTTAACATTGCAAATCACTTCACTATACAAATACAAAAGTACAAAATTATCTACAGAAATAACAAAAACCCAACATAACAAAATTGACAGGGTTATCCAAGCACGTTCGTCACGTGTCTGTTAATGAAATTCTCGAAATATTGTAGTCAAATAATATTAATATTATTATTTACATCGTTACCTGATTTCACAAACACATATTCGCTAAAAACACAAGTATAGTGACTACGTTGCTATTCACACTGTAACCTAACCTAAGTTAGGCAAGTTAACTTAATCACATTGAAAATATTAGTCAGTTTTGCCATTCATTCGAATGTTTGTGATGGTGAGCATACATATTGGGTCTAAGTAAGGCAAAATCTGATTGCCAAACCGCGACCTGACTAGTTACGGCACTGGTTATAGATATGACTAGTAACATACGCAGAACATTCATCGCAGCGGAAGGATATGTGTTTCGGTGTGGGGTTGTTTGTCTGCACAAGGCATAGGAATTCTGCACCGGATTCCTGACAACTGGTAATAAGAATAGATTTTATATATTACTAGTTGAATAACCCGCGCGCGCGCGCGCGTTGCTCGGGTCAAAATGGCTAAATGTTGATTGAAAAATGAAAAAATTTTAATAAACACTTTTCTTACATATAGAAGAATGCAATCATTTAAATTGTACGGAAAATACTTTTTAACTTCGTTTTAATTTTTTCATAGCTTCTACAATTTACTTCGGATGCAAATATATGTATTGAATTACCGAATAATATATTTCAATATGGTGTTATGAATTAGAATTAAATATATTGGTGTTGTGAAAACCGATTTGCGAGGCTACTCAGGCGACAGACCATGTTTAGACAAGACTGCCTTAAATAAACGAAGCACCCCTTCCATCCCACGAAACGTGTATTTGAGGTACAAGCCGGGAAGGGTCAGTGTTGTCACAGGCATGTTGAGCACATGCGTGTTCTGAACTTGTCAGTTAGTTTGTAGTTAGTTGTGTCATAAATGGACGAAAGAAGTTGAATTGTTAAAATTACTGCTTAGAAGGTTTTACAACATGAGCACATTTAGCCTTTTACGACTCACTTTTGGTTGCTAATTTCAGATCTGACCTTATAAAATGGCTACCACGTCCAATGTTTTTGTGGTTGGGCCTTTGATACTCATTGACTTTTAAAATAAACTCTTTTAGACACGTAAAACGCGATCCTTGTGTCCTCAAACTTCGCCATCTGTCATTTTATAGGTGGCAATACTGACCTATTCACTGGTAGAGATTATGTAACAAACGAACCGCCATTAAATTTTTCATTGAATGTCCTCCAAGGCACATCTCCGTTAAAGATTTACGAACCCGAGTGATCAGTTCTTTCCCATGGGGTACTGTCTAAAGTGAACATGGGACACCCATGCTATCTTTTCTCCTTTCGTCCCACTTTGCTTTGTAAACAGCATAGAGATTTTGCTTTTCGATTTTTGATTTTTACTACATATTAAACTGAGTTTTTAATAGATCTATACATCTTTTATTTAATGTTAAAACAATTTTGAATTTTGAACACAAAACAAGAAATTTCGCTTTTTCAACTTTGACACTTAATAAACTCTAAACTAATAGCCGCATCGGAAAAAAAATCTTCAAAATTGTGCAGGGAACACAATGAAGAACAAACCATGTTAATTTCGTAATTTTTTGATCCGTACTTTCTCGGGAAACTGCTTATGAATCGAGCTAAACAACACAGTTTTCAATCCGGCAACGGCAACTTTTTTTAATATAGAAAGAAACTACTTTATTAGTTGGGTATGTTTATATTGGTTAGTAGTAGTTAGTAAATAAAAATATTTAAACAGCTAAATCATCCCTTCTCCGGCGCTCGCTTCAACAGAGCTAGCTGGGAAATGTTTCGATCAACGGAACGTTCTGGTAGCAGTGACACAAATAAACCTTACTCCTGTATAAACCCGTTACGACCCAGCGATTTTGTTTACGCATATTGTGTATTTAGGAACTTCAATTACGTTTCTTTAGAGCGAGAGGTAGATACTAATATTTTGTTCATAAATGAAAGTAACATAATTAACAAATAAATAAATAACATAATTAACAAATATATAACATAATTAACAAATATATAACATAATTAACAAATAAATAACATAATTAACAAATATATAACATAATTAACAAATAAATAACATAATTAACAAATAAATAAATAACATAATTAACAAATAAATAAATAACATAATTAACAAATAAATAACATAATTAACAAATAAATAACATAATTAACAAATAAATAAATAACATAATAACAAATTAATTTTAACGTTAAGTGCACAGCGTGCACCTAGCGGGAAAAAATTAGGTACATAATTTTATTTTCATGTGCACAGTGCACCTGTGTACCCTGGTATTTTGAGCTTATATATATATATATATATATATATAAGCATTATTTTTGCACAGTTTAAAATTTCTAAAACGTTATAAATAAGCATTCAGTCCTCAGAATTCACCAATGCGCCGTGAGTCACAATAGTATCGAACGAGAGTCACTTAACAAAAATCATCGTATTTTATTAATTAATGCAACATTTTCTTTTTTCTTAGGTTTGACAGGGCCTAGTACTAAGTGGTGCAGTCAAATTATTTTTACCTAACTTATCTTAGAAAAGAAACTCATTTTTAAAAGTCTGAAAAATAGATCTCATTTCTTTGGTAACATGAGTCACAGTCCCAAATGTTGGCATTAGAAAACGTAATTTGCACTAAAAGTTCTAAATTCTGACACAGATGCGTTACGCTAGTTGCATACACATCGATTTTCGATCATACGGGAAAATATCGTACGATATTTCATCGTGTGTATTGTTTGTACACACCAATGTTTTTTTGTGTAGTAAACGCAGTCGTTTTTTAAAAGTTTGACTCCTCTTCTCAATTTATATGGAAAAGGAATTTCAAACGTGTTGCTAAGTGGTTGATGGACTGTCGCATCTCTATAGACTTTAGTAATAACAAACACTACAACTACCAGATGATAAATGTCTTCCAGGTACAGAAAGTCCAAAAGTCCCACACTTCTTTGTTGGAGAGGAAGCATTCGGGCTACATAAACATTTGTTGAGGCCGTGTGGGGAATACACCTAACGCTAAGAAATAAGAAGTTACACACACATTTCCATGCATTTCTGGAAGCATTTCTATCTTAGTGAAAATATTTTTTTGCCACGCTTACAACAAAAACAACGCCCATTAACTACCCTATAACAAATTAAAAATACTATTTAAATACACAATTAATTGTTGACAAATAAAATGGAATACACAAAAAAACGCTTTAAAACAAATTAACGAGATAAAGATACTTTCCAATAACGTGGGGCAAGAAAAAATGAAGCACCCCAAAGGGAGGGAGCAGAAACTAAATAATTCATACCAACTTGTACTGTTTCCAGTTAGACCAATATAAACATCGACGAATCTTTGATAACGTGCGTTTCCTTGGTGAAAAACTGGAACAGCTGAGAAATTTGGATTATGGAAGGGAAGTATAGTAGGTAGGGCTACACAGTAGGACTATAAAGTACAAATAAGTTGTGGATATCTATTAAATTAAAAAATATATAGATACAAATATTGTTTAATAATTTATTTGAAAAAATAACGGACCATTTTCTATTTCCAGTTTGCCCTGAGGCCATCTTGCCATCATCACATTGAAGTACCCAAGTGATTTGTCCTTTATTCAGTTCCAACCTCGGGCCATGGTGGCCCAGTTGGTAGTGTAAAGGAATAATAACCGGAGAGTTGCGAGTTTGAATCCAATCAAAGACCACCGTGTACAAAGGGGGGCTGGTGCACGTTAAATCTGTTATGGCCCAAACGTCCTCTCGTTGGTGTGCTGTGGAAGATTAGAGAGTGGATGCTGGCCCTAGGTGCAGAATTATATTCAGTGTTCTGCAACACAACTTAAAGCAATTACAATTGTTCCGCAGGCATTTTGTCCGAATTTTGAAAACTGCAGTAAAATCACAAACAGAAGTAAAACACAATTAACAGTTAAATAAGTATTCAATTTTTATAATAAAACATAAAAATTAATTAATTTACTTTATTTAAAACTAAGGCATACTTTCAGAATTTGCAATTCTGTCGATAACTTTTGAAGTTAAATATTTGGTTATTGACATAGATGTGTTATTTATAAAGAGTTTGTGGTAATTTGGGTGGTGTAGGAAAGTTGTTCCGTAGCTAGAAAAGAAAAAAAGGACTGTCAAGGAGCGCGCCCTGCACTGCAGAATATCATAACTTATAATTGAAAAAAATTAGCAAAAATTTTGATAAAATTGAAGAAACATTGTTATGTTAAGACTTGTTTGGTCTGCGACAGTCGCAGTTTTAAGCACCTTCTGCTCCTGGGGTGCTGGTCATATTCAAAATTACGTGTTGTCCATTGTTTTGCTCCAGTGATGACGTTATTTAAAGTACCTGCCATACATACACGTGTTCTACCCTCGCCTACCATTCTGCTTTTTTTCCTCCATCGTTGTTTTGAGTTTGGCATCGCTTGATTAAATATGGTCCTTGCGTAATAAAACCAATAATTTACACAATTTTTAATATGCAAGATTTGGTAAACCCCCATATAAACCTTTTCGCATTTTTGTGTTCAGTTGGTTTTTTAATCTCATCTAATTTTTTCCAAAGTCAACATGACTCAAATATTTTTAATCGAATTTATAATTCAATCCTTTTAATTTCACGCTTTCAAAATCGCATGTATACGTAAATTAAATTCTTCAGTCTTATTATTTATGTGTCAGACGATGATGGTCGTGTTTTTATTACCTGGCTATTTAAATATTTTCTTTACACATTTACATGTTTTAAATCTACCTTTAATCTTTGCCTTGATTCTTAAATGTTTTTGTACTGTTGTTGATTAATACTGTCTTATGTCCCGCGCACCTTGCTCAATTTTGCACCTTGCGCCCTAAAACCCCAATGCAGCCATTTCCACATGAGGTTAGTTCGAAAGAACGCTAAACGCTACTTGAGTTTTTTTAATCAAAATACGTATTGAATTTCCATAGCAATTGTAACCGATCAATCGTGGAGGCGTGAAATCGGGGAAGTCCAAGGAGCTGCTTCGAAAACCTCTATGCTACTGATATTTAAGAGATGAACGAATTCCAAACTTTGTATTGGGAGAAGAAACATTTTTCATTGTAACAAATAACTATTGAAAAATGTATTGAACGTTTTCTCCCATCTTTCGAGCGACTGGAAGGGTCCCAAAACTTTTTATCTTTCTGGGCGAAGAACTGTTTCCAAGGAATTGAAAGTTTTTCATTACGAACGTTTGTAAGCATTAATGGAAATCGGAACGAGTCAAAACTTCCCAGCTGTTACTGTTTTTGCCTACTCACCAAAGAAACGCGCTCTGTCGAAGTTGCCTCTAGTGCTGCTTTTTATTGGTCTAATTAGAAGTACTCCTTCTCGTTGGGATGGTTCATTTTATTGCCCCACGCTGTAAAGTATCTATATCCCACCAGGACTTAGCTTTTCTTTAAAATATAACGATTTTGAATTACATTCATTTGATTCAAAACTCGAATGAAAGACGAATTCGGTAGTGCTGAAAAATGCAGGATAAAGAATAACACAATTTCATAACTCAATTTTTAAATGTTATTTATTCCAAAAGGATGACTTTTTTTTTAACAAACTTTTCTTTCATTTCATTTGCTATTTTAAATTAACTACATTTTAGGTGGTTCGAAAATTTTGTCGAGTTTATTTTTTGTTCATTCAATTGCCACTAGTAATGAGTAATTCAATTTTTGTCGAAATTGTTTAATTATTATGTTCCTTCTACCCGATAGACGACCGGTAAATGTGCGTACTCAGGTCGTGACTTCTATGGGAAAATCAAAGACCAGGAGGTTCTCCAACTGAAGTCAATGGGTCAGTTGTTTCCAAATCGAGTTTCTTCCAACCTCTCGATGACAGTGAACATTGAAGGACCGACACTCTTAGTCCTGGTGTCACGTTTGTTATATGTAATTGAACCTGTGTGTGTGCACAAGGAAACTAATAAAAAATTCGAGTACAATCAACCTAGTGTTATCACTTTAGTGCGCGCGATCCTTTCATTGTTTCAATTTAGTTCACACTGGTGCAGTCCACGCCCGTGTATCACAAGCGCATGTTGTTGCGCACGATCGTGGACTGGGATACTAAAATCGACAATTGTAATCAAATGATTGGGGAAAAAATCAACACTAATTCCGTGCCAATACTTTATTTAAATCCATTTTGATTACGAAAGTTTTGTACTCGTAATTTAATTAAAGACAAGGTTTTTAAATGTGGAGGATGTAACAGAAAACTAAACTTCAGGCACTTCGTTATCCGGATATAGAAGTGTTCGCTCTTTTGGATAAACTTGCTTTCAGTACTTCCTGTCTTGCTAGCGTTCTAGGAATCCACATGTTTAAAGATTGCATGGATGTCGAACAAGATCTTGGAAAATTTGGAGCACGGAAATTATCCCAAATTCAAACGACTCCCACAATTCAATCCAGTGCAATTTTCAAACCTGTAAATAGGACATGCATTATGAAATGAACAATGCACAATGCATCAGTTTAAACATTTAATTAATCCTAATTAGAGGCAAATAAAAAAAATACGTACAAGCTATTTGAGCCATTCATCTCAAGCATCGGGAGTATTCAAAACCATGTTAAATATTTTAACTTTTCCAAATAGCGGAACAACCTTTGAAACAAACATGCAAATTTGGTAATTCATTATCTGTAAGTCAATCCGAAAAACATGCATCAAATTCAGCTTTGACGTTCAAATTAACGACAGTAAAATTCAAATGCTATATTGAAAACTTCAAATTTGAATATTTCTAACGATTAAGAGTCGTACAGAACTTGTAATTTAGTAGCTTTTAGTTCTATCTGAAGTTAGAGCATTTTGTGCAGCAAGAGTAAAATAAGCTTACAGTTTCACGGATACCCCACTTAATGCTATAAATAATTAAGATAAGAAATCACCATTGAAATTTTAATAAAAGCTCGATTAAAGGTTCTTAAAGTAGCAATTAAAATATTAATAAAAACAAAACAAAAGTTCGACTTTTTTTTCCCGAAGGATAATAGTGGAAGGCGATCATGTGAAATTGATATGTAGAACTACATATCTTTATGCGTACTGTGCGACCACCTTTGCTAACAGTATTTGCTGTATACTTTAACTAATGTCATACTGGAGCAACACAATGGGATTCTATCGACGAACCGGGATCAAACCCGAAAATAAATATCCGCGGACAACATCTTGTCATTTTGAATCACGGTCAGATGACGAGGTCACACCTGAGCTGGCAACTCACTCTCTAAACTTCCACAACATGCCAACTTGATGGCATTTGATGCCACGACAGATTGAACGTCCAACAACCCTCTTTGTACACGGTGTTTGGTTGAATTCGAACTCGCAACCCTCCAGTTGATTGTCCGTTACTCTTACAACCGGGCTACCACGGCCCGTCGAAACTACATGGACAAGCACTATTCTTCGGAACAATTCATTAAAAAAATTATTTCAACTACTTCGTATTAATTTTTAAAAATGCAATAGGTTGCACAAAATATTAAGATGATACATATGTTTTGGCATTGAGCGTTGACAGGAATGAAGTGAGATCGGTTTGGGCTTTATGGCGCAGGTTCGTTTGGTCAACAAGATGAGCCAAACGTGAAACTAAATAGACCGAATAAAAACAGTTGAAAAGACAGCCAAAGTAATAAAACAGTCTAAAAGTTGTGTATACAAATAACCATGAACACGACAAAGCAATCAAAACATTAAAAAGTTTAAAAATGTAAATAAAGGAATGAAATGCTTCAACGCAAGGAATACATGATTGTTAAAAACCTTAAAATAGATGAGAAACTTACAGTTTGAAAGATATTACTGACGAAACATCTTTCTAAGTAAAATATTAAGTGTTTAAATAGTATTCAATAAAATGTGGATGATTTCCCCAAGCACATGAAAAGTTAAAACACATGGTATAAAAAAACGTAGAAATTGAAACTATACATTTAAAAAATCCAGGATATAGGAAAACAGGAAAAAGTGGAAGGAAGCCTGCTCGTAGAAAAAAGGATTGACGTAAATCTACTGAACCATCAGGTTGATAAAAATTGTAACGCATTTTACAATTAAATCGATTTTTCCGTTAGGATAGGGGTCATGCATATTTCTAATCTGGATGCAATGAAACCTGCAGGCATCTGCCGCTTACACTAAGTCCCAAAACAGCAGTTTACATAGCGAATAGTAATGGGAATATATGAAAAGGGTTTTCATAATCATTACAAAACCAATTGGTTTCGATCCACTTGAGGTATTTAATTTAAGAGTTCTTAAAAGTGACCAAGACCAAAAAAACGAAAGGACATTTCTCAAAAAATTACTTGTTGACATCCATCTCTGGGTTCTTTGAAGGAACATAAAAATAAATCAAAATTATGTAAGCAAATACGAAAAATATAAAAATAAAATGTTTATAAAATATACAACTACAATCTTTTTCAACACAAGCTTTAGTTTAAATGCTTTAAATTCAAAAAGGGAAATTAACAGCAAAGTAGAAATTGCATGGATTGTATTCATATGCAAATTATGATTATATTTGTATTCTATCATGGTTTTCATGACAATTCCAGTCCACTTTTGTCATTTTAACTACAAAACACGAATGTAGTGAACTAACATGCCTATGTTTCTATCACTGACTGTTACATTGTTAGACCTTCACTCCCATATAGATCCGCATAGCTGAAATCTACTCTCCCGATAAACGAAGAGAAAGATAAATGGATGTCCCAGCTAAATCAGCTGCAAAAATGAGGTAGGTATTTTAATTAATGTCGTACTGGGAAAAACACAACGGGCTATTGAAGACGGTCCAAGATCAATCCCCCAAGGGAAAAATCCGGGGACAACACGGAATTTTGAACCACGGTCAGATGACGAGGCAACACCTGAACTGGCACCCTACTCTCAAAACTTCCACACCACGCCAACGGGAGGACATTTGAGGTCATGATAGATTTAACGTGCACCATCCCCCTTCGTACACGGTGGTCTTTGGTTGTATTCAAACTCGCAACGACTGAAAATCACATGCGGAGTTGGGGAACAAAGTATTCACTCAAGGATAAAAAAATTAGGTATTTTTTGATGAAGTTGCTCACAAAAAAGCTCCAGAAATTATCAAACCATTCTATTTCTGTCGAACAGATCATAGAAATCAAATCAAGAACAAAGCTAAAAATTGTTTAACACCTGATTTTCGTTGAACAGAAAATCACCAATTTACAATTGGCGAATCACTTAAAGTGTACGTATGTACTAGATTTCTTTTTAATTTTGACTTTAAAAATCCGATTTTTTTTACAATAGGTCATTGGTTTGTTCTTAAACTCATTTCAGTGTGAAAAATTCAGATCATATAAGCTAGTCATTAATTCTCTAATTTAGATGTAGTAATGATTTTTGAATATAGTGATATCTCAAATTCGAATATGTGTTCAGAAAGACAATTTCTGTTTGGAATTATTTCTAATATTATTCTTCATGTTTTAACCCACTATCAAGTTGTTGGAGAGAATAGGTTTCTTTTGACAATTTTTTTAACTTAAGGAAGTCATAAAAAAATCAAGATTTTTTCAGGAATTTAATTTTTTTCTAAAAAACAATTAAAAATTTTATATATGCAACATCAGGCATACGCAGTCACGAGGACTCTTGCATCACCCAAGTGAAACAAGGATTGCACCATCCCGTGCAATCTTGAAAGCCATGTCAGCAGGCCAGCTATTGGAGCAAACGAAACAATGATGATCGAGCGAGCGCTTTTGGCATGAAACATGCAAGAGAAGGGCAGAGTCTAGAAAAGATGAACGTGCTCAAGACGTGTTTAGCAGGAACTGAAATAACATGTCTTTTCACTGTCACTGTACATAATATTCATTGTTAAACATCCATTTAAATCTTTAAGTTGAAGAGAAATGTCTCATCCAACCCATTAACAAAGGACCGGCATTTGTTCATAATACATGGGGGCTCAGCTAAACAACAAACTCCCCATTATGCATGGAGACTCAGCCAAACGCAGCCAACCTACGGATACATACAAACTATGATACATCAGCCAACTACTAAAGACGATGCCGCAATCGACAAAGGTGATGCCGAAGGTGGTACATGGAGACTCAGCCAAACGCAGCCTACCTATGGTTACATACAAACTATGATCCATTAGTCAACCACTAAAGACGATGCCGCAACCGCCAAAGGTGATGCCGCAACAACCTAAGATGATGCCGCAACCACCCAAGATGATGCCGGAACCACCGCGGATGATGCCACAAGCCGAAATGATTGCTAACAATTAAAGGACGACGACAGCGGAGACAAGACGACACTTCATAGCCAGTATGGTCAGGTCACCACAAGATGGGATTAAAGACGCTACAAGATGGATGTCCGGTACCAAAAGGCGTCTCTGTAGTAGGGATGTCAACTCTCAGAAAATAACCGTTTTTTTTTTTCCGTCCGGTTATAACTGCCCCGGTTTAACCGAGTAAAAAAAACCGGTTTTTAAAACAACCTGAAAAAATAACCGATTTTTAAAAACTTCAAGGTGTTTCTATTTAGTTGTAAATAAAAAATGCCAAATGTCGTTAACTGTTTGTATTTATCACATCACAACTGCACTCAGTCCATTTTCTTAAAGGTTAAAAGGAAAAAATATTTAAGCTTACCTTTTCATCTTGAAAATTCGGATGTTTGTACTTCGAGGTTCCTCCTCCACTTTTAATTGGCTTCAGGCAAAAATTACATTGAGCTTCGTTTTTATTTATTTTAGCAAAATATTTCCAAACATTCGACGAAGGTATAGCGGTTTAAGTGGTGGGAGGAAAACTGTGAAGCTCAGTGTCCGAAACTAATAATTACATAAATAGAACGCTATAAAAGTGACTAACTGCATAGACTGTAGCCACTTAGTCGCATGTATTCTAATGAATTATTGTGATTGCTAGCTCGAATACATTTTTAGATCTTAGGCCTCGTTCACATGAGGCGCATAAAACGCGCGTTGGCGAGGCTATCAGGGTCCCGCTCTTCAAGGTCGCAAAGATAAATACTTGAATTAGAGAAATAAATAAATATAATTTAACGACGAGACCTTGCTAGCCTCGCCATACGCGCGTTGAAACGCCACATGCAAACGGGGCAAACGGTCACTTATTCGCTTACTTTATTACTCGTTTTTCATTTTGTTGATGGATACTTGTCATTTCTGTTTGTGATAACCAAAATTCACACCATTTATATTTAAGCACACTTATTAGGCCCCGTTCACATGAGGCGTTTCAACGCGCGTATGGCGAGGCTAGCAGGGTCCCGCCGTTAAATTATGTTTATTTATTCCTCTAATTCAAGTATATATCTTTGCGACCTTGAAGAGCGGGACCCTGATAGCCTCGCCAACGCGCTTTTACCCGCCTCATGTAAACGGTGCCTTAAAAACACGAGGCGAGTTGCAAACACTTCTCCAAAAATCAGATACAAATAAAGGGTTATTCAGAATTCCCTCCCTAGTTTCGAAGCGCTATAGTAAAAAAGCTAAGACTAATACAGCAAAAAAAAACATTTGAAAGAATACAGAAACAATTCAAGTTTTTTTGTCACAAGTTGCCGGTAGATGACGGTAGACTGAAGGCAGTTAGTAAATAAAAATGGCATTTACAGGCGAACAAAAAGCCTTTTGTGTTTTAGAATTTGCAAAATCTGAATCGGTGGTTTTGGTTCAGCGGGCATTTCGTACGAAATATCGAACCCAAGGACCAACTAACAAAGCAATTCATGCGTGATACAAGAAGTTTAAAGAAACGGGATGCCTGTGTGATAAGAAACGAAGTGGTCGTCCGGAACTGGACTATCGCATTGATGTATGCCGTGTGACCAAGTTTTCACACATAGAACACCTGTAAGCTATGTAAATAAAACTTGAATTTTTTCTGTATTCTTTCAAATGTTCTTATTTTCTGTATTAGTCTTAGCTTTTACCTTCGAAACCCGGAAGGGAGTTCTGAATAACCCTGTATATAATAAAAAAGATAACCGAAAGCACTTTCACAAACATTACTTGCCCCCGATTCAAACTCGGCGCCTGTTAAGATATGTGTTAGGCATCTTCTGTTGAATTTTACATCGTAATTAAACATTGTTTGGTATAAATGTGCTTTGGATCATCACTCACCTATTTCCATATACCTCAACCCGAATAGACTAAACAATACAAAGTCAGAGAATGAGAATAAGCTATGTCACGGGAGTGGTTGAAAAGGGATATAAACTATGCGGATCTTGAAAAATCAGTTATGAAAAAAGAACCATTTGCATCCCATGAACACAGGCCACGAATGTAATTTTCTTGAATTTTTGGGGCCGGTTTTTTTTTCTGTTATTAGTTTTTAAAATAACAACCGAGGTTATAACCGTGCCAAGAAAACAACGGAAAAAAAACCGGTTAACCGAAACGAAAAAACCGACATATCGGTTTAACCGGACGGTTATTGACATCCCTACTCTGTAGCAACTGCCTTCCTGTCGAAATAACTTAGTGGGCTCTCAACCGAAAACACTTTGGATTATCATCAGCAATCAGCAAATACGTGAGTACCTTATTTATATTGTTTTGAAACTTTCAATATTTGCCACGATGATGAATCACTGAAACTCCATTTTTCGCAAAGGGCTTGAAGAATGCAAAAACTAAAGTGATCAAAATGTTGTATCTCATAACTTTTAACTTTTTTTTGGCGACCGAATGAATCGGAAAAACTTACGACTATTTTCTGGACTTGACCCTAAATTCACTCGATCAGAGGAATCCCAGAAATTCAAAATATTTGTCCAATACAGATTTCATTCTGGTATGTGATTTGTAAGGCTTGACTTGTGACGGCTCACCCGAACAATTATTAAATATCATTGACAAAAGTCTGTAGGATTTAGAGTTGTTCAAATCAACAACCGAACTCGAGTCAGATATTGAGGACCTGGAAACAGACTAGATAGACTCATCTTTTCCTCCCTCTCGTGTTAAAACAAGTGTAACAGAAAATCAAAATAGTGCTTTAGCTCAAGACGAATCGACAAACATCTGTCATTCGAGTAATAAAATGTCTAATAAAGTAGGTCACCGAAGAGGCTCTTTTCTTCAGATTCTTCTTCAGAAGATCACATTAACGATGTTTGTTTTCGCATACAGAGAATAAACATAACTTCGCACAAACTCCTTTTGCCGGTGCAAGTGGATTCGTAAATATAAGATTTGATGATATATTTGGTAGAATCCATTCCAAAATTCGAAGGACCATCCTATTCATTTATCCTTCGAGACCTTGAGGAAATATATTTTTGTCTTAACGGAATTTTCAATAGCTATCACCTAATAATTTTTTGTAAAAGATGTCTTTCTTCGTCAGCTCTGAAATATGTGCAATCTTTACATGGTATCGTAACTTGTTATTCTTTAAAGCAAAGTTTAATAGATTAATTTTCAACAAAACGTAACAGCGCAGATGTACATAAAATGTTGTAACAAAGGCGTTAAAAGCAGGAAACGACGCATAAGACGCCGCTTTCTTTGAGACGAATGACGGTCCAAGCAGAAGACACCTTGCAAAGACGAGAAAAGTACGCAGCTTTGATGCAGCAAAGTTACAAAAGGCGACTTTTCTGAAGACGAACTTTGTAGATGTGACAGAGCATCCTAGTACTCACTACAGCATTTTATTTGTTTTTCCTCTATCTTTCTGGGTTTATTTTATATTTTCAGACACCTAGCTGTGCAGGAGGTCCTGCAGGGTTGATTGCCGAGTGCAACATCAGGCATACGCAATCACGAAGACTCTTGCATCACCCCAGTGAAACAAGGATTGCATCTCCCCGTGCAATCTGGAAAACCCTGTCAGTAGGTCAGCTATTGGAGCAAAAGAACCAATGATGATCGAGCCCGAGGCAAGAAACATCATGCGAGAGAAGAGTCCAGAAAAGATTAACAAAAACGCTGTTCACAGCAGCCGCCTTCATTTGTACTGTGTATCACCGATGAGATGGATGCGTACACAAACCAGGAGAAGGCAGAGATGCATTACGTGTACGTGTCTGCAGAGGGCAATGCAATCGAAGCTAAAAGATTGTACCAAGAACGTTTTCCTACAAGACGCGTCAGCGATGCGAGAATCTTTCAATGATTGCACCAACAACTCTGCGAAAGAGGCTCCATTTGAAATTACATGCAAGATACCCGGCGTGGAAGGAGTGTAAGAACGCCATCTGTAACAGAAAACCTTTTGCAGCGTATTAGCGAGCGCCATGAATGTAGCATGCAGACATTGTCCCAATCTGTTCATGTTACCCATCAGACGGTGTGGAAAGTACTGCAAGAGGAACGAAGGCACCCTACCATATGCAGAGGGTTCACGAACCTGTCACCTGTGGACACCTGTGATTTTTTGCAACAGATCGCCGTGGATTCGGTTTTATGTGCACATGTGTTATGACATGTGCACTGACGAATGCTCATTCACGCGAGAGGGGATTTAAAAAAAAATCAAAAACTATCATGTGTGCGCAACTGATAATCCACACTCCACGAGTCTAAAGTCGTACCAGCTGCGTTTCCGGATAAATGTTTGGACCATACCTGCTGTGTCAAGTTGCCTGGACGTATATTCATACCTTCTGTTTTTGCAAGAGATGTTGCCATAACTACTGAATCCTGTTCCAGCAGTCATCACACGACGTCTGTGGTTCCAACACAACGGGGCAACAGCCCATTACAGTGTGAATGTGCGGAACGCCTTGGATAGCATATCATGTATCTCGGACAATGGATTGGTTGTGGCAGTCCAATCACCTGATCGGCTCGCTCACCTGATTTATCATGTCTGGATTTTTTCTTCTGGGGTCATGAAGAGCCTCATCTACGATGGAGGTCTCATCGATTCCGAAACAGACCTTGTTGCACGGATATCTGTAGCTGCTGGCACCATACGAAAAATGCCTGGTGCTTTCGTCAATGCATTTGCAAGTTCAAACTATCCAAAAACTATCCAAGGTTTGTCAAACGTTTTTAAAATTTTTGGTTGCCCCCCCAAAATCGCGATAGTGAGGAATGTAGCTCAAAAACCGACTGTCGGAATGAGCTGAAATTTCGCATGGCCATACTAGAAGATCTTTTGAATCGTTTCCTATCAAAATATAATAAGGTTCCAATAAATAATTTTTTCAAAAATAATTTAATAATTATTATTGCATACTGAAAACTATTTTTTAAATAAAATATTTAGTGGATTTTGTTTGGGTTGCTGAACAGTAACATGGCACAAAATATCAGCGCTATAGAATTATTATTTTGGAAGATATGCATAAAAGTCTAGAAAACAGATTTAACATTATGAGCTACAATCTTTTTGTACTGATAACTTCGAAACGTTAAGACCTAATGACATGGAATTTGGTATCTGAAGTAAAATCGAAATTGTGTCGAAATATGGGGTTCCATTGGAAATTATGAAAGTTGTGCTCAATTTAATGTGAAGACGGCCCCTTATGCAATTTTTATTAATTATAATTTGTTGAAGTAGTTCCTGTCAAACGCTAGGTTTCAATTTTTTCTGCTGCTACAATTACTTGAATGAAGAGGGATGGTTCGGGGTTTTTTTGCGCGAACGTACTAGAAAGTCCTATCGAACCAAGTATTAACATTTAACAGTTTAAAGCGAATTCAACTTTAATAACATGAAGATTTTAAGGAAAATCGAAGTCCGCTTGGTCTATTGTAAAATGCTTTAATAACTAAAAGTTGAAAATTAGCCTGGGAATCAGAATATGCCCTGAAAAAAAAAGCGAATTGTCAAAACAGAACATAAATAGGACGATAGTAAGATATAGGTTTATAATTTGATTCACCTGTAAAGAAATTTGAGATACTTTACTTTTATTATGCTTAGGTTACTTTCATTACACCTGTGCAAACTGTTAAGTAACTCCTTTAAGACATTATATCAAGGAAATATTTCCTCCAGAGGATTAAGTTATGTCTCAAGTATAGCTTTAAGACCACGCATTTTAAACCGGAATTCATATGTTGCCGTAACCAAATATTGATTTAATTTTTTTGTTCTAAGTTTCTCAGTTATACTTCAATCCGTTTTAAATTTGATCTATCACTCAATCTGTTTTTATTTGCTACACGAAGGCTAAGTAGAGAACGAGACCTATGACAATCGGCTCTAAATTTATCAGCAACTTGATTTTTACCAAGTGCATAAACCTTTGAGTGATTGGAAAGAACAGGATAAAGAGATGCACTATTTCACAACTCCTTTGAATTACATCATGTCAGCAAGAAAAGTGACACAACTCAAAATTGTAGAATTTGAGAGAGAAACCAACTTAAAGGATACTATAAAACTTATATTGAAATAGTATAAGCTTCTTTTCAATTCTAGATAAATATTTATAGTGGTAACTTCTATTTGATTCTATAGAATAGTAATATAACACGTTGCAGCACCTCATAGATATTTTTCAGTGACATAACATCAAAATTTTTATTTTTTGACTTATGTCACTTTTCTTGCCGAGGTGCTATGTTTAAAATGAGCTATTTCGGTTATTAAAATAAAATTATTTTGTTTTGCAAGTAAAACGACTAAAATTTTTATCTATACAATCAAGACACTAGCAATAGAAAGTATTTTGAACCACAGAACTCAACATCCACTCTCCAAACTTCCACAACACGCCAACGAGAGGAGATTTGAGGTCACGACAGATTTAACGTGTTCCAGCCCCCTTTGTACACGGCTTTTGTAGTATTTGAACTCGCAACCCTCTGGTTGCTTGTCCGTTACTCTTTCAATCGGGCCAATTTAAATGAATGTACTGTTCATACATATGTAATAAGACGAAAAGACGAATTGAAAACAAAGCACTCACTGGACACCATTTTACTGAATGTTAAGAGATAACGACGAATCCAATCAACTTCAATTGTGACAACAGATGTTTAAAAATTCCACTAATTGCTTCATTCCAAAAACATTTCGGGCTGCAGTATCCCGGTTGGAAGAGCAATTAATTACACTCGGTTTAGCTGAACCGAGTTCGACACTCAGTTCAGCCAAAGACCGTCGTGTACAGTCCGCGGAAAAAAAAACGAACCACCCCTCTTCCTTCGAGCAATTTTAACAGTAGAGAAAATTTAACGATGGCACTTCATAAAAACTAACGTCATCTAAAAATTCAAATTCGTTAAATCTGCATAAGGGGTGGTCTTCATATTAAATACTTCATACTTTCCAATAGGAACCCCATATCTTGACACACAATTTCGAATCTATATCAAAATTTAACTTCAGATACCTAATTTAATGTCATTAGGTCTTACCGTTTTGGAGCTATGAGTACAGAAAGATTGGAGCTTCTAATGTTAAAATCAGTTTCTTACACTCTTATATGCATTTCTTCCTAAATGATATATCTATAGCGCTGATATTTTGTACCATGCTACTGTTAAACAACCCAAACAAAATCCATTTAATATTTTGTTATAAAAATAGTTTTAATGTGCTATAATAATTATTAAATCAATATTTGAAAGAATAATACATTTAAAATTTACTATATTTTGATGGGGAATCGAATCAGAAGGATTTCTAGTACAGCCATGCAAAATTTAAGCTCATTCCGATAGTTAGTTTTTGTGAGCTACCATTACATTTTCTTTATTTATGAAATTTTATTGAAATTATTGAAATTGACTTATTGAAATTTTAGAGGTGCAACAAAAAGTTTAAAAACATCTGATAAAACTAGGATAATTTTTGGGTCGCTTGCATTTGCATTATAAAGTAATAATTCTCGGATCGCTGAAAAATAAGTTTGAAATAGTGTTCATATTTGAAATTAGGATAGCAATGAGAGAGAGACTACAACTAATCTCGATTTGAAGTACCGATTTTCTATTTCGAGAGGATCCCTGAAATTTGCACAAACTTTAAGATTTAATATCTCGGTATAAAAAGGTAGTAAAGTTATGAAATTTCATATTTAGACTAATTTATAATCGATGCAGAATCTGATTCTGGCTTCAAAACATGACGTTTCCGTTAAAAAAAAAAATTGTGCAAATTTTGATAGGAAGACGCCCTTTTATGTAATTTGTTTGGATTTGAATTTGTAGAGGACGTTATTCCCTATTGAATCATATCTTTGATTTTGCTCTGTATAGTGCTCGAAATAAGGGACGTGGTTCGTTTCTTTTTCAGCGACAATACAAGGGGCTGGTGCATGTTAAAACTTTTGTGAACTCAAATGTACACGTTAGTGTGGTGTGGAAGTTTGTTTTGGGATGAAAATTTGGATAGTCAGGTGTTCTCATCATCTGACCGTGATTCAAAATAACGGGGCGTTGCTCTCTGAACTTTCCCTTCAGGATTGATCCGCGAACGTCGCCAATGACTCGTTGAGTTGCTCCGTTACATGTTTAACTAGTTTTCTATCCGATGTCAAGTACCTAGAGAAAGCAAATAAAACTGCCTTTATTAATCAGCTTCAAGAATTCGAGAACTCGTTTAGTTTTTCTTAACCCTTCTTTGCATAATGGTGGAAATTTCCATCATAACATTGAATGCCTAAAAAGTATATAAAAGAACAAGTTCACTTTAAGTTGATCGTGTCTGGATACCTTTTTAATGTCCATTGCATAAAAAAAAACATAGCTGTCAAAAATAAGCAAGTGTCACTATCAGTAAAACGAGCTTGAAGTTGTCATTCCGCTGTTTGTTGTAGTTGCAATAAACGTATGATTTCGTTTTTAATTTTGTTTTATTATATTTGAGTTTCTATTGTGCTAAAAAAGTGAAAATGAGTGGAAGAAAGGTTTGTAACATGCGTTTCTGTTATTTTTAGAGCAATTTCTGAAAAAGTTTGCGTTTTATTTAAAAAATACCACATGATACCATCATATTGTTTTTTGCTAAATTTATACTATAAATATATACTAAGATTTTTTTTAACCATTTTTCCTTTAATTTTGAACATGAATTATATCACCTTGATTTATTTCACCAATAAAGAAAATATCCTGCAAAGAAGGGTTAAGTGCAGTGAAAAGCAGATTGCAAAAACATAGTTATGGTAACAGATTTGACTCTCTTGTTGAAATGCATTTAAATACGGTCCATGTGCGAAATTTAACCAGTCCAAAGTCATTGAACTCTTGCACTTCATACGTATGACCGTGGTTCAAAATTACGTGTTATCCTCGGTACTTTCCTTTCGGTGGGGTTGATCCCGGACCGTCACCAATAGCCCATATAGTTACTCCAGTACAACTTTAATTAAATATCTACCTACATAACTTGCAATACGTATACAATTCATTCCTATTGCGAATATTTGGTAGGTAGGTGCCGACCAACCGGTATAGTGGTTAAGGTGTTAGCCTCTAGATCGGAAGGTTCCTGGTTCGAATCCGGGTCCGGGCATGGATGTTTGTAAACGTATGGTGTGGAGGCGGCTGGTGCACCTTAAATCTGTCGTGGCCGAAAGTCCTCACGTTGGGTTGGCGTGGAAGTTTGGAGAGTGGGGTGCCAGCTCAGGTATTGCTTCGTCATCTGACCGTGGTTCAAAATTACGAGTTTTTGTCCTCGAATCTTTCAATCAAGGGACTGATTCCGGACCGTCGTCAATAGCCCGTTGTGTTGCTCTAGTACGACGTTAACTAAAATTATCAAAAATTACCATTGGTAGGTAGGTAGGTATTTTTATAAATGTCGCACAGAAGCGACACAACGAGCTATTGGTGACGGTCAGAAATTATTCCCGAAGGTAATGGTAATGGTAATTTTAGTTAACGTCGTACTAGAGCAACACAACGGGCTAATGAACAGTGTCCGGGATCAGTCCCTTAAGAGAAAGTTCCGAGGACAACACCTCGTAATTTTCCACACAGAGTCAGATGACGGTCCACCACAGTCATATGACGAAGCAACACCTGAGCTGGCACCCTACTCTCCCAACTTCCACACCAACCCAACGTGAGGACTTTCAGCCACGACAGATTTAAGGTGCACCACCCGTCTCTACACCATACGCAGCTCACATGTTGCTTCGTCATCTGACCGTGGTTCAAAATTACGAGGTGTTGTCCTCGGATCTTTCCCTTAAGGGACAGATCCCGGACCGTCGTCAATAGCGCGTTGTGTTGCACTAGTACGACGTTAATTACAAAATTACCAATCTACACCATACGCTTACAAACATCCATGCCGCCAACCAACCGGTATAGTGGTTAAGGTGTTAGCCTCTAGATCGGAAGGTTCATGGTTCGAATCCGGGTTCGAGCATGGATGTTTGTAAGCGTTTGGTGTAGAGGCGGCTGGTGCACTTTAATCTGTCGTGGCCGAAAGTCCTCACGTTGGGTTGCCGTGGAAGTTTGGAGAGTGGAGTGCCAGCACAGGTGTTGCTACATCATTTGACCGTGGTTCAAAATTACGAGGTGAACCCCTCGGATCTTTCCCTTAAGGGACAGGTCCCGTAACGTCGTCAATAGTCCGTTGTGTTGCTCTAGTACGACGTTAACTAAAATTACCATTACCATTACAAACATCCATGCCCGGACACGGATTCGAACCAGGAACCTTCCTATCTAGAGGATAACACCTTAACCACTATGCCTGTTGGTCGGCCCCGAAGGGAAAGATCCCAGGACAACACCACGTAATTTTGAACCACGGGTAGATGAAGAGGTCACACCTAATCTGGCACCCTTTTCTTCCAACTTCCTCACTATGCCAACGGGAGAAATTTCGAGGCCACGACAGATTTAACGTATACTAGCCTTCATCGTGTACATTTTGTACTCCTTGTATCTTTGTACATGATGTTCTCCGATTGCTAATTCATTACTCTTCCGAACGAGCAATTGGTAATTTTGGTAATTTTTAATTAACGTCGTAATAGAGGAACTCGACGAGCTATCGACGACGGTACGGGATCAATCCCCCAAGGGAAAAAACCAAGGACAGCACCTCGTAATTTTAAACCACGGTCAGATGACGAGGCAACTCATGAGATGGCACGTCACCTCTCCAAACTTCCACATCACGCCAATTAATCAGGTAGATCATATTTAGTTAACTTCGCATTGGAGCAACACAACAAGCTATTAGCGACGGTGCCGGTAGGTAGGTTTTTAAATTAACGTCGTTCAGGAACAAAACAATTGGCTATTGGCAACAGTCTGGGATCAATCAGGGAAGGGAAAAAACCGAGGACAACACCACGTAATTTTGATCCATATTCAGATAAAGAGGCAACACCTGAGTTGAAACACCACTCTCCAAACTTCCACACCCCGAAAGCGTGAGGTAATTGGTAATTTTTTGTTAACGTCGTACTAGAGCAACACAACGGGCTATTGACGACGGTCCGGGATCAGTCCCTTAAGGGAAAGATCCGAGGACAACACCTCGTAATTTGAAAGCGTGAGGACATTTGAGGCTACGACAAATTTTAATGTGCACCAGCCCCCTTTGCACCCAACGGTCTTTGGTTGGATTCGAACTCGTAACCATCCGATAGCTAATCCGTTTCACTTCCAACCGGGTTACCACATCCCTAATTATTTCATCGGAGTTACTGTATATTTTTAACGCCTTGGGTACAGATTTATTTGGAAAAAAAAGTAGTTTGGATTATCGTTTGCACATTTGTTACTGTCACACATATTTTCGTATTATCGTCTGTACACTAATTACTGTTATAATTCGTATTATCGTCTGTACACTAATTACTGTTATAATTCGTATTATCGTCTGTACATTAATTACTGTTATATTTTCGTATTATCGTTTGCACATTAGTTGCTGTTATATTTTCGCTTAATTTCGTTTGATAAAAATTGCAACACTATGAAAGAGATCGCACAGCTTCTGATGTCCGCGTTCATTCCAAAAAAGAATGTCTGATAATGCAGCCGTGCAAATATTTCTATGTATGGAGTCAGATTAAATAAAGTGTATTTTTGTAGAGAACACACACGATTGAATAATTTGATTCAAGGAGAGTCTCGTAAAACACCAATCCCTCTTGCCATGATCAAGAACGTAATGTTTAATTTTGTCCTAGTCCGAATGACGAATTAGACTCGTCATCCGTAACTTAGGCAAAACAAGTGCATGACGAGTCTCAGTCGTCAAATGTACCCAAGGGGTTAACCACCATTTTCTCCTTTCGCCGTTTGTAAGGTTGTTTCCTTTGCTTGGATTACCAAGGAAATAATTTTTTTAATCGAGTTAGTTTTCGCCCTCCTACCAGAGATGTTTCTTCTTTCAGAATTCACCAATTGGGCGCTCCCGTTAAGGATATAAGACAAGAACATTACATTGTTCTACGTATTCTTTGTTCTTTGTAAATGATTCAAAAATTAATTTTTCATAACTAAATGGAGAGATTCTTACCCAACCTGTTAACATTAAAACACATTCGCAGGAAACAAAAGCAACGATGCGAAACCGTTCTTACGACGGTCCGGGATCAATCCCCTAAGGGAAAGGTCCGAGGAGAATACGACGTAATTTTGAACCACGGTCAGAAGACGAGGCAACACCTGAGCTGGCACCCCACTCTCAAACCTTCCACACCAACCCAACATGAGGACTTTTGGCCACGACAGATTTAAAGTGCACCCGCCACCTATACATCATACGCTTACAAACTTTCATACACTGACTCGGATTCGAACCAGGAACCTTCCGATCTAGAGGCTAACTCCTTAACCACCAGACCAGTTGGTCGGCTCAAAGTGTACAACGGAAATCGTTTCCCAGAAGCCAATTTCCTTCCTAATATCTTAGGCCGATCAACCGGTATAGTCGTTTAGGTGTTAGCCTCTTGATCGGAAGGTTCCGGTGGAATCCTATATCTCTGGAATGAATTCAATGCCTCTTTTCTATCAGTATTGTAAAAAATTAAGTGACAAATTTTCATTCGGTACCTTAAAATCCCTTTTAAGGTACCGAATGAAAATTTGTCACTTAATTTTTTAATAGTAAATAACTTTTGACTGAAGAGACTGACCAAGAAACCACTTATTGTCTAATTAATCCTCATGTAGCGGCCGACCAACCGGTATAGTGGTTAAGGTGTTAGCCTCTAGATCGGAAGGTTCCTGGTTCGAGCCCGGGCATGGATGTTTGTAAGCGTATGGTGTAGAGGCGGCTGGTGCACCTTAAATCTGTCGTGGCCGAAAGTCCTCACGTTGGGTTGGCGTGGAAGTTTGGAAAGTGGGGTGCCAGCTCAGGTGTTACTTCGTCCTCTGACCGTGGTTCAAAATTACGAGGTGTTGTCCTCGGATCTTTTCCTTAAGAGATTGATCTCGGACCGTCGTCAATAGACCGTTGTGTTGCTTTAATACGACGTTAATTACAAATTACCATTACCATTTCCTAATGTCTGGGGGCTGCCGTAGCCCAGTTAGAAGAATAACGGGTTAGCAACCGGAGGGTTGCAAGTTCGAATCCAGCCAGACCATCTTACACAAAGGGGGCTGGCGCACGTTAAATACGTCGTGGCCTCAAACGTCCCGGCGTGGGTGTGGAGAGTTGGGTGCCAGCTCAGGTGTTGTCACGTGAGCCTTATGCAAAACGACGCGGTGTTGTCCTCGGATCTGTCCCTCGTGGAGTTGATCCCGGACCGTCATCGATAGCCCGGCGTGTCAATTAAAATCTCCCTAATCTCCGTCCAGATGGATAGCAAAAAAAATATCCGAGCGGAGCGCGAGTTTCGGAGCGTCTGCAACAGCGGGCGCGCTGGTCGCTCGCATCGATCTGCGGATCCAGATCGGGACTCTGCAGTGAAAAGTGCATTCCGATGCACGTTGACCATGGGATCCCCGATGCTTTCGCGAAGGCTTCCAATGGGTAAGTTGCATCTCTTTCCTTCGCTTGTTCTTTCGCAACTTCTCCTCCGGGATGCACACATTTTGCTTGCAAATCCTTTCGATCGGTTTTTTCCTTCAACCGCTCCGGTAGATTTGAAGCCCGGAATTTCGGTCTTATCTGTTAATGGGATAATTTAGCGACTGGCCCATTCCGGTGAAGAAATAAACAGCAGCTTAATTTTCAAGGTCATAGCTCCCGATGGATGCTAAAAGTTTAAGTCGAGCTCAGTTTTCAAGAGATCGGCTAATCAGTCGCGTTCTCATCGAAGATTGCATTGGGAATTTGAATTCTTAATAGTAGGATATAAGGTCGATTTTTGAAAGCGACTCTAAAATACTTCAAACGGCCTACTTTAGGATAAACTGAATGACTTTTTTATTCTGTAGTAGAGATGGATTCCGTAAACAAAACGTGAATAATTTGCAATATTTTATGAACTGTAACAGAACTCTAATGATAATTTACTCGGAGCAAATGAGACATTGAAGTACATAAGTAATAAAAGTATGTGATTGACATGTTCCTAGTACTGATTGATAAATGATATACTTGGAAAAATCATCGCAGAGATACGGAATAATAATAAAAAAAAAACTGTTTCCCCATTTACAAACAAAAAAGCTTGGTCACGCTTGTATTGCTCTTATTGTCAAGAGCCAGTTTTAAATCACAGCTACAGATGATCTGAGTTTAAAAGTATTTTTATTGTGAGATGGAAGCATCTTTGTTTTTACAAAATTTGTTCGTCTGCATTGCACACAATTTTTTCATTTAAAAGACTTTATTTTGTTCATTGCGAATCTTAAGATTCATATTTAAGAGTTGGTGCATTTGAAAAGTTCGATTCTTATATTTTTGTCAGATCAAATTGATGCTTCATTTTAAAATTAGTATAAGTGTAGCGGTCATTTTATTTATATTATTCTTAAGGTTTAGTTTGTTGCTTATTTGAGAAAAACTTGAAGAGAAACTCTTCTCATCTTTTAGAGAAATCTCATTTTTAGTTTACTAGTTTATACATGGCCTGAAATTTTATCTTTCGTTCCTCGAATGCATTTTAAAAACAATTTCTCTGTACAGAATACGACCACTGCCAGTTTTTTACACACAAGTTTTAAAATGATTCAAAGTATATTTTTGACTTTTATACTGATTTGAAGTCAAACTGTTAAAATGAATAATCGGATGAAGAATATTTTTGGATATAGAATAACTATTTCCTTTGCACATTAATAAGTACCTCAAAGTATAATAACATTCATCAGTCTGTGACATGTTGTAAATACATTTATTTGTTGGTTATATTTATTCAATACCACATACAGGAAATATTGTGCTTAGACTTTACATTCCACAAAATGGTTACATGTATAACTGGGCTTAAAAGGACTCCCATTCTGTTTTGAAACTTCCATTTTGTTTAAAGTATTGTATCAATTCTATTGAAAGATTAATGAATCATTAAGTTGAAACCATTTTTAAGCATTGAGCAACTGAAAGCAGGCTTGATGCTTGAGTCGTTCTAGTTAGCTTTTACTTAGAACGTAAACCCAAGCTATACTAACAATAAAAATGACTTCATAAGACATTTAATATGAAATCATTTTTATTGTTATTATAGCTTACAAAATAGAAAATACAAATGTTTTTTAAAGCACGAAATACTATTTGGAATAAATTCATTTTAAGACGATTGCTCTTTAAAACGAATTTGTATTGATAAGAAAAGTTTGCATAAATAAAGCTAATGAAAAAGTAAACCGCCTTATGAAAATAAGTGTTTCAAAAACCAGCAATTTTATATCTATAAAATGAAAAACTATCCCACATTGAAATGAATGTTCTAATATGAATCAGTATTCAAGGATTAAACTTCAATCATTGGTAGTTTATGCAACGAAATAATTGCATACACATCTAAACATACCGCGTGTTGCAAGGTAGGACCCATCAATCTCAATCCGTGCTTTGTCAATTGCAGACAGCGGCGATATGCACTTACTAAAATTAAATTCACAAATCATATTCAGAAAACATAAATTCCAACAATAGCCTTTTTCGATTCTTAAAAAATCAGTTGCTGTAGTTTATTTCAATTTCGGTTGGATAGATTTTTATGGTGCATATTTGACCATGCTGCGCCAAACACAAAACATACAATAACAAGCAATAGACGTACACCCAGTAAAAGTTTTACTGACACAGAAAAGGTAAAGGCAATTAAAGTTGCACTGCGGGATCAACTGAACCGAGGACAACTCGTAATTTTGAACCACGGTCAGATGACGAGGCAGCACCTAAGCTCGCAGGCCACTCTCCAAACTTGTACATCACGCCGACTTGAGGACATTTTTGGTCACAACAGTTGTAACATACACCAGCCCTGCGTATAGGAGGACATTTGACTGGAACGAGTTTCGATCTCGCAACCCTCCGATTGCAAATCTCTTCAAACTGGGCAACCACATCTGGACACAGAAGAGAGAAATGCACCCAGAGAGGAATCGCGCTTGACAGGAATCGAATCTGTGACGAATACAACTCACAGGTTGCTAACATTTCCATTGGGTCACAAACGGCTCTTATTTCAATTTCGGAACGTGAGGTGATTTAGTAGTTTTTTCTAAGGACAACTTAGATCCAACAAACATTTCTAAGCCATGAAACAATTATTCATACAGAAAGGCAATGCAATTCTACATTTATAGCTTTCAATTAAAATAAGAGGGTTTCACTGCTCTAGCAACCTTATATGCGGTCCTTGAATGTATTTACCTCTTCAGTGTCGGTAAAACTATCCATGTGTGTGTACGTCCATTACTTGATGTTGTCTGTCTTCTGTCACACATATGACCCTTGCGTCATAAAACCACCAACCATCATGTAAAATAAAGCTTTAGACGGCTAAATTGAAAATATCAAAGGATCTGTGAAACATGCTCATGCGAAACAAATTTCAACTCTAACAAAAGATTTATTTCATAACTAAAACCCTCAAAAGACTTAAAATCTCTTTGCTTTTCTCTTGGGTCTTATTGAACTGAGAAAATAAAGGATTCAATTCACACGCACAGACATATATGGCGAAAAGAGTTATACAATTTAAAATATAAATTTCCAAGGAGTTTGACTCAGCATCCATAGATCTCGTTTCATTTGTATTATTGCTAACATGGAATTTGTAACTTGTCTACAAAGTTCCACATTGTTCTTTGGTGTCCAAAGACGATGGCTAATCAGGTTTGAGAGTTATTAAATACTGAAAAAAAATCTCCTTTAAGTTTTGCTGCTAGTAAAGAAGAAAGGATCTCGAAAAAACATTTTCTAAAATACCTTCCGTGTACACTTTTTGCGCAAGTAAACGGCTTCCTTTCGAATTATTAAAAATTCCTCCATAGGAAAACGAATTGCATTTCACACGTGATTAATTTCGAAGTGGAAATGGCTTTGAGTTTTGCTATCAAAGCAGGTGTTTCAAGGTTGTCAATTTCAAAAGTGTGTGGGTGACTCTTGAAAGGGAAGGAATTCTAAAAGTTTAAGTGAACGAATAGAATTCATTTTAAAAATCTCTACTAATGGTGTGTCCAATCGGTTGGTTTGTCATCAAACATCGATTTTATACATTTTAATTCAAAAAGAAAACAAGCATTAAAATTTTAAGAATATCAAGCTAATAAGGTTTGTGTCAATAAGAATTCAGTGTGTAATTGTTTATTCAGTAACCAAATATGCATTAATATACACAGTCCAGTCACATTAATGTGACCACCTGTCAAAAGCCAGAATAACCACCTTTGGCAGAGCGTACCGCTGCGAGACGTGCAGGAAGAGAGTCAATTAGGTTTCTGAAGGTGTTCACTGGGATGTTGAGCCATGCCGACTCCAGTGCCGTGGCCAGCTGCGCTAGATTACGCAGGTGAGGATCCATGGCGCGAAGAACTCGATCGAGGTGGTCCCACAGATTCTCGATTAGATTTAAATCCGGTGAGTTTGCTGGCCAGGAGAGTACGGTAAACTCATCCTGGTGCTCTTCGAACCACGCACATACACTGCGAGTTGTATGACACCTCGCATTGTCCTGCTGGTAGATGCTATAATTCTGAGGAAAATTAATTCGCATGTAGGGGTGGACATGGTCCGCAAGGACAGACGCGTACTTGTGCTGATCCATCGTGCCTTCCACAATGATGAGTGCACCCAGTGAATGCCAGAAAAACATTCCCCAAAGCATAATGCTCCCTCCTCCAAGCCTGGATCCTTCCGGCAATTGTTGCAGGGTGTTTGCTTTCAGACGTTTCACGCCGTATACGCCAACGTCCATCTGTCCGATGGAGCATAAACGTGATTCATTGGAAAAAGCCACTCTCTGGACGTCCAGTTGCGGTACTGGCGTGCAAATTCCAGCCTTCGTCGCCGATGAACAGCAGTCAGCATAGGTGCATTAACCAGGCGCCTGCTGCCGAGGCCCATGCGCAGCAACGTTCGCTGAACCGTTGTTGAGGTAACACTCTTGGTAGCCCCTTGGTTCATCTGGGCGGTCAGTTGCTCAACAGTTGCACGTCTATTCGCCCGAACGCATCTCCGTAGCCTTCGTTCGCCTCTGTCATCTATAGCCCGTGGTGCACCACATGTGCCACGCCGCTGATTTTGGATAGTGCCATTTTGTCATGCACGGTATACTTTTCCCACGGCGGCACGCGAACAGTTCACAAGATTAGCCGTTTCCGAAATGCTTCCACCCTGGCCCGAAAGCCAATAATCATGCCCTTTTGGACGTCGTATAAATCGCTACGTTTCTGCATTTCATCAACGATTGAAATGCTTTCCGATGCCCTAGGACATCCTTTATATACACTCCACTGCAATGTGCTGCCACCTGCCTTTTGTGATAGGTTATTTTACGTTGACGTCGAAAGTAGGTGGTGGTCACATTAATGTGACTGGACTGTGTAACACTCAAATTCAAACTATTTCATTCAATCGAATATTTTTGTTTCTACACAGTTTTAGGCCATGTTCACATGAGGCGTTGAAACGTGCGTTTGGCGAGGCTAGCGAGGTCACGCTTTTCGTAAGAATTAAATTATGTTTACTTATTCCTCTAACTCAAGTTTCTATCTATGCGATCGTTGAAGATAAAGTGAAAATTTCAACGGATTTCAAATCAACGTAAAATTCTACGCCAGATCAACACCAAAAACAGAGTTATTATTTAATTATTTAATTTTGTATTAAATAATTATTTATTTATTTAAAGAAAATCACATTTAAGGTATCGATCTGGTGTAAAAGTTTCCCTAGATTTCAAATCCGCGAATTTTCACTCCATCTTCACAACGATCGCAAAGATAGAAACTCTTGAATTAAAGGAATAAAAAACATAAACTAACTTACGGAAAAGCGGGACCTCGCTAGCCTTGTCAAACGCGCATAAGACGCGCCTTATGTGAACGGAGGCCTTAGACTGTTCCTACTATATTTTTAATACGTTGTGTAAAAAAACAATACAAAACACAATAAATGTATGGCACTGCTTAATCCTACTCATCTGTCCCACGTATATAATATTTATAAAATGTATTATTCTTTTAAATACTATACCACATCAAAACTGTCATTATTATTCTGTAGTCATTCCTCGCTTATAGCTGGAGAGGCTACAAGAGTTAAATCTAAAATACTGCGTCAAAAAAACTATTAAACGCTCCTGAGGTATATATATATATATATGAAAGACCCAACTGCTGCATAAGTTCTTATACCTTAAGGAATCGCCTCATTAGTGTCCTCGTGTTACAGAATATGATATATATTTGAAAGACAATATATATTTTTTATGTGAAAATGGTTACCTTGACTTTTCATTTATTGTTCAATATGGTGTTTGGGGAGTGTATGAGCAGTTTTTAATGCACTGTGTGTGTTGCTCATATGTAGGAAACACCATTTTGTTTTGTTTGGGTCAGACTCCTCCCTGATGACATCCTGATCCACCAACACCACTTGCTTCTTATATTTTTTTAAAAATTCCCTTAGGTTGAATTATTATCTTACTCGCCTTACTATGTTTCGCGGCTTTAGCGCACATGCATCAATAGTTCTGTTTGATTAATGTTTACTTCCCGCTTTTTTTTTTTTTTTTTTTTAGAATTATTAAAGTTTAGGGTAGAGAGATAAGAGTTTTTAAGATTATATAAATAGCGAAATTCGCAAAACCAAAGGAGGCGGCGTCATCAGGGAGATGTTCGGATGGGTATAAGCATTTTTCAGCAAATCCTTGCTGCTCATACGTAGAAAATACCAACTTGTGTGTTAGTGTTTGCAATGTAACTCACATTACTGTCGAACGCAGAGATAACCTGTTATGAAAGTGGTGCATAGGTAAAATGACTATGCGCTAGAAGATGAGGCCATTTGCAGCACCCCTACCTGTAAATTTGAAATTAGCACTCCCATCTTGAAAAGTATGCAGGATACGGCAAAAAGCACTTTCCGAAGTTGTCGAGCATTACTGATTTTTTATGTGGATCGCAACAGTGAAAACACTCCGAAGACTACACTTCTTTCATTTCGAAAGTGACTTTACTCCCCTTGTATTTCACTTATGACTACCGATGCATCTGAGTCTAATTTGAATAGCTAGTCAGTCAAGTATTAGAACGAAGAGCCGATCCTTTGAGTAACTGTTTGTCCCTTTCGAGCACTTCCAAGGCGTTCCCTTCCATCCGTTTCGAGATGTTGGATAGATATCCTATCGATATATATATGAAAGGAATGTAGGTGTTTCCCATCTTCTTTAATCGATCAAGGTGAAGAGTGCGGCAAGAGAAAGTTTCGCTTGCTGCGTTTTCCTTTATTTTATTATTGATTGGTTAGAATACATCATTGGTGCGGGAAGAATTGTTTACTCCTCCTATTGCAAGACTTTTGTACCGAACCCCTTTTGGAAAAATCAGAGGCTTTGCACTGGATGCAGACTACCTCTTTTGGTCGCTCATTCCCAAACGAATGTTTGAATATTAAAACAATTTCAAAATGCTCAGTCGTTTTCCGAGAGAAAAGGGAAAATGACTCGTTGCTTCAAGGATTTTGATATGAAATGCTATTGTCACTGTTCTCTTAAATTTTCAATTTGAAAATTGGGCACACGTTTTTAACTTTCGATAATTTCACTGGCATTTTGAACCAACGTTTTAACGCATTTTAAATTAAAGATTGGCGAAGAATTGGAGACGGTCGAACTTTTACGAAGTTACGTTCAATGAGAACATTTATGTCTGCAAATATGCAACGGAGCTCTCACGTTGAATCGGATGATGAATTCGTATTAGAATATCGATTCCGTATCTCAGTTCTCTGTACCGCATTGCATTTTCTGTCTACGATTAAACTAATCGAATTCTTATAATTAAATACATTCTTGACACTATGGAAGAAAAACAGCGAGAAAACACTTATATTCATTTCGAGGGAATCACATCCTTTGCATATTCCCATGTTTTGCACAATTCGAGTCCATCTTTCTAATGTGCAATTTTGTGTGCCAACGCCATAGTTTGAGATAGGACAATTAACGTAACCATTTCATGTTAGTTGAGTATTTCATTCCATCTATGCATTATAAATTGTCATTCATCTTTTACAATATTATAAATTGTTACTTCTAGTATGAAGAATGTAAATGACTTGATTGGGTTAGAAGAAAAAAAGTTTGTTAAAGTGTTCCGTCCGTTTCTACTCATTTCTTTAATGCGTATGCTTTAATCTGGTTACTACTTTGAAGCAGAAAATTGCATTTTAAATTTACAGTTTTCATATACAAATAATTTTTATTAGTGTTAATAAGAGCCTAATTTATTCCGTCAAAGATGATTTTTTAAACTAATTAATGTAATATATCGAAAAATATAAACATAATTTTATCATTTCAAAATATCCTGTAAGTAAATTTGAGATCTACAGAACAGAGACCAAGGAAACCTAACATTGAAACAGTCGGATTTTTACATCGATTAACTTAGATACTAAAACGCAAACAAACCATCATTGAGATCGAACTATCTGACCTTTAAATGATCATTAAAATAAGGTGTAGATCCATAAAAAAGGACAGGTGGTAATGGGATGAAACATGAGAGGCTTATTTCAGCTGGAAATGTCTGGGTTTTTTTTTTAAATCTTCAATATTAATTTAGATTTTTTGTGTCAAACATTCTAAATTTTTAGAATAAAATAACGTTGCACAAATCCGGAATTTTAAAGTATTCATTAAAACTCGACTATGTTTATCAAGAGGATAACAGTTTGAAAATATATCTTTTCAAATTTTTGATTTTCAAAACGTATTTAGAGATTGAGGAAAAAAATATTTAAAGTAATTTCTCTTTATGATAGGCGTGTAAAGTACCCATTCATTTATATTTGATCAAAGCTACAAGAAAAGTCGGCGAGTGAAAAGCACAAAAAATAGCGATATTTTTACCGTTTCCCAAGTAGGAACTAACAACCAGAGCTAAAGCCAGATGTACAAAGTAATTCCAAATATTAAAGAGATGCATTAAAAGAAACAGTTGAGTTGTAATCATTCGGAATTCATAAGAGATGATATGCATCTAACGTATGACGGTGAAACAGAAGAGTAGTTCAAAGATTATACTGCTTCCCAATTAACGGATTTCACTCAACCTTGGTGTGCATTTTCTGGAATGCTCAAACTCCTTGAAATACTCGCATCCTACCTATTGATATGAAATGCTCAACAAGAAGCTACTGTGAGTGTGTTACATATTTGTATTTATTAAACACATCACGAATTGTTTCATTTTTGACTGGATTTCTCTCAACTCTTTTTCCTTTTCTGGAGTGCCTGCTGATATGAAATGTTGACACAGCTGGGGAATACCTATTGGGGAAGCGGTCCCTGACAATTTTTATTAATCTTCCATTGTCATTTATGCTACATGCCATCCACCTCGGAATTCATCAAATGCTCCATCACGTGGGAATTCTACGTTACGAATGGCGAAGCTTAAAAAACAGCAATTTGCATACGCTACAAATAGCGCCCTTTAGCAACTACGCTCAACAATAGCGAACTGATTCTTTTACAAAAGTGTTTCTTTTGATGCAGCCTTTGATGTCTGACAAAGGGAATATTGACAAATGAAATTTCCTATTCAAATAATTTGGCCATTCAGGAAATAGATTTTTTTAGACTAGGCATCCCTTATTATGATACTGACTAAGGTTCTTTTCCTTCATCTCCAAAGTGACTTCATTTTATCTGTGCAGAGGCAATAATTTTGAAGAATGGTATATCGGAGATAAGTCTTTTCTACTGATTTTGTTATTTAAATGTTTATATATATAATAAGACAGCTCAAGTGAATTGTAAATCTGAGACTTAGTGCTTAGAATTGTGTACAAACTATTTATATCGCAATAAGGTAAAGACTCTAAAGTAGCTTTTCTCAACCGCTGTACACGACGCGGTACCAGGTACTGGCAACTATTATATTGGACTGTGAGAGATTGTCCTGATATTTTTCATTGTTATGTTCTAAGCATTTTCCCCGAATACGTATTTCTCGTGGAAATATTCTAGAAAGAATGATATTCACGAATGTATCGAAAAGCTGACTAGGGCGCTCATATAATATTTAAGAAGCAAATGTCCGTCCGGGAGATATTGCGTGATGATCCGAGTCAGTTCCTAATTTACCTGGACATGAAGACTAATAACTTTTCAGGTGATCGGATACTCAGTAAGATTGCATTAAACAATTGTAAATTAGATTTTCGGTTGCAAACAAGGCAGCAAACACACTTTTTAGAAAACTTCAAACATTTATGAATAAACTAAGGACGATACAAAACTACGAAGGATCAAAGCTCTTTATTTTTCACTCCTTTCATGAATTTACTATCGCTCCCAGCATTCCTTTCGCGAACTCGTCTTCATATCATTGGCTTCCTGCTATGAGATGCGACGACAACACCATGTAATTTTGAGCTACGTCAGAAGGCGAAGTCTTTTATTGCCTTGTATTTGGCACAGCTTAGCCTTGTTTGGATCTTGCACCATAAAACATAAATCAACCATATGACGATGTCAACACCCGACTCTCCAAACTTTCACTTCAAGACAACGTGGGGAGATTTAAGATCACGACATATTTAAAGTGCACCAACCCCAGTGTACACGACGGTCTTTGGTTGGACCTAGTATCGAACTACTCACAACCCTCCGATTGTTAATCTGTTACTCTTCCAACCGGGACCTTTCAGGAAAGGAGTTAGAGGAAATAGAAGAAAAGCACAAAGGGAATTGGAGCTAAAGTATAAAATGTGAAGTAAGGACTCAGTAAAGGGAAGTTATACCTATATGTGAGCATATAGTAGAAACATCTTGGAATAAGGAAGTAAATTTTGTTGAAGGAAGTCGAAAGGTAGTTGTGGTAGATCTGGAAGAATGGATGTTGAAGGGCAATAAAAGGTGTAAAAAGATTCACGAAGGTGCAGTAACTTTGAAAACAATTGGTATTGATATTTTTAACTAACGCCACACTGGAGCAACACAATGGACTATTGCTGACGGTCCGGGATTAATCTCGTAGCAAAATATCCGAGGGCAACACCACTTAATTTTGAACCACGGTCAAGTGACCAAGCGACACCTGAGCTGGTACCCTAACTCTGAAGATAAAAACAGAAAACAACCTTCACATTTTGTGTCCATTATTTATCAAAATTGTCATTATGGTGCTATAGCTAGTTCTAGTCACATCGGATCTGGTAGTCAAGTGTTTCTTCTTGGAAAGAAAATGACACACAAAACCCGTTTGCAATTAAAATTTTAATCCCAGCGTGAAGTGTTAAGCTCGAGGAGCAAAGCGACTTGATCAAATTTTAAAATTCGGAAACTCCAAAAGTAGTTTCAAGGCAATATATTTTATCAGGGCAAATAGAGAAAGTGAATGATCAAGCGTGACTATGGCTCTAAACAAGAAGATAAAGAGAATTGATCAAATGAAAGTAATGTTGCCTAAGTTGCTCGTTTGCTTTCTTGTGAGAGTAATGGAAAAGTTTCCATCAATGCTTATCTGGCATTTAGCACTTTAAATTCCTCTTTTACTGCAGAGATTAATCTGGCAGGAAAGAACTCAGATGATCTAATGGTAACTTTATTTTTGGACAAAATATCTAAGCTCTCAACTATGATTCACATTCTGTATACCCTGCGGCACCAGCAGATTTGCCTAATCTGACATATGAAGAAACAGCTTTACAGAAAGAAGAAATGGAGAACCAAGATGATAAATTTGAAAAACGTTTTTCTGAGTCATTTAAGTAGTATGAATCCAAACAAAACAAAAGAAATTGGTGAAGAAAGAAAAACCCATACACTTTTTCTCGACAGTATCGCAAAGTAGTTGAGGTTAAGAGCAATACCAAAATTACACACATCCTTCAGGTGGATTATTCGGAGGGAATTACATGAACCTATGGAAAAGCCGTTTCATGCTGATGAAATAACAATTAATCATGTATTTTTAATGCAATTTTACTTGAATATTACCATGACAGGCTTTGCAGTTATTTTTTTTATCTATTTAGGCATTCTAGTATCAACATTTTGCGTGTTCTGTAGCGTTTGCGTAGATATAGCGTTCAAATGTCAACCTTTAATATTTATCTGAAAATTGGATGGAATCTTCTAGAATTTTTAAACAGTCTGTTAAGCATTCATGTTTTACGCATAGTTTTTAGCATTGTGGATCCTTCCCATTTCTCCTTCGGATCTTTCCCTTGGGGATTAATCATGGACCATCGTCAATAGCCCGCTGTGTTGCTCCAGTACGACGTTAATTAAAATACCTACCCATTTCTCCTAGTTGGATAGGGCATCTGCTCCTATTTGGAATGGTTCATTTCTACTTATATATAGAAGTGTGTTTTGACTTGTCACGGACTAGTTGAAAACAGGTTTTTGAATAAATGCACCTTCCCTCTAGTGCTACTAGCGCATCTATTAACGGTCTTGAAATTATATTTATTAGGCACCCGCAAATTATGCTAGAATTGAATGCATTTTTAGCTATTCACGTGAAAACTTTAACAATTATTTGAAATGGGAAGAAAAAGTCATTTAGAAGTTTGGGAGGGGGAGCGGGAAAGATGGTTTTTATCGGGTCCTGAGTTTATTAATAAATGTCAAAATTTGTCTAACAAGTGTCCGGACCCATATGTACAACCAAAAAGCTGATCTACAACTAATTCAATCTTACTGATACTCTGAAAAGCTAGTCTTTCTTCATCCCAAGGTGAATTTGAAACTTACTCGGAACATCACGCAATATCACGAGATAGATGGGCAGCAAAGAAATTTGCCCACTAAAATTGAAAGCAGTCTGTATTTAGTTCTAAATTTTCAGTACTGAATACCATTTCTTCGCAAATTAGCATCCAAATGTGCAAGTCCTTGTCTTGAGTGACATGATGTTGTACAAGTAATTGGTCTATACATTTAAATTCACCTATGAATAAATATACAGGAGTATTAAGTGAATAAGAGACGGTAGGTATTTAATTAACGTTGCACTGGAGAAACACAACGGGCAATTGGCGAAGGTCCGGTACCAACCCCCCGAATTGAAAGATCTGAGGGCAACACCGTGTAATTTTGAACCATGGTCAAATGACGGGAATAAGAGACGGATTTGGGTGTTAATAAATCTCGTATTGAAGGGTGTTGTGTGACGCAACAAATATAAATTTCCAGTGATCAAAATGGGACATGACAATAAAAACAGCACACCTTAATTGAAACACGTTGACTAGAATATGCTACAACATTTCATTAGCCCAGTGATTGAAAACTAATCTAAGCGTAATTTTATATATGTCAGCATGCCATAACATATGCACGTACTAATACTCTTTAGAATTATTACATAATTGCATGTATAACTTTAAAAATTGGAAAATTATTTACAATAACAGTTTAGGATATCGGGTGCTCGTCTCCTGAAAAAAAGAATTGACCAGGTCTCACATAAGTGAAGAATCAAAGGAGTTTTAAAATAGCAAAAACTGAAATATTTGAAATCAAGAAAAAATTGAATTTCTATAATATGCAAAAGATTATCAACAGGATTTTATCAACAGGATTTCATCAACGTATTTAAAAAGTATCTACATGTTTCTCAAAAGTGAATGGAATCAATATACATGTCATAATGCACACATTTGTGAGCTATTTAGTATAAATGAGTTCACCGACATTGATACCGATCGAATTGCGATGAATATCAAACAAGGAAACACTAGACCACTAACTAGATTTGGGTTCATCGACAAGTCAATTCAACCCGAATATTATTTTGATACTGAGTGATATTTTGTATACGTTCTTTTTCTGGTGGTGAGAATCTGTATGCATCGAAGAAAAGAATTCAGAAAATAGTTTTCAAATCTATATTTGCTCAGATATTTTTCCTTTTGAACTCTATTCTGTTTTCCTCCTTTTAAATATTTCTTCTTCCACGAGTTATCTTCGACACCTGCTCTAAAATAGGTGATCTAAACTCATCTAGCAGATCGATATGTCCTGGATTCCGTGGAGGTGAAATTGAAGCGAAATCTATTATTGGCGTTGATGTGGAGTAAATATTCGGCCAACTCTTTCTATTTTGGAAGTGTTGTGAAATGGGTTTGAAACTATTGATTCTTACTCACAATACCTCATTTTAAGCAGAGTGAGATTTTGCGTTTGGTTGATGGGGAGGGGGGGGGGTTAAGGATTTTAAATTTCACTTCGGTAGTTTAAATGTTGAATAGTGTTCTTGTGCATTAATCCCGGAGAGCCTCAAAAGTTCATATTGAATCGCATATTCATTTATTTCGAGTAAAATGGAAAGAATAATCAGATGAAATATTCGACAAATCTTGACTGAGTTCAAGGATTCATTAACTGCACAGAAGTTGCCTAATGCTTAAAAACATGTGAAAATGGAGCATTTTCTTACTTATTGAATTCAATGTTGGTCCGATTTTATCACTTATTGAGTCAAACGTAGATCGAAATGAAGTGGAAGTGAGAGTTGAATGTTATGTTTTGCTTTTAATGTAGTTTTCAAAAATTAAATGTATTAAGTTTTATAAGCTAGAGAAATCTTGAACATATTTTATTATTTTTAACAGGATATATTTTAGCTTTTATTTCGTTTCTTCGCTTTAACCTATCTACTTACTAGACCTTGTCTTTGGTATGAAATGTTAACGTATGTGGTTTCTAGACTAGAGTTTTGCTTTTAATGTGTGTAGTTTTCAAAAATTAAATGTATTAAGTTTTATAAGCTAGAGAAATCTTGAACATATTTTATTATTTTTAACAGGATATATTTTAGCTTTTATTTCGTTTCTTCGCTTTAACCTGTCTACTTACTAGACCTTGTCTTTGGTATGAAATGTTAACGTATGTGGTTTCTAGACTAGAGTTGACCTACTCGTATGTTTTTGTTTAAAAATACTTGCTCATATTAGTTTAAATGTAGTTTACTAATGAAATGTTTCGAATGGATCCGAATGAAATGAAAGTTGGAATAAATTATTGAAATTCGACAAGTGCTTCAAAAGAGTACTGAAAAGTTCCAAATGTTTGTTTAGTTGAATCATTTCTTTTGGTCTTTTCAGGACGCATGAAAGGAAAAAGAAAAGAGGCTTTTAGCGAAATTCTTCACTAAAAGGTACCTCAACTGCTGAAGTGAAGATGGAAGCTAATTCTACGAACAGCACACACATGTTTTCAGTGGAATACTACTATTTCACTGAGAACGTGAATTCGGCGTTTGAAACGAACGGGACAACTTTCAAGAACGCATCGTGGAGCGATGCGGCAAATGCGGACGATTGGGATGAATATTCGTACTGGAATGGATCCCAGTACCCCAGTGGTTATTCCCAGATCCGAATCATTTTGACGGCCTTCTTCGTGACCTTCATAATGGTGGTGATCGTGGTGGGGAACATGCTGGTGTGTATCGCAATCGCCACTGAGAAAGCTCTGAAAACTGTCCAGAATTGGTTCATCGCGTCCCTGGCTGTTTCGGATTTCCTCGTCGGTCTGGTCATCATGCCCTTTTCGTTAGCGAAGGAACTGATGGGTTACTGGATTTTCGGTACAGTGTGGTGCGAGATTCACGCTGCTTTGGACGTTCTACTGTGCACGGCTTCCATCAACAACTTGTGTCTGATCAGTCTGGACCGCTACTGGTCGGTCACGCAGGCTGTTGAGTACTTAAAGAAAAGAACAGCAACGCGAGCCGTTCTCATGATTTGTTTCGTATGGGTTCTTTCGGCCCTGATATCCTTACCACCCCTGCTCGGGTGGAAGAAAGAAGATAGGCCAGAAGACTATCCTTCCTGTTCGCTGAGCGACGACGTAGGTTATGTACTCTACTCCGCGTTAGGCTCCTTTTATATTCCAGCATTTGTTATGGTTTTTGTATACATCCGCATCTTTATTGCTGCCAGATCCAGAGCCAGGAGGCACGTCAAAAAGACGCACCATGCTTCAGAAGTGACCAATGACCCGCCTAAGGACAAGTCGACCACTACTACGACCTGTACGAGCTTCAGTAACCCTAGTCCACCTGATAAACGACGTGATACCGATATCTTTAGGTAAATCCCATTGCTTTAGTATATTACTTTTGTATCTAGCTTAATGGAACGGTTTTCCTATCATTTCAAGTTCAATCTCAATACATAAAGAAAATGCCTTTCTAAACGACCCTTTCAAGAATGCTATTTAAGCATATTAAAGCATTTTAAATATGTCTTACAACAGTTATTTTCAATTGTTTTTGAATGCGAACCAATAGAATCTACAAAATGGTACTTTTGCAAGTTAGTTTACAAAGCACCTCAATCAATCTTAATTAAGATGATATGCTTGAACAGTGACTCATGTACACCTTCTGAAAAAGTCCAACCACCCTTCTTTCTTCCTGCACCGTTCATTATAGATCAAATTCAAAGATATCATTCAATATGGTATAACGATATTTGGATCCTATATGTTGTCGATTTCATAAGTTGAGACAGCGACCCTTTACAATCCCCAAAAACTCGCCCCACAAAACAAAATTTTGAGTACTTACAAACAAGTTAAAACAGTACTAATAATTTTTAGTTGAAAATTGGCTACATTTTTAACAACAACCACGTACCTGTTGAAGAGTGAATCACAAAAGGTAAAATGTGGGGGGGGGCAAGCATTTTACATTTCATTGTGCATTTGGTAGGTACTTCTAGATTACAAGCAAGTCGACTTTTATTAAGTACTAGCTGAATAATTCGGCGTTGATCGGTAAATGTGCCATCATTTAAGTTGAGTCATTGAAGCGCTGAAGAAGTTTAGGGCTAAGCTCATTGGAACAAAGTTCAAACTCATAACTGACTGTGCTGGATTTCAAACAACAATGCACAAAAAAGACTTAACACCTAGAGTCGCTAAATGGGTCATTTTTCTCCGAGAGTTTGATTATGATAGTGTTCACCGACCCGCTACACAAATGAAACATGTAGACGCACTAAGTCGTTATCCAGTCACACTCATTTTACAGGACACGATTACATAAAAGATCACTGATGCTCAAAATCAAGACGAGTTCATTTAAGGTAATAAAAAGTATTACCACACACACCAATGAATTATTACACTGAAAAATGACGTACTATACAAAATTGTTGACAACCAGGAACTTACAGCTCGACCACAGTCTATGCAATATGAGGTAGTGCAAACCGCGCACCCACAAGGACACATCGCTATCAACAAAACGCTATCGTTAATACAGATTATTTTATTCCTAACTAGCTGAAATACTCGGCGTTGCTCGGGTTGAAATGGTTAAATGTTGATTGAAAAGTGAATTAGAATAATCATTTTTCATTCACAATAAAATGCACCATTTAATTTGAACGGTAGTTTTTTTGGTAATTTTTAATTACCGTGTACTAGAGAACAATACAACGGGCTATTGACGACGGTCCGGGATCAATCCCCTAAGGGAAAGATCCAAGGACAGCACCACGTAATTTTGAACCTCGGTCAGATGACGAGGCAATATACACGAGCTGGCACTCCACTATCTAAACTTCCACACCAACCAACCTGAGGACCTTTCAGCCACTACAAATTTAAGGTGCACCAGCCACCTCTAAAACATATACTTATAAACATCCGTGCACTGACCCGGATTCAAACCAGGAACCTTCCGATCTAGAAGTTAACACCTTTAGTTGTACGAAAAATACTTTTTAACTTTTTCATAGCTTCTACAATTTACTTAGGAAGCAAATATATACATTTATTTCCTGAATAATATATTTCAATATGCAAAAGACTAAGACATATGCAAACAGAAACGAAATTCCGATGAAAAGGGCAGAATTCTGAAAAACAGAAGAGGTGCAAAGTGTCGAATTTCGACTTCCTGAGTTGAAATAGAGCAATTCGAAAAAAGGCATTAGAGAAATATTAATAAAGACGATAATGCCTTATGAAATTTAGTTTAAGTTCAATTCTGACCGCAACATTTCCTTGTGTTAATTCAAATACACAAACACGGGATTATAAATTAAATTTATAAAAAAAAATATTAATTCTGATTGGCCAGATCTCAAATAGCAAAATTACCCTTTTTTATGATCAATGATTTTTTTTTTTTCCATTTGAGTTTTTCGAGTTCCGCTACAAAATGTAAGTTATGAAAAATTAAATGTTTAAATTATTACTCGCACGGCGTTCCTTGTGACCAAGTTATGCTTATAGAGAAAAACTCGCGTCCAAAATGACAACCATTGCATTCTTTCAGTTTCTTGTAGAACGTGTTTCCTTGTCCATATCCATTTATTGCAGGAAAACAAAGTTTAGATTTTTAAATTGGGGCTTGGAATGGTCTACCGTTTTAGGTCTACCTGTGTGCCAATTTTCATGGTTGTGAGTGCTACAGATTTGTCTGAAGACCGGAAAGTAATATCCTAGGTTTTTCGCATTGTTCTAAAGTATACTAAATTTGGTGTGGATTGGTCACACTGTGTAGATTTATATAGAAATATACACACACATATACACACATCCTTTTATATACAGATAGATTTCAGCACAAAGTCTTTAATAATGTTTTAAGTCGACATCCTAAACAGTACTATGTATTTCTACAAATAGATTGAATAAATGTGTTCATTATAAATATTTCACTTTAGGCTTAATAATTTTATTTGTAACATTTTCTGAGAGGAATTAATCTTTAAACATGAAAAAATTATCTGTGTAATATTGTATTATTTTTGAAAGATTTATTGATTGATGGTTAATTCTAAGGCATTTTTATCTGTTAACGAAAGATCATTTATTATAAGCTGTGCTTTACGGGAGTTATAAAAGTGTTTAAATAGCGGTTGTCAGTGTTTATTGCAATTTAATATTAGAACTAAGACAAATAACTTTATTTAAATTACTCTCCATTTAAAATTTGCAACCTAAGTGGTGAAATCCCGAAATACTTGTCTTTAACGCCCTATTTTTTTCTATTCGTTTATTTCTCCGTAGGTTTATTATTCCTTGTTAATTCAATGACACTCTCAGAAGCCTGATAAGTCAGCTCTATATTCCACGATCATGCTCGTTTGTGTTCCACGCAACTATAATGCCATGTCGAAACATAAATTTCCTTTTATATGTCAATCACTAGGTCCATTACTGCTTCGTTTTAGTACACCTAGGGAATATATTTGAATATATCGTTTCAATATTCTTAGAAGTCAAATTAGTTTTTTTCAATTACGTCAATATCAAAATTTGTTTCAGCATACTTTTATTTTAAAATTTAAAAACTAAATATTCCTATTGTTTTGGTCCATTTATTATTACTACTAGATATTCAACTTTAGGAATAGAATATACCATCACATCAGAGGTAGCTCTACTTTGATCGTTCCAATTCGGACTCTTCAGCTCCTACTAGGTAGGAATTTTAACTACCGTCGCACTCTGGTGCAACATAACGGGCTACCAGCACCTGGGTGTGAGTGGGAAATATTGGAGTGTCCGTCCTGCACTTACTGGCTCCTTTTTAAAGCACAGATAGGAGCTGCAAGTTATCCCTTGCTGACCGACTTATTATGGGTCAACTGTACATTCTTTCAGATGAAAGAAGTGAGGGATCAACTACATAAAACGGGCATAATAGATGTACGATAGATTGAAGTTACTTCTAACAATAACTAGAATAAAATTAAAATCAATAGCTATAATCGCACACAAATCCTCAATATCTCTAAAGGCGCTCTGTTGGAACCTGATTTACTATATGCCTCAGAACAAGATATTCTAGAATCCCTTTCGAAACCGTCATTTATCAGTGTGAATGGAATAACCACACTCCGAAGAAAATAGCTTATTATTTCAACCTTTAAAAAAATAGAGATAACATATTTGAATCCCACGCCGTTGTTTCCATTCATTCAATGTGGAACAAGGAAACCTTTTGAAGCATGGAATCTTTGCAGAGTTAAGTGCCCCTATCTAGCCCCAAATGGCAATTTGAAAAGGAGATACAAACCATACAACAAAACACATCATTTGCTCAAACTTGTGAGATAGTATACGATCGCAACCCAAAATGTGGAATCGGTTAGAAAACCTTTAAAACTGTCCACACTGATGCAACTGTTTTAAGTAATCTAACCAACAACCAATTAATCCTTCTAAAATCCTATATGCATCCTTAAATGCATTAGAAATCAGAATCCAATCAAAACAATTAGTAACCAAAAGCATTTCAACTCTAAAATGAAACTAAATGAGAGACATATATAATGTTAAAATACCTCAAACTCTTCTAAGTTCAAACTTTGTTCTTATAATAGTAAGCAACGGGCGAACTACCTTCATCTTAAGTTCCTCAAAATTCTTCTGGTCTTGCTTAACTTCTGATTGCTCAATGGGAACAATCGTTGAATAAAAAAGACTCGTTTTTGGAAGGAAGATCACTATTCTCCCTTTTGTTTCCTTTTCATGGCCTCGTTTGTTTCCTGCGTCATATTTATAACATAAAATTAATGGTTAAAAAAATAATAATAATAATTAGAACACCACAAGGAAACTTAGCGACGGTATTACAAACATTCGTCATTTCAGTAATTTTAGAAAATACAATAATGATGCCCAGAGAGCATGTGGTATTGCAATACTCACCTCCCATGATGTCAATCAAACTGATTCACAAAACAATACTCAAGTTGTTTAAATTATGTAATTCATGAGACCGACGGCTGGAGATATCAAATTCTAAGGTTTTTCAACACGTTGAGTTCAATCATGTGGCCTACGAGAATGGCTTTCAATTTAGAAGTTCAATTCGAGTCAGAGCAAAGTTAGCTCATGTCCCGAGAGCGTGCCTTTCCTTCGGTATTTGTCATATTTCAAATACAGTTCAGTTTGAAACAGCTCTGTACTTTCCGAGGAGAGTTTACGGAGTGAACTTAACAATGGGTAGTTGGAGTCAGTTTTAGGTATGCATAAATTATCCGACATTCTTGATACAATCTTTCCACATTTGAATGTAACAAGGAAATTCTAAAAGAGGATTTTAAAAACTCATGTCACATGGCAGAAAGGGCCGGAGGATCAGTGCATGAAAGTTTCAGGCAAAGAAACTCAGTGTTATGTGGGTTCTAGGAATTTCCTCCTCAAACCCTATAATCTCTCACTTGATTTCTTTAGTCTACAGGATTTGGTTTAACCCATCCCTACCTAGATTTCTCTGTGAATAGAAGATTCAATCCTAACTATAATTTCAATGCCACTATTATAAGAAAGGTGCTTTCAGGGTATTCCTAAAAAGATTTTTTCTTGATAACTTAGTCAATAATGATCAAGGAGATAGGAACCGACTTAAGTGCATCAACAACCGCTAGTATTTTAAACCATCCTAGGATCTCAAAATTGAAACAAAATTGAATTAAAGCCCTTCGGATGTGTTGCTAAAATCTCTGACAGTTACTTGAATAGAATCATACATTTTTAGCTGTCGTAATCCTCCCCCTTGTTTTTGAGTTTTCTACTATACTTGCCAAATCATTTAATCAATGGCGAGACAAATTTGATGTATGTAATGGTGATTAGTAGTCAACTCTGAAGGAATATCATAGTTGGCGTTTAAATTTCACAACAGAGACAATTCTGGAGGTCTTTTCTATAGATTACATATCTTACTATCAAGATACATGGACTTAAAAGATACTTCCTAGTGTGTTTAAAAGGCATGGAAACCATTTCAAGTGTAGGTATACGTACTTTCTAAGTTTTCATTTTTAATTTCGTCTTTTGAGTTTGGAATTTTTAGTCCATCGAAAATGCTGCATTTCAGTTTCCAGAAATTCCGCTTCGCATGTTATTCTCTATCATAAAGAATACTAGGTAGAAAGTGGCATAAATGATTTGTTAGTCCTGCACACTATTGATATGTGGCCTCCATATACGGAAATCGGGCTAAGTTTTGTTTTAATGTTTGACACGAATTGAACATCCTAAAGTGTTCTATGCGTTTCTACGAGTAAAACCTCATTCGATTATGCCAGTTTAACTCTACTTTTGTCAAAAAAAATATTGACTGGAGCAAGTTTAGACGTCCTAAACGTCATTATTTGAGAACTTTACTAGGATGTCAATTTTTTTCAAGTTAAATTTATCGTGCTCTCAAATGTCCTTACGTTGGCGTGGTGTGGAAGTTTGGAAAATAGGGTGCCGGCTCAGGTGTGGCCTCGTCATCTTTAAGTTTTAAAACTAACAGATATGTTCATCCAATGTGCACAGCCAAATTATTTTCACGACAAGAATTTGTTACTGCTTTTCTTGCTGTTAATTAAGGTTCAGATAGACGAAAAAATTTTCCCTATTTCAATTTGGGAAAAGTACATCAATATATGCGTATATTTAAAAAAATTATGTTCAATGTCTTGAGCCCTCTAGCGGAAGTTATACTTGAGTATTTATGTCCTTTTTCATAAAAAGAGGTACAAAACCAAACACTAACGAACTGTCTTAAAAACTGAAAATAGGCATAGAAAAAAGTCAGTGAATGTAATAAAAAATAATTTTGGTACAGGTTCAGTACTTTAAATGGCACAGATAAAAAGTAAATTTAGTAATGGATACAACATGTGATTTATAATAAAGCTAGTTGATACAGTGTTTTATATTTCTGTACATTTTGGCTTAATTATTTCGTGATTTTATGTTACTAGGGAATAAGCAGCTTTTTAACCAAACGTGTTTGCAAAGCTTAAACATCAAATAAATAATTTAACCTAGTTTATACTGTATTTATAATCACCCACACAAAATTTGGCAATATTTGTCGCCACTTTATCTTGATAAGGCTTGCTTCTGGCCCAATGATACCTCAGTCTTGCCGTTAACTCAATTCAGTGTAATCAACGGAACTTTATTTTGAAGTTCTAAAAATTCTCGAGCACTCCTTAGTCTTAGTAAATCATCACTGATCGTTATGAGGATCATATTCTCAGGGAGAAGGACATATACATTTCGTTAAAAGACTGCTTTTAGTTCGTACCAAATAACGAGTTGAATACATGGTTTTAAAAATATTCAAAGATCCATTGTTACAGGAAGGATGCCATTTTATCACAAACCACATTACTGTATAAGCTCTTAAAAAAATTCAGAAATAATTTTAATGCTCCTTTCGGACGGACGGACACAATTAATAATACAAAAAAACACAATTTACTGATGTCAGCCATATCAAGGATATGCTGAAGTTGACAAAATTAGGGTTTACTTTTATGTTACTACCATATCTTGCAAGGTTGAAGATGCTAAAGCTGATACAGCCCTGTCTAAAACAACTTGTTGATCCCTTGCTAGTGTTAAAGGTTTAACTTGTTTCTAACAGTTACAACTTCACTTACAGTTACTATCTTATTTGTATCAGTTGCTACTTTCTTTACGGTTAACTTTTTTCAACTAGAATCTTTAAACTCGATTATTTTTGAAATCAAAGGTTCTCTACGGTGATACTAAATTGCCGTACTTTTTCAGTGCTCATTTGTAAGCTAAATTCCTTTCTATCTATTTGATTTAAATCATTGTCAATTTTCATAATGTTCTCTGTTAATTATTGTTCAGTATTGTAAGTCTTTTGAATCCTTTTACAAGAACAATAGGACATTTACATGACGCAAGGCCAAACAAAGTCTTAGATGCGTATGTAAGAACTTTAAATTTGAAATCATAGTACGTATTACGTTTTACTTTACGATACCTTAAAAGAGCTAAGTATTTCTCATAATACTTACGGTATCATTTTCATCAATTGATACAAACAGATGATTAAAATATGGAAGCTTTCTCCACAAGTTTTCTTTATTTTCAGCTACAACTTCTGATGGCTCACGAAAATTGAATTCGTGCTTGTGACAAGAAAATACTTTGAAATAATAATAACTATAAATTATACTTCTGAACATGTTCGATTGATGGTTAAACTTAAGATTGTAGCTCATGTGGAGTGCCCAAAATAGATCTTATCTCGGTCAGAGTTTTGGAATAACTCATTTTTATTTTAATAGGTCGCAAAACAAGTCTCTGTTGGCGACTCATATTCAACGCAATACTTTCAAAACTACTTGTAAAAGGTGTTATGACTTTTGTTTTAGTTATTCAAGCTGTAACATTGATTGATTCAAAATGGCTAAGTTTAGCGCGGGCGTGTACGGAAATCGCTCAAGGTCGAGTAATATAGTTGACGTCTGATGTAATTATTTCGATCCTTGAAAGTACGAAGGACATAAATTATCGTTTTTACACATGCCTTTTTTATACTCTAAAGTATATTTATCAGGTATTGCAAATTAAAGTATTACTATTTAAAAAATTGCTTTAAATAGTGCCTTCCCCATTTTTAGCTCGTCATCTGACCGCGGTTCAAAAATACTTGTTGTTTCATCGCATCTATCCCTTTGGGTTTGATCCCGGACTCTCGCCAATAGCCCGTTGCGTTGCTCCAGTGTGGCGTTAATTAATTAAAATACCTACCTACCATCCCTCATTTCTGGCCTCTTTCGATAATATTTACCGCTCGATTGAAGGTGCTTAATGATTATTTTTAATTCAGGCATTCATTTAAAGAACTTTTTACTCTATTCCAAAAGCGAAAAAAACATTTCCACCTACTCTACTGTTCATATTGTCAGTATAAAGCGTGAATGAAATTAAATAGCAATCCCAAACCATTACACCTGAAGTGGAACCACTACGACGCTCTGCAATGCACCCCTTCCCACTGTATGTCCATTCTTTTCGCAATAACTTGACATTCTCTGTCTTGAGTTTTGGTCAGCTTGGACAAAAATGCGCCATAAAATTCAAAACCGACCAACCCACTTTATCTGTAAATCAACAGTCATGGGTCACGAGATTGTATCTATACTCGTAAAAACAACTATGATTCGCTCCCATTCAGCGTTCTAGTGTCTGCTTTTAGCACCACTGAAACATCTGACATATGTGATAAAATTTAAAAGAAAGTCGCAGTAACGGACGCCAAGCTAAGAGCATATAATGCAGAAATCATCGGTAAGAAAAGATGGCAGACCACGCATAATGTGTCATCATCCACCATTTCTGTGCGACAGTGTGGATGTTGGCGTACGATTCATCTACACCATGCGTAGCAAGTGCTTAACTTTTATTTCTGACGTAAGCAATAAATGCTCCTTATTCCTCACGAAGATGCGTAGAACCTTTTTCTAGTTTTTTATTTTTTAATTACGTTCAATACGTTCAAAATCACAACTAATTTTTCCTTCGGTTGGATCTTCTCTTCTAGGATAGTAAATTACCATTTATCTTACAAGCAAGTCCTTTTCCGTAGTTCTTGATGGTAATGGTAATTAATTTACGTTGCACTGGAGCAACACAACAGGCTATTCCGTATTATCTTGAATGAGGAAACTATCTCTTAAGAATTTGCTTTTGTCTTGCTCCATGTTAAATTCAGCTTTAATAATTTCCTCACAGAATCTATAATACGGCAGTTGGACAATCAATTTCAACTCCCGATGAAATATGCAAATCAAAGGTATGTTTTGAAAAGATTGGCCGACCAACCGGTCTAGTGGTTAAGGTGTTAGCCTCTGGATCGGAAGGTTCCTGGTTCGAACCCGGGTCAAAGCATGGATGTTTGTAAGCGTATGGTGTAGAGGCGGCTGGTGCACCTTAAATCTGTCGTGGCCGAAAGTCCTCACGTTGGGTTGGCGTGGAAGTTTGGAGAGTGGGGTGCCAGCTCAGGTGTTACTTCGTCATCTGACCGTGGTTCAGAATTACGAGGTGTTGTCCTCGGATCTTTCCTTTAAGGGACTGATCCCGGACCGTCGTTAATAGCCCGTTGTGTTGCACTAGTACGACGTTAACTAAAAAATACCAAATTACCAAAATTCAAAAGATTGAAGAAAAAATACTAATAAATCCATTCATTCCTTCAACTTAAAAAAAATTATTGGACCGTGTGTATTACACATACCTACAAAGGCCCGCCCATATATAGAATATATTTAAAAGACAAACTTGCGGACGAATCCATTTTACACTTGAATTGAGGGGATCTCAATGGAGAGGGGTATAGTTATTTCAACTGGATATATATATATATATATATATATATATATATATATATATATATATTGTACACCAATTATATTATAATTTTTATTCTTTCACTGCCATGGAATAGTTGATATATTTGTAAAATTATCGCTCATAGGATAGGCTTTCCTGTGCGGAGTAGAGAAATTAAATTTTTCATTGCATTGAATTCGAAACGAACTGATTTTCAGTATAGGAAGAATGTTTTCCATGCGAAATTATCATCGTCGTGTGAAAACATCCTTAGTAATAGAGGCTAATATTCAGGTGGTGCCTTTAAACATTCCAATCCATTAGGGAAAATAGCCTCATTTCGATTAAACTATGTTTCCTAGTTTTCTATGCATCACAATGAAACTTTAAAAAGTGTTTATATACACTCTATGTAACCCAAAACCTAAACATTAGGTTAATATTTTAAAATTAAATAGTATTTTATTAAAATTTGCATTAATTAATTTTACAAGATAAATAGTTACAAGGACAACTTGCGCGCAGGTTTCTGAGTCAACTCATGTATTTTCTTTCAAATAATGACTGACCAAAATTTTTAAAAAATGACTGACACCGAATAGCAGAGTACTTATATTTAAATGCAAACCAAAGTATACTACTCAAGTAACACAAAAATAGGAGAGTCAATTAATCTTTCACTTAATTGCGTTTTAGCAAAATTATTAACTACGCTCTTATTTTAATTTGAAAATTTTGGTTTTATTTTAAAGTTCTATGATAGTTCAACTTCACTTCAAATTTCATGTGCCTTCGTTTAAATAGTTTAAGAATTATAGTGGACATTGTGTTGAAAATAATCATTACGAGACAAATACGATTACAGTTGATTAGAAAGAGTTAAAACTGAAATAAAGGCGTGAGAAAATATTGAATTTTTTATACGGTTTTCTTACTAGAATCGGAACATTTCAGATTTTTTAATTAATTAAAACGAAAAATTGATGTTTTTTAAGTTTTAAAAGTACTTTTAAAAGGATTTGAGATACTTAATATTGAGGTGTGTTCAAGGGGTGTTTTACTACAAGCGAAATTGGGTGTGTGAGATTAGTTAAAATGAAAGATTTTCATGGAAAAACTGCATCGTTTAAAATTGCAAATAGTTGTTGCATTTGATCGAATTGAATGTTTCAAACATTAATAAAATGAATTTATTTCATCTTGTAAAACTCTTAAAGACTTAAAAGTTTCGCAAATTGAAGATGCATATCTTAGACATTGTTCTCAGAAAGGGGACATACTTGTTTCACAAAAAACAACAGAATCTCGGTCTGGACTTGTAGAAATGAATCGTTTCTTATCGTGGTTCGTCGCACTGGAGCAACACAACGGGCTATTGGCGGTCATACTCGATACCATTAACACAACGGTTCGAGATCAATCTCGAACGGAAAGATCCGAGGACAGCACTTCGTCATTTTGAACCACGACCAGGTGGCAACTGATCTGGCATCCCATTCTCCAAACTTCCACACCACACCACACCAAGAGGATAGTTGAGGCCACGACCAGATTGTCCATTCCCCTCTTTATACACGACGGTCTTTGATTGAACCGGAACTCACAACCTTCTGGTTGCTAACCTGTTACTCTTCTAACCATATACCGCAGCCCCAGAGATTAGGAACAAAAGAGGTTTCTCGGAAACGACAGGTTTAACGTGCAGCAGCTTCCTTTGTTTTCGACGGTCTTTGAAAATAAAGAAGGAAAGTTGACACAGAATAAAGAAATGTCATCGAGCGCCAAAAACAGGATGAACTTTTGCATCAACCCAATCAAATGAATCTGGGTAAACTAGTTACTGGACCCACTTTTTCCAGATTTCTCATATATCTTCTTAAAACCATAATTAAAAAAGACTTGCATTGATAACCACATTGTTCTTAATCTATAACATATCTACTTTCTATTTATAATGCCGACCAACCGGTATAGTGGTTAAGGTGTTAGCCTCTAGATCGGAAGGTTCCTGGTTCGGGTTCGGGCATGGATGTTTGTAAGCGTATGGTGTAGAGGCGGCTGGTGCATCTTAAATCTGTCGTGGCCGAAAGTCCTCACGTTGGGTTGGCGTGGAAGTTTGGAGAGTGGGGGTGCCAGCTCAGGTGTTGCTTCGTCATCTGACCGTGGTTCAAAATTACGAGGTGTTGTCCTCGGATCTTTCCCCTAAGGGACTGATCCCGGACCGTCGTCAATAGCCCGTTGTGTTGCTCTAGTACGGCCTTAACTGAAAATTACCATTACCTATTTATAATAGTTATAACCATTTCTTTTTGCATTACATGATTTTTAAAAAAATACGAAAATTGGGTACAAGTAGCCCTTAGGTTGGGTTACTGAAACCCATATTCTATTTCTCTATACAAATGCATCATAAACGTGTGTTGGGTTCATATAAGACATAGAATCTTTAAATAATTTCTAGATATGCATTAAAAATAATTTTATTGGGAGATTTTTTTTCAAAAACATTGTGAAACAATGAGAAAAGTAACTGTGGAAAAAGTTACAGAACCTTAACGGACTCTAAACATTTTGTTTGATTGACAGAAAAGAAAATATGCCTCTTTTGACAATTTTTAGATGGTTAATCTTCTCCTTAATATCGCACTATTTATAATGTAGAATATCTTTTTGAATGAACAACGTCGAACATTTCAATAAACCAGTATCAGGAACGACTTACATCACTTTATTATTTTGGGTTGAAGTAAGCCCCTAGGGTCCAAGTAACCCTGATTTACGGTAACGCTTTATGTCAAATTCATATTTTAAATTGATAATTTATTGATTTTTTCGTTACATAAATAGCAATATTTTCTCTTCGCGAAAGAGATCTTCATGAAACCAGTCTTTTCGAGGTTGGTGAAAAGTCAATTTTCCTACTAATCTTTGCAATCTGTTCATAGATACAAAACAATTCTAGACAAAGCTGGATAAAATCCATCACTAAGCGAAATAGAATGTTAAATATCATGTCTTTATCGATTACGCGACTACGTTCGAAGAGAACGAATCGATGACTAAGAGTAATGATTTTTTTTCAGTAAAGGTCTCTTTAGATTCAATGGTAAGATTCCAGAACTATCCAAAAAGCAATAGAACTGAATCTTGTATGGATGAGAATATAGAAACACTAATTCTATAAGAGAAGTATTTACAGAATTTTGACTTTGAACTATCTCACACACACACACACACACACAAAACTATTGATTTCGAGTCATTGCGAAATAAAAGATGGGATGTGCAGAGGATCGAAGATAGTTGAGGAAAGAATTTAAGTTTACTATTTTGTTAACATTAGAGTTGGAAAAAAAATTTCTTGAAGTTAGATTGAAGATGCAGAGCACTTCATGTAGCATCTTAGACCTTATGAGTCACGCTATTTGTTTCATTTGGTTGAGAAAAATGTTAGTTAAGGAGACATTTGTATTATCTAAAGACATCAATTATTTATAAAATGTTTTGTTATCCTCCATTACAAGAAAGCATTCGAGAATGGATTACTTTTTCAACGTGTTTTCCTAGTTCGCTAAATTTGTATCTTTCTTTTAGCTAAAATATTCAAAGTGAATTACATTTTTACACACATCTTACTTAAAGATTACAAATCATCAGCTATTCAGAATCCCAAGAACAAATTTGAAAACTAATTAACGAGTATTCGCTGAAACTAATTAATACCCATTAGTCGAATGAGCTTCTATGTTAGAAATTATAAATGTTTACAAAAATAATGGAAATGCTTACAACTTCACTGACATTGAACAGAAAAATGAAATAGATTTAGAATAGAAATTCATTGTTTTGTGTGTAATTTTGATCCTGAAGTTGTTAATTTTATGGTATAAATTAAAGCAACCATTCATTAATTACAAAGCAGATATTTGTAAAGCAGAAAAAATAAATTGTTTAGACTATGTCGCATACAGTATAAATGTTCTAAAGTGAAAGTGTATTTGTGCATAGTTACAAATCACTATGTATAAGAGATTTCTTTTAAAAGTCTGATGAAAAAGCTTGTGAAGTGTATATGTAAAAACGTAAATGTACCATTTTCTTAAAAATATTTAACTTCATCGAAAATATTTTTAACTCCTTATCTTTGAATATAGACTTAGTATCATAAAACAATAGATGAAAAATTTTATTATACCAACTCTTTTTTTTTTCATACAAATCATATTACAACACGGCGAAAACTCTCCTTGGAACATGAATACTCTGGAGCGTTTATCTTCTGTTCTATAAAACGGAAGGAAAACTATTGAGCTATTCCATAAAATATATTCGACTCCAATTTCATTTTCAATATTTCACTCTACGTTTTGGCTATGCTAATAGGAGATATTTTTGAAGCAATGAAAAGTTAGCCCTTTAAAGAGAGTTACTGTATGTGCTATCAAAAAGTATGATTTATTATAAAAATAATCAAAAATTGATATTTTAGAAAATTAATATTTGGAATGAAAGGTCTAAATATTTGTTCCGTGGATAACCCCTAAATATTTCTTTTTAAATAAAAAGAGAAGCATTTTTACCATTGATCTTTATTTATTTTTAAATGTTGCTGTCAGACAGACCCACAAGAAATATTTTATATCTACCCTTACAGTAGGTTATAAAGACTTGCCTGTGCATTATTTCTCTATAGTAGTAACACAGAAAGATGAATTTATTGGTTTCTACACCGATGGTTGAAAACGCAACATAATTAAGCATATTAATGCATAATTAACACTCCAACATGAATTAAAAAATTCACATTTGGTTGATTAAGTTGTGTTTTAGAAAATGCAATGAATTCAATGAATGCACACACACACCAATCTGGAATTCTATAACCAATTTTCAACCTAATCGCACTTTGTGTATGTAATCACATTTTCCGATTATAGTTTCCTCTTTTGTTTAATTCGTAGCATTCTCAAGCATGAATATTTATGCTTTTAATGCTTTTACAGATGCTGGTTTGAAAATGCTCTATTCTGAATGCTAGGTAGGTGTTTAATTAACGTCGTACTGGAGCAACACAGCGGGCTATCGGCGACGATCCGGGATCAAACCCGAAGGGAAAGATCCGAACATTCTGAATGAATGGGGCTATAGTAGAACGTGTTGTGAAGGCTATTGCATATAAATTGTATAACATAAAGAAAATACCGCGCCAATCTAATGCTTTTCGTATTTTTATCAGTCTTTCTAGGAAATAAACCATGCAGTTATTAAATTCGAAATCTTTCACAGAACTTCTACATCAGAAAGCGTGATATGTCTCCACATACTATTATTTAAAAGCTTGAAACGGTATTCCATTAAAAGTGTGACAAAATTAAGTATGCTTGGCTGTAAAAAATTGAGGCAATTTTAAACAGTATTTCCAGCTCTCAGCCCATTGTACTTCCTTCTGGTATCGCATATGCAAAATCTTTTTGTAACAAATACAGATAGATTAAACTAAACGCGTGCATTTTTCTTAGTTATTTTATAATGTCTGCCACTTTTTCTTTAATTCATGATAGACAATGAGAAAATAATTTAGGGGTCTTCCCTATTCCCATCGAATGATGCTAGTGTGATTAATAAACTTTTTTCCAGCTGTTTTCAGAACTATCTAAGAACAAATAAAGACATTTGTCCAATCGAGAGTCAAAATGAAAACCTTCCAAAGACTATTAAAGATTGTCAAAGACAGTTGGAGAAAGACTTAATAAAGACATTCTGTTCTGGTGATGATGGTCCGCCAAAATGGCCATCGATGATCTTTAGTAGACTTTGAAGAATTTTATTTGATACTATATTTCTGTAGGCTTTTTACTTCTATTAAACAAACTTTAATTAATTCAACTAACTTTCAACACCAAAATATTTTGGGGACTCTTCCACTGAACACATCCTTCATTAACCCAGACATGTCTTAACGAAGTAATTCAGTTAATATATACAGTTCATTAACATCTAGTATTGAATTCTTTGAAAGTGTCAGGTATATAAATAAATATTCTCTACAGTAGATGTCTTTTGAAAAGCATACTATACCTAGTCGCAATTTCAAAAAGATCAAATGTATCTAAGTTTTCCATTGCTTTTAAAACAAGAGCATAAATTTGCAACACTTGATTTGTTTTTATGCTAATTTTATTAAAGATGTATTCTGTAATCAAAAGCTGTGTAAAGTCATTACTGTAAAATTGCATAGTTAAATAAAATTGCATATTGTTTACCTTGTATAGAATCGGAGAAATCTGTGGACAATACTATTTAAACGTGTAGTTTCTCTAATATCTGAGATCTGTATTTGTATATTTTGCATTTCGAAATTTATCACCGCTTTTCTTATTAATAAATAGAATGATTCCTAATCTATAGATTCAACAAGCATAGTCTTCTCAGTAATGTTTTCTAATTGCAAAAGTAAGAATCGTAGTCTTGCATCATTCAAAGTAACATAAGTTGGCCGTTCAATACTATTTATTAAAGAACTGTATTTAAAATTAGTACTGAAGGAAAATGACTTTCAATATTTTACTGTCATGCTTTATTACATCGACTTTAGCATCTAATTATCAATTAAGCTAGGACAATTCATTACATAGGCATTCTAATTTTCAAAAGGAATTGGTAAAAATGCCTTGAGTTTTAACTATGTTAGATTAGTAGGAAAAACAGACCAGCTTACAAACTTAGTGTAAGATGACATTTGAAAATGAACAAAAAACGTCGCCTTTGTCAACTTTAAAATAGCTGAAAATAGTATGCACATTTGGAAACATTGCGTAATGTTGCTTTTATTGTCTCTGGACCAAGCTTTAATTTTGACAATATCTGGAAAAAGTACTTGACACGCACTCGATTCATCACTCTGTAGACTTTACTCAAGTACATTTACCACATACTGCTTTTTGGTTATTGTAAATGAGTCTGTTATCGACAGAATTCCAGTCGGAATGGGCACAATATTTTAACTCCTATTCGATGTATTAACCCTCCAAGCGACACGCTCGATTATAGTTCAGAAAAGTTCCTGTGTGGTAGGCAGCAGACTTGGAATATTTTGAAATGTCCAGGCTTCAGTGATATGTCTGAATATTTATGCTCTCTTCTCCTTGCAGTGAGGGAATATTTCGTAAATTTGTAGATGTTGTTGCTGATTTTCATAGAACAAGATTGTTTTCTAACTAATACTTGGAATATGATTTCTTTGTAGACTATTCATTTGAATCGCTAGTTGACACAAATGTTTATGAAAGACCAATGGTCATCAAAAAATGTGAGAGAAATTCTCAGTTGTATCTGAAATGAAAAATTTTACGCAGGGAAAAATTAATACTCAAATAAATAAAAAAATATCACCCAAAAGCGTATTAGTATAAATGTTTTCATATTCAGATAAATGCTGAAATTTGATACATTGTTTTATTAAGTTGTACTTTAAGTATCAAAAATACTCTTCTAATTGCGCTTCTGTGTTGTCTATGAGCATTAAAACTCATTTCTGTGTGTGAATCAGACAAATAATACCTCATTTTTAACTACATTGGGAGGATGTGAATGTTAATCTTGGTTATTTTCACGAAAATTGAAGAAAAATTATTTTATTTACTAAAAACTACATTTAATCATTACAGTATGTGCCGTTCTGTACGACGACCGTTCTCCATCTCTCCGGTGGGAAACGGTAGTCCGGGTTGAAGTGTAACGGATTAACAATCGGAGGGTTACGAGTTCGAATCCAACCAAAGACTGTCGTGTACAAAGTGGTCTGGTGCACATTAAATCTGACGTGGCCTCAAATTTCGTCACGTTGCCGTAGTGTGTAAGTTTGGAGAGTGGGGTGCCATCTCAAATGTGACCTCGTTATCTGGCCGTAACTCAAATTTACGTAGTGTTGTTCTTGGATCTTTCCTTTCGGTTTTGATCCCGGACCGTCACCAAAATCCTATTGTGTTTCTCCAGTGTGACGGTAATTAAAATACCTACCTACGTACCATCTCTCCAGATGCTGCATCTTCCCACGCTCATGCAAATTCTGAGGTTTCTGGCTAAAGAACTGAACCAGACGACGAACTTTTCTGAACCACTTATGTCACATGGAATCGTTCGACGGCACCCTCACCCTACACAACATATCTCCTTTAGCGTCTGTGAAGCATTCTTTCCTTTTCGGAAATGCAAAAGCATAGTATGCCGAAAATGCTCTTTATTTTCTGTCACTTTTTATGCTTAACAAAATTTTAAAAACACAACCCAATAAAGCAATTTTTTCCCCAAGTACTCGCTAATATTCCTTCTTTCAAACATTAAAACCTACACGACTGAAGTAGATAGCACTTCGGTTTTGCGATGCAATGCCATCGAGCGCCAAAAACAGAAATAACTTTTCCATCATGCATAATAAACTTAGAAAGTAGTTTTTTAAATCCTTTTATGGGCGCTAATACGAAAAGTGATTTTTTCGGAGATATAAAGTTTCAGTTTTCAAGGGAAGGCTGCCCTGCTTGACTTACAATATCGAATGAGAGATTACCCTAAGAAGCTATAATACACTAGAATGTTTATACACCCAGCCTTAACTCTTGTAGATAAGAGAAATTTGTATTTTATATCAAAAGCATTTCACTTCAAATAAAGAACTTCTCAAAAAGTCAGCTCTCCATGAATGCTCACAAAATATGTCGAGGAAAATACAGTGAAGCCTCTCTAAAGGGACTACCCATTAGACCATAAAAATAGGTCTTTCAGAGAGGTGGCCTCTGAATAGAGGTAATGGGTAAAGCAAAGTTTCGTGCAAATATATACTACAAAAAAATTTATTTTTGAATTAGTTTATTATATTTCATGTTTATACGGCTTTAAAGAAGGAAATAATTGAAGTTTGTTTTGAGTTTAACAATTTCTCATTAACAATTTTTGTTTCTAACTATTCTTTGATCTCTTTAAACAAAATATTTTTTTACTATCATCCCTAACAGATATCGAACTTTCTATCAATCTATTGATTTCAACTAGTGTTTCCATGATACGAAATAGAAGCTTTAACTGGAGGAAGCTCGTCATCTGATTCAGAATGAGTTCCTAAAATAGACTAAAAAATCTCGAATGTATCATTCTTACAAAATGACAGTAGAATTTATTTTTTAATAAAAATTTTAGTCTTATCTTCGTCGAGATTTTCCATAGTGCGATTCTCTCAGTCTTCACATAAGTCATCGTAACACTCAAGAGCTTCCTCATATTCATGTGATTTGGGGTCATAATCGACTTAAGCTGCGTTTGATATCTGATGATTCACTTAATCTTCTAAGACACTGATATCATCAATGGATTTTTCTATGGATACATTGCTTGGTTCACAATTGACAATTGCTTGTGTCTTTACATTGTCCCACGCATACTTTATCCATCGAATAGCGTCAAGTACATTGATGGATTTCACAATGTCGGAAGCATTTTTGGACTCATCTATCAGCAAAATTATCTTTCATAAAACAAAATGTCTGTATTCCAGCTTAAAACAATAAATAATTCCCTGATCTAACGGCTGAATTTTGGATGTTGTGTTAGGAAGGAGAAACTGAAGCTTCACACTTTTCAGCTATGCATCACACAAATGACATGCAGCATTATCCAAAATAAGGATAATGTTTCTAACCTGTTTGGTCATTTTTTGTCAAAGTAATACAACCAATTTTCAAAAATGGTAGATGTCATCCACGCATTTCTGTTAGATTTCCAAATCACTCCTATTTTGGACACATTACTATTTTTAAAGCAATGATACTTTTGAGCCTTCTCTATTATGATTGGTTTTTCTTTCTCTCCAGCGCTATTCCGACAAAGGGTCACAGTGAGTTGCTGTTTGGTGTGTTTCCTTCCTTTTGATAATCCTCAGTCTCATCCAGATTATAAATGTCACTATCTGAATATCATGCCAGAATCAATGGAAGACGAGATTTCCACTCTGTTAACATCTCTTCATTTACGTCGTCCGATTCTCCGCAAATAGATTTGAAGACAATGTTGTTTCTGTGACCAAACTTCTCCAGTCATCCATTGCTTGTACAAAAAAAAAATTTCCCCTATTAATTCTGTAGTTTTAACGGCCTTCTCTTTCAACGAAGTTCCACTCCTCAACTGGACATGTTTTGTTCTTGCACACTTAAACCACTGCAATACAGCTTCGTTCAACTCGCTAAATTTTTCCTTCCTCTTTCTTTTAATTCCGCAAGATTTGAATTCTTCATACTCTTTTAACATAAAATCTTTGTTTTTCAACGTACTGTTTATTTCAGTTTTGCTACAATTAAACTGTACCACCAATTTCCATTCTCGTGTGCTTATAAAACTTTCACTTTGTCTTCCAAAGTTAACACAATTATCTGAGACATCATCTAAATTACGTAGTGCACACAGCAAGAAGAACACGATATGCACTTCGACGTGAATACGCACTGTGTTAACTTCCACTGTTAATAATTGAAGCGAAAACAACAAGTGACAATCATTGCAAGAAAAACAACTGCATTGTGATAAAACTGAAATCTGGAATCTGAAAACTGAAATCCCGTGAAAAAGACACCTGCACTTCACAGGGTTTCTGTCACTCTTTAAAGAGTGACAGAAACTTTATAAACCAGTGAAAAACTTTATAGACCAGAAATAAACCGTCTTTATGAAAGGTGGTATTTGTCCAGTAGTCGGGCACTTTCCTGGTGGAATTAGCGTCTGGGGTGCTCTGAAGAAAGGGTAGCGATTGCATTTGAGATTACCCTGAATTCATGGAATCGTGAATGCTCTACCCAATGACACCCCAGATACCTGTTGAACATTATGACGGTCTACTGGAAGATTTAAATTCATCTATTGTACATTCATAAATATATTATTTATAGCAAAATGTATATTATTTCTCATATTTTTTGCAGAAAAATAAACAACCTTAAAAACTAAAAATCCTTTCATAATGGTTTACTAAAACAATATCCATAATTCATATATAATACCTGAAGGTAACAAATAATTTCCACCTGTTTAGATTCAAAACTAGTTTATTTTGTAGCTTTTTTCTAGTAGAGGTTGCCACGAGATCTAGATAACAAGGCACGTAATACCAAATATCTGATTGAACAGATTGCCAAAAGTAGGAGAATGGCTTTTTTGAAGGAATCAAACTCCAAGTCACAAAGCCAAAAATAACTAAGATTCATTAGAGAATAGATAGTTTATCAATCATTAAAAACTTTCCAAGTTACACTAAAAAAGTTAGAATTGTCTATTAGAAGGAAAAAAGACTGTAACTAATATGAAACACCTAACGAGTTTTTTTTGTTGTAAACACAAAACTTCCTTTTTTTAAATAAATGTTTTTTATTTAGTTTTATAGTAATAAAAACAATGTTTAATTGCATTGAACGTTTTATACAGTGGAAAGGGTTCGAAATGTTTTTTCTAAGTACTATATTGTACATTCTTCGTCTTCAAACAAAATCCGCTTATCCATATCAGTGCTACATTTAACCAGCTTTGCTTCTAAAATTTCAGATTATTTAGGTGATCTACCTTTTATTTAATTTCACTGTATAAATCGTCTCACTTTCCTTTTACAAGTGCAGCTTTCTTGTATGCAAGCAATATTAAATTATACGATATATTGTAATTCAGTAAACAGTATAATCTATATTCAAATACAATTGCCTGTAGAGTCCACAGAAGAAACTACTGACGGAGTCCTGGAATGGTGTGATATTTCGGCCACACACTTCACACTGAGTTGAAGAGCAAACTACTGCTTGCACTTCTGTCCATTGAAAATACACACCAACGAAGGATAATTCAAATTATTTCAACTATTCTACTTGAAATCAAGGGAGTGTCTGTATGAATTCAGTGTCTGCTATTCGTATTAGACGAGACAGTGAAATGAAACAGCATCCCCAAACCATTATGCTACCACTATGACCCTATGCAATGCATTCTTCCACATACTTTCAGAACTGTATTTGCGAACAGGCAGTCATGGATCACGAGATTTTCTCACCATAAAACATAACCATTCAGAGTTCCAGCGTCTTTGCTCTAGTAGTATAGTAGTAATGGACACGAGCTAGGAGGTACTCGCTGCAGCAATCGTTGGCGAACAGAGCAAGCGAAAACCTGCCATATCTGTCAACATTTTCCAATGTTGTGCTACGTTGTGGATGTCGCTGAACGATTCGTAGTCAACATTCATAGCAAGTGCATCTTCCTTTTTTGACGAAGCCATTAGTGCTCCAGATCCATCACGAAAAGGCGCAGAACATTTTTCTAGAAAATCATTTTTATTAAATTCTAATTTTAAAAGCACTTGTATTGCGAATTAAGAGTATTTTATTAATTAGTTTTTTGTCTTGTAGTTGGCACAATATGCTCTAGTGTCAGTAGATATATACTAACCACACACACAACCCAACCAATATATCCATAAACTGAATAATCAATTTTAAATATAAGAAAATCACAACTAATCTTTCTTTCGGTTGGATCTTCTCTTAAAGAGTAATAAATGTCCATTTATCTTACAAGTAAGTGGTTTTCGTATTTTTTGAACTATAAAATAATCTCAGGTAATTTCTTGTCTTGCTCCTTATTAAATTCGACTTCAATTCTTTGTTCATAGAATCTTTAACTCGAAAATAACATTTTTCTATTTTCGATGAGATATGCAAATCAAAGGTATGCTTTGAGAGGATGATGGAAACAAACAAATAATATACAGGTATATCCAGTGGCTTCAACTTGCAAAAATTATTGAGCCAAGTGTATTATTCCGTAAAAATACCAATATAGGTTCGATGACAAACTTTCCGTGGGAAAGAGTGTCCATTTTATACTTGCACTGAGGGAATCTCAATGGAGAGTCACTTTAATAGGGTTGCACACCCAATTATTTTTAACTATATTTTATCTCACTGCTATGGAATAAGTGATACATACAATCCACAAAGAGAATATTTTCTATAACATGAAATTTTTATTACTTTCAAGATACAGTGATTAAAATTTCCTTTGCGAAACTTTAAGGGGTGAAAACATTTTTATCAAAGAATGTATGTCCGCAAGTGTTGTGTGAAGGCGTTAACACAGAAAGGTGAAAAAGCATTTTTATATATCATATATACTAACCAACTATATACTTCAGATTACAGTAGTTGCTCAAATGTTGGTTTTTAGGGTTTTATGCTCAAAGAAGCGTACTTTACGCCTGACAGCATTTATGGCCGTACATTTTCAAAGACGACAAGCGTTTCGGGAGTAGTAGCATTACCGACGCAAACTTTTGCGACGAGGTTTTTAATGGGAGTCTAGTAAACGAGACTTCTCATGTATTCCCTTCGAAACAAACCGAGATTTGTCGAATCGGGCGATCATGGTGGCTAGGTGGCAGTTCTATCGCCACCGAAAGTGGCTCTCAAACAATAGCGCAGATCACAACTGAGCCTCGTCATGTTAAAACTACACTCGAACAGACACAAGAATATCGTTCATTAATTCATTTATACATTTCACCTAGATATAAATCAATTCAAAAGCAGCTGAACATCATCAGAAAATCGTTACTGGAAAAGCATGAGCATTGCACGCATTCAATCAGAAAGAAGCTTCATCTGTAAGGAACACTAAAAAATCAGAGAAAATCACCAGGTAGACATTTTAATTGACGAGGCAGACTGGCATTTAAGACAAACAGGATGAATCGTATGAACACAGCATTATGTGAGGCACCTTAGATGACCATTGAAAATGCCGGAGAGCGCTGCCTGAATATGTCTGTCGCAATTGAGAGTAAGAGATCTTCCGGGAAGATCACAATGATACCAAGAGTATACCGGAGAAAGATCCTTTACTTCTTATCAAGAATTTTTATATGCATGTTTTATGTACCTGTATTAAGAGTAATGTATCGCAGTGGTGGGTTGAGTTGAATTAACGTCGCAATGGAGCAACGGTACGAGGACAACACCCCGTCACTTTGAATCACGTTCAGATGACGAGGTCACACCTTAGCTGGCACTCCACTTTCCAAACTTCCACGCCATGTCAATGTGAAGACATTTGAGGCCACGACAGATTTAACGTGCACCAGCCCCCTGCGTGTACGACGGTCTTTGGTTGGATTCGAACTCGCAACCCTCCGCTTGTAAATCCGTTACTCTTCTAACCGGGCTTTCACTGCCCTAGAAAATCGCCAGATTGCAATGTGTAAAAAGATGTCCAGAATGCAATAAGCTCGTGTCACGATGTTTTTCAACCTCCCGTCGCCTTTCATTTCTGGAATACATTGACCATTAATGCTAATCTTTCACCCAGCTGCAAATTTCTTGATATTATTGGTAGATCAAAGGAATTCTATGAGTACTTTCTATCGAATAACTTTACAAGTTTTTTTCTTTCATTCCTGATTTTGTGCTATTCTCCTCCGTACTTATAGCAAAATATCATTTATTTTGACAGATTGCGTTTTAACCGCATAATTTTATTTCAAGCCATTTTACAATTTCTCCATAATTATGCTTATGCTCCTATTTGTACGTTCTTCAAATAATTCCAGTATAAAATGTGTTCGTATTTCATTTCTGTCACGATATAAGAACGAGCAGATATGCGTTTCCTTGAAGATCTTGCCGATCGTGCAACCAGTCATTTAATTAAAAAAAGTTCGATACTATTTTAATGCTCTATTATGATTGGCATGACGTCGTTTCCTTGAATGAATAATTTAATTCTATTAAGTCCAACTTAGTTTTTTTAACTAGGTATAATAGCTATGTATTGATTCTGCTATGTATTGATTCTCGTACTTTCCAGAACAAGTGTCACTGAAATCAGATCTCTTTCAACAAAGAATGATTTCCCTTGTAGCGTGCAGTACCGATTTCATTGCTTCCATTTATCTCTAACCAGACACGAGAGTAGCCTTCCTTGGGAATCTGGCCTCACAGATTGAAATTATACGCGAGTTTTGACTATAATATATTTAAGAGATGTTGTCGCTCAGGGTTTGAAGGAATATGTGTTTAAGTGTTATGGATTGGATTTTTATTTGCTCTTTCTTTGTTTATTGTGCTGGTCTTGGTTGTTTTAAAGTTCAGCTTTTGTGAATACATAGCAAATTGAGTAATGATCTTTTGGGTTTGTAGAATGGAAAGTCATTCTTAAGTCGACATTCAGCGACAGGAACTGCCTCTCGATTTCATTGTAGTGTTCCTTGTACAAATCGGTATGGAGACTAAGTACTTTCTTTGCTCTTTCTTTCTGTATTGTGCTGGTCTCGGTTGTTTTAAAGTTCAGCTTTTGTGAATGCATAGCAAATTGAGTAATGATCTTTTGGGGTTCGTAGAGTGGGAAGTCATTCTTAAGTAGACATTCAGCGATAGGAGCTGCCTCTCGATTTCTTTGTAATGTTCCTTGTACAAATCGGTATGGAGACTAAGTACTTTCTGGAAGGGATCTCCCGGCAATAATGCGACGACTCAAGGGTAGAGAATGATTTAACGTGAATTTAAATCATCGCCAGCACTGGGTGCGTACTCGAGGAATCGTTTCATCTAAGGCTCTCCATGCTTCACATGTTTCAATATAAAATCTTTTGTTGTTTATGATTTGATAGACCATAATATACAGCGAATAAATCAGAAGGTAATTTTCTGAGAATGTTTTAGAACACTTGAAGCGACATATACTACAATTGATAACTTTGGGTTGCTTCGCTCAATTTTAACATAGGGAAGACCTCAAACATTTTCTTTCTATTTGTTTTCATTCACATCATCTTTCTATTTGTTTTTATTCACATCTAAAGAAATACGAATGCTAATCACGTGGCTAAATTAATTTCAATTTTTGAACAGTATATGAGCATTTGTAACTGAAATTGGTTTAGTACTCTAAATGTGACGTTCTGCTTTTTTTTTCTACATGTGGGCGCAGCAGATATGAAAATAATCAAAACATTTGAATGACTTACAGTATAGAATTTTAACATGGATGAAACAAAAACAAATCGTTATGTCACATCAAGATTTTCGTCTTAAAGTTTTCCAGATAATTTTGGAACTCTGAAAACCCCTTTGAAAGTTGTAATCAAGACAATGTGACTGAAATTATCCGATACCATGAAAATAAGCATTTCCGAAAAATTGTTGGTTTCTTCTCTAAATCTAATGGCTTCTCTCATATGTTAAATCTCAAGTGAAGCAATTATTAACTTGATGGTCAATTCGTTAAATCGTTCGTAAGAATCGAATTCAAGAAAAGACAAGTCTTTTCTTGAATTCGATTCGAGTCTTGTGTTCCTTTCATCCTTTTTAAGCCTTAGGAAAACAGTTTCATTCAATTGCTAGACATTTTCGTTGTCACGTAGAATTAATAAAATTACTTGAAACTCGATCACTTCTAGTTATGAACATCCATTAAAATATTTATATATGACCAGAGATCAATATCTTTCAACTCAAAAAGATTTCTGTAATTCTTTTCAGTCCTCCTATATTAGAGATAAAATTACCCAAAGAGAAATCATAAGGATGAAATACTTAATCTAAGTCATTCGTAACTGAAACAAAAGAATATTTCAGACATTGATAGATTATTGTTCAAAAGATAATTCCCATTCTTTTCACGAAACTTGCTTATTACTGCTTTCCTTTCGAGCTTATTACTAAAAAACAGCTTTTTCGTAATACTCTTCATTTTTCTGAATCATTTCTTCGTGTCAAAATATGACTGTGTTACATACCTTTCAATTAAATAACACATTTTGTAAATATTTCTGAAATAAAAGATGCAGGTAGAGTCCTTTTGTATCCATGATTATCAATGAATGCTTCAGTAGAGGATTAGCAACTTGAGGGTTGATCCAACCAGACTGTCATATACGTGGGAGCGTGTTCAGTTTGTAGTATCCTTACGTTGGTGAAGTGTGGAAGTTCGGAGAGTGGTTGCGCTAGCTCAGGTATTTATCTCGTCAATACCCATGAACGTAGTTCAAAATAATGGGGTGTTGTCATCGTACTGTTGCTCCAGTGCGACGTTAATTCAACTCAACCCACCACTGCGATACATTTCGCTTAATACAAGTACGTAAAACAATAATATAAAAATTCTTGATAAGAAGGCATGGATCTTTCTCCGGTACACTCTTGGTATCATTGTGATCGCCCCGGAAGACATCTTGCTCTCAATTGCGATAGACATATTCAGACACGCTCTTCGGCATTTTCAATGATCATCTAAGGTGCCTCACATAATGCTGTGTTCACAAGATTAATCCTTTTTGCCTTAAATGCCAGTCTTCCCAGGGCATATTCTCTAGTGCCTGGGGTTGTCCCGAGACAACCTGTTTTCTGCAACCCTTTTGGTGTAAGTGCGGGTGAGTGGACTTGTATATTGGATCTAGCTGGAGCTATACGTCGATATTAGCAACAACTCTTAATACAGGTTGGCTAATACAGATGATTTGTCTTTTGATTTAAAAATTTCCATCTACCATACCTTTTACGGTTCCTGAACATCCACCTTTATGGAAATTCACCCGATCTTTTTCATTTCATCGTGGGATTCGAAGTAAAAAACGGTATTTTTCTTTTGGTTTTGCGCTGTATGTTTAAAAGCTATCAACCGCGTATGAAATTATTTCATACAATTATTTGAAACATTTTGCTTTCTTCACAAATGTTTTAGTACGAATGTATGAAGACTAAACGCTCTAGTAATTTTTAGAGTTTATGTTTTTAAAAGTTTTTAAGTATTACGGAATTTATTCCTCGTTGATTTTTCGCTACTGCGCAACTTTTATATACACGAAAGGAGATGTATAAACACAAACTCACTGATTACATATGTAATAACTCTTTTCAAAAATGGGTTCGTTTCTTCTAGGTGATCTCATACTGTTAATATTACAGTGAATATTGCTAGCATTCTATGCGCTAAGATGATTTCAATGTAATTCTGGAATGACCGTGTTTCCGTAACTAACTCATTCAATGAGATTTCATAAAACCTATTTGAGTTCTTTCAGACACATTTTCAGCACTTTGAGTTTAAAAGCGCAGGATTACTTTCGTACCATGGGTTATGTTTCAACATTTGAAGCAGAACTTTTCAGAACTGTTGGAAAATTAGGAATATTTGATGGGGTTAAATTTCAATGTCATTGTCATATATATGAATAATTTGTATTCACTTACATTTCAGACACTTTCAAATGGGATCCTTATGATATTTTAATATTAGTGACTAGGATTGAATGCAACGATTACAAATGTCAGGCACAAACACTACCACTCATCTGGTCAACTGAAATGATAGCTAAAGTGTCCTCTTAGTAACTAGTTTGATGATATATATGATACATGATGATGATTATTATTATGTGGGATTGAATGTGTGGAATATGGATTTGATTAGTTATTTGATGCATTGTCCTATCAAAAGCCTTTAAACTGAAAGAAATGCCATCAGACGGAACCGAGTTTTAACAATGCGAACCTGGTAATATTGTTACATCCACCAAGACAGTAGATCATGAAGGTTTAGAATAATCCATTCTGAAAAATCTTAAAATGTTTAGAATTCGAGTTTTTTCTAGCCGTGTCAAATTAATCACAAAAATAAAATTATGAAAGAATTTTAGTTTTGTAGTATTGATTTCAATCATTTGTGTGAAAGATGCATTGCCTTCATTTTGGCGGGGCGGCTTACTAGCATTCATAATAAGTTTTAGCAATGTTAGGATTTTTCTAGCAGCGTTATAAAATTAATATAAAAGTTCGTCCCGGTATTATTTTTTTTTGACAAAAATTGAAGGAAAATTATTTTATTTCTTAAAAACTACATTTTTAATATAGTGTGTGCCGTTTAGTTAGATAACCTTTCTCCATCTCTCTGGTAGTTGCATCATAAAAGTTACTGCGCTCGTAGAAGTTATGAGATTTCTGGCTAAAGAACTTATCCAGGTGACGAAACTTTAGGAACCCCTTATGGCACGTCGAATCGTCAATGGCACCCTCACCTTTCGCGACTATCTTCTTTTGCGTCTGTGAAGCATTTTTTGACTTTTCGGAAATAAAAATGCTTAACATGTCGAAAATGCTTCTTATTGTCTGCCATTTCTAATGCTTAACAAAATTTAAAAAACACAACCCAACAACAAAATTGTTTTCCCAAGTAAAATTCTTTTTTTTCGAACGACATCCAAACTTACCATTGTGAAGTAGATAACACTTCGGTTTTGCGATGCAATGCCATCGAGAGGCAAAAATGGGACGAACTTTTGTTTCAGACTAATATTTAAAATTTAATTAATTAAATCTTTGATGGAACCAATCGACTGATAAAAATTACAAAATCCATAAGAGAGCGCCCGTAACTTAAATACTTGCAAGCGATCTTTTTGATTTTTGTATTTGTGAATGATGAAAATAAAATATCCCCCAGAGAATAATAAATTTGGATTCTAAGAGTTAACTTATTCAACATCACATGGGACAGTCCACTATCTCGATAGGTAATCATCCAAAGCGATCGAAATGTGCATCAAATGTTTTTTTGTGAAAAGAAGGCACCGTTTTGAAAGTATCGGGAATCAGTCTTTTAAATAGAAGCAGTTTTCAATTTCAAAGTGCTGGAAATATTTTAGAGGCTTATTTAGAAAGTCAATAGTTAAGAGAAAAGTTTGAACTAAATAATATTATTTCATAAAATATGTTTGTTCAGTACCAGTTTTATTTATTTATTCATAAAACAAGTCGAAGGTCAGGTGTACATCATATAACTGCACGCAATAGGATTCTATTATGCGTTAATATTCTGAAATACACTTAGAAAATAATAGAATTTTCAATGACCAATGACAATTTACAATGATAATGAATTCAGAATTCTCTATGGAAAATCAGTGTTTTGAATGAAACTCGATAGTTGGCGCTGACTGCAATACTCTATCCTTTCAAAACTTCGTTCAGTAGTTTCTTATGTGCCTCCAATGGCAACACGCGTTGTCTTTTAATTCTATAATTTGTACTGTATTGCAATATATTATGTAGCTTAGTGTTGTTATTCTTGCTTGCATATATGGAAACTGCACTTGTAGATAGAACATAATGAGACGTCTAAGATCGACAGGGAAATTGAGCAACCCAATTTGAAAATGAACATTTAGGTTTACATAGGCTGAATTTTAGATTCAAAGCTGGTTCACACACACACACAATTGATATGAGCTTTCGGAGATGAAAATGTTCCAATGTGCAAAAGTTGAATGGAACTGAAAGTAAATGTAAAAACATAAAAGGTATGTATTTCTTTTACTTAAACAACTTGTTAAATATGCATTCCTTACATAAAAAAGTTACGGTATTTGTATTTGACAAATTCTTTGGATACTATATTCAAACATACAATTCTGACTTTTTAATATTTTAGTATAACTAAAAAAAATTTTTAAATTAATGTTTGATAAATTATTCATTCACATGGTAATCTTAATTTTGTCGTAATTTCATTCATTCTAAAAGCCCGTTCTTCTACTTTTGGAAATCTTTTTAAACCAGGCGTTCCATATTTAGTGCCTTCACTTGATAAGAATACGTACCTTTGCTAAATAGAAATTTTTAAATAAATTGGTTAAGGGTAAAAAAATCTAAATTATTTTCTCTCAATAAATATGAAGTAAATAATGAATTGTACATATAAAATCTATAGTAGTTTTCATTATCGAAAACGTAAGAAATAGTTGAATAACATTCTTCATACAACAATGAAAGTTAAATGCTTCGGAGGCTGGTAGAGCATTTAAATTAAAGATTATTTTGTGGAATTATCCTGCAGGAGCAACTTTTTCAGCTAATCCCTAATGTACAAGACCGAATTCTACAATCCCTTCAGAAAGCCATTTCTCCTCTTATTGAATTTCTTTCTCTTCCAAAAAAGTGTATGGCTAAACCTTGATACCTTACGTGTTGAAAAAGACATGCCAAGTAGACAAATCCTGTTGTTGTTGTTGTTGCTGATCCCTGTAGCCCAGCAGAGCTAGACTAGGTCCATGATATCGCACATTCTCAAGAAATCAATGACCAATAATGGTCGCTCCAGAAGATCTTCTTTATCAAGTCCCAAGCACTCAAGGATATGATCCGGAGTGGCCTGGCCTTTGGAACACTTGGTACAAATTGGAAAGTCCTTTTCTTTGTTGGCATAAGTCAATGTTTTGAGGTGGCCACTACGAAATCGTGTTATTGTAGTTTGTTCCTGTCTGCTGCACCGGAGGGATAGAGATCCACCGGGACGATTACTCTTGTACCAATGGTGCACAGGGGGAGTGGCAAATGCAGACCGAACAAGGCATTTATGTCTAGAGTATAGTTCAGTATAGGTTAGAGACGGCGGAGTATGCATAGGCTCGTCAGTTCCCCTCTTTGCCAGGCATCAGCCATTTCGTTACCGGCAAGGTCAACGTGGGAAGGGATCCACTGTAAGTGAATCTCACGAGTTGAGGAGAGCCACCTCAGCTTGTCCAAGATAGCAACAGACAAATCCTACACCAAACTATACCATTAAAATGTCAATATGTATTCATTGTTGAAAATGGCACAGATTTATTTATAAAATTTTGAAAATAGGCCAACAATCAAGTATCTCAAAATTCCTTAATAGGATGGACACTTGCAACGTTAAGTGAGTTTTCGGAGATCAGCACACTCGTAGTTCAAATTCCGATTGGAAAGTTGGGTATGAATTTCCAATGGGTTTACTATGTCTAAGTCGAATTTAACCACGTCTACTGATTGCTATGGCGCAGTTTGAATTCCCAATCATGATTATTCCATTCGCATGAAAGACAGTTCACATATTTTCATAAGGTGGGATGACAGTTGGAACTTATTTCGTAGTCGAACTTCAGAAACCTCCTTTCTAAGGCCCCCTCTTTTCAGTTTCTTTCATACAATTGAGTAACGCACAAAGCAGAATACCAAAATTAAGGAAATCAAGTGGCTAACAAAATGTTAATTATTGCGCCAATAACGCTCTATAATGTGTAGAATTCTCTTTGCTTTTGATTCCAACCCGATCGTTAGGTACTCGCCAGCACTTCAAGCATTCTTATTTTTTAACAATCTTCGTCAACACTTTTCACTATTCTCCATAGATTTAATTTCTGTATGATTATAAACATCTAAAAAAGACGATGCATCTTTGGGACAAACAAATGATTTTTCCTAAATAAACGAAATTAATAATTTTATATTACCTCACGTTGGGATGGTGTGGCAGTTTGGATAGTGGGGTGCCAGCTTAGAGGTTGCCTTGTCATCTGACCGTGGTGCAAAATTAAGTGGCGATACACCGAATGGCTTTGGCTGGGATGGTGGTAACTAATTGAATTTCCACTCTCCTACAGTAATGGACCGGACGCCAGCGGATTTGCATAAAATCCGACTGCATGTCGGATTATACGCGAAATGGTAACGTCGTTAGTTCTGTGTGAAATTGTGACAATATGTCGAAACGAAAGGTACTTAATGACTTTGAAAGAGGTGTTACAGTTGGTTGTCACATTAGTGGCAAGTCTATTCGCGCAATTGCGGTAGAATTATCACAGACACGGTCAACTGTTGGTGATGTCGTGAAGAAGTGGAAGACTGTTGGGACGAACTGCACACGTTGGTCGTCCCCGTAAACTGATCGAACGGGATCGGCGTGTCTTGAAACGTTAGGTTCGTAAAAACCACAAGAAACCACTCCAAGTAATCAACAGTGAGTTTCAACAGGCAGCAGGGGTTACGGTGCACCACAATACTTTGTGGAAAGAACTGCACGCCCTCAACATCCACTGATGTGTTGCCGCACACAAACCAAACATCACCCCATCCAACAAAGCCATCAGACTCGCTTGGTATTTGCAACGTCGCAACTAGTTAATGGGGACCACTGGAAAACTGTTTTATGGTGCGACGATTCACGCTACACGCTCTTCCAATCGGATGGGCGTGCTTGGGTTTGGTGAATGCCAGGTGAACGTCTGTTACCCGAATGCATCGTTCCAAGTTCGGTGGTGATGGCATACTTGTTTGGGGTGTTTTTCGTGGTATGGCCTGGGACCTTTGCATGTTCTTCCTGGTAAATTTAACACCAACGCCTACATGAACATTTTAGACAATCAGGTTCTTCCTACGCTCTAGCAATTTTATGGAATGGACGAATGTTACTTCCAGGACTACAACGCTCCATGTCATGTTGCAGCCTCTGTCAAGCAGTGGTATCAAGTAATGGATGTAAAACGTCTTCCTTGGCCTGCTCAGAGTCCCAACCTTTACCCCATAAAACATTTGTGGGACGAGTTAGATCGACGCTTACGGACTAGTGAACCACGTCCGAAATCTACAGATGAGCTGGCAACATTCTTGCAGCAGGAATGGACACAAATACCCATAGCTGTGTATCAAAACCTTGTTTAAGGTATGCCCAGAAAGGTTGCTAGTGTAATTGCAGCACGTGGGGACCATCCCACTATTAAAGCATGTATTATTTCCCTTATACCATCCCATCTTGGTGTATGGTCCATTATTGTAGGGTAATGTATATATTTATGCAATATTTTACAACACTAAGAGTTAGCTATTTTGAATGTTGGTAATGATTGCTAAATTTCCAAAGGGTTAAAAACATTTATATTATGTACGGTGTAACCAATACTCAGCTTCCAAAAATATTCTGTCTAACACCTGTGACTTGTTTAAGTTTGAGAAAACGTTTTATTTGCATGAAAATTTTCAGCAATTTTGTAGCTATATTGTGACAATTGTATCTTGAACTTCGTTTGTACCATATATGTGTTTTGCACGTTAAGGTGAACCAGAATGCCTAGTTTATGGAAATCTTAATTATGCCAGCAACAGTTTGATTTTATTACCGAAACACGCTGAAAAAATGCATAGATTCTTTTGATTTCAGGAATTATTTTAACTAAACAATAATTCCTCATAGAGATATAACAATTATCACTAAAAATAACCAGAATGTGTATTTTCTTCAGCATATTTATTTCCCTCCTTTTGCTAAAGTAAAATCTTCATATTACTTTTTGACATTCTTGTTTCCGATTTGTTTAGCAAAAAGTTATTTTATCTATCAATGAATGTCGTCCAAAAAAAGGCATTCTTATTTATAGGTTAGTAAGGCACTGATGGCGCATGAACTCAGAGATGCCGAACGAGCAATCCTTGAAATGTTTGTGTTTTTCTTTAGATTTAGTAGCTTCAGACGTTTTAGTGGTGAAAGGAATGCCATGTTCTTACTTAAGCAAAGCTTTTATCATCGTTTGAAGAATTGAAAACTCTTAAAGTGTTATTTTAGTAATTTTGTAGTCCTTGTAATTTTAAAAGACGTGTATCACTTTAATATCTCATAGTCTTTGTTCTAGTTTGTAACTGTTTTGAAGTAAACTGTAATATCGGTCCTGTTGCTATTTTGGTTATCATTATTAATGCGTATGAGTGCGTCATCTTTCCCTGACATTTGGGATCGATGACGCACCTATCGCCAGGCTTGTTTCATTTTCCGTAGAAAGACGTATTATAGTATTTCTGTTGTCATTCGATTGTTCAAAAATAACTATTTTTGCAACATATTTATTGTTAGACTCCTGTGAGCATATTTTGCACATAATAAATAATTCAATTTCCTATTTCGTGTTACATCGATTTGAACGTGTTAACAGTTTACTCTCGCAAGTATTCCGATTGCCCACGCGGTCCAAAAAGTGTTAGTGGATTTATATATAGAAGCAACACTTAGACGAAGGGAGAAATATGGACATTTAGTCAAGGGTTTATTAGGACCAATATAATTCAGTGCCCCCTTTTCCTTGTCTCACAAATAGGCATGAGTTGTGGGTTGTATGAGTGTGTAAGTGCCTTGTTGTGTTATTCTATGAGAGGAAAATAACTTGTCGATCATGTTAAAAATATGAGGCCTGGATGAGAAGAGAGTTAGGAAACCTGCATTCGAGTTTTCAGAAACCCTGTGTATTAAATCCTAATGGTAGAATTGAAGAAAATAAGATTTAGGACAGTTGAAGATAGAGCCCACGAAATTTCATAGTATATCAACTATAACAGATGCACTTAATGTTGGGAAGATCAACGTTCTATTAAAAGGATCTGTGATTTTATTGAATGTGTCAATCGAAAATTATGAAAGCTGCAGCTTATATGAAAAAATGGAAAAGATTGTGGGGGAAAAGTGCAAAGACAAAAAAATTTACTATTTATTCATTATTTAATTCAAATTTATATTATTTATTCATGGTATGATTTTTCATAAGTTCGTTGTCTCACATCCAACCTTAACATAGAGATGTTGCGATGACATGTCTTATAATGACATGCCTATAATAAAAAATAATGTACTTTGAATTGCAAAAAAGTTTCAGTAAATGTATTTCGTTTCCTGAATTCGCAGGAATGGATTTTCTGGAAGTGTGTCGACTTCTTCACTTAGCAAAAATACGATTATTTTCCTCTCATAGTCAATAGATGATAGATTTTTAGCCAGTTTTTCCACATTGATATCAAGGGTCAAAGAATTACTGGTGAGGGGTGTATTTTTTGGAGACTAACCAGAACATTAAAAGAATCGGTTAATGAAGGCAACTATACCCTAGCAAAGATAACTCTGTATTTGCATAATTGATGGCATTCACTTGTGTTTATCTCAAAGATCGGGACTTTGGGAGGGCCAGTCTCTAGTTGGCATCATTCAGTAAAGCGATTCGAAAACAAATTCCCGATCACACTGCCTTGGAGAATGCTAAGGTTCAAAGTAAAACTGCCTCCAAAACACACTAGCGCAGAACTACCTCCATGCTTGACACTGAGGTTCACATTGGGGATACATTTTCTTCCCTTTTTGACAAAATAACCTGTCAATATGACTATTCTCCGATCTCACAGCAGTCTCTCCTTTTTGTCAATACCTTACTGTGGTCAACGACGTAACAAATTGAGATTGGAAGCTGATTCTATTTTGAATTGCTTACGTTTGCATGTGACGATCAAATGTTTCTCTTCAGCTTTTGAATTTATGCGAGGTGTAAATTTTACGTCAGATCGAGCATGATCTTCAAAAAAAATGTTCTTTTTTATCTATAGTCGTAACTAATCTTTTTCATAGATAGTCATCTTATACTAAACAAAACCGAAAATATTGCCTCCAAAGGAAGGTCTACGTGGCCGGTATTTTCCCGTTAGTTTCGAAGTGAACTGCCGATGCTTCGAATACAGTGTTGTGCAGTACACTAAATTAATCCGATCCGTCCTAGGCGGAATAGCGTGCGCTTTCTTTTAGGGCCATATGACTCAGCAAACAAAAAACCACCAAAGTTTCCGAAACACAGCATTGTCAAAACGTCACCGAAAAGTTAAATTGCATCAAAACTTAAGTCTTAACTTTTACTGATCGTTTGCAATCAGGCATTTAAGTATTTTTTATTGAAGCCACTCTAGAGCAGTGGTTCCCAAACTTGTATGTCCATGGGCCCATTATAGCAAAAAAACCTGACTATGAACCCCCAAGTAAAATAACTACATAACTGCATAATAGAAAAATTACAAATTTTACTTTTATGTCTTGAATGGTATTTATTTATTGAAATATAAATTTTATATATTTTTTATTGTATTGTATTTATTAAAATTAGTATCTATTGAAAGTAGTAGTATTTACTAAAATACTACTACTATTATAATATATAGAAGTAGTATTTTATAGTAAATACTACTACTACTTTATATTTACTAAAATACTAGTAAGTAGTATTTATTGAAATTATAACTTTTGTTTTAAAATACAAACACATTTTTTAATGAGATGGGTGAACCTGATGGGATGATATGAGATTATTTATGTTAGGCTCTTTGTTTGTGAGTAACATTCTTAAGTCTCCACGAGCACTAATTTCCTGTCGGCTTCTTTTTTTCGTGATGAAGCTCATAGCTGCACTAAATCCGCGTTCTATTAAATAGGAAGACAGGAAAGCAATTAACAGCTTCTGTACATTAACCCATAACGCAAGATATAAAATAGGCATCTGTTTTGTAACCAGAATATGTGGTATCCTTGTTCAAACATTCGGTTCGACTCCTCATTTGTGAATAATTCAATATATTGCTCCTGTATTAGTATGGATTCATCTTAGTTTGTGGATCTTCTTGCAAAAGGGTCCAACACCCAATCAGAGATAACCACGTGAAAAATGTCTTCTAATATTTGGCTGAAGCCAGAAAAAAGAACCATTAAGTGATGACATCTCGATTTTGCAATTTGGAAGATTTGGAAACTGAGAGCATTCTTCTCTCCCCAAGTTGTATAGAAAAAGTTTTGTAGCAAACAGATATTATATTTGAAAAATTGGTTAAATATTTAATTGATCACCTTGTAGCTTCAAATTGGTTTCGTTAAATTTGGCAAATAAGTGAGTAATATAAGCTATGTCATTTTTTCAATTAATTAAATTCAGCCGCAAATCATTGTCTCTACTTTCCAGGAATTCCAACACTAAATCAAAGAGTGCATAAAATCTATCCAAATATGCACTTTTAGATAACCAACGAACTACCATGATAAGTAGTAAACTATTATAATCTTCATCATTTTCCAAGCAAAGTTGAGCAAATAATCTCCAATTTAAGGCATTCCTTTTGATTTTATCAACTCCTCTAATGAGATAATCTAGTGAGCCATGAAAGCGTTTACTCAGATTTTTGGCGACTAAATGTCGTCGATGAATGACACAATGTACATATAATATATTCAGTATAGTATGTTTTAAGTACGCCAGAAAGCCTCGGTATCATCCTACCATTGTCGGAGCACAGTCATTAGCAACGGAGAGGATATTACTCAAGGGTATAGCTTTTAAATCGAAAAATCTTTTTAATGCATTAAATATTGCTTTACCTTTCGTATCGGTTTCCAAACATTTGATAAATAGCAATATTCTTGGAAAATGTTTTCTCTTACAAATATTTTACAAAAGTTGAAAGTAAAGCTTCGTTCCTTGGCAAAGTTGCCGCGTCAAGAGAGAATTCAGTTGTTTTTAAGTACTCACATAAATAATTTTCTACGCATTGAGCCATTTCGTCAATCCTTCTTTGTAACTCAATGAAATTCTTATAATATCGAAAGCTGGTTTATGCAGCACGTTTCGTATTACCAACGCTTCCTACAACAAAAACTTACTTTTAGAAGGCGTTGGTATTACCTTACTTACCGCTGGTGTAATACGTTTTTCACCAATAGCGTGATGTAATAGTTATTACATAAGAACGTAACAAATCCAAAATTCGCACATCATAAGGTTGCATGTTCAAATCAAATTTAAGTCCAATTCCAGTTCTATTTTAACATCTATTTATTAACAAAGACAGGACACTAACACGATGACAATGAAACAAAGGTAATGGATAGGTCCATTCCAACGTAGTTTTCCTTCGACCACGTTCCAAATCAATCTGGCGAATTCTCCATCGGGTAGGGAAGATGCGCGTTTCAAATTCCCTTTCATAGGGATTATCACAAAATCTGTGGCTAAGTTGCCACAAATAGTGTGCGGCTTTTCGGATTTTGCAGTCAGTAAAGAAATGTTATAAGAAGCACGTAGTTCACCGTCAACTCGCTCAGGTGTTGTCGCAATGACGGTGTTTTCAAATATTTTTATTTGACCGGCTTAAAAAAGATAAATCTTTATCTTTTTTTGTCGCTATGGACTTTTGTCAAATGTTCCTTAAGCTTAGAAAGTTTCATTGATTCATTTGACAAAGTTGCATAGAAGGCATATAGGTTAAGTACTATTTCCTGATAACGGAATAAATCCACTTTATAAATATTCAACGCTATATTATCTGCTTTTTTCTTCGTCTCGCATCATATTGTTATCAGTAAAAAAAAGACACAAATTTAAGGTATAAGAAAATAAAACAAATTATTTCTTTTCTCAGGACGTAATAATCGCTACCACTTTATTTATTCTTATTTATTTTAACTTTCATAATGTAATAAATTGGGTCACAGTTATTTTACTTTATATTAAACACACATTTCGCGGACCACACACCTCAGACCCCCTCTGCGATCTCACGGACCCATGGAGGTCCGTATTGATTACTTTGGGAACCACTGCTCTAGAGAAACACAACGGGCTATAGGCGACGGTCAAACCCTAAGGATAGGATCCGAAGACAACACGACGTGTTTTTGAATCACGGTCAGATGACGAGGTCACACCCCACTCACCAAACTTCCCTACGTTATTCGATGTGAGGCAGATTTAAGTGGGCAATTGCAATAAGAGTTATACCTTCAGTCCGTATGTTTAATTGTTTCTCTCCTCAAATTCCCCGAGTTTCCCAAAGTGAAGGTCACACCTCTACTCAACAAACTTCCCTACGTGATTCAATTTGAGGCAGATTTAAGTTGGCATTTGCAATAAGAGCTGTACCTTCAGTCCTAATGTCTAATTGTTTCGCTCCTTAGATTCCCCGAGCTCCCCAAAGTGAAGGTCACACCCCACTCACCAAACTTCCCTGTGTGATTCAATTTGACGCAGATTTAAGTAGGCATTTGCAATAAGAGTTGCACCTTCAGTCCTAATGTCTAATTGTTTTGCTCCTCAGATTCACCGAGCTCCCCAAAGTGAAGGTCACACCTCTACTCACCAAACTTCCCTACGTGATTCAATTTGAGGCAGATTTAAGTAGGCATTTGCAATAAGAGATACCTTCAGTCCGTATGTTTAATTGTTTCTCTCCTCAAATTCCCCGAGTTTCCCAAAGTGAAGGTCACACCTCTATTCACCAAACTTCCCTACGTGATTCAATTTGAGGCAGATTTAAGTTGGCATTTGCAATAAGAGCTGTACCTTCAATCGGAATGTCTAATTGTTTCTCTCCTCAGGTTCCCCGAGCTCCCCAAAGTGAACGGCAGCAAGCGAGAGAGCCCCAGCAGCATGCCGCACATCATCATCGAGGCCTCCCGTGAGATGTCCCCACCGCCCTTCTTCTCCTCGGAGGGTCCGTCCGTCTCCCCAGCCGTGGCCGACGACGAGCAAGCACATGAAGCAGAGGATGAGGAGGACGACGAGTTCGAGGAGCACGTCACGCACTCCATCGTCCCTCGCCGCCTGACCCTCTCGTCCTGCAGCGAGGGGGGCAAGGTGGCCGTCGTTCTCGCAGAGTCCCCGCGCTGCTTCCACCAGCAGCGACGAACCGAGAAGCGCCATCTGGCGGCCTTGCCGTCCGACGCCGAGCGCCAAAAACGGCGCATCGCCAAGGCACGGGAACGCCGGGCCACCCTCATCCTCGGCTTGATCATGGCAGCCTTCATCTTGGCTTGGCTGCCCTTCTTCGTTCTCTACGTGTTGGAAGCACTGTGCGCAGAGTGCCACATCGCACCCACTGGCTTCGCGACGGCCTTCTGGTTAGGTTACTGCAATTCGGCATTGAATCCCATCATTTATACCATATTTAACAGAGATTTTCGAAGAGCTTTCAAAAAAATCCTCTTGAAATAATGCACTTTCGGGATTCCTTTTGTAATGTGAAAGATTTTCTGCACTTTTAAATATGTTGTCTTCCACATAACAGCTGCTAAACAAAGTGCCTGTTAATCTTTGTATATCCATCCTATGACATCCCTAATTTTTAACGAGTGCGAAAGAAATAGTTGTTATCACAGAGTACAAATGAAGGCGATTCGTGGTAGGTTGTACATGACATTGGTAACTTACTAGAGGTACGGTCATCGCAAATACATTCGTGTCACATTCCTAGAGAAATAAAAATACATCCGTTACTCGATAATATTCAATAGACGGATGTTTTCGAGAAAATGCATTTATTTTCGTATTCCTCGCCTAACCTGTTTGAAGCACAATAGTCATTTTTATAATATAATTTATCGTATTATTTAAGGACCACATGAATGTTTATCCGTGACGTAGCGTCCTTTGCATCCCCTAACAAAAATTAATATTCGGTGGCAAAAAGTGATAAAACCTGCAACCAAAAACTTTCTCTTTTAGCGTGATTGTAACCAACCAGGATGCCTTGCAGCCTTAATTATTTTCTTTTTATGATTGGTTTATGGCGTTTGTCATGCGCAGTGTGTCTCTTCAGCGCATCCCTTATCTAATGCTTACTACTGAAGCCAACCATCCCAGTCCAGATAATAATATGCACTCCTTGTACATGGTCTAGCATTCTCTTATTTTGTAATAGACAGCCTTGGATCATCCAGAGTAGCCACTTTTGAGTTCCTTTCTTTCTTGGGATAAAAAAGATTTGCATTTGATTTTAGAAAATAAATAACTGCGGATCTATTTGGCTTAAAAACTAAGCATTAGATTATATTTATTTTTAATTTAATTCTTAATTAATTAATCATTTTAATAATATCAGCTAATTTCTTTTGTGTGTGCAGCCGTAGTGAATCGATTCCATTACAGGTGCAAACTTTGAACTATTGCTTGATGTCGATCCTATGTAAACTTTGATCGTGAAACAAAAAAAATGGCTTAATCAATTAAAAATCAGAGAAGTCCTTAATCACTAGAATTAATGGTATGAAAAATCAAGAAGGTTCCTAATAAAAGCTTAATGAAAACAATTTGGTCCTAACCTCAAATCAATATTCGAGTTCTGTAAGTCAGCAGAACTACTTTCTGCATCAGAAACAATGTTCAGAATAATTTAGATTGACCTCTACGGCATTGATAAAACAATGCAACATTCGCTTTCTTATGGATCGCACATATCGAATGTTGAAAAATACATTAGCATTGAGTTTTGAGACAAGTGGTACGATGCCTATTTTGGCGTTTTTCAGCAGGAAGGACCTTGCATCTCAGACAAAATGACAAATTTTTAAACATAATAACAATTTGTATAATTTTCCGTATATTTCGTTAATTGTATATTTCAGAAAAAAATACATCTGACCCGACCTTAACAAAATGGATAGTTGCTCAGAAAATGGAAAATTAGTCAGAACCATTTTCTAATGCTTGCCCAAATGTGCAGCCGTTATCAAGGGAAACGGATGTTTAATAATATTCAGTTACATGTCTCTATTTCATGAGCAAAAATCGTCTAGCTTATTTGAATCAACTCTTCAAAGTCTTGCAGTATTGTTTTAGGAACAAGTCATTAACCCATTACAGTACTTCTCGGTGATGTAATATTTTTATTTAATTGGTATATATTATTAATGTCACAATATACTTTTCTTAAAGGCTGCATCATTAGTTGTCCACATATGAATATCCTACTAGGTGGTACAATCAATTTTCCCACTACTATACGAAATTGAAGCGACGAAAGAATGTGTTAGCATACTTCAACCGAACTGTTTAGAGTAAAAATTACACTTTCATGATTCAAATGATTAGACGATTTCGTGCAAAATTTTGTAATGGTCACATAATTGTGTGCAGAGGGTAAGTAGTAAAGTAATCCTTACAAAACTGAACTAATCATTATTATTTACTTCGCCTTTCAAAGCAATGTTTGTACTAGTATTGAGGGTATGCTTGGAAGTAAAATATTTTCTTTTAACGTGCTGAATTGAAAATAAAATGATAAACTCTTCCATATAATTCCATGCGAATACAGCATCTGAGTACCAAATAATCTAAGAGGAAAGTGAATTTTTAACTCAAATGGCTTTATAGATCTAAGCTCCAGTTGCTTAGAAAACGAACATCACTTAATGAGACCAAGTATTCTCCAGACCAAAAATTCTACAAAGCGTTAACTTCTTTGTATGTGTTCTGTTCAATATGCCGCACAAAATTTGGTATAGATGTTACATTTTTCGTACATTGACAATTCATTTCTTTCACTTATTAATTAAAATTGTCTGTATAAATCCGACATAATTTTTACATTGAATTATTACAGTTGATTAGAAATTGCCATTATTTTTTCAAATTCATGTTACAATGTAAAAGCTCTAACTGTTAAAGGAACACGTTTCTTTTTCTTGGAAAATCATATTTACTTTAAAGACAATTTTAAAATATCTAACAGTTAATAACAACCCCCAATGTTGAATTAAATATACTTTAATTTCACAATCACATTTCTAAGCCTTCTTACTCATGTAATTAAAATGTTAGTCTTAATTTATGGAATTAAAAGTTGCCACTTTTTCATAATACGATCACTCATAACAGAAATTAAATTCAACTTCGATTGCACCAACGACATATCATGAAATTCAATGCCTGAAGTTGGGCTTGATCCAACAGAAATCCATCGCATATGTATACGTATGCAAGCACACAAATTGTTTACATTTTGCAGCTGCCTTCAAAGGTTATCCAAATAACATGACAAAGGTAGAGGGAATTTCGTATTGGGAAATTGGAAGGGAGCTCTGCAACGTTTCTACCAATCATATCAAACTGTTTGTAGTTTTCCTACCATGCAATTCAATCGTTTCTCAAAACAGCCATTTTCTTTTCAACGACTGTTTAGTTCTTTAAATGCTTCTAACTTAAATAAATTCAAAGAACTTTAGAATTCTCAAGATTTTTTCATCATTACCTCGAAGCACAACAATTAATGAGACACACTAGACTTTATTCTAAAATGAAGATACAAGTTTAGGAAATATGTTTCCTAAGAGGAAAGAAAATTAGAAAGGTGTTCGATTTTTAATTAACGTCGCTCTGGAGAAATGCAGCGGGCTATTGAAAAATAAAAAGGGGAAAGGATCATATTCATTCAATACTTGAAAAATCTCAATTTTTAGTTCTCTGCCAAATAATTAATGACTGAGATCTTAATCTGCAATGATAATCATGTTTCATTTTCATCGCATAATATTCTAACAAACAGTATTGGAAATGAAAAATGCCAGGACTCATCGTTCTTATGTTTATATGCCGCCAAAATAGGATTTCAAATGCAATTCAAATTGCTATTCAAAATAGTATTTGAAAAGTATTTCAAATCCCTTTAGGGAATATTTATTAGAGAAAGTTGTTTGGTAAAGGGACATAATACTTCCGATCGATTTCCCATGACGCAATAAAATAACAACCTTTCAAGATGAGGATCAATATTTCATGATAATTTCAACTGAATCATGATACTGATGCTCATTTAAGTAACTTTACAAAGTGTTTGGGTTCTGATTGCACATCATTTTTTAAGTTGACAGCGCTATAAGCCAACATTTCCTCCCCCTTCCCGAGTAATATGGGATCCCAGAACTGTTTATCATTGGATTCCGTTCATTTTCCCACTGACTATTTTATTACAAAAAAATTTAATAGCAGCTATAATTGAGAAAATGAGTAAAAATGAAACTTAGATCGAATCTGCGAAATCCTGAAGCTTATGTGTATGTCTATACCAATATTCGTAAGCCCTCCTTTTAGATATAATTCTGGAATTTAAGTTAAATCCACTGATTGACTAATCCTAATCAAAAAAAAATGATAGACATGAAATTGAAACAAAAATAAATCACATCCTAATTACCTCGAGATCTGATAACACAATTTGAGAAATATATATCGCTTTTTTAATATATCTTCAATAACAATCGTATTATAGCTGTTTTTAAAACAGCACAAGGACTTCATTAAGGAAATTAAAGATTTCTCAAGGGATGATAAATATAGAACATAATAAAGCGAACCTCATCAATAACTACATTATTTATGCAAGTATAGTACAACTGTACTTTGGAAAGCAATAATACCCAAATAATGAAACTTTGTTGAACCTCTTATCAAATATACATTCCTGTTGGTTATCACTTATTTATGAAATCAATTGATTCTTTTACTAGATGTCCGTTCTTAGAAAACATATGACCTGAAACCAAATTGAGCTTAAAAGAAGCTTAGTTAGTGTATTTGAAAGTCCCATACAATGTTACTTCATTTTTAGTTAATACATTATATGTATATAAAATAGATTGTTAAATATTTATTCTTTTATAATACTTCATGAAAAATTCTCTCTCCTATTGTGTTTTCATTGCTTCTTAATAATTAAATAGTAATTAAAACACAAAACGTTCTATTATTGGATCTAGAGCCCGCGTGTATATTTATTTAAATCTCTAAATTTTATAGAAATTGTTTTTATGCAAAATGTTCTATAAAAACAGGAACAAAATTAAATCTATTCTAAGTGTAATTGTGTGAATCAAATAACGTAAATTTAATAATACTTTTACGTTAGTAACTCTGAATATTTATACACATGCATGATTATTTTAAAAGGAAAATTACATAAAACTTAAAATACTGTGACGGTTTAGTGCAGTTAAATTGCAAGATAAATAAACTTTTTGTCTACAAATAAATATTTCAGTCAAGACTTAATCGTGATGAGTTTGTTTTTCATTATCATAACATCATAATCTTAAATTAAAAACTTTTGACAGTCAATATTTCTTGGTAAAATTCATTCACTTTAAAAGTATTATTGAAATTGTTTTCATAAAATGTCAAAAGCGCTTCTAACTAATGATTCAAGTATATATTTATGTTATGGTGAAATTATTATGTTAATTAAAGTTCCATTGTTTCCATCTAAACATAGTTTATAATTGCTCTGATTTCATATGAACATACATTTAGTTTCTATTTTAAGTTTCATCAAACTTACATAGTTATTGAAAGTTAGGAAAATTACCTGCATGATCCTTTTATAATTAATTGAAGCACTTTCAGGGATATAAATTTGTTGCATATACACACATGTATATGTAGCATTAATACTTAAAAACATGTTGTGTATTATCTATGACTAAGATATTGCATTTGTAGGTGTTTAGTATTTTCAATTTGTGCTATTGCATTACAAATGACTATGTGGACTTTGTGATAGTTATTAAACCATTATTTTAGTTCTCAATTATTGTATTATAAATCTATTTTATTTCCCCACGTGAATTTTCACGTTTTCTGCTGTTATCCCATTTATTGATGTGAAAACAAGTCGTCTCTTCGTAAAAGTTCATTCCACAAGTGAACTTTTAAGCTTCGCACATTGTGTTGATGAGTTCACGAATTGGGTGCACACTAATCAAACTGAATTCATCTGTTTATTCCTCGAATGAGATATTTGCACATTTATAAAGTATACGCTCGCCATTTGGTTGCACTCAATTGTTGACAGATTTCAAAGTTTATAACTGAAGTATATGTATGGATTATTGCTGCAATTAAAATGTGCTTACTGTGCCATTTTTTGCATTTTTTTTATTTTGTAAAATGTACATTTAAAAATTTACAAAATCAATTAAAAAATTCATAAAGTATAAACGTTTGACACTTTTGTTCACTGTAAAAATATTTTATTTTTAATTTGTGCTCTAGAAACTCATTTTATTAGTTCTGGATTCAAAAATGAAGCTATTGAATAATGTGTATACGAAAGTGGAAAATTATTTTTTGAAAGGAATCTATTTGAGAAAACAATTTGATCGCAGAACTTTATTCAGTTTAAGGGCATTTCATGAGTAACAATGTGTGCATGTCGAGGCACTTGAAAGTTTGTGAAAATAACCGACTATGTAACTTCAATGTGGCCTCGCTCAGTGGCTCGGCAGCTAAAGGGAACTTACAATCATCCACTTCTTTCTCATGCTAAGAATATTTTATGTATCACTTGGTATGATCAGTCACTTCTGATACGAAAGCAAAGATATAGTGTTTGTGTGCACACGTACATGCTATATATTTACGTACTATTTATATTTAAATTAGAAAAATGGTGCACATTTCAAGATTTTATCCACACCATATTTTAAGATGTTCATTTTTAAACCAGAATCGAATTTTATGGATATACCGTTCCTTTAGGTTGTATTAAGAACTTTAAGGAACATCGAAACGCCGATAGTGAAACAATAAAATGTCTTTTCTACGAAAGATGTTAGCATTTATTCGAAACAATAATGCAATAAATCATCCATCAACTATCATTAGTATGAATATGGTATATATACCTAGCTATATAGTTAACAAATTATGTGCAAAACTCAAATATTTAATATCTTAAAAACAAAAAACATAAGCAGAATAAAATTACTATACAGTATACCTGGTTTTGCACTAAGACTTACAGATGTAGAGTATTCTCTGATGTAGAATTCAGTATTCTCTACTGACGTTAGAGCAATTCAATTCTGTTTTGATGATAGAGTGAGGTACAATAAGAAGAGTGTATCTTACAATACATCGAACCTACCAACACTTTATGGATATCCTAATAATTCATAAACCATTGGATTATCAAAATAGTCTGATAATTTTATTTGCATTTTGGTTTTGCTACAATAGGAATATTTCCAAATTACATTTTCAGAAGAAAAACATAACCTGAAAATCTAAACAGTATACCCGTCTGAAATTATTTTAACCCATCAAGGTTGAATTTGATGTCTTCTAATACGGTTCAACTTAAATAGAATTTATTACATGTATGTGATTTTAACTTTAAAATCTATCTACACAATCAACTGCAATACAGATATTATTCTTATAGATATCCGTAAATGCTTCAAATGATAGAAAAGAAAATACTGATTTCAGCTAGAGTGCCTAATTTCTTCTTCAATAATAAAATTGAACCGAAAATAAAATAAATTCGCAAGATTAATACAAACGGGAAGCCAAAATATCAAAATACTATGCTGCTGTTTTGGTTGCGATTTAATGTAATTTTAATGTTTCATTTTTCAAGAATTCAATTAGTTTCGAATTCAAACCCCTCCAGAAAAATACTTCTTTTTTATCATGACCTCACCCTCTCTTTCATTTGAGTTTCGATATCCGTTTCTCTGCACAAAGTATTCACTCCCCTCGTCAGATGTTTTTCACTCAAAAATGCTATCAAGTATTTTCAAAAGCGTTGTTTCGATGTTTCATTCAGTGTAATAGAAACTTTATCAATAGCTGTTGCTTTAGATGTACAACAAAGAAAATAAAATAATAGTATTATCACGCAAACCTAAGTCATGCACATCACGCTCAATGTTACTTATACTTGAATGTTGTAAAAATTGAAGTTTGAATATAATTATATATGAAAATAAAATTGCGTTATCATGAAATCTATTTTTGATGTTTGATTTTTCCTTTTTGTATAAATACATGAGTAAATCTTTTCAATTATTTCATCCAATTATTTAGATTAATTTAGGTATTAACTATAAAGGTATCTTAAGTATACAATTAGTGATTCCAATTATAAAACTAAACGTCTCGTTGTCCATTCTATAGTGACAAGAGAAAGAAGAAAAATGAAATTAAAGGGCTTCAGTGCAGCTAAAACCCATTGATTAATTTTTTGAAAAAATGGTTTAACAAACTTATAGACAATCGAGCTGTAAATAATAGTTTTTCACTTGATAGTTAACAGCTTTTGTGATTAGATTTAGCTTTAAAATTTTCAAAACTTTAAAAATATTTTCTGACTGAAACATTCTTTCCAGCTAATCGTGTAAAATCTTGTTTTTCATCAACTGAAATGCCTTTAAAATTCTAATCCTATAACCACTCATTTCTAGTATTTGTAAATTCGCCATACCTATAAAGTTCTGTTTCAATATATTTAAATCCTACTATTTTTATTTAAGAATAAAAAATAGATCCTAGTTTCATTGATAGATGAAATATAGGATCTTTTAATATAATCTATTAAATAAGACAATAGATAAATGAAAGAATTTCCTTTAAAAGTTCATGTAATGGGTTAGCTTGTTCCAACCTTTTAAAAAGGTTTTGTAATTATAGTTATTTTATTTATTTTACTTCCAATAAACCGGATCAATAAAACTTGTAAGAAATGTTGGTTGATAGAGCAACAAAAACTGAACACAAATTCATTGAACTACAGCAATAATGCCTTAGAAGACAATTCCTGTACACTCAACAGCCACTGCTACTTTTCTTAACTTAGCCTGTAGTTTTTGTAGGTTTTGGTCAGTTTTCAACAGGACAATGCGTGACCGCACGTGGCATGAAACATTTCTCAATGTCCACCTGGTATCACGTCATCCGTGAACAACCTGATCACCAGATGTGTCGTCCATCGAACACGATCGATGGACGTCTGACCCTCCACTAACAACCCATGGCTACTCCAGATGAACTTTGACAATTTATAAAAGCAGCATTGACCCTTTTTCTTTTAATTCCGAGACATGTAGCATCAGTTATTGCTGCACAAAATACTGATTTCTTCGCGAGTCGAACGGAGCTGTAAATTCAATTCACCCCTGTGCCTTTTTTAGTGCAATAAATAGGGCGTTTCTATCTCTTGTCCTTGACGGAGTTCCATTTTCGATGACCAGCAGTGAACTTTAAATAAGTAAAACTATATTAGTAGCACCGTAGCAATGCATCGTGGCAAATGTGTGCGAAGGACACAAGAAGACTAGCCAAGAAACATCCCATTTACAATCCCACATGGACGTTGTTTATTGCGTGAAAAGGATAACATTTAATGTGCAAGGTAGGTATTTAATTAATGTCGCACTGTAGCAGTGTGCTATTTGACATTTAATGTGGATTACGATGGGAATGTGTGCATTATAAGTGATATTTGTGAGTCAAAATTAAGTAAATAAACATTATCATATTATGTGACACAACTAAGTATGTAAAACAATCAAATTATTCCATAATTGTCTTATTTATCGTTTTTGTTTTAAGTGTTCTGCTTAGGTAATTGAGACTCTAAACTAAACTAACAATTATGTGTTAATGCATCATTAATTAAATAGATTTAAAAGCTATTATAAAACTTTGTATGCCTTTCATAGATAAAATCAAATTTGTAATATACATATGAAATAAAATTAATAATTGTATAATTTATTACGTTAACCATGCCGCCAAATAGAAGGAGCTGGTCTTAGTATCTGATACAAAAGCTAAAAAGACAATAACAAAATTCTGCTTCCTTACGAAGTTGTCTGAAAAAAAAAACTAGTTCTGAATAGAAATTCCCGAAGAAAAAGAAAATATTAGCCATATTAATGTAGCCATTGAAGCTAGTGTGTCTTGAGATGATCCATTTGAATATACAGTTACAGAAATTACGTACTTGACACTTGAAGAAAAATTACTTATTAGAAATATTGCAAAAAAACAAATTTGTCAAAGAATACGTCAATTTCAACAATCCAACCCCTGATATCAAATATTCGATTTGCCCGTGTCAGAGTTGTGAAATCGATGACTAAGGAATAAGAAGCGACCATTAGTAATAGTCTCACTTGTGTGAAATCATTACTCGCAGACGGAGAAGGTATTTGATTCCATTGGAATCGGATACCAGTAATAACAGAGCGTTTCAAAATATCTATAGATCAAATTTTAAAGCAACGATTTAAGCCACATTTCTATAAGTTATCGACTTTTGCAAAAAATTAAATATAGGTCCAACTAAACTATGAAAATAGGAAATATAAATTAAAACTGTCAGATGAACAGATTCACTGCATTCAACATATTGCAGAATTTCTTTTTTGACAGCAGATTTTATTTCATTGACTCGCAAAGAATTCAAATTCGAAAGAATTTTGAAATATACAGAAGTTAATAAGGATCAGCTTGGTACTAGAACTTAAATGCTATCAGAGAATATAAATGAAGATCCTAGCACTATATGTCATATAGTTATTTTAAATGTATGAAAACATTTGGAGAATCTGGTAATCAGGGCTAGAAAGAGACTGAATATTCTGAAATATTTTGAGCCAGAGCTGGGGAACGGATGCTTCTACTTTGAGATCTATTTATATTGCTCTTATCAGGCCTATTTTGGAGTACGGGTAGCAGATTTACGCCTCAGCAGCGGCGTCCAATTTGGACAAATTAGAAAAAGTGCAATTGAGTGCAGCAAGAATAATTACAGGACTTATACACAGTTGCATAAAAAATATTGTACTATACGAAGCAAATCTCCAGCCATTGGGGTTAAGGCGACAAGTCGCGCTTACCAAATATTATGGTAAGCTCTTTATAGCTATGGATATCAACATCGTACTGCGAAATTCCTGCTGGATTGGCAAAATAACCAAAAGTTTAGGAGAGATTATGCCCAGTTAGATATGCTCTCAAAATGGGTCTGCTTCAACCAAGTTTTGAACACTATAAACTATTAACATGCATGGCTCACTTTAATATTTTTCCTAATGTTCACTCCCACGAACAGCTCCTGGTCCAAACTAACAAACGCAATCAAGTCCCCGATCTGTTGAAGCAATTGGCATTAGAGGTTATAAATAATACCCAGGGTAATGCCATTCAAATCTGCACAGATGGCAGCAAAAATAAGCAGGATAACACTGGCAATGGAATTCTCATAAGGCTGCAAGACGACATAGTGACAATAAGTAAGATAAATCCAGACTTCTGCTCTGTATTCAGGTCCGAATTAATTGCTATCTACGAGGCACTTAAATACCTTATTGACCACGACCACAATGAAAATGTCTCGATTTTCTCGGACAGTAGAAGTGCCATTCAACATCTTTGCAAATGGAGGAGAGTTGGCGATCATACCATCTAGGACATTTTAGCTTAAGAAGCTATATGTACAAAACGAAATCTATATTCAGTGTATTCCCTCGCATGTTGACCTACACTTCAATGACATTGCAGATGGCTTGGCCAAGGCAGGCACTATGTCTCCAGGTATCCCGTCGGGAACATTCTCTTTTCAGGAACTTACCTCCAAGCGAAAAACTTGATTAACAAGACCTGGCGTATTGTTCCCCTTCATGATTGGTACAGAGGTATCCATCCGGGGGCTGCGTTGGAGTTTAAGGGAGAACAAAATGAACAGACCGTCCTAACAAGATTCAACAGTGGACATATTAGATCACTCTCCTATGACAGGGAAGACATTCGCTTTGTGCTCTAAATGTGTGCAAGAACCGGCTTCACCCAAACATATTCTGATTTGCTTGGGGCTGAGTAGATATGATATTGAGAAGGCTCCTGCCTTGGTGATGGACTTCCTGAGGGACTTCCTGAGGGCGAATGATTTAGTGCACCTGGTCTAGTATATTCTAGATTAGGTGGAATGAGTAACAACAACAAATATATTAAGCGAATGGAAAAAAGCGCATAAAAAATTAAAACATTCTCACTATGCAAGCGAAGTGAAAGAGTTTTCAAACTAATTACACAGGTCTGCGATGAAAAAATTGTCTTAAAATAAATAATATTTTTATAGTTTTTTAGATGCTAATTACTGAAAAAATAATTTTAAAATTCCATCACTTACACTTTTATTACAAATCACAGGTCTAATGTGTACGGATTTTGTATATTTAAAAGCAGCGTAATATTACTTGTGTGAGAACTTATTGCACATGTTTATAGATTTAAAATAATAATTTGCTGCATATAAATTCTATCCATTAAAGAATAAACTATTATTTATTAAGTATTTTCCTCTAAACTGGTAAGCTGTTCGTTAAACACAACAGTAAATCCAGAGAAAACAAGTTAAAACAGGATCACTAGACTGTTGGTACATGTCTGTTAACCACTCCCCAACATTCCCCTTCCACTACCCTGCCATTTTTCCTACTTCCATCAATGTCTTTCTTAGTTAAGTGCTGTACACGTGTGTATAATTCCGTGCTTTGAGTAGAAGTGCTCTTTACTTTTAGTTTGTATTGCGGTTGAGAGAAATGGCTTCTAGAGTATGTGTTAATTCACCAGATTGTGTCTGTTATGTTTGTGGTAACTATGCAGTAAAAAGGCAACAAAGAAACATTTCAGATTTTGTGAAAAAAGTGTACTTTGCTTATTCTTTGCATGAAATTGGGGGATTAAGACAAGTCTTGGGACCCACACAAAGTTTGTTCCATTTGTGTAGAAGAATAAAGATAATGATTTCAAGGTAGAAAGCAATCTTTTCGGATTGGTATATCAATGATTTGGAGATAGTAAAAATCATATTGATGACAGTTATTTTTGTACATGAAATGTGAAAAGTTTCAATTTAAAGAACCAAAAAAAAAAGATATTTTATCCTAACATTCCATTTGCCATTCGCTCTATCCCTCATGGACCTATTATAACAGTTCCGTCTCCTTCACATACATTGGAAATTTTTGGTTATTTAGAAACATCACGTCCATGTGGAAGTGATGATGATACATGTGACCCCGGAAGCGATGTACCTAAACTTTTTACCCAGTCTGAGTTAAATGATTTAGTCAGACTTAGATTTTCCTAAGGAATCGGCACAGGTTCTAGGTTCCGGATTGAAGGGTGAAAAAATTGTTGGCTCCTGGTACGTAATTCTCTTGGTTTCAGAGCATAGAAGAGTTTGTTTCGTTTTTCTCTCAAGAAGGTTGTTTATTGCAGCAATATTCCAGGTTTCATGGCCACTTTCAATATGCCTTACAAACCTGACGAATAGATATTTTATTGATTCATCAAAAATAATTCTAAAAGCAGAACTATTTCATTATGGAAATGAGTATGCTTATGTACCTGTTGGGCATGCAGTTCATTAGAAAGAGTGCTATGAAAAGCTTGAATTGATACTAAATGAAGTTCGCATTCCACAAATGGGCAGTTTGCAGAGATTTGAAGGTGATATCTATTTTGCTTGATCAACAGATTTGTTACACGAAATTCTCGTGTTTTCTTTTCGAATGGGAGAGCCGTCATAGAAAAGAACTTTACATAAAGAAAGAATGGCCAAAAAGGAAGACATTGGAACCTGGAAACAAAAATATTCAAAGGGAAAGTTTTATTAGTCCAAAAAATCTTTTACTTCCTCCACTTCATATAAAATTAGGCCTTATAAAAAATTTGTTAATACATTAACAAATGGAGAATGTTTCAAATAAATTTGTGAACAGTTCATCCCAAGCTAAGTTGAAGGAAGGGGTATTTGTAGGACCTGACATCAGAAAACTGATGAAGAATGAAAATTTTGAGCTCAAAATGGAAACAAATGAGAGAAAATCCTGGAAATCTTTCAAACGAGTAGTAACCAGCTTTCTTGGAAGCCAGAGACCCAAATTACAAATCTATTGTAGAAGAGATATTAGCCAATTTCAAGATATTATGGTGTACCATGAGCTTAAAGTTCATTTTCTTCATTCGCTCTTAGACTAATTCCCTTCAAATTTATGTGCAGTCAGCGGGGAGCAAGACGACATTAGCATGATAGCCGATTACTGCTGAATGTTAAAAAGAGACGATCCCCGGCAAGTTCACGGGAAGAGAAGCGGAAAAAAAAGTTTTCAGAAAAAGAGAAAACGTTACTATAAGGATTTGTAACCTTTTTCATAAACTTCATTTATCATTCAAAAAAGGACAGAGCTAGGATATAAATGTAAAGTATGTATTTACAAGGTGAGAAATAAAAATAAAAATAAAAATATCAAAATATTATTATTTTAGTAATTTCCCTAAAGTATAAACTCGTTTTCTGGAAACCTAGCGTGATAGAAAAAAAATAATTTCATTTTGTGCATTAACACTGAAAATAGTATAAAATTTGGTTTTTTTTTTTATCAAAACTAAATTATTTTCAAAAAGTATTTTTTTGTAGACCCGCGTTATTGAAGATCAACAAATGATCAAATTCAAGTCTTTCAGGCTTAGTATAAGCTTTGATGACTTTATTTCTGATTTTACAAACGCAAATGCAAAAAAAAAAATTTAATTTAACTTTGACTAGAATTTTTTTGTTTATTCAATATAATTGTAGTGAGAATCTACTGAACTTATTCCGCCTGTCCTTAAAATCAACACAAATTACTTGGTTTGGAGATATATGGCTTATGAGACTAGTAAGACTCTGTATCCTGAAAGAGATTGGTTCCGTGTTTATACTGACGGCTTTCGTGTGGATAACTGCATTAATTCGGGAGCAGATGTTTTCCTTGACTCCTTTGCTTTCTATTCCTCAACTGAAAGATATAGAACTGCTTTTGATGGTGAGATTGAGGCCATTCGTATTGCCCTCTCACAGCTCCAGTGTCACTTGGGACATTTTTCCAGAGTGGTCATCTTGTCCTACTCGAGAGTCGCCTTGCAAGCAAATAATTTTACTGGAGACCCATATTATGCATCCATTGTGAATAGCCGGTCTCTCCTAAGTTTTCTGTCTCGCAATCATAAGACTATTTTAATGCAGTGGATATCAGCCCACTTCGGCATAGAGGGTAATAAAAAAGCTGACCTGCTGGCCAAAAAAGAGGCAGCGATTACTCAAGCTGTTAATGATGAAATCCCTTTTGATAATGTAAAGACAGTCATTAGATCAATTTTTAAGAAGAACGTGGGAAAAGAGCTTTCAGAAAAGTATTCCCAGAAATCCTGGTGAAAAAATATCCCAAATCCTTCTGACTGACCTAAAATGAAAGCCGTAGCAGAATTCCGCCTTGCTACTGGTCACGACTGCCTTGCAAGGCATTTACATCGCAAAGGCATTCTTGACGATCCATGCTACAAGCTCTGCAACCTTCAGGAACTCATGGACTATACTCACCTGCGACACTGTCCTGCTCTCTCCGCTACAACTTTGCGGGAACGTTGATGGGAAGCGAAAGACCGAATGGGTCCATAGACTTTCTTCTGTTGGCTTTTGTTACATTGCTTTTGTTCTGTTGTTCAGCTTCAGTTTTGTCTTTTGTACCCGCCATTGGAAATAAAAAATATATATATAATTGTAGTGGTGTGCACATGTGTATAATGCTTTATTAAACTCGTTTTACACTACTTTTTGTGTATAATAAAATTAATTTTGTCAAAAAATTTTGTTTATGTATTTGGCTCAAATATTCCATTTTCGGCGAATAGTTTCGAGAGGAAGTCTTATGGAAAGAAAAAGAATTAATAATGATTCGGCCATTAAAAGTGAAATCAATCGAATTTTAATGATATTAAGTCTTTTAGAACCCATCGTCACAGTTTAGGTAATTTTTAATTAACGTCGTACTAGAGCAACACAGTGGGCTGTTGACGACGGTTCGGGATCAATCCCCCAAGGGAAAGATTCGAGGGCAACACCACGTAATTTTGAACCACGGTCAGTTGACGACGTCACAATTTAGGAAGCCATCGTGTTTGATACTTCCTAAAGAACTCATTCTGTGCAACAGATGGGGCATTTATTCAATAGTGTGGGTTTGTGTTTAACAATTTTAATTTGATATTTTGTAAGTTTATCCAAGAAAAAGCAAGGGTCAATATTGTATTTTTTCATACCAAAGTTTTTTTATCGGATACAAAAATGGAGAATAAGTAATATTTTATTTGTTTCATCAGTATGGTAGAAGTTATATATTTAGTAAAATAATTTAAATAGATATATTTATTTTCTATAGATTTTTAAATTAACTTCCCAAATAGTTCTATAGGTAATGGTAAATAAATTCAATTGCTAGCATTTATAACATTTTAAAATTTGTATTTATTATTTTCTTATTTTCACTCCGAGTTTGAAAGGATACACAGATAAATTTCAATGAAGTCAAAAGTTGGTTTCTAGACAATTAAACACATCCCGAGAAAATTTTGAAAAATATTTGTTACGCAAAATTATTTACATGCACTTTGCAAGCGCACAATATTTTCACCTATGAAAGAATTTTCTATAAGAAATTTTGATATAAAACCATACAGCTGAGGGGGAAAGAAGCATGTCTCTCTTCATTCGTGCATTGTTCATAGCAGAAAAAATTCAAATATATCATTATAGGGAATAAAATTCTCTTGAAATCCACATGCATGAAACGTATACCAAATTTTACCTAAACTTCAAAAGTTATTATGTCTTAAACAAGTTTTACATCCACATACATGAAATTTGCACTTCAAATTTCACCTCAACTTCAAAGTTTTGGTCTTAAACAAGTTTTGCGCTCTCCAATTTGCCCAAGTATAAAGTTTCGTGAATTTTTATAACATCCAGAGATCAATATTAAATATATTGTTCATAAAGGGGATCATCTCGGCTTTGACAACGGCTAATTGTAGATGGATATTATTTTTAATTGATCAGAAAACATTTGACCTTTAACTGAAACTATTCACTGAAAGAAATCTCTTATCTTCCTCTTTCATGCTCATGGGCATTATATACAGAGGTTGGACAAAAATATGGAAACACCTAAAAACAAACTTATAACTTTGCCTAATATGGTGTAGAAAACCGTTGGCATTCAAAATAGCTTGCAGTCTTCTCGGAATGGATAAATACAGTTCCTGTATGCTTGCCAAGGGAATCTTGTACCATTCTTCCTGTAAAACGGTGGCAAGTTCAGGTAACGATGATGGCGGTGGATCGCGATCACGCACTTTCGTCTCCAATGTAGACCACAAAGTTTCAATAATATTGGAATCTGGTGACTGTGGTGGCCAGGGGAGATGTGACAAATCATTCTCGTGCTCAGGAAACCAGTCCTGTACGATGTGAGCTGTGTGAACAGGGGCTTTGTCGTCTTAGAGGACACCATCTCCATTGGGGAAGAAAGTTTGTACCATGGGATGGATTTGATCGGCCAAAATGTTCACATAATCCTTGGCTTTGATATGCCCTAGCAGAGAAATCATGGAGCCCTCAGAAAACCCCGCTATAGCTGCCCAAACCATCACAGAACCCCCGCCATGTTTCACTCTCGGCAACAAGCAGACTGTATTATAGGCTTGGGATGGCGTTCGCCAGACGTAAACTCGGCCAAAAGTGGGAAACAAGACTCATCCGACCAAATTACTGTCTTCCATTGCTCCATAGTCCAGGCTTTATGACTTAAACACCACTTTTTCCTGTTACAGGCATTAGCATCACTGATGAATGGTTCTTGAATTGTAGCTCGGACAGAAATACCCTGCTTATGGAGCTCCCTTCTTATTATTTTGGTACACACAAAGTTTGTGAGCATAACATACATTTCAGCAGTAACATTTGCAGCTGTGGTCTTCTTATTTTTAGTCATAATCCTACTTAATGATCGTCTGCCACGATCACTCAACACACACTTTCGTCCGCGCTGTGATTTAGCGGATGATGTTTTCCCGCTTTTCAAATATGCGGAACAAATCTTAGATACAGCAGCTCTTGAAACACTAAACACTTCAGCTACCTTGCTTACGGAAGCACCCACCAGACGAGCTCCAACAATTTGCCCACGTTCGAAGTCTGTTTGCTCTGACATGATGCAATTACAACTTCACAGAACAATGCCCCCACAACGACTGACCTGCGCAGCGTATTTACGATGTTGTTTAGGTGGCGTCAATATGCAAAACCACCAGCGCCACCTACACATTTCACTGGAATAAACATTTCTTTTCAAGCATGCATTTCACGAGATGTTTCCATATTTTTGCCCAACCCCTGTATATTACAATATATCCCTTTTGTTTCTCCCTTCCCATTTGCACCACCCTCACACCCTTTGAGGCCGACCAACCGGCATAGTGGTTAAGGTGTTAGCCTCTAGATTGCAAGGTTCCTGGTTCGAATCCGGGTCCGGGCATGGATGTTTGTAAGCGTATGGTGTAGAGGCGGCTGGTGCACCTTAAATCTGTCGTGGCCGAAAGTTCTCACGTTGGGATGGTGTGAAAGTTTGGAGAGTGAGGTGCCAGCTCAGGTGTTGCTTCGTCATCTGACCGTGGTTCAAAATTACGAGGTGTTGTCCTCGGATCTTTCCCTTAAGGGACTGATCCCGGACCGTCGTCAATAGCCCGTTGTGTTGCTCTAGTACGACGTTAACTAAAATTACCATTACCACACCCTTTGAGACGTCATACTAGAGGTATAGAGGGTTTCAACCCTAGTACAACTTCGATCTGCAGGTGAACCTCGTCGATGGACTTTCCCATAGGGTTTTCAGTCCTGAAAAAGATTACCTTGTTGCGATTACAAGAAAGAATGAAAAGAATCATCCGATACACATTCCAGGATTGTTACTACCCATTTTTATTTTGCTATTTTTTACATTTAAAGTGTTTCAAAACGAGTACTGTTGCATAGCGTTACAATTATGTCCATTGACCCATCATATGAACTTTTTATATTATGCGGCCATCGTAAAAACAATTTGAATACCTGAAAGTTAATAGAAAATGCTATGGGGTGACTAAGGGGCGACTTCAACTTCCTTCGATGATTTTTCGTTCAAATTCCAAAATCCTTCTCAAATAGGTTTTTTGTTTCGCTTTTGGAACTTGAGCTGTTCAGCAAGCCCTGTGAATCAGTCGAAATGGTTGGGGTTACCGCAATACGAAGATGGTTGTTCTCTCTCCATGATTGCGAATCGACCCATAAGAAACCAGATTTCATAGTTAGCTAGCTTCAAGAGAAACGTGTTTGTTTCGTTTAACGACCAGCGGAGAGCAAGAAGAGGAAGGTAGTCCTCGAAATGAACTCTTGCGAGACAGAAGAAAGGTTGAATGGGAGAGAAGAAAAAGTGGCCCGATTTCAAGTATCCTGAGCCTAGTAGTCTCAATGCTGGTAACACGAAAATATTTTTGATAATAATTTGTCACATTTGAAACATAAAAACATGAAACTGTTACTCGCATAAATATGGAAATAATTAAATTGTAACAATAAAAAAATTAATCTGTCAACCAAAAACATTGTTCATCAAAATTTGTTCATAAAATCAATGCACCCAATCAATTAATTGAGAAACTCAAGATATATATATATATATATATATATATATATATATATATATATATATATATATGTATATATGCATTTAAACTTTTTTACTCCAATTTCTTAAAACTGGTTTAGCACTTAGTGATGCGACATCGACAGCAAAACATCGATGTTCAAAATTAAAACATCGATGTTGATAATGCATCGCCCCCAAATCATCGATGCTTTTAAAATTCAGTGTACTTAAACTTTTCCACATTTCTTAAAACTGGTTTAGCAACTAGTGATGCGACATCGGCTCCAATGCATTGATGTTTTTTATAAAACATCGACATCGATGAAGCATCCCTACTTTTCAGACGACCCTTCACCATTGTCCACTTTAGTCTAAAAGTATGTTCAATTTTCTGATTATAAAAATAATGCTACTCGGTTATTTTTTAAATTTTTATAATGGTACTTTTTTATTTTAAAAATAAAACATCGAAACGTAAAAACATCGACATGTATAAGCATCGATGTTACAAAAACATCGACTCCAATACATCGAAGTTTTTTTTAAAAACATCAATGTTTTGAAAACATCGACATTGATGTCGCATCCCTAGTACAAGCATCAGCCACGAACAACGTATACACCAAGCAAATATTAGAAGGATATTCGCCTAGTGAAGAGATGAATTTGAAGAAAAGCGAAAGCGCGGTGGTGATAGAATACAACGTTGACACTTCACTCCTCCCGTTTCGAAATTCAAGACTAATCGTCGTTCGAAAATTTCGGTAGTTTAATTAGGCCCTTAGAAGACACTCGAAACCTGCAAATATTTATCTTCACATTTTGAAGTGAAAATTGATTCAGACCGCACCCGAAAGGTATGATGAGTGTACGTAGTAAAAAAGGAGGGAGTTATCCTCTCTTTTGACTTCATGGTTTACTTTTATGGGGATTCCTAAGCGCTTTTCATTGCTAATGTAGTAAGTATAAATGATACGGAAAGATTGCAAGCCATATATCTAGATAAGAGCTTTAACCTGTTCTATCCAAATTTATTTATTTTGTTCAAATTTGAGAAGAATCATATTTTCTAAGGTTAATTAAATTTAAATAGATTAAATATAACAAAATTTTAAACATTTTTATATTTTATATAAAAAATTTGACCCGTCCTCTAAATAGTACACTGGGATAAAGGGGATGAAATTTGCACTTGCATGTTTTAGCGTTCTTTTCATTAGTGAAAAGCAATTTCCGAGTACAAAGTTTTACTTTAAACGAATAATATTTTCTTATTTACATGAGAGTTCAATTTTCAGTTGAATTTGACTTTAATCTTCGTGGAAGGGTCCAAAGCAAGCCTGACAAAGTGTTTTATCGCATTTCCCACAGTGCCTTTTGGGTTTTCCTTTGCAGCCCTCTCTTCGACAACGACGCTGTTTTCTCTCTTTAGTAAAAAAATGGCCAACACCTTCTTTACAGATGTTTTCTTTTGCACTAGAAGGCATAGAAGATATCCTGGGTCTACCTCTTGTTCTGATCACATTTTTTTTTAGATAAACTGATGTTATAGCTCTTCGAAACTTCTTCAAGTATAGGGCATCGTTTTTGTTTACAGCTTTGTGGATTATCCATGCATTTACTACTGTCATGCCCAGTGTACGAATGAAAAGTGGCCAGTACCACTTTTACCCCTGAATTTTAATTGCATATAGTGCAGCCAAACAGTCGTGGTGATACACCACCAAAATGTTTGTAGGAATAATTTATCAAACTAGGCATCTTCACGTAACTTTATCTTTGTGTCCTTTCACTCGCCTCTTCACATCAAAGAATGGTTCTAAAGTGCTGAAATTTGTAGCAACAGTGACAGTACTATTGTAATTCCATCGCACTAGGAAAATTTCGGCATTCTTGTGAAGTGCAAAATTAGACGTGCCTTTCTTTCTTCCACATAGACTTAGATTCTTCTAAAGGACAATCATGGTTTATCCAATTTTCTCGCATGGTTCCTGTGGCTCGATAACCCTATTCACCAAGACTTTTCAAAAGATAGATCACTGCTGGTAAAAAAGTTGTCAAAATATAAAGTGTAACTTGAAGTATTCACAATAATCTCAGTCAGTTTCATCACAACCCGGGTACCAAGAAGAATACAATTTCTTGCATCAGATTCTTTACAGTAGAAGAAAGAAAACTTGTAACAATATCCTTCGCTTGCACAGAGAGCCCAAAGTTTATATCCCAAACGTATTGACTTGCCTCGGATAAACTGTTTCAGACTATTCCTAAACTATTACCAATGATTTCTCAAACTTCAGAAACATTTGCATTGGCATGATTCAGCAGGAGTAAAACGATAGGGAGGGAAGAAGTTATTTTACTTTCAGTTATAAGGTTAGAAAAAACGTGTCGATTGCATGCTTATCGTACGACTATCCTATTTAGAGGACAGTTAAAAAATAATGCACTATAACTTACCTAATAACAATAAAGCTGCAATTAACCAACAGGATGATAAAAAAAAGAGTACTCTCAGATTTAAAAAAATGCCCATCCAAAGTAAACCGAAAAGGAATTCTGCAACCTCAAAAAGAAGATACAAGTCACGCCAACTAACTCTGGGAATAAACAAAGTTTCCAGCAGGGGGCGCCAGACTTTGCGACACATAACTCATTCTAGCATAAGCTTATACATACCACTACAGGTTCTCTCTCTCTCGATCTGGTAAAATATTTCCTAAAAAACAACACACATGCTATTTTTCAGCTGTCCTTTAAATAGGACACTGGGATAAAACGGGTTAATAGAGAACATTTTCAAGTGAAATTTTCCCAAGTTCATCCCTCCGAGGAGTGTTTAAGGGAGCTACAATAACTGATGATCATAACTATTTTAATCTAAAATGGAAGGTAGAAAATCCAGTCCTAAGATTCCTACTGTGTTAATGTAGGCATTAATTTACTAACACACATGTGCAAAGATGACATTCTACACCCGTATGTGCTACCATTTCTTTTGTGACACCCCGGACTTACTTTTTAACAAGATAATGCCCTCGCTTCGTCGTGTGGCGGAAACTCTATATGCTCCTACACCGATCTCCTACGTAAAACGTCAGATCACTCTCTTGAAGAATAGAGATTGGCAGGACGATCATAGCCATGCCAAGAGTGGTCTCCGGTAGAGGAAGTTCAAGCCGGGGACCAGTACAAAAAATATAGTATATAGTTGCACACCGCTCTCTGACGTGTACCTTACTGGTCATGGCCCGTTCACGTCTTACTTACATTGCTTTCAAATTAAAGACAGTGAGTTTTGCAGCTGTGTAGCCGTGGGTGATCCAGATCACTATATTTTTGAAGGTGCATTCACTTCACGGTATCACTTGGTTAGGCCCATGGATGACAATAAACCGAAATGGCTTATCTCAGTCATGAAGAATAAGATTTAAAAATTTTGAATTAAAAAATAAATCTCCATTGCGGCTGAGGTGGCTAATGGGACCACTGTGGACCTCTCGAAACGTTCCCACTTCCTCTTAATCTTTTAAATTTTAAATTTTATTGCTATTTTTCGTATTATTGCTTAGACTGCAAAGAAGGCTGTTTGAACATGTTCTTATCTACTGTATATATTCTTGTTTTAACCGACTTGTCAGTTTATCCATAACCATTCTCCACATACTATCATGCTTTCAACACATCATTATAGTTTTACCCAAGATAAGTGTCGGGTATCTCGGCACCTTTTTATCTTACAGATTTTATCCGCCAATTCCTTTTTGTATATCCATCAACTCCTATTTCTACACCCGCCGACTCGTATTTGTATGTCTGTCAAGTCCTGTTTATATACCTGTTTACTCCTGTTAGTTCATCCATCAAATCATTTATGTACGTTTAACAATCTTTTATTTTCATGTTAAACTACGTCAAAATCCTTTATGTTTCCACAGACCTTTTATTGGGGCCTGTTGCTCAATGTTCGACTCCAGTCCTTGTATATTTATATACCGAGCCTTTTGCCCCATGTAAATTTTTAAGACACAATAAATGCTCGTTCGATCGGCGTGGGCCCCACTGGGTCTACTTTATAAGCTGGAAGTCCTTACCCCTCTCAGCCAAAGTCTCCAAACCCTAACGAGTGAGTCGGGAGGTAGAGGATCTGGAACAAGATAATGCCCGGCCTCACACGGCACGTGTTGCTATGAATTAGGGATGCGACATCGATAGCAAAACATCGATGTTTTGAAACATCAATGTTCAAAATTAAAACATCGATGTTGATAATACATCAAACCAAAAACATCGATGTTTTTAAAATTCAGTGTATTTAAACTTGTTTCCCCATTTCTTAAAACTGGTTTACCAACTATTGATGCGACATCAACAGCAAAACATCGATATTCAAAATAAAAACATCGTTGTTGATAATACATCGCCCCCAAACCATCGATGTTTTTAAAATTCAGTGTATTTAAACTTTTTCCCCATTTCTTAAAAAAGGTTTAGCAACTAGTGATGCGACATCGGCTCCAATACATCGATGTTTTTTTCATAAACATCAATGTTTAGAAAACATCGACATCGATGTCGCATCCCTACTTTTCAGACCCTTCATCCTTGGTCACTTTAGTCTAAAAGTCTGTTCAATTTGCTCATTATGAAAATTATGATACTTGTTTATTTTTAAAATTTTTATAACGGTACCTTTTTCATTTAAAAATAAAACATATACAAGTATAAACATCGATGTTACCAAAACATCGACCCCAATACATCGATGTTTTTTTAAAAACATCGATGTTTTGAAAACATTGACATCGATGTCGCATCCCTACTATGAATTATCTTTAAGCTTTCCCAAAACTTACTTGGTCAGCTTGGTATCCTGATCACTCTCCCATAGAGAAAATTTGGAACGTTATGAGAAGGCAATTGCAACCATCCCGGTATGTTGACCATTTAGCCCGACAGTTGAGACAATTTGGCAAGAAATTCCGCAGGACACTATCCGGTCGCTTTTGTAGTCTATGCCACGCCGGGTGGCAGCTTGCATCCAGGCCAGAGGAGGACCAACTCCTTATTCACTTATTTCCTTTGAAATGGTCGAACTCTCAAATAATTCATTCAATTTTTCTGAAACTTTAATCGTTGGTTTTTCTATGTATATTCTCGTCATCTGACCGTGATTCAAAGTTACGTGGTGTTGTCCTCGGATCTTTCCCTGAGGAGATTGAACCCGGACCGTCGTCAATAGCCCGGTGTGTTGCTCTATCACGACGTTAATTAAAATTTCCTTACCTTACCTATGTGTATGTTCTTCACATCCACCAATTTTTATTGCAACCGAACAACTTCTTGGTGCGTCTATTTTTTTTTGTTATAGAGTGTGTGTGTATATAGTAAACCCACCTGTTAACCCAACGAATAACCTTACCACGAGCTAACGGTCCCTAACCGAAATCATCATATGTTAAAATCCACCCAAGGAAAAAATCGTATCATGAGCCCGTGTCTTTACTCCTGTGACCCTTAGTCTGTCTCTCTTTCACCCAAGCAGGCCTCATCGGTCATTCGGAGAGAAGCCACACAGTAGACGCGGTTTACGCCTGACTTCTATATAACTCAACTATTAACGCATAAGATACCTTAATCAAATTAATAAATGTTAATCATTGCATTTCTTTATTTCTCAGTTGTTGCTAAAATGTACACTCATTACCATAAAAATTTGCGCACCAAGAAATAATGGTGGGATCGTAACGAAACTTGGCATGAAGGTACATGTCTGCCAGATATGCAAGTGATTAGAAATGCAGCGTGATTGCGCATTGCGTAATGCCACTAGAGGGCGTTGAACTTCGTTCTCCTTGGAGTATAAAACAGGTAAGCAGAGCTTGTTTGAGTTTACTTAATCTTATGCAAAGGAAACGCTGAGGTAGACATGCCGTTACGCGGCCATCGAAGACAATATGAGCAGCTGTCAGAGTTCGAGAGGGAAAGAATCATCGGGATGATGGAAGCTGGGTGGTACAGATGTTGTTTTTCCTAGGGCTTATAACTCCATCTAGTGTCCACTATGTATAGTTGGAAGTGACGCGTGAAGGCACGAAAGCAAATAATGAGAAATGAACTGAAAAAAAGTGTTTATTTACAACATTCTTCCCAAGTGTATCTTTGTAGCAATATTTACAATAAATGCTCAAATTTAGACCATCAACAGTAATACATGCTTGGTAGCGTCGAAGGAGTGATTGGCGAACAGTTCCAAAGATGCCATTTCATGCACGCTTACAGCCGCAATGGATAGTCGAGCAACGAGGTCCTCAATTGAGTCAACTGAAGTCTCGTAAACGATGGTCTTTAGATGCCCCCATAAGAAGTAATCGATGTTCGAAAAAATCTGGCGATCGGGGTGACCATTGGACTAGTCCACAACACCCAATCCATCGCCCCGAAAAACTAGCATCAAAGTAATTGTTGACAGCCACATTGAAATGGGCTGGCGCACCATCATTCTGAAACCACATGTGATTGTGAACGACAGTCTGAAAATCTTACAACAATTCTGGTAAAACCTCTTCCAGAAAAATACGATTATGTGAGCCGTTGAGTCGCGTTGGTAGGATATATGGGTCTATGAGGAAATCACAACACAAGCCCAAACATTCACAGAGAAACGTTTTGGGAATGCATGTGGATGTGTAGCGTGTGGATTTTCTGTCGCCCGCACATGAGTATTGTGCACATTGAAAACACCTTGCTGTGTAAAATTCACTTTATCTGTGAATAGCACAGAAGCTGGGAAACCGGCAACAACGCACACTGCTGCAAGAACCATTGGCAGAATTCTACCCGCATCGGGTAATCACTTGCCTGCAACGCTTGGACTCTCTGAATATGGAATGGGTGTAAACGTTCTCCATTTAAGACTCTCCAAACGACAGGTCCTCCAATGTAAACGACGTGCAATAGCTCTTTTACTTGTGTGGGGTGTTTCATCCACATTGTTCAAGATGGTTTCTTCCATGTTTGGATGTCGTACAGTTCTGGATCCAGTTCTTCCGTCAGAGCTGGCAATGAATGAACATTTCACAAAGGTGTCGATGCAACCGCTCAAACATTTTATGGTTCGACATGCGCTTGTACGAAAAACGTTCCTGATACAGCCGTAGCGCTGCTCTGCCGTTCCCATTAGCAGCACCGTACATCATATGTATGTCCGCCTTTTCACTAATTGTAAAATCTCCCATCACGGCCGACATCATAGTTTAAAATGACGTTTTCCCGCATATACATTATATCACGGATGGCCAGGCACACTACTGCCCTCTACCCACAGCATTGCCAGTCAATCACAGTTGCCGAGTTTGTATTACTGTTGGTGGTCGCAATTTTGAACATTTATTGTAAACTTTGCTGCAAAGAAGCACTTTGCAATGATGTAAATAAACAATGTTTTCTGTACATGTCTCATTTTTTGTGTTCGTGCCTATAGGAATAGGAATACTGAATACTGGTACGCGTCACTTGCGACCATACATTACTATACAAAAAATGTACACTCATTGCCATAAAAATTGGCGCACCAAGAAAAAGTCGTCAAAATGAAACGAAATTTTACACATGTAAGTACTACTTTGATATAAGTAAGATTAGAAAATCAAAGAAAAAGGATCATTTTTATTGCAGAAAAAAGTACAAACGAACGAAAGTTTTAGTAATCTGTTGGACCCCTTCTAGCGTGAATGCACGATGCGATACGAGCGGGCATTGAGGCATACAATTTTCGTATGATGTCCTGTGACATCTCGTTCCACAGTTGCTATAAACGCGCCTCTAGTTCGACCAAACTCGTCGGGTGTTCAACTTGCCGTCCCAAATGATCCCAGATATGCTTGATTGGTTACAAATCTGGGGATCGAGCAGCCCAGGGAAGGGTGGTAATGTGGCGGAGGCAGTCTTGTGGCATCCTTGCTGTGTGTGGCCGAGCATTGTCTTGTTGAAAAATGGCTAATGGGTCTCCTGCCATGAGTGCAATCACATGTGGCTGAAGGATATCATGAAAGTACCGCTGGGCTGTCATTGGCCATGGATCAATATTAGGGGTGACCGTGTATCGTAAGCAATGGTACCCCATACCATCACAACAGCTGTGAAAGCGGTGTGTCGCTGTAAAGCGAAGGCAGGATTGAGGCGTTCACCACGGAGCCTCCACACACGAATACGATTGTCAACACTACTCAAATTGAATCTAGATTCGTCTCTGAAGACGACCTGGTTCCATTCCGTTGCAGTCCAATCCCGTCGTGCGCGACACCACTCCAAACGGAGGCGTCGGTGGGTGGGTGTCATTGGCAGCACACGTAATGGGCACCGCGATACCAGATGTCCTTCAGCCAGGCGCCTTGCGATGGTTCGGGAAGACACAGGGGCCCGTAATGAAGGTGCTGCCTGTGTCTGGATATCGGCCAATGAGGCAGTTGGCTCTACGCGTGCGTTTCGTATGATATGATAGTCTTCTCAACGACTGGTCTGTCGAGGGCATCCTGAGCCTGGTCACCGTGTAAATGACGTCTCTTCTGTCCACTGGTTCCATCACCTCCTCACAGTAAAATCAGAACGGCCTATTTGACGAGCTACTCTTCGAGATAACCACCCAGCTTCCATCATCCCGATGATTCTTCCCCTCTCGAACTCTGACAGCTGCTCATATTGTCTTCGATGGCGGCGTAAAGGCATGTCTACCTCAGCGTTTTCTTTGCAAAAGATTAAGTACACTCAAACAAGCTCTGCTTACATGTTTTATACTCCAAGGAGAACGAAGTTCAACGCCCTATAGTGGCATTACGCAATGCGCAATGACGCTGCGTTTCTAATCATTTGCATATCTGGCCGATATGTACCTTCATGCCAAGTTTCGTTACGATCCCACAATTATTTCTTGGTGCGCAAATTTTAATGGCAATTAGTGTATGTTTTAGTAAGCTGTACCACTCTTTTAAGTTTGTCCCATGACCGTAGAATCTCCCAGTATAAGTATAACTAAAATAAGAATTCTATTTTATTTATTTTCTATTACTTTTCATGCCTATTATTCGTTGCATACATGTAGGTGTTTCTGCAATTTAACTTATACAAGTATACTGCTAAGAAAAATTACCTTTTTAATATAATTTTTTTCCGGCAATTTACAGTCAAAACAGTGAACATATAAGAAATTTTGTTGAATCATGTTAAATTTAAAGCATGTACACTGACAAGCCAAAACATTATGACCATCCCCACATTTTTCAATGAACTCGTCTGGATGACGTGGAGGGCACGTGAATAAGTGAGAATGGTATTTAACTGCTGCTGGAGAAGGTAAGTAATCATTCTTGCACTTACTTTTGCGAGTGATAGGAAAGGCTGCTGATCTAGACAAATGTGATAGAGGTCACATCGTAATGGACCGAAGACTCGGAACGAGTATCACCGAAACTGCACGACTGATAGGTTGTTCACGATCTGCTTAGTTGTCATGCAAAGTGGATGAATGACGGTGACACCAGCAGTAGACGCCAAGATGTAGTTCGTACACGCGTTATCAAAGAAAAAGAACGTCGGAGACTGTCCCGCTTGGTAAAGCAAAATCTGCTCGAGAGAGTGCCTCAGCTGACAGCCGAAACTCTCCGAGAGCGAAAACTCTCCGAATACAGTAAAAAGGCCCGCCAGAGAAAGAAAAAGCAAAAAAAAAATTGAAGATACATGTATTAAAAATGAAAGAGATCACCCTTTATATAAATTAGGATTTCATTAAGGTTAGACGTAAAATTATTTAGAAAAATTCATTTGAAATGTTTAAATCCATTTTTCTCAAAACTTAGATTTTTAAGGTTCATGCCCCATTTTCACAGAATCTACTGAACATAATGACTTATTATTTTTACGACATATTTGTGTTATATCTCTAAAGATTTTAACACGGGCATTTTTTAATTTTTTGAAAATTGGATTTTTTAGAAATTGAAATGTGCTAAAAAATGCTGTCTGAAAAGTGATATTCAGTTAAAAATTTCTATAAAATTAAAATTTTTAAATAAAAAGAAGTGAGCTGTTAAAGTTTGTATAACATATCAGACTAATCACCATAAAAATTTTGTGTTGATTGCTATTATAGTTATTGAGAAAAAAATCCTTGAATTTCGTGAATTTAACATAGAGGAGATAGGGCTTTCCCGGTCCCCTTAATGTTTTAGATTATGTGTTCTGCCAATCCTAGAACATATATCTGGTTGTGTTGCCAAAAAAGTGCAGCATTAACTGAATTGTGGCACGTGCTGTTTGATCTTGTCAAATGAAAAATAACTAACTTCTAAATGTTCAGAAGAGTTAGTTCACCGATTTTTAAAATTAAGTGATAGGGGTGACTTTAAATACTAAAGAATTTATGGTACAACTGATTATGTGCACTTAATTGGTAAGCTGTATGAAGACTTTCTGTCACACAAATTTCAGAAAAGATTGCTAATAAAACAAACTATACATAAAATAGGTACCTTCAATTAATATTTGTAGCGTTCCACATCTCTGTAATGGCAAATATTTTACATAATATCTATATTATACCAAAAAATGACAGACTAAAAAAAGCGCAAAATAGGAAGAAAAAAAAACTTTTTTTTTGGAAAATACATTTTCCACCTCTTTGAAAGTCTCGATACCGAATTTGGTTGCATTCCATTTATTCGATTAAGCCAGATGCCTCAAAAGAGGGAAAGTTGTTTTATAACCTCCCACTATTGTTTTATAACCACCCAAATAATTATTCTACTATACCGAAAACAATAATTAAAAGCATTTACAGAAGGTAAACAAAACAACTTGTTTCCTACATGAAAAGGATCGGCTTGTAAACAGAAATTGTTTTCAAAACTTGTTTCATATCAATGTTATTAATCTAGTTTATACATACGCAATTTGTCTACTCTACTCACACTCTTTTCAAGCGGAAGAAAATGGGTCACGATAGCAGGTTGGAAGAGCAACAGGTTAGCCACCAGATGGTTGTTCGTCGAGTTCGAATCGAACCAAAGACTGTCGTACACAAAGGGATGGTGTACGTTAAAGTGTTATGACCTTCAATTTCCTCACGTTGACGTGGTGTGAAAGTTCGGAGAGTGGTGTGCCAGTTCAGATGTTGCCTCGTCATCTGATCGTGGTTCAAAATTACTTGGCGTCCTCGGATCCATCCCTTCGGGTTCGATCTTGGACCTTAGCCATTGGTCCGTTGTGTTGCTCCAGTGTGACGTTAATTAAAATACCATAACATACCATCAAGCGAAAGAAAATGTTAAAATTAGAGCAAAAGTGCTGTTTTATATCCTTGAAAGTTCCGAGTTTATTAATTTTGACCGAAAGCATATTTTGTGAGGTAATTTTGAGCATTTTATTAACTTCAGTGGAAGATCAAATGCTTTTTCATTTCCGTTTTAGATCCCTCGACTCTCATCAAGTGAGTCGACCAATCGATCTGATGGAAACACGAATCACGTGATGCTCAGACGTTGCTATGTTACCAGATGGAGAAGAGAAAGCGAGCGAAAATTTAGCATTTACAAGTGCATCTGTGGACATGGTGTTAACCTCTCAAACCAATCGTAAGTAACATTTCTTTCTTATGTTCACAACTGACATTCCATATAAAGATTCAAGCTTTAACTGTTATCAACAATTGCATACATGCATTTGATAGACATTTGTATTCAAATCAACGAAAGCAGATTTTCAGTTACGAAGTAGAAAATATATTGCATACTAAAAGTAAGATCTCCAGTAAATCAAATTGAGTAGTTAATCTAAATATGCTTTATAAATGATAGATTTTAACGAAAATACATTTGAATGGAATGTCAACATAAATAGCTTTATAAAGGTTTGAAATTTGAAACATTCCGTTACAAAGGGGATTTAAGAAACTGCATAATTTTAGTACATGTAGTGAAACAGATTGAATTGTATACACATTAAATAGTCGTGTAAAACGGAATTCAAAACTAACTATATTGCTAATCATTAACACTATTGTTTTTACGCTCACAAAAGTTAACAAAAATAAAAGAAGTCTATCAATGGCATGCCATCTGTGTGAAATAAAATTTACAAAATCATAATCTAATAATTTATCTTAAGTTATAGAACAAACAATAGCGTCTAATTTTAAATTATGTCACCAGCTAAGCATCAGGAAATCTTTCTAAGGTCGAATTTATATGGAAAGATTATATATAAAAAGACCATAAAGAATCACAAAGTAATAAAATGATTTTCTATTGAATTGCAATATTGCAATTGGAGTTGGATTCCAACAATAAAAATTCTACCTAATAAAAGTTCTTCTAAGTGTAAGATAAAACACTTACACAAAATGCGTCAATTCTCAAGTGTTTCACCTGACAACCAAAACTGCTTAAGATTAACTACTTCCACTCGAATTGCCATTTAAAAACAATTTCAAACATTTAGCATTAGTGCATATTAGTTATTTTCTGCTTGATGTAAATATTTCGTTTAATTCTACAATATGAAAGTCAAGCGTAAAAGTTTTGATAAGAAGCCGTGAAACTAAACAAATAGAAAATAGAGTTAAATATAAACACTGAAGGAAGAATAGGTGAAAAGGGGAATTAGTTTCGTAGAATTATTAACGAAAGCAAGCCCTTTTGAGTTTTTATTGTTACATTTTGGATCACGGTAACATCCCTATAGCGACTGCTTCTCCATAGAAATTCTGCAATACTCGATATTATGTGCAATTGATCACTCTTTCATTTAACGTCTTTCGAATCAGTTTATAACATACTTTCGGAAAGAAACAAACCTTGTCGTTTTCCGTTCCTCTCTAAGAAGCAAGCTTTCGAGTGCCCACTAGGGATGTGACATCGATGTCGATGTTTTCAAAACATCGATGTTTTATAAAGAAACGCCTCGATTTATTTACCATCAAATTTTTAGAGCCGATGTTTGTTTAACATCAAAGTTTTTACACTGTCGATGGTTTTACGATGTCGATATTTTGTTTTTGAATGAAAAAAGTACCATTGTAAAAACTTTAAAAAGTAACCGTGCAACAAGTATTTGTCAGTGATGGCGACATCCGTCCCATCAGAAAGAGCTTTTTCCCTAACTGGTGGGACATTTAGTGAGAAAAGGAGTCTGCTTAATGGGGAGAAAGTTAACCAACTTCTTTTTTTACAAACTGTAAATAACATATATTGTATCATATAATAATTATAGGCCCCAATATCTTTTATTTGCAGGGCATAAAAAATAAGTTTATGTTCTCCCCCCAAAAGTTGATATAATTAATGATAACGAAGAATAATTATTTTTATGTACCTACCTTCGTATAATAATAGTTAGTAGCACCTATTTCAAATTGCTGTAAATATTATTTTCTTTTGAATTTAAAAAACAAGATTTGTTAATTGTTCTTAATAATTTTTTTGACTTTGTTTTAACAGTTAAAAAAAATCTTAGTTTAAATTAATAAACACAGCAGCTGACAAATTAAATCCCCCCCCCAGGTCTAACATTAATTGAAGAGGTTTTTAAACCAGTTTTAAAAAATGGGGGGGGGAGTTTAAATACATCGATGTTTAAAAACATCGATGGTTTTTGGGCGATGTATTATTAACATCGATGTTTTAATATTGAACACATCGATGTTTTGTTGTCGATTTCGCATCCCTAGTTCCCACCGCAAATGCTTAGAAAATGATATACTTAGATTATTTATGTAATTTTCATCTTGAATTTTTCCCAGAACCTAACTGTTTTGACAAATCGAGATCAATGTAAAATATTTAGAGACGGTTCTAAAATTACCCGTAAAATCATTGTTAGATATTAGGTAGGTAGTTAATTAACATCGCACTAGTGCGACACAGCGGGTTATTGGTGACGGTCTGGAATCAATCCTGAGTGCTGAGAATCAAAGTTCAACGACTCGCAATTTTGAACCACGGTCAGATGATGAGGTCACTCCTGAGTTGGTATCCCACTCTCCAAACTTCCACACTACACCAATGTGAGGACATTTGCGACATTGCTACGACAGATTTAACGTACACCATCCCCCGTGTACACAACGGTCTTTGGCTGGACCTAGTTTTGAACTAGCAACCCTCTGGGTTAGATATTAGAAGACATAATTATTCATTTTTTCAGCTCTAGTGCTTAGAGTCTAAGAGTAACCGAATAACTTAACTTAGGTATCCTGACACGTTCAAGACCTTTCTTTTAAATGTGGTATATAAACATTGTAATGATATTTTTATGTTTAGTGTTATTAAACTGTATCATTGGTCAAAAATATTTAAAATATATATTAATAATTATGTAAAAATGATAATTATGTATGAAATATTTAAGAAATTTTTCAAAATCTTCAAATGTGCTACATGAAAATCTATTAAACCTATTTGAAAAATGATGCTACCAAAATAAACTACGTGAATTTTTCTTGAGAATGAACTAGAATCAAAAGGATATTTAAATAAACAAAAATTTTACAAACGATCGAAAAATGAATATTAGATTTTTGATAGTTTTACAGACCCATTTCTTAAATAAATGGCCATAATTTAAAAAACGTTTCAACGCAGCATAAATATTCTAGTTCATTACATAGACAATATTATAAAAAACAAGTTCTCAAAGTTTTACGAGAATCCATCAGTGATTTTTTATGTTATAACATTTGAAGTGAGGAAATAATGTATAAAAATTAAGTTAGGGTAAAAAATAGTTTGAGGTGTATCGTTTGCTCTCCCTTGCTTTTACTGTTTATGTACACAACTTTGTTTTTCACTTCTCTTTAAAAAATGTTCAAAATATTTCCAAAATAGAAACCATTTATTACAATCGACAGCGCTTATAACCAGCGCGAAGGGACACCGATATTTGCTCGTTATAACCGAGTGTTCGTAAAAAAAGGATTCGTGAAAGAAACATAAAAATTAATACACACTTACTATATTATATATACATACTTACTTTATTTATTTTTATTTCTGTACAGTACAAAAGAGAAGTTCGTTAATTTGCTTTGAACTGTCTTATTGTCTCTTTCTTGTGCTATTGTTCTTCGGAGAAGACTCATGGCCCTAAAAACATCGTCATTTGCACCCCTGGCTTCGAAAAAAAGTTTCAAGTATTTCTGCGCACTCAAAAGCCATTGAGTATGTTGGGGCGGTTCAGCTTGAAATTCTTCACATTCGGCGTTAACATCGTTGTTTTCATTATTTTTTTCATCTGCTTTAGCTTGAATTTAAGCTGCAATATCCTCGGGAGTAGATATCTCGCAAGTGATAACATAGGCGTTCAACAGATGCATAGTTTTCAAATTCTTCTCTACTCATTTCCGAATTTTCCAAGTCGTCTACTTCTTCCTCAGTGATTTGCCCCTCTTGAGAAATGTCCAATCCAGCCTTACGGAAGCAATTGGTAATGCATGTTGATGTAACGTTTTACCGTGCATCGCTCATTAAACGTATCGCTTTGAGTAAGTTTACATTAGCATTTGAGGTTGTTCCTAGTTTTTCTCTTCAATCTAGAAACATCAAAATTAAGTGCTTACGAAAGTTTGATTTAAAACTTCTGATGACTCCTTGGTCCATAGGCTGGATAACACTTGTAGAATTCGGTGGTAAAAATTCAATCCTGAAGTTTGTAAGTTTTTTTGCCAGGATTCTCTCTCTCTCTCTCTCTCTCTCTCTCTCTCTCTCTCTCTCATGACTTATCACTAACTTTCGGTTGACTTCGGAATGTTAAAGGAATTTTATATTCTTAGGAAGAAAGGATTAGCTGAGCTGGAGAGATGGAAGTCAATAGAAATTTTATGAATCACAAAAATATTGCTCGCTATAACTGGGATTTGCTCGTTAAAAGCGAGTTATGCTCCTATAGACTTAACATTGTACCAACCAAGTATTTCCGATTTCCTCGTTGAATCCGGGTTCTCGTTAAATCAGGGCTCGTTATAAGTAAGTTGCACTGTATTTGAAAAACCTTTCTAAAATTATATTAGCAAAAAAATAAGTTTTAAATTTAAATTTCGACAGGTTTTTGGCCTTTTAATGGCCACTTCCAGTGTTTTCCATATCTACTACCGGTTTTTCTACCTTGATTAAAATCTTAATATCTCTGGAGAAAAATTAAATATATTTTGGAAATTGAAATAAATACATTTTTGGAACTTTTGGTCAAAAATGACATTTTTAACGTGTTCGGATACCTTAAGAGTCTGTTACCAAGTTAGTGAGACATTTTTAACACACGAGTTGTTACTGCTGAAGTCTAAGAAAATGTATGTTCAATTTACTACTCTTTTTGTTAAAATAACCATTCTTATAAGGACCTTTTGCTTATCCAATCATGCATGATTTTGTTGATTCCAATAGAGATGTTTTGTCTACATTCACTTTGATTCACTGGGGAACAGGAATTTCGTTGTCTTAGATCTGTGACTTGTTTTTGACTAACCTTTGGCCTTTGGATGCAAAAAAAAAACAGTTTTTGTCTATCACGTCAACTTTTTAAGCTACAGGATACCCTCTGTCTCAAAAATCATACAAAATGTGCATATAAAGGAAAAACCTACCAAATATACTGTTCACAAAGAATAATTTTATTCATACAAAGGCTATATATAGTTACTGCAAGTTAAATTGTGTTCATACAAATAGTAAAGTTTTTTTACCAAACTGTAAACATACATATTAAGTAAAAGATTTTCGCTTATAGCTTTTTTTGGAGTGTTTAATCTGTGGACATTCTCGCCTGATGCTCCAACAATAGTCAGCCATCATATGTACATCCCATCTACCTTGATACCGTGCCTTCATGACCTTCAAATCTTGGTGGAATCGCTCACCCTGCTCATCACTGACTGCACCAAGATTTTTTGGGAAGTTAGCAAGATAGCTATGTAAAAAATGCAATTTGATGCTCATGTTGCAACCAAGCATTTTGAAGCTCTCCAAGAGTTGCTGTACAATTTCGGTGTAATTATGAGCTCTTGTATTTCCAAGAAAGTCTTTGACAATGCTTTTGAATGCCAACCAAGCATTCTTTTGAAGTTCTGTAATTGTTCCGATGAAATATTCATCTTTAACGAGCTGCCGAATCTGTGGACCATCAAACACACCGGCCTTTATCTTTTCAAATGACAGGTTAGGAAATGCCGAAATGAGATTCTTGAAACAGTCTCCTTCAACTGACAAAGCTTTAACAAATTGCTTCATAAGACCCAGTTTTATATGCAGATGTGGAAATATTCTTTCTGTCGACAAGTGGCTGATGTAGAATGTTTGAATCACCAAGTTTCAGGTCAGATCTTGGCGGCCAATTCGACTGCACCCAATGCTTCTCACGAGTTCTACTGTCCCACATGCCCAAAAAACAGAGAAACTTGGTATATCCGCGAAGTAGACCATTTTAAGGTAAACACAGATGATCCATTGGTGCATGTGATATTGCAACAAATCAATGACTCTCTTTATGTCTTCATATTCTTCACACAAACAAACTTAATGGCCTATTGGGACTGAACCAAATAAATTTCCACTGTGGAGGAGGACATACTTCAAACTCCGCTTTGAGCTATAGATGAACATTCGTCAAATCATAGGTATACCTAATGGAAATTTATCACGTATTCCTTTGGTCCACATCCGTAAACTCTCGGCACACTGCTTACACACTTTTTGAGGGACCCATGATTTATCTTGATCACCAATTTTCACTTTAAATAAGCAAAATAGGCTTGCCTGACAAATGTACTGATGTTTATCCTTTGACTGTGAATGGTAAAACTGCCACTTACGACGCGAACTAGCAGAGGCAGACATAAAGAAAGGTTTCAGTTTATGTATAAATAAAAACTAAACACTGCTAACCTTGTATACAAACAAGAACTCGGACTCCACGTCGTAATGCGCTTCACTATATCAGAGCGACACACAACGTCTCACTGCAAGTATCTCAGGCGTAACTTAACTAGTCTAGACAAGTATGCACCTGTCGCTGGTCTCCTACGGCGCCAGTCGGAGAAGATTTTCAGCCAATAGGAGAGGAATATTGCTTCCAATGACCCAAGTTCGATCCCGTGGAGAGTGGTCACATGAAAAAATAGTGTAGAGAAAAAACTTGACGTGACAGAAGAAAACTAACTACAGTTTTGAAATCAGCATGCATATGTAACTCTAAAGCAGCTGAAAAATCGAAGTCAACAAAAATTTGTTCAAAATTGTTCCACTGTGTTATACAAACCCTGGTCGGTTAGGTTTTAAAGGGGCCATATTTGGTCATGCTGCGTCAATAATGATATATACACAAAATAAAGTTTTACCAATACAAAAGAGAGAGAAATACAACTGGCAGGTTGCTAGCGCAGCGGGCAATCCTACAAAGCCCCGACGGCTCCATACATAAACTGGATAGGATGCTGAGGTTTTATGGCCCAAGGTCATGCACATATTCTGCATTGCTCTTTAAGTTTGTATATTTCAAAATTTCTCAAGGAACAAATAAGCCGTTTTCCAGAGCGACGTTAATTACCATTACCATCCTCACCTAAATCAGAAACAAAAACAAGCCTTTTAATTGCAACTGAAATGCTTAAATTCTCGTAAAAAGTAATGGAACTAGAGGTTCATTACTTAGCTTATCTAAAATCGATTCATGCAGATAAATATATTTCTATTTTCTAGCTCTAAATGTATTTATTTATATATCTGTATGAATAAGGTGAACTACTACTAGATTTAGCATAAAAGAACTCAGTACGATAGAAATTGAAATCACATGAAATTGTTGAAGGTAGGAACATTTTAGCGAACGAAATGTACTTTGATTTTAGTTAACCATTTGAGCTCAGTTATTTTCAGATTAATAAATAATTTCTCTCTATATTAAAAAAAGTTTCCGCTGCAGAGTTGAAAATTCGCTTTTTTAGCTGATTCTAAGACGGTTTCCCAAGAAAGTTCGGATCAAAATTGTGCAGAGAACAAGATGAAGAAGGTTTTTTTTTTCCGATGCGGCTATTAGTTTAGGGTGTATCAAGTGTCAAAGTCGAAAAACAAAAGCAAAAGACAACAGTGTTCAACCGTGAGGCTTTTTTTTTTTTTTTTTTTTTTTTTGGAGTACCTCTGAACGTAAATTTTTGCACCATGCCGAGTTTTTTTAGAAATTTCACTTTGATTCCTGATATTTATTTGAAATTCGGAAAAAATCGGGACATTTTGGTTTTACAACTGTCATATCTATAGCTTATTACTATTAGTTTTTTAAATTTGAAAACATCCTAGGAAACCTTAGAATATATTTTTTCTTACGGTACAATTAGTTTTAAATTGGTTAGTAAATTAATTCAATGCGATCAAAAGCTAGTCATACCATTTTCGAGATATTAGGAAATTTTCGTTAGTTTTTGTTAAAACTGTCAAATCTAGAGCCGTTTTGCGATAGTCTTCGCGATTGTTAAAGAGATCAGATTCATGCTTTTTGATTTCCTGAGCGATGGATTCCAGTAAAGCAAAACAAATAAAAAGTTTTGACTGGCATTCTTCAGTGCTTGTTTCTATCTCAGCCCTCGTTAAAGACAGAATAAAAATTTCAACCGATTTTAAATCTGCGGAAATTTTTACAACAGATTGTCTGAACATGTGACTTATTGAAATAAATGATAAAAATTAATTCAAAATGTCTAAAAGCTAACAAAAAAAGCAAGAAACAATAAAATTACAGAAACGATACCAATTCAAAAGTAAGCCTCACTGATCCCGACAAGGTCGCGAAATTTTACTTTCGGCTGAAGACTGAAAATTTGTATGTTTTGCTCACTCGCGGTAGAAATTTCGCTTTTTTTTTTTTTTACTTTAACACGTAATGCACCCTAAACTATAATAACCGCATTAGAAAAAAATCCTTCTCCATCTTGTTCCCTGTATAATTTTGAACAAACAATGTTAATTTCGTAATTTTCCGATGCGTACTTCCTCAAGAAACTGTCTGAGAATCGAGCAAAAAAGCGAGTTAGAATTCAACAACCGCCTTTTTGACTTTCTGGGTCATGACGTAACAGCTAGTTTCTACGGCCAAATTAAAAAAATAATTGTACCATCAGAAAGAGTTCATTCCAAGGTTTCCTTTGATGTTTTCTAATTTAAAACTAATATTTAAGTTATAGTTGTGACAGTTTTTACAAAAAGTAACGAAATTTTCCCGATCTTTCCAGAATTTCAAAAAAATATTATCAAGAACTAAATTGAAATTTCAAAAAAAAACTCGGCCAGGTGTAAAAATTCACGTTTAGAGGTACTCCAAAAAAAAACTTAACGGCTGAAAACAGAAAATTCGTTCGTGTTTTGCTCACTCGTGGAAAGAATTTCGCTTTTTTAGACATTGACATTTAATGCAGCCTAAATTAACAACCTCATCAGAAAAATCTTCTCCATCTTGTTCCCTGTACTATTTTGAACAAACCATGTTAATTTCGTAATTTTCTGATCCGTACTTTCTCGGGAAACCGTCTGAGAATCAACCGAAAAAAGGGAGTTTTCAATCCTGCGGCGGCAGTAACTTCTTTTTAAGATAGAGAGAGATATGGAAGTATGGTTCCAGAAAAATGCAGCATTTCTTTCGTTGTTGTCATTTACCACTGAATTACTAATTGAATTGGTGTAGGTCAGGATCTGACAAGGAAAGTTAAAATTCTTGGCTACATCTTTTAAAACTTCGGTTTGCTTGGTATAGAGATCTCATATGCTTGTGTGTAGAGCACTCAATGGAGATTCGATAGTGGGAGAACAGATAATTTTTTCTAGTATTCATCGATTGTTTTTTATCTTTTCGTTGTTCTGTTTGTTCTTTTAGTATCGCTGTTCATATTTAGTGGTTTCTTGTCTACATAGTGTTCATGTTCCCAGCCTTAGGAAACAAAAAGCTATCTCTATTACGATTCAAAACCCTTCCATTAGGATACATTATGCTATTATGATCATTGTTCGATCATTGTATTACGGCAGGCCCGGGAATTTAGGATTAGATTTAAAAAACGTTTCGAGGAAATCAATATTCGACGGGGGTCCCAAAAGAAACCAGACAGAATTTATAAAATTTTAGTATTTTTTTTTACAAGTTCCCCCTTAATTTTTACAAGTCACCCTCAAAGTACTCCCCGTTTGCCTCAATACAATGATCAATAAATTTCTTCCACTTCTGGAAGCAGTTTGTAAACTCCGTCAAAGAGATGTTTCTCAAAGCTTGTGTCGTTTTTTGTTTAACCTCAATCCACAAAACGTTTTTTTAAGGTCATTTTTTATCATCAGGAACAAGAAATAGTCGCACTGAGCAAGATTGGGTGAAAAGAGAGCGTGGGGAAGATGTCATGCCGTTTTTGGTCAAAAGCTCCTTGACGTGCAAAGAGGCGTGTACAGGTGCGTTGTCATATGGGGAATCCACCACTCCCCATTTTGCCTTATTTCGGGCCATTTCTTTGAATGGTATCTCTTCTCATTTTCAATTCCTCACTCAAAATGCGCTGGCACCTCAAATCAATCCGAGAGTTCGTCTATGATTCTCCGTCGGTCTTCCATCACCAATTCGCAAATTTTCTCGATGCTTTTGTTCGTTTTTGAGTTTTAAGGACGACTTGACAGAGGTTGTTCTTCAATCGACGTTTCACCAGTTTTAAAACGGGCAAACCACTCAAAAACTTGCGTTCTCTTTATAACACCAGCTTTGTAAGCTGTCTGTATCATTTCAACTGTTTCAGTAGCAGATTTTCTCAACAGAAAATAAATTTTAATTGCACCGTGCAATTCCTGGGTGTCCGCCATCAGCAAAATCGATGATCGATTTAGAAAAAAATTCACTCAATTGCTCAAGGTCAACACCTGATGACGCCGCTTGGCAGACTGATAGTTGATATCCACTAACACGGCGACCACTAAGCGACAGAACCCCGTACTACATAAGCCCTACCCACCAGAGCATCTGTCCGGTTTCGTTTGGGTCCCCCATAGTACAATTTAACATTTCCTCTAAGAAATTTAATCGTGGTGTTGATCCAGCACAATGTTATTTATAATACCTATCTAAAAGATTCAGTGATCTAAGTCCTCTGAATTATTGAACAATTACAACCTTTTAAATAACTTTTCTGTAATTTGATAATATACATAGTGATATGTTTCTAATTGGACATTTAGAACAAGCTTGTTTGAGATTTCATAAAAAAGTGCGAAAGCTCTATCTACTGCAGTATTAAAACAAGTAAAGCCATTTAATAAGTTCAACCAACTAGAGAAAGAAGAGTAAAAAATAAACTAAAATTAACTCTTTCTCTCTCTCTCTCTCTCTCTCTCTCTCTCTCTCTCTCTTTGTCTCTCTTTCTCTTGAAACTTAAATCATACACTATCGCATTCACACAGAAATCCTTCTTATACTTGCAACTAGATTTATAAATAATACCGGATGACCATGCGTCTGCGGCAATTACAGATAAGATAGTATTTAATTTATCAAAACCGTCCCGCCCTAAGGCATACTGTGTAGTTTTGGGTTGTGAGCAACCCCGCACAGCACATGCGTTGCCGCCTATGTTTCTCAATATTGCAATACAATTACACTTATTATCCTGGGATGGGCTATGATAGATCTTCTAGTCTTATTTCAAGAAGTCGGTTGGCTAATATCTTAAGGCCTTGTCTTGACTTTTTACTCGTCCAAAGTAGTTTTCTTTCTACTTTTTTACTACTATAGATAAAAGAGTATGAGAAACTCAGGATAAAATATTCAAATTTAGTAAAAGCACAATCCAAAATCTTATTAATATTACTTCCAATAAAATTCCATTGTCGCAACTCAGGCAGGGAAAGAAAACCAAAGAATCTGCTTTCTGCCAATTTATAAATTTCAAATGGAAAGCAATGTTTATCAATTAGATCATCAAAATGAAAATGCACACTATCCACTGTTGGAGGACTGCAAATGTCAATCAAACTTGAAACCCAGTCTCACCTCTATATTCCGATAGTGTACTACTACTAAAACACCACCTACACTAGTACTTGCCATATCCTGAAATTTATTGTATTTATCATCATGGATATATAGTACTTGCCATATCCTGAAAGATATTGTATCTATCATCATGGATATCCAGTTAGTAATTTCGTCATTCAACCGGGTTTCTGTTAACAACAGTCTTCAGCCGAAGAGAATAGGTCACTTGTTTTGATATTAGACTCCAATATTTCATTTGAAATCAGATGGAAGCTTGTTCAGATAGTCTATCATATTCTTCATTTTCAAGAGAATTATTGTCAACTGGAAATTGATTGAATCGGTTATGTTATTTCCAATATGAATTTGACCTTGCTTTCAGAAAATTTGTATGTTGTAGGTCACCAGGCATAAATTTCACCAAGTAATCAATGTGCCTCCTTCAACTGTCAAATATTTCAATATAAAATGATGCTTGCAGTTAGGTTTGATTGAGTCTGGAGATTCAAAAAAATTGCACACATCAACTAATGTCGTGAATAATTGAATCTCGAAATGAAAAGTACAGATTATTGGTGGGGATATTTGTTACAGATCGTCATTTGTACTTTGTCGTTAACGATGACTTAGGAGTACTTGCTCTTTCCAAACTTCTCTTGATATCACTAAAAGTTTCCCTATCTGTAGAGTTCGGCGACTTTCTCCAATACCTCTCCCAAGCATATTTTCTAACTCATCCATCTTGATGTAGAAACTGACAAAATGCAGGCCAATCAGATGCAAAACACGTAATAGAGCGTCATTTCAATGCGATCCATAGCAACTTTCCCCCACTCAGGCTAAAAGAAGAATAGAAAAATGAGCTTTTCTCCACAAACACTGCTGTGGTTCTCGTCCTAAATTCGATTGCAGTTTTAGGAAAACTTGTTTTTATCGCTATCAATCATTCCAAGAATATTCTCAAGGATCCCACACATCCTGTCAAAATGTGAATCTACCGACATCAACTACATCCAGATGATGTTGAAAATATAGGTCTTCGTGAAGGCTGTCCAAGAGCAATTTGACAACAGCGGAGATACATGATGCAATAAACACATATGCTTCTAGTAGAGGGATCTATAAAATGTCATCAAAACCAGTCCCATTTGACTACGTTTTAGGGTGGCTGCTTTACATTCTGAGGAATATTAGCTAGATTCCAAAGGTCCTCGAACTATTCAGTTCAGTTACTAATTTGTTCATGATCAAATTTAGAATACATATAACTCTAATCCATACAACTGACTTACGCGAAAAAGAATCCCAAATTCCGTAAAAATAAACTAAAAGTGTTACTTTTCTTTGGCTTGTATTTTTTACTGATAAAAGCTTTCATGTTGTAAGGGAGTGTATATTTAACGTAGACAGAAAGTGTTGTTTGAATCCATATCACAAATAATTGCACAACTTTGTGTTTCTGTAGAATAGTTTCGTTTTGATTCATTATTTTCTTTTTTATCTTTTCATCGTACTGATTTCGCTCTGTTGTGAATACAACCACAATTTTATAAAACCCTTCAAAACTAACAGTAAGTATTTGTGGAATTTTTATGAAACAAGTACTGGCTAAAAAGAATCGTTTCATTTCAAATAGAAAAATTAGTATCGTTGACGATAGTGTTCAAACCGAATATATTGGACAAGTAATTCAAAACGATGTTTGAATGCTATTTTAAAGGACTTCTTGAAAATTCCTCACTGTTTTTTATGTGTCATGTATTTTAACAAATCTCTACTATTATAAAAGGAAGTGTTTGTTTGTTTGTCGCAAAATCCTGACGATTCTATGGCACTTACAGCAATGAGATTCGGCAAACAGGTAGTCCGAATTTTTTATAATTTTTGGGTAGCGGCGAATTTTAAATTTCATTCTAGAAGATTTTTAAATGAATTCAATGAAATTTAATCTTTATTGAATGTTACAGCATAGAAGAGATCATATAGTGTTCATTTATTGCTTTCATTTCAGTTTTGATTTTGATCGGAGGAATAATTTTTCAGCCAAACGATAAAAACAAACAATCTCTTACTGGAGTCAATTAGTTCTTTTTCTATATCCTAGACCGTTAAAGATAGAGTCAAAATTTCAGCGGATTCTAGATCCCTACCAAAAAATATGATTTTTTTTTATATAAAAAAACTTTTAACTTGAATATATCTTTTACATTTTCGCACGAGATTGTGACGTCACGGTAATTTTCCCTTTCCAAAGATAAACAAATTGCCTTTCGTTCCGTTCGCGTTAAAAATAAATAAAATAAAATAAAAATAAAAATAATAAACATATTACATTTTCTGTCCCTTTTCCGCGAATGAGAGCAAGAAATAAAAAAACCTATTGACTCGGATTGTTAAACTTTTTTTTGTAAAATCGGAATCGCTAAAGATAGATTAAAAATTTCAACGGATTTTAAATCTGCGGAAAATTTTACTTCAGATTGATACCTAAAAATATGATTTTATTTAAATAAATAATTTTTAAATTGAATATATCTTCACCGGATTTGAAATATGCGGAAAATTTAACACCAGATTAATACCTTACATCACGGCGTTGCCTGTGGTGTTGGTTTGCTAAGCAAACCAACACCACATGCACGGGCAACGCCGGGCTAGCCACGCAGTGGCTAGTATGATATATAATTTCTTAAAATATGTAAGTTCATTTTATCATTTGCATCTTAAATAGTTGGAACAAAAACTGTTTTTATTCATACAAAAAATTGTGTTATTTTTTGAGAAAATCAACTACTATTAACTTGCATGAATAAAATTTGCATTAGCTCATTTAAATAATTCAAAACATTTGGGGCCGATCAACCGGTATAGCGGTTACGGTGTTAGCCTCTTGATCGGAAGGTTCCTGGTTCGAATCCGGGTACGGGCATGGATGTTTGTAAGCGTATGATGTAGAGGCGGCTGGTACACCTTAAATCTGTCGTGGTCGAAAGTCCTCACGTTGGGTTGGTGTGGAAGTTTGGAGAGTGGGTTACCAGCTCAGGTGTTCCTTCTTCATCTGACCGTGGTTCAAAATTACGAGGTGTCGTTCTCGGATCATTCCCTTAAGGGACTGATCCCGGACCGTCGTCAATAGCCCATTGTGTTGCTCTAGTTACGACGTTAATTAAAATTACCATTACCATCCAAACTTTTGGTTCGCTATGTGTTCAGATTTTTAAAAATCTAATTACTAGTTACATATTTTTCAACATCTTTAACTAAAAATTTCATTTTTAAAATTCAGTATTTAGTTTCAGTCTCAGTTTTTTAACTAAAAATGTTCTTAAAATAATATTTTAAAAATGCTGGCATTTCTGAGGAAGAAATAAAATTTGTAAGTGGCATATAAGATTTTATTTTGGACAAGTTTCCTTAAAATGACCAAAAAATCCCTCTGATTCATCCATTTTAAAAAGAGGGCATTCATTTGTAAGTTTCCAAATATGTTTATTTTGTAGAAATGTATTGAGTCTTAAGTACAAATTGTACTGCTCTTCCATTAAGCAGTACAGAGTTTCGCCAATTCTGAGGAAAGCTCGTTTTTATTTATTCAGCTTCAAGGAAATTAATATCATACCTAAATTTTTTCCTATTCAGTTTATTTTCTTTAGAATGAAACACAATGAAAATGATAATAAATGGTTATCCACACGTGAAGTGTTAATTGAGAAAGTAGCCAAATCTGGATGAAGGGCAAGTACTTAGCTTTCCATATATTGATTTAATTTTCTAGTTATTATTCTCTTATTTATTACAAGTGATTCTATTAGCAGTGTTCTGTAGAATCACACCTGTCAAAAGAGAGTTGTATTGAAAGAGGAAGAATTCCGAACAGAAAAATTTATCTTGCACTATTTGAAATTAGCATTAATTAAATAACTTCATTTAAAACTATCATTTTATGTTTTGATAAAAAGAAATAATATACATTATTAATGAAAATTCACTTATTTGTATTCCAGAATGATAAAGAATTTTAAATGCCTTTTTCTTCTCCAAGTGCAAGATATTATCAGCACATGATTACTTACAGCGTTAAGTTAAGACTAATATATTTTGCAACAAAATATCAATTTTAAGTGACCATATTTTCCCCGATATTGAGAAATCCCATTAGAAATTGTAGTCTCTTATGTCATTTTGCACGGGCTTTATCATATATTTGATTATCTGAAAATTATCGGCTTGATATTTGATAGTGAAATGGTTGGTTGGGGTTTATGGCCTATATATGGTCAAACAACGTTTAGTAAATGGATATGCACACTGTACCGATAGGTCTCGCGTCACCACATCTGGAATTCAGATCACCCTCGACTCGGAAACAAGTTGTCAACACCTGCATTACCTTGGGCCCTCCGTGAGAAAAATGCAATCGAGCCACCCCAAAAGAACCCGGGATATAAAATCCAACCTCTTTATCTCCATCTGGCAAGCGGTTCACTTCAAACCTTTTTTTTTTTTTTTTTTTTTTTTTTTTTTTTTTAATGCACGTGTGAGTTTATTGGTGTCGAATTTTCAAAATCCCCCTTTTTGCACGTAAGGTCACTGGTGTCAACATAAGTGACTTGGTTTTTCTGACAAGACTTTTGAGGAGATGAAATTTAAAATTCGAGAGGATCCGACGTATCCTCCAAACTCTGATAAATACATGTATATTCGTGGATAGTTTAGTTGGATTTTTTGTAACTCTGGTTTTTATAAATATTTCCAGTGCTTTTAAATGCTAATATTTTAGTAACAAGTTCCGAAGTTATGCTAAATAATACCACAAAAATGCGTTGTTTCTTAGATAGCACCGAATTATTTTTAGAGTTCGTAGAAAATACTAAACTGTTAAAAGATCAACATCTTTTCTATTGAAATTACGTGTGCTTGAATATATTTGTAAAGTTTTTTTATGTTTATTTTTGTGATTTCTAATTTTGTTTGGTTAACTTACAAGGTTTTTATTGTGAAGGATATTTTGAAAGACACTGAATATTAGTAGATTGCTAAAATTCTTGAATGTATCTTTCATACATTTGTTTCTTTTGGAACTGAATATGTATATAGAGGTGGTATATATGGCGATACTTAATTTGAACTTAAGTAATGTATTGCGAGGATTATTCATTTTTTGTAATTGAATGAAATATTATGAAAAGTAGTGATTCGAGTGAAGAATTAATGCTTTTATTCGATTTTAGGTGAGTGAGAGAGAAATGAAATGGAATGAATGGTTTAACAACAATTGAAGGAAGCGAACTCCATTGTTTACCTGAATGGCGCTGAAGGAAATCCCAGATCGTTATCTTGGCATGATTATTCATTTTTTGATGAACTTTCATAACGACACTTCTGAGTTCAGTCATCCCCATCTCCGGAAATCGTTCAAAAATTCATACAAGTTTTTCATTTTAATGTATGGCATTCTGATCGTGACAGGGATTGTAGCCAACATTGTTCTTCTGCGGAGGCTTTTTATCCGTAGACCTTACACTATTCCAATGTACAAGTACTTGGCATTGAATGCGCTGAATGATATCCTGAAGTGTGCTATCGTGCTCCCTTTGGCATTATCGAGCACACTTTTCCAAAACTGGGTGTATGGCAGTTTCTTGTGCTATTTCTTCCCCATGCTGCAAGACATCCCTTTCCACGCCACCATGCTCACTTTCGTGCTCATTGCTTTCGATCGCTACCGCCAAACCCTGTATCCTCTGAAGCAGCCCTTCCCCCCTTTCCTAGGCATGGCGAGTGTGTGGATTGCCACTCTAGTCGCCGTCTTCCCCTACGCGGTATACACTCGCTATTTAGACCTCGAAGCGTACTTCGGTCTCCAGTTTAAAGGCACCGGCATCTGTGCAATCAACGTGGAGGACAACATCGAAGAATATATACGAGCGCTTTTCATCCTCATGTATGTTTTGCCCCTCGGACTGATCGCGTTTCTGCACATCAAAGCGTCGGAAGAGATCAAAGCGCGGAGAACAGCCTTCACGGTGTCCTTCGAAGCGGAGAAGCCAGTCACCTTGACCGTTGATCCTGTCATCAACAGTGAGGACAACAAGGACTGGAACCTCGAAAAGCAGATCCAATCCTTTCTGGCATCGGCTGTGACCACCTACGCAACGTGTCTGTTGCCGCTAAATCTGGTGCGTCTCCTGAAGCACGTCGTGTACGAAACGTACGAGAACACTTTCCACTTTGATATGTCCTTTGTTACAGTAGTCTGGCTCGCTTTCATTCCGACGGTCGCAACGCCGGCCATTTTTTTATATTGCCAAAAGTCAGGGGTACTTCATTCGAACATTAGTCGATATTTAAGACTGGGTAGGTCTTCTGACGTCTCGTTTTCAACGTACGACTTGCAGAAGCCCAAGGCAAGGGATTGATTGCATGCAATTTCTTTCTTTTCTAGATATTAGTCTCAGCATTATTGTTACATCAACATGAAAAGATGCTATTGAACAAAAAAAAATCCAATTCACATTGTTCATACGTTTTCTGTATCCGGAATAAAGTAATTTGTTTATTTCTGCATTGATTATGTTATGTTAACAAAAAGTGGGATCACCACCTGCGTTGAATGAACTCGCGAGAATTCAGATACGAGAAGACAAAACCATTGGAGCATTTTTAAAACACTATTACATACATTTAATTACATTCCTACCTAAGACAGAGTTAGAGATATTTCAGAAACATTACATCATAAGATGATTTTTAAAGATTCCTTTAAAAATATTTATATAATAAATCACAATTTAAATAGGGCCTACATTTGATTCAACAGGGTCTGTATTCGAATCCCAATCTGACCATGTTTGATTGAAATTCATTTTAAGCTGTTGGTCTCGGTCTAATTATCGCTAGATCAGCAAAACAATGCCAGACCGACAAACTCAACAAATTATTATTTAATTAGTTCTCTGTGCCAGGTGCATTTTAGTTCTTTAACATTTAATTTTAAGGAATTGGGGTTTTTTTGGTAAGTTTTACATGTGTGACCATGGAAAGAATTCGAATAAATTTCTAGTTATGTTACATTGATTTGTACTTGAATCTAAACAGCTTTCCATTTATTTGATCACTCATGTAGAAAAGGAATTTAACAAGACATTTTTCCTTTTGATTTTGGAAGTGGATAATTCATGAGAAATTATGGGAAATAATTTACTCTTTCCAATACACATTTTAAACGAATATAAACATTTATTTAATTCCGTTAGACTCAAAATATATTCATAAAGCTAATGGTAAGATTATATAATTATCATGTACTGTTAAATTATATAAATTAATAGGCTATATAAAAAAAAACCTTCCTTTTATTTCACATTTGAGCTATTTTTATCTGCGAAAAGATATTAAGTATAACATTATTCAATGACATTTCAACATTAAAAAGTTTGTTAAGTACTGACGTTTAAAAACTATTTCGTTGCCTGAAATAAATGGGATTGTAATGAGATTCAAATTTCCATCACGAGTTCTGAAAATCAAATGAAACAAGTTTCAATCCTATCAAGAAGTTATCAACTTAAACTCATTTGAATGTGTTGAAAATCTTCACGAATAAGTTTTCACTTGCGTAAAAAACAATTAAAATATTTTTTCTAGCAGTTAAATTCATATTTTTCTCGTATGTCTATGCAGGAAGTCTCATTAATATTTTTATATATAAAGTCAGAAAGGAACATATTAAACCCAATTTTGAATTTTGACGTGGCATTTTGAGAATCCTTTTCCTGCTAAAATGAACATATAGGAAGCTTATAACCAGTAAATGATTGAACTTTAAAACTGAACTTAAAATAGTTTCAGCTTCACTATATTTTGACCACTGAATTGTCAACATCCTCCTTATTATATACGATTTAAATTCAACTTAAGTAAATTAAGATATAATTAAATAATGCAATTCCTTTATTACTTAATACAGTTCCCAGAACAACTTTAGCAAATTCACATCTAAATGACAAAATTTTAAAAGTTCTGTCAAGTTTCTTTTAATTGTTAGTTAAATACACACAAAAAAGTTCTACTAATGTTTTTAAAAGAGACAACCAGGGAAAACCCACTCTAACTACGAATAACTACGAAGTTACGTAACTGCTAATGAAGTAGTATTCTCATTATATGTTTCAATACCCTCTCCGTGAAGCGATCGGATTCTATCCCAAATTGTTTGTACGATTTGAAAAGTACCCACAAAATTTAGAAGCTTCAAAACTGATTGACTATAAAACATTTTGTCACACGGCTAAATCTTTACATATCCCTTCGCTTAATTTCTTTCAAACCATTAATTTGATCATTTGCAAAGAGCATAAAATTGCCAGTAGCTACTATGAATTTTGAAAAGCTATCAAAAGTATTGCAAGTATCAAGTAAGCAAGGCTCGTGACTAGTAGTACATGATTTGATTTTACAGTTACGTATGTTTCGGATCAAATAGAGTAGAAAATAATTCTTTTTGTAATATTCTCAGAAAACATCGTTATATAGCCAAAATATCAGTTCATTTAATTTGGAATCAATTTCAAAATTTACTTTACTTCATTACTTTTTAAAAATAGTTAATATTCGAATTTTAATGCTCACGGAAAAGTTTAACTATCAAGAAATAAATTGGTGAATAAATCATTTAAAAAACTCAAATCACGCAAATATCGGACATTTTTAACTCATAACGTCCAACACTAAATTGTAATTTTCATGGTTGTACACGTTTGAATTATTATTTTAAATTAGCATTTTAACAATAAATATGAAATTAATCAGAAATTGCATATTACCTTCCATGCCAATTTTAAATCTAAAGTAAAAGTAAATCAAAATTAATTGCCTTGGGCAGTATTGTTTCTAAAAAACACTCAAAACATTTTTTTAGATAGAAAGAAAATATTTTTTACAATTCCTTCAAAAGCTTTTAAATACGCAGATTTTGCCCAGTACCGATTTCAAAAACCTCTCCAATACAAAGACAGTAGACTTCTTTATTTAGCAATGAAGCACTGTATTTGACGAGTTTTCTATTATTCTTTTAGAAACCACATGTAACAAAAGGAATTAAGTTAATCTAAGGTTTACACTCCTAAATTTTAGTTCATACCCTCTCGCAAAACTATTTGGTAATGATGTAGTATCCGGAGCATGTTTTGTCGCCAAGCAGTTTTTTCTCGCCAAATGAAGATGGCGGCCATCTTGGAAATTCGATTAGTTATATATGGAAGTGAAAACCAGGAATGCACAAATATATCTAAACAATAAAAAGTAAAGAAAAATGAACTGGATATTTAGCACTTTTCGAAATCAAGCCAACTTTCTGGCACCATTCAATCACTTTCAAGCTCACCGGATTCGCTAGATTCATCAAACATTTTTCCAAAAAAAATACTAGTTTAAACGTTTAGTCAAATCATCCACTGCCATGCCTGATCAAGGGTAAGTGAGCGGCTATTAAATCTATATAATCAAAACTATAATTAATTTAATTTGCAATTAAAAAACAAATAAAACCCAAATAAACATCTATAAAAATGTGCAACTTACTTGAAAATATATTGAAAATCCAACGGTACAACAAGCCCATAATGCAGACAGAGCAAAAAAAACAGTAAAATGGTAAAATCCGTTGCGAAGTAAAAAATGCCGTTTCAACGTTAACCAATGAAAATCATTCTCAAGAGCTAACCAATCATGGAACGCGATAAATCCAAATTTCGTAGCCATTCTAAACGAACTTCCCTACCTTCCTTCCTTTCTTCGAATGGAAGCAGACCCCTCCGTACCGAGTTACTGAAAACCCACAGCGGATTAGCCGAAGCTAGGGAAAGCCTCTAATGAGAAATTTTAGAAGTGGGCCTAGTGACACGCCGTCCGAAAAACCCTTATCTGCCCAGGATGAACACGATAGGGCGTGGACGTGGTCGACCCCGGAATGTGTGCGCTGAAGATATGTGGTCCGGCTCAATGATTTCAGTCAACCTTAGGTCCGTTTTGAGCCGGAAAAGTTTTCTTCATAGATTCGTGCCGAGGGGTGATCAGATACGCACACCCAGGCATCTCCTAGGAACCTATCGGCATTCCTGAGTAGCCCAACGGAACAGCAGGCTGCCCCAACATCCTGTTTATCCGGTACCGTGGGCAACCGATACCATCATCTATGGAGTCTTGCAGACCCTTGCCGTCCGCCAGATAGCCTTCTTTCGTTAGCGTACAGGTATTGGCCTAGGGCAGCCGGGGAGTGGTCCCGACACCGCTAGTTTCACTGTGGCACCTAAGGAGGTTCCTGTCACTACTTGATCGCAGGAACAGCGGCATCGCCCTGTACCAGTTCCTACGACCCAAACCGATAGCCTGCTGGCTAGAGCGGCTTCGCCACGTTAGAGACTGACATATTCCTCCTACACGGATAGACCCATGATCTTCGGAGTTATGGAGTCCCCTTGCAACTCCAGAAAGAGCCGCGGTCCGATTGGTGGGGGCCATCACTCTTCATTCCTTGGAACCAACACGCGTCCACTTAGGGACCCCAACCATTGTCTACGTAAACTGATAACAAGTTACTAACTGTTTATCAATTACTTGGTTCAGGATGCACACCGCCCCAAGTGCGCAGAGCCCTCCCCCGATCCTTTCGCCCGGATCTCGGGTCCTCGGCCCCTTCATCTTGCTATCATCCCTACGGACAGTCTTCCCGGACATTAAAAGCCACCACCAGCTATCCGTCTGGGTCGACCCACGACTACTTCCCCAACGGACAGTAGCGTGTACACCTCGGATGGGTGTATAATGCCTAAGCGGCATTGAAGAGAACCACCGGGCATCTACTAGGAGAGTGCCCCCTCCTCAGTAGCCCAGCAGGACAGCAGACTGTTCTCTCACCCTAATGTCCGGCCCGGGGGCGGTAGTACCGGGACCATCATCCACGGTGATATGTAGTCTTCTGCCGCCTACCAGATAGCCTAAATTCGTAAGCGTGCAGGTATTTGACTAGGGTAGGTCCGGAGAGCAATCTAAACCCTGATAAGACAGTCTCCAGCCATCCTAGTAACCGGGTGGCACCTCTGGGAGGTTCCTGCCGCTACTTGACCGGAAGGATAGCGGCCTGCCCCTACCCGCCGGGTCACTACTCCCGACGAGCCTTATTTCTGATGGAAGCATCAAGGTTATCATGTTTGGCGAGAAATCGCCGTTGCCCCGGATACGACATCTCCACTAACTATTTATCAGATATGCTAGTGGCACCTACTAAGTTTTACTGTTTTGGAATACTTTTTAAAAAAATGAAAATGCATCAACAAACAGTAAAACCTTAAAACTGTCCACGATTGAGAGAACCACTAACCCCCACCAAAGCAGTTCCCCTCATAAACTCCATCTCAGAAATTCAAAACATCACGAGAAAAAGTGATAGAGACTGCCCATTGACTACGAAGTCAATGGCGGTCTTAAGGCCTAGGGCCTCGGCGTTAAAGTTGTACCTAGGGCATATACTCTTATTTAATTATTATTAGTTTTTAAAATAAAATGCAAAGCTCTTGTAAAAGTATGGTATTTTTAAACAGATTCATTTTATTTAAAAAATACGGAATTGAAAAGATATTTTCACACTGCTATTCTCATATTAGCATAGTCAGAAGTTCAGAACAGTATGTTAATGATATAAAACAAGTGAATGCACAATGCACAAAAAAATTTTGAGTTCACAAATGACTCAATGACATTATTCAAGTTAATCACCCAACTTTTTCAATAGTAAACATAGCAGCGGATGTGAGACAAGCTTCTCTCATTATTGGCCGTAAATATGTTTTTAGCCTCTGAAGTGCGCTGAATGATCGTTCAGCACTTGGTACACCTATCGGTAACGTTAAGAATAATCGAAAAAGCATCTCGAGTTCACTGAAGGAATTGTAAATAACTTAAGACTGATTTAATCCACGCGCTCTTCATTCACTTTATCACCATCTCTGAAATACAAAGTCTTGAATGATATCAACTGTGTTACAAGTTCCGAAGTGAAATCTTCAGGAAACGTTTTTATGAGGTTATCACCATGAATATGAATATTCGCATTCGATAACTTTGATAACTTTTTTTTGGATGCAAGAACCCAAATGTCTCACACACAGTTTTAAAGCCGTCTAACCTTTCTTTAAGTTCTGATATCATTCGATCAAGGAAACGGTAGAACACTTCATATCTATAACGGGACTCTGCATCAACAGGTCGATTATTACTGCAAAGCTCACCGTCTAACTTTTTTGTCCTACGAATTTGTACAACCTTAAAATCAGTATTTTTTTTAATCCAAACCTATAAATACCCACTCTTTTGTAGAACTTTTTAAAATTTTAATAAACTACTCCTCAGAACAGCATCGACGGCTGACAAACTAGCCACCCAACTTTTTCTTGATAGTCTTTGAAGTTGGACTTTTCTGGAGTTTTTCTGCGACTGCTTATATCACATCAATATTCGTCGGTTCATAATCATCATCTGACTGTAGTCGAGCACAAACTCGTCGGATTTAGTCTCCACCTCTGATTTCATATCTCTGGAAAATGCCAAAAGCACTTGCATTAATAGAACTGGATTTTTCAGTCATAAAGTTTAATAAATGTCAACAGTGGTTGGAGTCACTGAAAAATGTGTACACTGGCTGAACATGATCATAAAAATTCTCAATTTCAATAGATTTATTACTCCGCGTTCTGCTGTTGCTTTCCGGTTTTCAGTGGCATGCACTAACACTAGGTTTAAATGGTCCGGATGATAACTGGGCACGACTACCTAGCTGCCCAGCTGCATAGGACCACATGATGCCCTCCCAACAATGCTCGCTGTGCGGTTAGGGCGCCATGCATGCTGCCCACATACATCAGTGGACCAAGAACTAGACACCGAGGAGTACCTGTTGAGGAAGCTTTCCCGTCTCTACTGGACGGCGCGCCACCTAATGACCCAACAGCCAAAGGTGGACATTGGCAAGCAAGCATGATACAAAACATGCACCATTCAAATTCATGAATAGAATTTAAGGTTTATATAATAAATGAAGCAATATAAAATGTATTAAAATTACGATTTTCTCACTCTAATTAGAAATAAGCTTTTTATCCACATACTAAAAAATAATCTTAGTTATCTGTTGCCAAATATGCCTCTGCGCTAATTTATTTAAGGTTTTCTTTTTTTTCCACTGTTGGAATCACATGTTTATGAATCAAAAAGAAAATTCACGCGAACGAATTAAAAATAAATTTCACAGAAAACTACCTGAAGAACAGTTTTTCTTCCATGGTGAAATGAGATTTAAAAACTGGGTTCAACTAAATGCAACCTATGAGACGGTTCTTAGAGCTAAGAAAGACTCAAGAAATTGGGAGGGAAAATTACGAACAAAAATTTTAAAAAAAATAAAGACCGGCTGGCAACAAATTAATTTTACCGTGTATTCAGAATCCAAATCGATTAAACGCTTTTTGGCAATGATAAAGCTTTATATAAGAAATATAAGAAATGTGCAGGGAGAATTCTGTCCCAATGGACTCGTTTAAAAAACGTCACGCCCATGATAATCATTTAAATGATTATGTTTAAATGTTCGTCGAGTTAGTAAGCTTTCATGATTAACTTCAACTATTTAGCTTTGATCTAATCCAAGTAAGTTTCAGTCATATGCGTTTTATTTCATAAGAAAATTCGATACCGAATGGTTGTGATGAAATTATCCCCTGAACATTCAACCAAGAATATTTCTTACCACAATCTTAGAAACTATATTAGTCGGGGAGCTGATGACGAATTTGGAGAAGGTATTTTAGACACTGTGAAATTGTAAAATAGTAGTATATCAATGGTAGTTGAATAGGGAATCGACTGTCGGGAAAGGCGTTTGGGGTTATTTCGCTACTGCGCAGCATGTGACATTTGCAAAAAATTAATCTCACCGAGTATCCTTTAGGTATTTGAAATTTATTTTAATCTCTTATTTTAGTATTTATAGAATCCAGAAATAAAAATCCCAGACTGTTTAGACGGTTTCAAAGTATTACCCGACTGCCCCGAACTTGTATTATAGTAAACGCAAAACATATTCTTTAGGCACTCTGAAATTTTTATAGCATGTTTATTAATTATTATCGAAAATATGTGCAAAAAGCCAGACGAACACGGCGGTTTAAATAACTACCAGATACAAATAAATATTTTACATGAATGCCACAAAAAAAGTCTTATTGGAAGATATCAGTACGAGAGAACGTTTATAGGCTGCGCCACCAGCTACCGGGGCCCTTTCTCGCTGAACTTCTTGAAAGCTGTAAACTTATATTTTCGACTTTATTTCTCCTCTTCATTACTCTCCGATGCTTCATTGTCTGTAAGCTCATCCTCAATATACGCCTCTCCGTCTTCATCTATATTTTGTTCGTTCTCAGAAAAAAAGGTTGATTTTCATTTGCGCTCAATAAATAATGAAATTTCATTGAATAAAAAATATCGATATTTACCTGTATTATTTTTTGTTTCAATTTCTACTTTTAAAGCATCTAAAACAGAAGGCGGCTTACAATCTCTTTCTAACCAGTAAAATTCATATTTCTCATCTTGCAAATTCCATCCATGCCCATTCCTTAATGGAGATATGCTACTTGGAAACCGTAAATGTGCATTTCGCCAAATGCTTGTTATGTATTGAGTGCGTAAGAGTTGTTGGTGTAACTCAGCTTTACACGGAGGTAAATTTGATGCATCGTAGTTATTCAAAAAGTTTTTGAACGGTTCATTAGCGTTATGAGCTTTATATGTTGAACAAAATTTATGGAATCTAGCATTTTTGAAGCCATAAATTTCACGGACAAATTTTTCCAATACCGAAAACGTTTCGTATCACAAACTTGACACATGGGCTGCTCCAAGATCGGTAAAAGCTTTTTGATAATCTCCGTTAGATTTTAATATGACTTCTTTCCTTTTTTGAAAAAAGAAGGGTTGTAATCGCAACCCGTAATGGACTGATGGTCGTAATTCAGTATATAATTGTGACATGTTAATAAACCTTTTTTTAGCTATGTTGCCATACTCCATGACAATTGTCAGACTGTAGATGATCCATATTACCGAGCATTATAATTAAAAAATCTGTATCGTAAGATTTAATTGGGACGCTAGTGACAAAATCATTATTAATTTTACACACATGATGTACAATTTTTGTGTCCGCTTCTTCGTGACCGTCACAAGACAATTCGTCATTTTTTGCCATAATTACCGTATCATTTTCAATCTGTAAGAGTAACACTGATCATAACTTAAATTACTGATTGTGTTACCAATAAATGGCGCCATTTCTGGTGTAGTCCAGTGGTCTATTAAATATCTTACGAGTACCTGCTTGAATTTAATTATTTTTATCTCTTTACTGAAATCTGTTGGACGTACTTGCATTGGACCGGTAATTTTAAAATCCATGCTGTTTACTTCATTCCGTAGTGCACGTTCGTAATTTTTAATCGATGAGAAAAAAATACTGGTCAAAAATTATGTCAACACGTAGAGCTTTGGTAGCTGTTAGAGTTTTCATAATTTTTTTGGAAACGTTGACGAATGTCGCTGGCATATCACGCATGGTATGTAAAAGATGGAAACCATCAACTATTACGATATCAAAATCTTTAGGTATGTTTCCAGGTTTGTGATTTGTTTCAAAAACTTCTACTATTGCTGACTTTTTGGTTTTGCAAATGGTCCCATAGAAATGGCATAAAGACATTGGAATCGGATAATTATTTAATATAATTAGATAACATAAAATCTTCTCAAAATCGACATTGTAATCCATTTATATACCCAGTATACTTCCAAACAAATCCCGTTGCATCCGTATTTCTTGTACATTATTACCACTTTTATTTCTTTTTTTACAGTTTCAGCAGAAATATTCATAATGCGTACTCTTGTAATTGGATTTTTCAAATCTCTCCCAATAAAAAATTTTCCACAATTTCTGAAGCTGCTTTTCTATTAGAAATATTGAAAAGCAAACTTTGGTTAATATTTGATCGAATAAATCCATAAACTTTGAAAATCAGCCAATAAAAGTTTTAAAAAAATTCGTATCTCTTTTGATATCATGCTCTTCCAAATCGGATGTTACGTCCTGTTTCTTTTGTAGACCGGTAGTTTCATATGTAAATGATATAACACTAAATCGGATTTCTTGGCTATTACACCAGCGTTGACGAGCTGATATGGAATTTGTAAAATTTATGACACAGACTAATCTCTTTGCAGCTTCAGCATTGGTTGTTTGTTCCAGAGTCAGATCGATTGGCTGTCTTGAAAAAGATTTATCAGTTCTCTGGATTCCGAAATATCCTTTTTCCATAGCTTCTGCAATTTCAGGATGAGTTTCTTCAATTTTCATAAAGTTGTCGTGATATTTAACCAACCAACGAGCATAATTCGGCTGGTTAAAAAAATAAATTAGACATTTTTGGCAAGTTGTATTTAAAAAGTGCAAAATCTCCTGTTCTGATACTACTGCTTAACATGTGATAATAGTTAATTAGGTATATATATGTCATATAAAATTGTGCTGTTTTTATAAATGATCCATTCAGAGAGGCTTCTCTATGTGTAAGATAAGAGGTCATAAGCTCCGACATATCTTGGTTTTCCAATACAGTCGTGAAAGACAATCTACCCTTATTAAATTGCAAAAGTTTCGAACGTAACTCGTCCCCAATTGTGAATCCTCCTTTTTCGAGAAATAATTTAAAGTTCATAATTTCTAAACCCAGTGCCATTAATGGGTGCAATCTTTTACATCTTTTGGAATGTTTGCCCGTGAGGAATAATTCAACAGATCCACTAGCTAACAACTCACAATCAACAGCAACATTCATTAATCCGCAACCACTAATAAATTTCCCAATAACTTTGAAATAAGCAAACATAAAAATTAACGCTCCTAAATGAATAAATAAATTGTCTTACAATGGTTCCTGTATTGATTAAATTTGCATCGCAACTTTGGCAATAGCTAAATCATATGTCACACTTATACTAGGTTCTCCAAGTTCTTGGGTAATTTTTTTACTTTCTTTCATCGTTTCAAGAATTACTTTCTTTAACGTCAGCTTTGTCACACGAAACATAAATTTTTAAGTCGAGAAAATCAGTTGCATTATTGTCTAAATTGGTTTTATCTAAAAAAAGGTCCTCTGGATGGATAAATTTCCAAATATTAGATTAGTTTAATACTATTATTAAATCAATTAAATCATCAATATATCTATAGGCAGAATTTATTTGAAGGTAAAATAATTATTATCACTATAATAATTAATTATTACTATGTATACAAAATTATATACATGTGCATATGTTAATACTTAAAATGTTAATAACACAACTACATTTTAAAAAACCTCAAAAAACAGTATAACAATGAACACAAAATAATTTTCAGCGTGGTCACATTTGCGTGAAAAAAAAAATTCTCCAAAATGCTTTGCAAGCAGCCTCAGCTGCACACTAAACTCGAGTCATGTGGTACCTCAGCAACCAATCACAGACCGGCGAGCCAGGGTCCAGGCAGCTGCCGGCATCCAGCCTATATTTATGTAATATTTTTAATTGCGTCGGGTTGTTATTTAAAACCGTCGTATTCGTCTGGCTTTTTGCACATATTTTCAATACTAATAAATAAACATGCTATAAATATTTCATAGTGCCTAAAGAATATTTTTTGTGTTTATTATAATAAAAGTTCGGGGGAGTCGGGTTATACTTTAAAACCGTCTAAACAGTCTGGGATTTTTATTTCTGGATTCTATAAATGCTAAAATAAGAGATTAAAATAAATTTCAAATACCTAAAGGATACTCGGTGATATTAATTTTTTGCAAATGTCACATGCTACGCATTAGCGAAATAACCCCAAACGACTTTCCGGACTGTCGATTCCCTATTCAACTATCATTCATATACTACTATTTTACAATTTCACAGTGTCTAAAATACCTTCCCCAAATTCGTCATCAGCTCTTGGACTATATGGGGACTTCAATTAAATCCCCCAAAACTTTGTTAAACAATACATTTGGAGGAGCCAATTATCTGCAGTAAATTGATGAAAACTTTTGTAATAAAACTGCACAATGAAATTGTGGGCCCCTTGTGTAATATTTATTGGTTAGATATATGGCCAAAATAGAAAAGATAAATCAATTATTTGTATTTTTTCTAATAATAATCAAATAACTTTACATTCAGCATTTAATTTCAAATTTTTGTACACTCATCAATCTCCTCTTGTAAATACTTATTGGGAGTGATCATTTTTCAGTCATAACTAGACTGGACATATCAGTCTGGAGCAGCTAATGCTGTAAGCAGCTTGTAATATGGGTACATAAAATTAAATTGCATAATAGAGAAAAAGAAATATGAAAAGTGGCTGGGAAGCATAGAATTAAAGTCAGCGATTCATATGTTAGTTCGCCTGCGAGCGCGTGACAGCTGCTCAATTGGTGAGCCTCCCAAGTGCTGACAACGACCGGAGGTGCTTAGCTTTTAAGTGATCCGGATAGGTTGCGTGTTCAAACTCCAGCACCGCAATTTGGTTGTCTTTTACTGCAAGAAATTATAAGACGCAGAGTAAAATAAATAAAGTTAAGTGAACTCAGATGGAATTTAAGGAGTAGACAATTTTGTTTTTGTGATATAATGAAGGGTCCTGTCGAGTCTCGTGCTCAACTTTACGAGTGAAGAGGACGCGATCCAGAAAAGGGAGAGAGCAAATTAATTTGCAGGGGTATGACGCTATTGGAATTGTTAAAATCCAAACGAAACACTCAGCAACGACGTTTGGGTCGTTGCGGTAAGTTATGAAGTTGTTGAAGACTAGGGGGCTCCGCCCTCTGCTCGCCTATTCTCGCCAAACCCAAATTGGTTTAGCAATCGACGTATCTGCAATAGGGTGGGCCGAAAAACACTTTTTTTCGAAATCGGTATTCTAATAGTGCGGAAAGGGTTCTCTCTAGGTTCAATAAACACGGTGTAAAATATTTTTTTGATTGGATAATATCTTCTGCCTCCGCATCGCACTTCGATTTTGGAAATTTGGAAAAAATTGGCAATTTTTACTCAGCGTTTTAAATAAAATAAAAAATTTCAATATTGCTTTTCCAAAAGTGCGGAAGAAGTGCCCACTGGGTTAAATAAGAAAGGTGTAAAATATCTTTTCGATCGAATAATATCTTCTGTTTCCCTATCGCAATTGAAATTTGCAGCTTTTGAAGAAAATTGCACTTTTTTATGTGTTATAGAAATAAATCAAATACGAAAAATAGATTAGTTCAAACACTGTTTATTGTTGTATTGTATTGTACATTTGATTATATTGCCTGAAAAGCATTCAATAATAGCTGAGTCGCATGCTGACCAGTCAATCAATTCCGTATAGTCAGCAGCTTCAAAATTCAGTTTTGGTGGGAGAAATACACGTACTGACTTTTCATTGGAATGACTCTCTAGGCTTAATTATACGTCGCGCAGCAAGTTTTCTGATGTGCGGTCTTTCATTCTTCAACATACACAGCAAGATATTCTCAGGATGAGCAAAGAACGAATTTCATCAAATTACTCCATCAACGACGTCCTTGAGGTCTTGAGATAAATACCTGGATCTAGAAATAGTATTCCAATCATGCTTAGTTCCATCTTTCAGCGAGTGTTTAGACTTTATATTAAACCAGTTTGGAGTGTAAACTTTCATAAACTCAGCAATTTGTTTCAACTTCAAAGAAGGATCTGGAGAACTAACATATAATCTTAGAACTCTGTTCGCTGTTGTTAGCCAGCGTGAAGGTGATAATGGACCAAAATCTAGCCAGTTCATCAGAACAATTACCCAATCGCACCGCTTGAAATATTTCTAGTAAGTACATTTGATCCTAGCTTAAGTCACGCCTATCAGTTGTTGGTAACTCGCCGTCAATAACTTCGAAAGTTGTCACTGGCAAAGTTTCACATGTAAGAAGCGCCTTCCCAATATTACCAAATATGATTTTTGACCATTTGTTGGCCCATCCAACGTTTCAAACAGATGCCTCAGAGTTAGTTCATTAAAATTCAGGAGACATATTACCCAATGCAGAAGTTTACCAAGTTTCAATTCCAAACACCGAATTTCCATTCGGTATTAACAGATGTGCAGTCACAGCCAATTGCCAGACTGTGAAAGATCTATTGTGATCCCTTCAAAATATCTGATAATAGTCCAGTCATAATCAGTTTTTCAGTGCTAAATGATGGACTCGAATGAGTTATGTAACGTGAACCCGATTCTTCAATAAGAGATAAAAGTTCCTCTTTTGCTTTTCTCGTGTATATTTTAGTATCTATTCTCTCCTCTATCAATGTAGAAACTTTACAAACATCGAAATACAGCCCCTTCAACGGTAATGCCTGAGCTTCACTTTAAAGCTTGAAATTTTAAATACTTTCTAACTTTAGCTTTTTCCAGTCACAGCTAGTTTTTGTCAACCATCAAATTTGAGTGGTCGCTAGTTATCAGACCGACATCGTGAAGAACACTTAAAGTAATTGCAGCCACAGCCCGGTCCGAGACTCCAAACCTGTCGGCAACCACATCAATTGAAGGGAGGCCATGTCGCATTTGTGATGATTTAGATACAAAAGGAGTTAATTGTTTGAACTTAAGATCAGTAAGAGAGATTAAACGGTTCGATGTCGATAGTTTGTAACTGTCCAGATTTAAATCTACTTCAGATATATCTGGGGAGGAATGTGAATTGTGAACACACCTCCCCTCCTTTCACTTCCTGTCAGATACAAGCAGCATAAAAAGACAAGAAATAGGGAATTTTTCTTCAAAAATAGCAAAATTTCAATTGCGATGCAGGTACAGAAGATACTATTCGAACCAAAAAATATTTTAGACCTTTTTTATTGAACCCAGTGGGCACCTCTTCCATACTATTAGAATAGCAATATTGAAAAATAATTATATTTCCTACGCCAAGTAGAAATTGCTAATTTTTACCCAAATCTCCAAAATCCAAGTGCGATGCGGGAGCAGAAGATATTATCCAATCAAAAAAATATTTTACATCGTGTTTATTAAACCCAGAGAGAACCCTTTCCGTACTATTAGAATAGCGATTTCGAAAAAAGTGTTTTTCGGCCCACCCTAATCTGCAACCAACTACATAGTATATTCGATATAAAAACTACATAAGTCTATACTTCATTAATTTTCAATGATTCAAATGAAGAACTGCTACCTTGATTGATGACACTGACACTATTACAATTCTATAGGGGTTGAACCCCTTCGTTAGCTGATTTATTTCTATGAAATCTTGACTCTAAATAGTTCTGAGTATTCTATTCAAGCTTACACTGACGATCTGGTTTTTTGCGTTCAACTTCACAAAATAATAACAATTTTTATCTAAAGCTTAAAAGTTTAAAAAGTAACTCATTCATCATTGTTATAAAAGGCTCCCAAGTATTTAAATTAAACAAAGAAACTATTAAATGAAATTAAATATCCAGGCATAACTATAAAAAATAGAATTTTTTGGTCACCACATATCTCGAGAAATATCGTGAATTGCATTAGTGTTATCCGGAGCTAGCTGGAGGCATCTCAAAATCTGGCATCAAACTGTCGTTGAAAAAGATATCTCCTGCGCTTTTGTTGGGAACCTTACCAAAAAACAAACAAGCTAGTAAACTAAACTCCTACTAATATTATAAAAGGAAGTGTTTGTCTGTCTGTCTGTTCGTTTCCTGCACTCAAAGTCCTAACAAATGCATGGCACTTACAGTAATTGAATTTGGCACACAGGTAGTCTGAATTTTTTTCAATATTTGGGTCGCGTCGAATTTTAAAATTTAATCTAGAACATTTTTAAATGAATTTCATGAAATTTAGTTGTTATTGAATGCAACGGCATAGAAGATCACAGATTCTAAATTTAGTTTTTCGTTTCCGTTTTCATTTTGCGCGGCGGAATGATTTTCCAGCAGACGATAAAAAACAAATAAACTTTAAACTGGAGTTATTTAGTTCTTTTTTCTATCTTCTAGACAGAGTAAAAATTTCAACGGATTTGAAATTTGAGTAAATTTCTCATTAGATCGATACCTAAAAATATGTTTTTCTTCAAATAAATAAAATTTTTAAATTGAATATCTTTTATATTTTTGCTAGAGATTGTGACGTCACGTAAACATTCGCGTTCAAAAATAAACAGATTACATTTCCTGCCCTCTTACGATTTCAGCGAAAGAAGCCAAAAAAAGTAATATACATTTCGACTGGCATTGTTTAGCTCTTTTTTTAAAAAATCGGGATCGTTAATAATAGATTAAAAATTTCAACTGATTTGAAATCTGCGGAAAATTTGACACCAGATAGATACTTTATACGTTTGATTTTCTTTTAACAAATAATTTTTCAGTTAAATATTTATATTTTCGCAAGATATTGTGACGTCACGCCAAATTCTCATTTGCTTTGCGAAACAAATCAACACCACAGGCAACTCCGTTATGGCTGTTATCCAATTTGCGAAGTACACCATAGTTCATAATATTCATAATTTGGTTTGCAAGATAATAGCAAACCAACAAGGGAAACGACATGATGGCTGTTATCCAATAGGTTACGAATAGGGAATTTTAACAAACAAAAATGGGAAACCACCGGGGGTTAACGAGCAGTGGTCAAATCTGACCCCACAAAAAAAGAACATGAAAAGAATACAGTGGGTAGTGTATTATATTTGAAACATTTAATCCCTTTATCTTTTCCCGCAGTTAAAGCAGCGTACATTAATATTTGGTATACGGATCCTGAATTTATCGCTAAATAGCAGAATTACCGGGGGGGGGGATTGATTAATTGTAGATTTAAAAAGTAACCAGAGAATAATCAATTTTTTCTTTCGTAAAATAATTCCATTAAAGTGTATAAAATAATACTGGTAAACAATGAAAAAATTATTTGTGTCTTTTATGTGATTTCAAAGTAATTTTGAATGCAGAACTCAAAAAGTAAGCCATTTTTCTCCACCAAGTCAAGTTTTTCACAATAGGGAAAATATTATTTGAAATCATACACTTTTTATTTAAAGTTTTTGAAGTACAAATATATTCTTATCTATCTATTATGAGGATAATTTGACTTTTTACATAATATTTATTTATACAATTTAGAGAATACAAATAATTTAATTGATAAGCCGATGCATGTAGTTATTAGTGGTATCAAAGTGCACCCGTTGTAGTGCAACAAGCGGCAACCTATTGTTCAGCATCAAGCGTGTCTGGACATGAACAATCAGTTTTATTGATGAAAAGGGGGGGGAGGAACCTTTTCACTATCATCCAAGCAGTCAACTTATGCGAATAAAATTATTCATAGAAAAGATTATTTACATTAATTAATTAAAAATTGTGAACTTGCTATCGAGTGTAGTGTTTGGTTTTTATGCTGAATGATGGCTTCTAGAGATTGTGCATAGAGTCCATATTCCTTTTGTTATATATAATGGAAAGTTTGTTATGCTGAGCATAAATTAGGACACTTTATAAGGCTTACCACGCCTATATGGGTTGCGAAACTAGGTGTTCATAATAAACAGTGGGCTCCGCATAAAGTCTGCTCTATTTGTGTTGAAGAACTTAGCAGTGAACAAAAGGAAAAGAAAGCTCTTGTTTTTGATTTGAAGGGAATTAAAAAAACGCAGTAAACTTTTTTAATGATCATGCAAAGTACGTGGCCATAACTAAAAGAGTAATAACAAATCTTCCAATCATAACCTTTAGTCGTCACTAATAGCCTGTTGTGTTGCCTCCAGTGCGACATAAGTTTAACTACCTTCTTAATTTTAGTCTGCCGTAAGACCTGTTGTTATAATAAAAATCACACACTAGTCCAAAATTAGTCCCAAAAGTGCGTGTTTTGGAATCCATTCAAGTCCATTCCAGTTTTGTCTTTAGTAATATCTATTTATTGAAAATGACAGGACAATAACAAGAAACAAAGAAAATTGGTAGATCCTTTCCAGTGTAGTCTTCTTTTTAACCACGTCCCAAATCACTCTGATCGAATTCCCCATCGGGTAAGGAAGATACGCGTTTTCAATTCCCTTTCATAAGGATTATTAAAAATTTGTGGCTAAGTTGCCACACCTGTGGCGTATGGATCTGATGTCCCAATCCCTACAAATATGGATTACTCAGTTTACGAGATTTCTGAAAGTGATGAAGACATTCCCAAGCATTCAATTATGAGTCACAATTCTCAATTTCAAGCAAACTAAATGATTTTGTAAGAGCTCTTGTGTTTCCTAAAGATGCGGCAGAACTTTTGGGTTCTTGATTGAAGTCTAACAACTCTAACAGCTTATTACATCCTGATATAACTTTTTTATGGTATAGGCATAGGGAAAAGGACTTGATTCAATATTTCTCCAAATATGGTTCTTTGGTATACTATAATGAGCTGGAGTAGAAACTGAAAACAGAGCAGAGGACAGGAGACTGTTTCGAGATTCCTCAAAATGCAGTCTTAATTAAGTTTCATTGCATGACGGCATACATCCACGACTATTGCTCATTCTGTTCTTTTGAAATAAACGTACGCTAATTTGGCTAGTTTTGGTGACCTGAAAGTTCTGTGTATGGGACAGGTTATACAAAGTATCAATGTTTTTTCTGGGAGTGGGATGCCTAGAAAAGGTTTGACACTGGGTTCAGAAGGAATGGCAGGCGGATCGAAAAATCCTCTTTTTATTCCCATCCTGCAATCGGAAAAAGCACACAAAAATCTGATCACAATTTTCGCACATACGAGAAAAGGGATTCTGGATCTTTCACACAATATGTTGAAATTTTCACTAAAGGTCACGCAGGTAGAATGCTTTTTTCCTAGTCTGTTCTCGATTCTCAAATTCTTTTGACTTTAAATCTTAATTTCATCAAAACAAAGAACACTTTTGATGAAATGCTGAAAAATATTTTTTTTAAATGTCTGAATTGATAAAATGTTAAATTTTTAACTAAGTAATAGAACAAAATGCTAAGTAATTAAAATATCAAAATAATTTGCCTTTGATTAATAAATTTTATGTAATATTTTACAAAAATTTTGACTTTTCAAAAATAATACATTGCAGTGACAGTAGTACTATATGGGGCAGACTTTAATATTGGATGAAAGGTTCTAGGTTGAAAGTTAAGGTCTTCAAGTGGTATTCACTGCAGACAATCGCTATCAACCTACACACTTCTTGATCATTAATTGTTCTCGAGTGACCAACATTGCTTGAGCTTCAATACTTTTAAAGCTAGTATGAAACACTGAATTGGAGTTGTTTGAAACTTTGGCCGATTCATCGTCTGATTATCAATCGGTCTTTTAGATCATTGTCATATTCGTGCGACATTCAAGACTTCGCATATCAGCATTGGCGTCTTATAGAAAACGTGACCAAAAATTCGATACGATATTGAAAGAGGGGATAATTTATGAACGGGATATTCATAACCTTATTTGAGCAGAGTTCGAAGCGATCAGGAACGACAGAGAGCTTAGATTTCATTTAAGGAGGTGAGCTGTGAGTGGGGCTAGAGGTTTTACCTGGATAGAAAGGAGTTGCCAAGGACACTGGGGTGTTGGCATGATGGGGTGATTACTTACTGTTGGGTGATTCAGAGATAGACCAGCATACAAATGTCGTGCTACAAAACGCTGTTTTAGACGCATGAAAACCATAGAAGTGAGAAAAATTATATATTTTATGCAAGATGTTAAGAAATTTATACTGTTTCCTTTTTAGAAATGTTTTTCATAAAATATATTCATTGTGTTCTTCAAAACCGCTTGTATGAAAAAATGTGACATGATAAAATATTTGAAAAATATTATCATGTCACATTACTCTATTTCAAATAATTTTGAAAACCTGTAGTTTTTAACAGCGTTTCGATTTTATTTCTATATAACTCATATTCATCTATCTAACTCATTTCAAATCAATCGCCTCTTCATTTGATGTTCGATCTGAATATAAAATCTTTAATCAATATTCTGTTTCACGAAAGGTGTGACTAAAGCTTTATTATTTTTCCACTAGAGGGAAGCACTGCTTAAAAGTCTGAAGTTAAGGGTCTAATGGAGTGTAACAATGCGAACACAGTTTCACTATTACTACGTCCCTTTTGACAATACCCCCAATGGACCCGGTCAGCTCAGATGACGTACGTTCAGGAAACGTAACCACCGTAAACAATGATAGATGATGTCCCCATCTAACGTTGAATTATTGAAGCTATATTGCGCGGATCTGAAGTGGATGGTGTGAAAGGTCGAACGCGTTTCGTCCTTACGGGAGAGAAGAAACGGACCTTGATGGCGTAAGAAATCTCGTTTCACTAAGGGTTAAAACTATGAGGCAGATATATTCTTGTCTCCGCGTGAGTGTCAGCAAACACTAGTTAAGCAACGAATATAGTTTGGAGGAAAATTTTAAATATGGTACACAAATTATATTCCCTTTTTACTAAACGTGTATGAGTCATTGGGAATCATTGCTGCCCCAGAGGGGAGTTTTAGGGTTAAACAGGAGTCAAAAGAAGGTAATTTAGAGAAAAACGACTTTGGAAGAAAAAACAAATAGTGTGGGGTAGGTGTGCCGTCGTCCTTTTCTTTTACTATTATGCAGTGATGTAGTCGAGAAATGGAGTGCTCCCTTGAGGCCCCAGGAAACTTATTTTTGGTTCATTGTTCATCTGGGCGCTTGCGCTGAGGAAGTATCAAGAAAATACTTTGTGCCCATTATATGTTTAGTTTTTGGTGCCTTTTTGGAATGTCTGTACACCACCTACACACAGCGATTGATTTTGGAAACCCATTTAACCAGAAATTGGGACGACAAATCCTCGCCCTTCTTTGAAGCCTGTGAGGAAATGGAAGTTATGTCAAACTGGTGCCGCTCGTAGTGTCCAGCCTGGTCCGGTCAGTGTCCCCCAGCGTCTCGCACTTCCCATGTTTTTCTTTTAACAGTATCATTGTAAAAAAACTTGTTCCTCAGGTGAATGAAACACGATACTTCTCAGTAGACAAATGAAACAACAGACATAAGTGGTATTCAGCAAATGTCATTTTGTGTAAGGTGTTTCGAAAATGGTACTGTAAAAGAAGAGTTTTTACAATTTCTACCTAGTCACTGATGTAGCAGGTCTTGAGAAGGTAATCCTGAAAGAAAGATCTGATTTGGACCTCAATGCACAAAATCTTGTTGGGCAAGGTTATGATGGTACTAGTTCAATGAGTGATGTATATAAAGGTGCTCAAGCTATAATTTCAATAAAGTTTTCTAAAGCCCTATATGTTCACTGCAGTGCTCACTCTTTAAACCTCGATATTTCCTCGAACCTCGAAACCTCGATAATGGTTGGGAAATTTCATCTATAAGAAATTGTGTGGGATCCATTGAAAAAGCTTACAACTTTTTCAACTATCTCAAGAGACAAATGGCCTTAGAAGTTGAAATTGAAGCTTTGGTATCTAGTTCACAAACTTAAAAGACTGCGCGCAATACGTTGGATTGATCGGCATGACGCAGTTAACACATTTTTAGAGCTCATTGAGCCTGTATTAAGTGCACTTAGCACCATTTCAACATGGGGTACAGACCGAACTGCTACTGAAACACAACTTCTTTCGCGTGCCGTATGCCGATGTGAGTTACTGATTAGTCTTCTGGTTCTGGATTCTGTTTTTCAAATGTCCATTCCCTTGAACATATATTATCAGACTGTGAATCTATGTCTCGGTTTGGCTGTTTCATCTGCCATGAATGTCACTCATTGCTGAAAATAAGAGATGATGCTGAAATTTCTTTCTCAAAAGTTTATCAAGTACTTGAAGACATTCGCCTTAAACTGGCTGTGTCTATTACTACACCGAGGGTAGTTGGCAGACAAACGAACAGAGTAAATATTCCTTCCGATAAGCCTGAAGACTAGTATAGACGATCAGTTTTCAAACCCTTTTTGGATTAATTCATAGCCTCCCTAAATAAAAAATTGTGCAAACTGAATAATGTACTGTGACCATTTCAGACATTGTTATACCCAAAGGTAATAAAGTACTACAGGCGATGATTTTTACATGCTTTCATCAAATATTTATGGTGAGCTAGTCTTATGGTTTCAAACCTTGAAATCGTTAGATAAAGATCCAAAATGTGCAATTGAAGCTATTACTCTATGCAACAAACAACTATTTTCTGTTGTGTATGAATTATTGCACATCATGGTGATTCTTCCGGTCACAACTTGCACTCCCAAAAGTTCATTTTGGACTTTAAATTGCTGAAAATTTATTTAAGGCATGGGAAGACTTGACGGGCTTGCTTGGATGTGCTTTCATAAAAAATGACTCACCCACGATCGTAATCGCACAATTTATGTCGCAGAACAAAACAGAAGGTAGCAATCAGTACGGATAAATGTTTTCTACAAATATAAATATTTAGAATTTGTCTAAAGGGCCGTCGTTATATTAAATTGGGTACTTGCTCCGATAATTTTAATAAGAACCCCCATCTTTTTTCATAAATTTGTTTCTTCACACAATTTCAGACGGAAATAATAAAAGTTCGTCCATTTTATGGGATTTTTCACCAATTTGTAAATGTTTGAAAATTAGATCTCCTATTTTTAAATTGGTGTTTCACGTTTTTTGTTACATGGAAATTGTTTTTTTCCTCCTTTGCTACCCAAACACAATCTATAAATATTTTAACTATGAAACTAAATTTTACTATATTTTATTAATGATGAAATTAATTTTCATAAAAATTATGAATAGAAACAGTTAAATTTTGACTCCATGCGATTCAACTGTTACTGAAACATCGGAATTCCAAATTTTTCAGCTCATTACGTGCATAATTAGTAGCTCAGTGAGACTGTTTGCAAAAATCGATGACTATTATCGTTATTGGGGATTGTTCACAAAGTGAAAACAGAAATTTCTGACAACAGATCTTGGGATTCAGTCAGAATGGATTCTGACTTTGTCACCAGCTTAATGGACTCCATGTCTCGGCGCCTGCAACAGGTCATTGACTACGACAGCCACTACACATCATATTAATATTTATGATGTGATTGTATGATGTTATTAAATGATTTATTATAAAGCTTAAGTATTAAGGGTATCTTATCACGTTTTGCTGTGTATAATTGAACTTCATAATTCAGATATTTCTAAAACATAATTAACAACCTATACTTATACTACTGAGGTTAAGATTATTACAATCCATTTTTTTTTTTGACGACTGCACATTTGTCAAAACATTTCAGTACACGATGAAGTTCTTGATGACCTGGCAAAGAAGCCAAGAAAAATTAAACTTAGACTAAAATTATGGCCATTTTACTCATATGGTTTATACTGTTTGCATTTATGTTTAGCGGCTATATTTTTGACATTCCTATCCTCTTCCATACTTTGCAAAATATTTATTCAGTGCAATTCAAAGTTTATTATGTTAGTTTAATATAGTTACACATGTTTCAGAAGAATAAAGTAAGTTTAAGTTTGAGTCACCTATGCACACACGGGAAATTAAAAAAAGTAGTAAATTTTATAAATTAATTAATGTTTGATTAATAAAACAAGGGCACCAGGCGCCTACCCTATTAAGTTTGGTGGCTTTGCCATTTTCACCCTTACATATAGTTCAAATCAGTGTGCATTTAAATTTTAATATAGGTACAGATTTTACATTCTTTTAACTGTAACATGATGTGCTATTTTATTCGAAATAAATATTTATTATTAAATATATTTTTTAATTACCTAAAATTCAATTCTTCAAGCATTTCCAATATGAGAAATCAAAAAAATAAAACCTTTTTTGATAAAAACATGAAAATTACACCTCATTCTTGTTTTAAAATTTCTCCAAATGTAGCGTGCTACGCTGGATGCGCCCATATACACTAGTGTTTGTGAAAATTGCAACACAATGAAAGAATCATCAGAAATAAGTGAAATTTATTCCAAGTATTACTTATAGTGGTTAAATAAACGATAAAATTTATATATAATGAGCAATAAAACAAAAATATTGCTGAAAATCAATATCTTATGGAAGAAGCGGAACTTGTCGTTCACTGAAGAAGGCTTGTACATTCCGAGCAACACGTGGACTGGCATTGTCTTGCTGAAATACAGATCCGGGAATGCGTTGCAGGAGGTGTAGGACCTCGGGCTCCACAACTTCCCTAATGTAGAACCCGCTGTTCAAGGTGCCCACAATTTGGAGTGGCGGGATCGCCCATGATATCCAATAACGCCAGGTGTTCGTTCAGTATGACGCTTAATAAGACCCTCCGGGAAAGGTGTTCACCTCTGTAGTGTCTGACAAGTTCGCGTCCAACGTTATAGTCCAGATTGTAGCGGGACTCATCTGAGAACACGACTTGTTGCCAATCGCACACCATTGGTTGCGTTGTTGAGCCCATTGTAGCCGGAGGCACCGGTGGTTCAGGGTCAAGGGAATCCTTGCACGTAATCCATGGTGCAGCAGACGTCGACGAATCATGGGACAGACAATGACAGACCTGTAGCCGTGATCCAATGTTGTGCCAACGCACGAGAAGACGCTGTACGGTCCGTCACCGACATACGGTGTCTCTCGTCCCGTAGTGATGTCATATTGCATGGCCCACTACCCGGGTTTCGACTTGTCCTGTTCTCCATGGTCCATCTCTTCCACACACTCATCACTGCTTTCACGAAACAAAAGTCCACCCCATGGAGGTCGATCATGCGGCCCCGTTGGAACTCCGTTAGTTGCTTGTATGGCACTCGGCGTTTTTGGCGAGGCATATTGACTTCTAATCAACCATTTACAGTAGTCAAACGACGATACACACATTTCAACGCACCTTTACAGAGCTTTCTATACTCTGCTAACAGAAGTTTAGAGGGTATTTTTCAGCCCACACATGCGTGATAGCCTTGTAATTCTATTCATTTGTGCATATCCTAACCTGTTTTACATTTCCTGCAAGTTTCGTTTAATTTGCATTCCTTCATGGTGTTGCAATTTTCATAAACACTAGTATATGTACACTAGGGTGGTAACAAGGTATATGGGGAAATTGTTTTTCATCCAATTTTCCATGGCACCCCCCCTAAAAGTTGCCAATAGGCTAGAAACTGTGATTGGCAAAGTTTCAGCTCAACCTGATAATATTAACCCGTGCCTCATTGAGGTTAAAGTTAAGAAAAACATCGATTTTTAGCAACAAATCGTATGTTTTACTCTATAAAACCGAAACCATTCGTAATATAGAAACCTGCTTCTTGTCTTATTTCATAGAAAATTTTATTGACTTGAAGTTTGATTGCATCCACTTTTTTCGCTAAAACTGATAGAATGGTATTTAGCATTTTTCAGGTAGGGTAGTAGTAGATACCCTCAAAAGTGAATTTTCATGCAAAGCCCTACAACATTACAATATTCAATTATATCTGCTTTCCAGATTTTGCTTTTTGTATTTTTCATTTTGTACATTAAAAAGGCTTTTGTTAGAGGTATTTTCAGAAGTAAATTCAACAACATTCAAAATAAAAATGAAGGAATTAAGGGTAAAGAAGAGGAAGCAAGGAGTAAAAATGACAACAAATAGTGATCTAATGTATTTTATTAATTAAATAGTTGAATTATACATCATTATATTTTTATTATTATTTAAATATACAAATTAAGTGGTAATTACAAATTAAGGTGGTAATGTCTAAAATATTGTAGCTTTTGAAGAGACCGGAAAAATTTGCCTACATTCAGATACAACTTGTAAAAGGAACTGCCGTTGTTCTTCGTCTTTCGTCAAAGAGGAATTAAAGTCTTTAATTTTACTCCTCTCTCAGCTGTGTCATTAACAACCCTTAAACCGTTCACTATTTTTTTAGCTTTTAAATAATGTTGATGTCCACACCATACATCGAGATCAGTATTTAAAAAATCTGTATCGATTTCAAATCTCTTAAAAAAAATTTTAGTTCGAGGAGAAACAAAATAGTCAACCTCTTTGTCCAATAAATGAACAACTTGTTGGAGATTGAGTTTTGGTTTTACATCCTTATCATCACAATCATCTTCATCATTTTCTACTTCGGATCGTAATTTTTCAACCATGCTTGTTTTGACATTTTTTCCCAAAGTATCATCGAAAAATGAAAATGCAACTTGCTCGAAGTTGCGATACCACGGAGGGTTTATTATTTTAGACAGGGCCTTGTCTGCAACCTCTTTATCAATTTTCCTGTGTTGAACTAAAGATTTTAATAAATGTAGGTCTTGAACCATGCTTTTACATATATATTGATTATAAATAAACAAATATCTTCAATACATTTTCTCTCTAAATCAGTTAACAAAAATTGATCCATGAAAATATACATTTTTAGAGAATGAATGGCCTTTGTCATCCATCTGGGGTGATGAATAGCACCAGGTGCTCTAAAAGTAATGTCTTTTTGAGGAAGACGCCCTATATGAATTAAGCAAAGGTGAATGAATTCGTTATAAGTATCCCTGGGCTGTCGGTTTTTTAATTGTTCAAAAAGAAAACTTGAAATTTGGTCTGGATTACTTATTTTATTTCTAATATTTTCATCTTCTATACCTGTTTTGTATTTCTTCTTGTCAAGCTTAGACCACACAGTCTGGAATTTTCGAAAAATATCTGACTGAGGACCAGTGGATGTGCCCATTTTGCAATTAAAAACTGCTATTAAAGCAACTTCTAAAACATGGTGGCGACATGCTAAATTCAGAAGATTTTTCTCTAATAACTCTGGTCTAGCAAAACCCAGGTTCCCTAAGGCAACCAGTATTTACTGCTGTGGTATCAAAACACACTACCTGGATTTACCCAACTAAACTTCAACTGCTGGTAATACAGCTTTTGCCTGAATTATACCCGCACTATTTTCAAGGATCGGAACACCTATCAACTGTTCTTCATCGCCACAAGTAATCAAATTCGCAAATCAATTCGCTCCACATTTTCTTTACTCAACAAGTCTGGAAACAATTTCCCATACCAGTTAACAACAGCTCCCGCTAAATCGGAATTTCTAAATCTATTTTTGATGAGATCAGTTGTTTGTTGTCGGAATTGCTGTCTGCGGAGCACTTCTACCTAGAATTAAACTCTGTGGGTCATGACCTAATGCCTGAAAAATGCTAAATACCACTCACAAGTTGTATCTGAAGTACTTTTACAAGTTGTATCTGAAGTACTTTTACAAGTTGTATCTGAATGTAGGCAAATTTTTCCGGTCTCTTCAAAAGCTACAATATCTAAGACATTACCGCCTTAATTTGTAATTACCACTTAATTTGTATATTTAAATAATAATAATAATATAATGATGTATAATTCAACTATATAATTAATAAAATACATTAGAACACTATTTGTTGTCATTTTTACTCCTTGCTTCCTCTTCTTTACCCTTAATTCCTTCATTTTTATTTTGAATGTTGTTGAATTTACTTCTGAAAATACCTCTAACAAAAGCCTTTTTAATGTACAAAATGAAAATTACAAAAAGCAAAATCTGGAAAGCAGATATAATTGAATATTGTAATGTTTTAGGGCTTTGCATGAAAATTCACTTTTGAGGATATCCACTACGACCCTACCTGAAAAATGCCAAATACCATTCTATCAGTTTTAGCAAAAAAAAAGTGGATGCAATCAAACTTCAAGTCAATAAAATTTCCTATGAAATAAGACTAGAACCAGGTTTCTAGGACGAATGGTTTCGATTTTATAGAGTAAAACATACGATTTGTTGCTAAAAATCGATGTTTTTCTTAACTTTAACCTCAATGAGGCACGGGTTAATATTATCAGGTTGAGCTGAAACTTTGCCAATCACAGTTTCTAGCCTATTGGCAACTTTTAGTGGGGTGCCACGGTAGAAATTCGAAAATTGATTTTTTGTGACCACCCTAATGCACACACACTGGGGTCTGACAGAAAAATATAAGGCGAAAGGCATCTGTGGAAGCTATTTATGCCATGAGACTGGTAAGTTAACACGATGTGTGCAATTTACAGAGCGTTTAATGGTTCAAACTCGTGATATGGGTCATAGTATTTCGGACGTAGAGAAGTTTGGGTTTTCACGTACTATCATTTTAATGGTGTACCGTGACTACAAAAATTCGGACAAGACCTGCAACTAACAACAGCAGTGTGGCCGTAAAGACTGGTGTGAATGTGACTAGCATCGGTTGGAAAGAATCGTCTAACGTGATAGGCATAAACACTGCCTCAAATAACATCCTAATTCAATGCTGTGCCCTCAACAAACAGCAGCGTGAAGACCATGCAACGTTCTTTCAAAGATACGGACTTTAGGAGTCGACGCAAACTCGAGTACCCTCGATGAATACTCGACAGAAAAATTCACCACGCCTGTGCACAGGAACACTGATGAACGACATTAATGAGTGGAAACGAGAAGCGTTTCCAAATGTTTCGTACAAATATAAGGATCGGTGCGTGGCCGCATGAAGCCGTAGATTCCGCATTCAACAGAAGATTGTACAGGCTGATGGTGGGGCTTCATAATGGTACGGGGCTTCTTTATGGCATTCAGTGGAGACCCTGGATTGTCTAAAAACGTTTGACTGGCTCATCCCTTCTGATAAATTACACCCGTTCATGACCCGAATTCATTCTGATAGTTTTGGTCTTTTCCAAGTCACCATCACATAAGTCTAGAAACTTCAAATTAATTATGGTTATAGAAACCCTCCCGAGATTGGTGTCTTCCCCACTTGAGTCATCAGATCTCACCGTTATCGAGTAGACATTTGGGATGCAATGCCAACACTTTGTGAAACACTTATATTTCGGAATACAGCAGAATTGTGGACTGCTCTGCAGGTGCTCAATGTATACAGGATACTTCCACAAACTCGTGGAGCCCAAATATGTATTTATCTGACTGTGGTGTGATCCTCGAATCTTTCCATTCGGGTTTGATACCGGACCGTTACCAAGAACCCGTTCTGCTGCTCCATTGTGACGTTAATTAAATACCTACCATATTCCGCCGTTATAGGTTTCCGTGGGTATTTGGTATTTTTAATTAACATCACTGGAACAACACAAAGGGCTATTGGATCAACCCCCGGGGGAAAAGATCCAAGGACAACACCAAGTAATTTTGAACCACTGTCAGATTACGAGGTTCCACATGATCTGGCACCCCACTCTCCAAACTTCCACACCACGCCAACGTGAGGACATTTGAGGCAATGACAGATTTAACGTGCAAAAGCCCCCTTTGTATACGACGGTCTTTGGTTGGATTTGAACTCGCAAACCTCTGGTTTAGAATTTTACGCTAATTTGAAATCCGTTGAAATTTTCACTCTATCTTCGACGATCGCAAAGATAGAAACTTGAATTAGGAGAATAAAAAAACATAATTTAATGTACACTCTTGTTCAAAATTAAGAGTTAATTTTCACAAAAAGTGCTGAACCAAAGGTACTAATTATGCAGCTGAAGAAGAATGCAAATATTCAGTGTCGAATATGTAAGCGTATACGTGCGTATGGACGGAGCTGTGACAGCGGAGGGGATAATAAGCGCACGAGGCGTTTTCCGCGATTCGTGTGCTCGTACTCCTCGGCGACATTTACTGTGTTTCTCGCAAGAGTTGGGTACATCTTATAAGCTATCAGGTAAAATGAGTATCCACAAACTTGTGGATGACGGAATGAGATGTAGAATCGTCAGTAGATTGGACGCAGGGCAATCACAAGTGCAGGTGGCTACAGAGCTCCATGTAACGCATAGTGTCGTCTGCAATGCATGGAAACATTTTCAAGACCATGTCGAGAAGACCGGGACAAGGTCGACGAACAGCCAAAACGACTAATGAGGGTCGTTATTTGGTGCTTTCAGCGCGGCAACACAGGACTGCTACAACTTAACAGCTCTCACGTGAGCTGCATGTTACCACTGGAACCCGAGTTTCACGGATAACTGTTGCCCAAAGACTTCTTGAGAGATTGCTTTATGCCAGAAGACCCGCTGTTTGGCCCCGCTCAGTTCAGCAGACAAGAGAGCGCGTTTAGCATGGTGCAGACAACATCAGTCTTGGATCAGACTTCAGTGGAGCACCGTGTTCTTCACAAATGAGTCGAGATTCAGCCTAAACAGATTCTCGACGTACCCTCATCCGAAGAGAGCCTGGGACGCGATACCATCCCTCCCACATCAGGGAAATGGACCACTATGGTGCTGGAGGTGTCATGGTATGATCAGGCATCATGTTGAACGGCCGCACTCCCCTCCATGTGTTTGACAGAGGATCCCTGACTGCTATGAGGTATAGAGAGATCTTAGAGCCCTACGTTTGATTTTTCAGGGGCGCGATTGGCCTTCGGTTCTTGTACATGTACGACAACGCTCGTGCACATCGGACTCACGTGGTCGGCGTTTATCTGGAAAGTGAGAAGATTTGGCGTATGGATTGGCCAGCCAAATCCCCTGACCTAAACCCAAAAGAACATGTCTGGAACCCTCTTGGGAGGGCAATTGCATCTCACCATCCCCCTCCGAGAACCATTCCGGAGATGAAAACTGCATTGCTGCAGGAGTAGGACCGACTGCCACAGGGACTCCTCAACTTCCTCACGTCCAATATAACGTCACGCTGTGCGACCGGATCGACAGTGAGAGGGGACCATACCAACACCACCTAGACGAACAAGGCCCTGTTTCTGAACCGAAACTTGTCTGTGACGTCACACCAAGTAGGGAAGGAAGTGCCGAAGACAGAAGCTTCCGCTCGCCATTATTCCTGTGTAGACCGTGACTTCGTTACCACTCAAAAAGGGTTAGGCTCAACGTATGCATTCAGTATTTTAAATTCGTTTTAAAAAGTGATGGTGTTCACATGTTGCGTGCCAGGATGCAGGGGCAACTATCCAAACAGCCCCAAAGTCCAAGTGTTCTCTTTCCCGAACGAAGAAGTATTGAGAAAGAAGTGGATTCGCACAATTTGCAGAAAGGATTTCGTGCCTACAAAATATTCTAAGGTATGGAATTCATTTGTTCAAAATATTATTTAGACTTAAAAACACAGTACCATCGCCACTTGATGGCCGAATATTTAGAACAAAAATTATAACGTTTTTGTTTTGCTAAGAACATTTGCTAGAGCCATTTTCTTAAGATTTACACTGTTTTTTGTTTTACATTTGTAATAAGCGTTCTTTTTGAATATTTCCTATTTTATTGAGAAAAAAAAGCTTGATGTGCAGTTAAGTAATTGGCTTTACTTTGTTTTCAAAATATGTTCTCGGCTGCATAATTAAAACAAACAACATTTATTTGTAATTTTAACGTTTTTTTTAAGAATGTGTGATCAGAAAATGTTTATATCTATACAAGTATTAAATTAATTTTTCTCTAAAAAGTATGCTAAAAACTTTTAAATAGATATATATATATATAAATACAGTTGAATTACTAACATTTCTTCAAAAATGCAATAAGCTGTTTGCATTCTCTTCAACATGTTTTAAATAAAATATTTCTTCATATAGGTATGTGAGCTACATTTCCCTAAGGAGTCAATTGAAAGATGCACTACCGCCTATGATCCTAAGACTGGAAAGCACATTTCTGTTTCTTTGAGGCGATCTAGGCTTAAAGTTGATGCTTTTCCATCCATTCTGCCAAACTGTCCCATTTATCTCTCGTCTACTTCTACCAACACCAGAGAAAGTCCCGATGAAAGAAGACTGAGGGTGGAAAACGACAATTTACAGATTTGCATTGCTGAAAGCATATCATCCAAAGAACGGCATGACAAGAAAACAAAGTTTCATTCTTTAGAACAGTTAAATGGATGTTTAAACGTAGTAAATGTTCCTGCGAGTTGGAGCATTGTCTGTAGAACTGATAAAATACTGTTTCTTCTTATGGAAACAACAGATGTACCCATTATCAAATCTTCTGTCATCATAAATGAAAGTTTAAAAATTTCTGTTTTTTTGGGAGACATAGCATTAAATAATTTGGGTAAGTTCAATTTCCCTCAAACTGTAAATGATATAAATGTAATATTAGAAATTTTAAATATTTTATCTGATAAAGTTGATTCAAATGCAACAGAAATGTTACCATCAATTGTTACATCTTTGTGAAACTATTGAATACTTTAATGGTAAATGTAAATGATGATAAAAAAATTTCTATCCAATTCCTAATTGAACAAATTAATTCCATTCTATGCAGTAAATTTTTATTAAGATACTCTGCTGAAATGCTTATATTTTATTGTATTTTACATTCAATATCTCCTCATGCCTATAACTTTTTAAGAAATTCTGGTTATGTTATGATTCCACACCCAAGGACTTTGAAGAAGATTTGTGCATCACTGAATACTAACCCCCAACTAGAACAATCTGATGATAATTTTTTGATATTCATATCAAGACAAATTAACTCATTAGAGTCTTGGGACAAAATAGTTGTTTTGCTAATTGACGAAATACATATTAAACCTTATCTTGACTAAAAGGTGGAAATATATTAGGAATGGCATTTAATTCTGAAAATGCTGCAACGTCTGCTCAGGTTTTTATGATACAGAGCCTTCTTTCTTCATTTAAATCTGTTGTACACATTGTACCTGTAAAAACCATAAATGCAAACATTTTAAATGGAATTATAAAAAAAATTCTTGTTAAGCTCCATGATATAGGATTTAAAGTCATAGGTGTTGTATCTGACAACAATGCTCTCAATAGTAAATCTATGTCTTTATACCACACTCCTCCAAAAGTAAGCATTGTGTATCCCCACCCTTCTGATGCTACTAGTCCTTTATTTTATATATTTGATTCTGTGCATATCCTAAAATGCATCCGCAACAATTGGATTAACCAAAAAAATATAAGTCAGTGTTTTTATTATCCAGATTTTAATGATTATGACAAATTTCCGCTTCTTGAAGCTAACTTTGGTACACTAAAAGCTTTACACGATGTTGAAAACAATAGTTTAGTAAAATTTTCTTATGGGTTAACACTTAAATCATTGACTCCTAGTAATCTAGAGAGGCAAAATGTGAAGCTAGTCCTTAAAATATTTAATGACTTTGTTGTTCAAGCTCTTTTGCAACTAGGACAGGAACATAACTTAATAAGTTACAAACCAACAGCCGATTTTATTACTTTGATTTGCAAATGGTGGAAAATTGTAAATGTTAAGACTCCACTCAAAGGACAGCGTCTACAGGATCCCTTTCAAGAACCAATAACTCTGTCCGTAAATGATGTAAAAGTAGAATATCTGAATGATTTTCTTTCCTGGTTAGATGCATGGAAAGACAAAAAATGCTCCACAGGTAAACTAACAAAAGAAACACATTTAGCCATCTCACATACAACATATGCTCTTCTTGAGATGCCTAAGTATTGCATTAAAGAGTTGAATTTTACATATTTTTTACCTGGTAAAATTCAAACCGACTCCCTCGAAGATCGCTTTGGAAAATATAGAACACTTGCGGGTTCACAATATCTAATATCAGTTTCACAAATTTATGAATCTGAGGCCAAATTAAGGATGCAAAATTTTCTTCCACCTGTTTTAAATTCCAACATGTATGGTAAAGTAGAAATTAAAAACACTGACCCTGAAAACAACTGCTCAGAAATTAAGGGAAATGTTGGATATTCCCAATTTGTATTAGATATTTCTGAAACGGATTTTGATTTAAAACCTCTGCTGACAGTTTTAACCTATTTATCAGGTTATTGTGTGCTCGTTCAGCAATTTCTAAACTCAACTGTGATGCTTGCTCAAAATCTTTAGTTCTAGATAAAACTTTAAATTTAATTTCGGACTACATTCTTATTCGGAATTTAGACAGAGGTGGTTTGCTATGTCCATCTCCAGATGTTGTTACTGCTGTTACATATAATTACATAGTTGTACAAAAGCTAGTTAACCAAAAGAATGAACATTTGTTTTTGAGACAGAATAATCAAAGGGAACTTGCAATCACTATTAGTTTTGATTTGATTAATAAGCATGAATTTTTTCTTAACGATGAGAGTTGTTCTAATGGGCATTCAACAGACCATGTACTGAAACTAATTTTAAGACCTGCAACAAATGCTTTACTAAACAATTATTGCACTATAAAAAATGATACACCAAAACCTGTTTCACTTGCTAAACAGCGTAAACTAGAAACAGTTAAAAACTCCCCAACAAATGCAACTCTGCAGCCTATGCCAGAAAAAAAATCTTTACCCCAAACACATAAAAACAAAAAAGCCAAAGAGTAAAATATCCCTTAAAAATCATATAAAGCACCAGAATAAAACTAAAACTAAGTAATATTATTTTAAGGTTGATTTATATGAATTTGAATATAATCAGAATTTTATCTTGTTTACCTTTACATAACTAAGATAATATAAATGTTGCTGATATTTGTATGTGTGCAAAAATAAAATTTGTTCTTACTTTTATTTGTGTTCTATTGTGTTTAAGATTTGATTTCCTGGCATTCAATTTTGACAAGAAATATTTGTAAAATTCTATTGCATTCGTATTCTTCAAGGCAGCTGCTGAAAGTATTTCTTATTTAAAATTAACTTTCCTTTTCAAGCCTAAGTTTTCCTTGAAAAGAAAACACACACACAAAAAAAAAAGATTAAAAGCACATTTAGGCATTTGTTTTCTCATCAAACTGCGGTAGATAACCGAGTAAGCTTATTTTGGGTTGCACTTGTTAATGTTTTGCGGTGTCATTGGGAGAATCCAGCTTCACCGTTTCCCTACTTGCTCTGACGTCACAAATGAGCGCCGCGGCCTTGTCCGTCTAGGTGGTGTTGACCATACCCCATAGTATTAGACTCATTTTCGGTTGGATCTCGCAACGTGGATTTTGGACATTCCTGCACTGATGAACTTTACCGAGAATCATGTGTGCGTCCAAGGCCTTTTGTGTGGTACATCTTTCTCTGCTATAACTGTATATTCGAACCAAATTTCATTAAAATCAGTCCATTAGTTTTTCAGAAATTCGACATAATGTACAAATTCTTTTAATTTTGAACATCAGTGTATCCCGATTCCATCAAGCAACCCGATTGGACTGACTTCGAGCAGCCTGATTGGACCCTGCCTCAAGAGCGCCCCACCTCCAAGAATGTTCAGGAAAAGAACTTAAACAATTCTGCATTCAAGTTACAACGGAGTTAGAGAGCAGTTGCTCAGGAACTCCCACCGTTTGCAAAACACCGCCTGATCAGTGTATAAGAAAAGTTCGACTCGAAGCAAAAGAGCGATCACACTAGTTTCAGCGCGACATCCATAGGAAAACTGTTTTAATACAGCGATTTATCTATCGCAGTGTGTGCACCTTGTAGATTTTCTGCGACAGCGATTTTTTGGTCGCCGCGACTAGAAATCGCAAGTGGAGGCCTACCCTTATCCTCGGATCTTTCCCTTGGGGATTGATCCCGGACTATCGTCAATAGCCCGTTGTGTTGCTCCAGTACGTTAATGAAATTTTAAAAATACCATATTATTCAATACGCGGAATGCAGTTTTAAAACAAAAAAAATTACTTAATGCACAGAATGCAAACATATTTTTTTAATTAACGTCACCCTGGAAAAGTAATTTTAATTAACGTCGTAACTAGAGCAACACAACGGTCTATAGACAATGGTCCGGGATCAATCCCCAAAGGGAAAGATTCAAGGACACCAAGCACACCTGATCTGGCACCCCTCTCCAAAACTAACGTCACCATGGAGCAACACAACGGGCTATTATTAATACATTGCCCTGATGGTTTAACTTGTAAGACACAGCCACAAGCATCAGTGTACATTTTATGTAGTGTAAATTTTCGTTAAACATTAATGAGGGTGTAAAGGAAATATAACAGCAAATTTTCAAGATTAAAACAATTAAAATTATTCTTGGGGACCTTGTTGCACTTATTTTATTTTAATTCTATTTCATGAACAAATCTATACTTAAAATTCCAAAATAAAAAAACTAACACGCGCGACTCAATAAGGGGAGAAAAAATTAATTTTACAAATTCTCCTTTCCAAAGGATATCTTCGCAAATGAAATAAAAAATAAACATGCTTCCACTTGAATTTTCATAAGACTTACTAGACGACTATTTTGCTTTAGTGAATATTAGGGTATTCCCATTTAAGCTGTTGAATTTCTCTTCCAGGGGATATTAAATAAGTTAGGAAGTGAGCGACACCATATACTCAATTTTAACATATACCGACAAATGTTAATTTCATAGTCAGAAATAGAATATTCCCTTTTGAAAGGGCATCTGTTCCAAGTCTATCCTGCCTTTACATGGGGAATTTCAAAATTAATACTTTTGTGAAATTGTAGACTGGCCCCATATGTACTAAACTTAGACTGATACATTTGTGAGGTAGGCAGTTAATTAGCTCACACTGGAGTAACACAACTGGCTATTGGCCAAGGGAAGAAATACAGATGCTTTATAATTTTGAACCAGTCAGATGACGAGGTCAATACCCGAGCTGGAACCTCTTTAAACTTCCACGCCACTGCATCCCACAATTTATTCCATCATATCTCGTGAAAATATAAGAACCGGTTATTTTCAATTTAAAAAAAGGTCATTCTTAGGCATTTTATCAGTTGAAACATCAACGTATTTGTTTAGCAGATATGTATTAGCGTTTTGATTACAAAACCTATCTTCACCTCTTATTCACAGCAGACATGTACATGTACGATTCTTTGTTTAAGTAGACTACAAATTTAAAATAAAAATTTATTCACAAAACAGCAATCTCTCATTTAAAAATATAACATTCGTACTGTATTTTACAGGACTAGGGACTGTTAGAAATCAAATTTTACATATACTACAATATAAAAATAAATTTTTAGAACAGTACAAGTTCATGTAATCAATGTATGTTGTGTATAAATTCACAAATAACAGGATTTATTTTGCGAGATCGAAAATTATGGAGTTAAATTTAATTAATCTATAATATAATAGCAAAAATCAAAAGGAAGTTAAAATAATATACAAGTAATGTCAAGTTTCCTAATCAGCTATTATTTATACACATTGCTCCCAGCAAAAACAATAAAATTAGATCCAATTGATAAAGATGGAAATAATTCATGAAGCATTGCAAAAACAGCTTAAATCTTAGTTAACCTAAATATTCCAAAAAAATATATTTTTAAACACTTTAATTACAATTATAAACAAAACAAAATGGGAGTTAACCTAACCTCTACTTTATCTAGAAATTAACAAAATGCACATTAAGATAGAAATTCTTTAATGATTAAATATAAACAAGCTCTTATGATTTCACAAGATTGGTTCGGTTTGAAATTCTACAATTATTTTTTCTAAATCAGGGCTATTGAGACTGGAATTTATGGCTTAAGCAGATTCCAAACAACTGTGAACATCTATGCACTGACAAGTTTCAAAATAATGCAACGAATATTCACTAAGAGCTTTCAGAAATCCAACAAAATTGACAAAAAGTACCTCACTCATTACAGAAGTTTCCAAAAAAAGTCTATCTTTAATTTCACTATTTTCTAAAATAATTAAATCAAATTATTTAGCACTAGTTTTGTCTTTGACAAATAATTTCTAAAAATAGTATTTTGCTTACATGATATGAATCTAATAGACATTCTGTTACATACAAGTTCATTTTCTGATTTTGAAACAGATTTAAATGCATAAAATGTTCAGATTACATACAGTTAAATAATAATTTTGCATAAACTTTTATCTTGAACATAGATAAGTTTGCATTTTTTAAATTTCTTTTTAATCACATGATGCAAAATGTATTTTTTTTTAACATAGAGCATAATGTTTTGCAGCAAATAGTTAATAATCATTATTTGATTGTATTAAATATGAAATTAAACTTGAACAAATTTTTTACAGAAAACAAATTTGTTCTATAATTCTACAATAAATCTATCCGTCTTGTTTAAACTTCCTTCATTTTTCTGCTTAAGCAAAATTATAAGGGATCTTCACCTCTGGTAATTATATTTTAATTATTTAAAGAGGTTTATCCAGCAAGAAAAGGTGCAACAACATAATCAAAATAATTCCAAATACCCATGTACATGTTTCAATGTAAAGTAAAAGTAATGTGAAAAGTCATGAATCGATTTTTATAATAACAAGACAGATAAATTGTTGTTTTACATTTTATAATAAAATATATATCAAACTAAGAACTTGAAGTGTAAATAGCAAGTTATATTTAAATTTAGAATTAAAATATCTTATTTGAAATTTTTAAATAAAGGCCCCAAAATATATATCCCTATTTTATATCCTAGTTTAAAATGTTTTATTTTACAAAATATATTTTATGTATGCTATAAAAATAATTACAATATATCACACTACACAAAAAATTCAAGTGTATATCAATAAATAAACCTATAAATTTTAACTATACAATAGCAAAATTACAAAATAGACAGATTAAAAAGATTGTATAAAAAAGCAAAAACTTTCAATAACTATAAAATATTTATACAAAACTAATGTTGAACTCTCCATATTCTTTACCAAGATTAAGATAGTTATTCTTTTGTTGTAATGATTTTAAATCTGTTTTAATATTATTTTCAAGTCGTTCCTCCTCATCAGATATGTCATCCTCAGATGTGAGACAAAAAGCTGGATTACTATGTACTAATTGGCGACTTGGTGGACGTGGTGGCGGGCCTCTTGCAAGAGCTTTTGGTGGAACAGGTGGTGGTTCACAAGACAATCTTCGCAAAGGGGGTTGAGAGAAAGACATATCATTAGGCAATTCTCTTTCAACTGTAGAACCATCAGCCTGAGCAGCAGATTCGGGGGAAAAAGAGTCATCAGACTGAGCTCTTAATGTAACATCCACATCAAGATCTAACTCAAAACTGTCATTAGCTATAAGAGTAGAATCTAAATTGGGGGTAGGAGATGAATTTGAAGGCAATGAGTCTTTTTGCTCAGATGGTCTAATTCGAGGAGGAAGTCTTGGTGGTGGATGAGATATAGAATGAGCTTTTGAAGCTGACCATTGCACATGCCTAGATTTTAGATTATTTAAATCAGATGGTATAATACCAAGATTTTGCAGGAACTTTTCAGAACTGGTTTCATCAAAGTCATTTGAAGCATAACAAGACCTGGGAAAGTATTTTTCTGCCAGTTGAGTGGCAGAATATATTAAATCAGGAGTAAAACCAGGATCCATATTTTGAAGAGCAGTTGCAAGTCCATAATCAACATCAAATGGTAATCCTGGTTTTGTTTCTGTCTTGGAAGACAAAGGACAATTTTCTTTGCCATGAGAAAAATCTTTTGAAATGCACTCAAATTTTTTTTCTGAAGAATGTAGATCCTTTACATTAGGTATACAAGCTGAATCAGATTCATCTGAAATTCAGAACATAAAATACTAAGTTTAATTTATGAAACAAAAGAAAACAGATTATGAAAAAAATTTAATGCAAAATTTTATCTTAAGGATATATACCAAAAAATTTCAGAACAAATTGAAATTTAGAGGAATGTTTAATAGAAAAAGAAAGTTTAATACTTAACACTAGAAAGATAGATGGGCCAATGTGGTGCTTACGCTGTTTGCCAGCCTCTAACTCTCATACCAATAATGAAAACATTTCTCACTATTTTATGACTTTTATAATTATTTGGTTCACATTTATTGTGTAATCAATCATTTTGGTCTTGCTGGGGACCATAGAACCAGATACATACAATTTTATGTTCAAAAAGTTGGGAGGGGGCCAGAGTATAAACCATTGAGAGAGAGAGACATTGTAACCCCAATGACACATTGAAATTCATTCCACAGGGGGAATTACTGCCTTACAATAACATCCAAAGTAGTTTGATCATGTTTTGAATTCCTTGCATTATGTTTACAAATGTTATGATCCTCAGCACATCAGTGAGAACTGTTTTGGTGAGATTGTCAGGTGACTGCTAATCATTTTCCAAAATGTTTGGAATATCTGACCCCTACTTCTAACACATCTGACACATCTTCCATCTGCATATTTATGCTCTAAAAGTATTTTCTGTTTGTTTTTTAACTATAGATATAACAGATTACTTTTAGCAATAAATAAGACCATTCTGTGCATGCTCGTAAAACTCCTGCACGTGCAATGTTATTTTCCATTAGTCTTACATGAGTTGCAGACAAGAATTTGAGCAGTCTGTTTATAACATTTCCCAAGTGAATAAAACCCTAAAAAATTGAGTAATTTTCGAGAAATCAATAATCTATTTCAGTATGCCAAGAGTATTATTTTAATCCCTTCTTGTACGTCAAACACCTAAACATAGTATGCATTTGCTACGGCAATACTCACACTCGGTGATTTGGTTAAGGCGATCAATAACGAGTTATCTCATAGCTGGCAAGCTATCTCGTAGTTGGCAGTGAACGCGTTAACTTTTAGTCTAAACAAGCAGTAAAAAAACTATATGGAAAATGTGACAGTACTCCATCTATGGGGATGAAATTACTTGCTATGCTAAGCTTACTTTCTTTACATCAACAAAGCTTGACGCAATTTGTGTTTAGGCACTTTCAAACATTTACATATTTCAAATTACTATATTAGAACAAAAATTAACATCTTTAAAAAAAATTAAAATTTGATCTCACCATAAGTACTTTTTATTCTCAATGGATTATGAGGTAGAAGAGGTTTATTTTCTGCTAATAATTTCATTCCTTCAATTTTAGAGGTTGAATGAGGTTTACATTTAGCTGACAGGGTATCTGTATCTTTTTGTGAAGATGAGTGATGAAACATACCAGATTTTGATGAAAGATTCTTAGTCTGAAACAAAGTAAAAAATACATTAAACGAGAAACACAAATCCTACAAGTGAAACATTTTTCTCCATCTAAAATTGAATAAAAGTTACTACACAACTACCCTTAAAACTTTTGTCTTGAACAAATTTTAAAATCTGGAATTAAAATTTATTTCATTACAAACATTCATCTTTTCCACCTTACAGGCACTTAACTTTTGAATGGTCTGGAAAACAGTGCAGAAAATAAAATCGTTAATATTCAAATATTAAATGGGTAGAACTATCATAAAAACTATCTTACAATAACTACTCAATTCATAAAATCCTGTCTTGTAACCCTAGTCATTTAAAATGGCTGTGCTTCGCATTAGCTTTTACTTTTTATGATAACATAAAACTGCTAAAGTACAGAAACAAATCTGTAAAATAAAAACTGAACAAGGTTAAACATTTGATATTTGTGGATCAAAGCAAATTGCTTTTTAAAACATTCAAGCATGTAATAGCTTTAAGTAAAACACTCCAACAGTTAAATTTCTCTTTCCTATGAAACAAATCTCAGGAAATTTTTTAGAGTAAATATTTCTAAGCCATCTGATTTGGCAGAAGCTATTAAAGTTTATTATAAAAAAATTTCAGAAGTGCATTAAATTACCTGTTCATGCAAATTGAAGTCAAAACTTTAGTACCTCTACCTTACTTCCAAAACATATGCATAATAATTTATTAAAATATTTCAGTGGAAGAAAAACATTTTTTATTACATCTAAAAATTGTTACAAGGTAATATAAACACAAAATACAACTATACACATCCCAGAACATTAAATTGCTAATGTCCTAACATTCAAAGAATAGAGCTCTACCTAATACAAGTATTCAGTATTTACTCATGCTAATAACTTCTAAGACACTTTTAATTAAAAGATAACTAAAGTTAACAAGAAAACTAAAGGTTACGAGTTAAATCAAAATGTTTACCATTTCATTTTTTCTTTCAAGATCGATTACGCCAAGACCATCATATTGAAATTCAGGTCGCGTCTTAAGGAGATCATCAAATATTTGATTCGTAAGTTCTTCTAGATCTGGAAAGGATGAAGTTCCTTTCAATTCATTTCCTAATATTTTATTACTCTTATCACCTGAATATTTATCTGAAAAATAAAATTTAATAAGAAAAAATATAAACATCTTATGAGATATCTTTTTTCAAAAATTGGAGTTAGATCTCAAGAAAAAGAAGGTATCGAATTTTCAAAGGAAAACACTAACATTTAAAATAAGATTTGCAAAGAAATCTAAAACACAAAAAAATTTAGCTCATATGCCTGCAGAAGGGATTATTGCCCTTACTATGCTTGTAAAATACTTCAAATAACAATTCCATGCGCCCATGACACTTTAAAGATTTTAAGTTAAAGATTTGATAAACATTCTATGAATATAAATCACAATATTTGCATATTCTTCACTCACAAGTACGAAAGCTTTTATTGGTTTCATTAGATGCAATAGCATTGTTTGTAAATATTATAATAAATGTCCATTAAATGTATTTATTCTTCATTTCAATTCAATTGTCATAAAATGTTCGATGAATGAGTGAACCCAGATTGTTAAAAAAATACTTAGATTTTTCAATGTATCTAAGTTGGCTAGAAAAATACAGTTTAATAAAGTAATTTACATAAAAAAGGTTTTTGACATTAGGACTTATATTCTCAATACAAGACAGAAATTAAAACGATTTTGCAATAGTAAACATTGTTTCCCAGAGTTTTGGCAATCCAATACACAATTCCACAGTCAGTTATCAGCAACTGTAAGTTCATAACTAAATATTTGCTAACAATTTTCCAGACGTTATTTACGTTTATGCACAGTAATGAAAGACAAATCTGCGAAATTTAATGTACCACATTGTAAACTACAAATTGTCTTTAAGGCCTACATTTGTAGCCTTGTGAAACCTTGAGTAGTTGAAACTTAAAATGTAATCATAAAAATAAAAATAAATGTTACCGCAGACGACGACGCTTTTCACTCGATTCTTAGACAGTTTCACGAGAAAGTACCGATCAGAAAATTACGAAATTAACATGGTTTGTTCAAAATTGTACAGGGAACAAGACGAATAAGATTTTTTTCGGATGCAGTTATTAGTTTAGGGTTTATTAAGTGGCAAAGTTGAAAGACCGAAATTTCTAATAGGAGAGAGCAAAAGAAAAAAAAAATTTCATTCGTAAGCAGTGATTTTTTTTAGAGTACCTCTAAATGTAAATTTTTGCAGAATACCAAGTTTTTAAGAAATTTCAATTTGGTTCCTGGTAATATTTTTTTTTAATTCGGGAAAAATTGGGACATTTTCGTTATTTTTTTAAAAAACTGTTATATATATACATATCTTATGACTATTAGTTTTTAAATTGGAAAACATCGCAGGACACCATAGAATGTACTTTCTTACAGGCAATTATTTTTTTTTAATTGGTTAATAAATAAAGTTAATGCGATGAAAAGTTTGTCATACAAATTTCATGACTTTTAGATAGTAATTTCTGATACAAAACTAAAATTGTCATATCTCTAGCTATATATTATTTGTATTAAAATTGGAAAATGAAGAATGCACTCTTCTGGTATAATTATTTTAAAAATTGGTTCATAAATAAATTCGATGCGAGGAAAAGTATAATTTCGCAAGTGTACAATTTGCTGATCGTGCATAGGAAAAGGTGGAACGAAAGGTTGCCTTAACTAATGGGTTTGTCAGATATAAAATTTATCGTAGCTACAATCACCATAGCAACAATTTTTTTTCCCGCTGAAACTCGCTGCCACGTTTGGTTCAGAGTCCAAAAGGCTGAACTCGTTTTTTCCCCTCGATTCTCATACGGTTTAGCAAAACAATACACATCCAAAAATTTCAAGATTAACATCTATTAGTTTAGGGTGCATTGTGTTATAGTTTAAAAAAAGTGAAATCACTTGCAAAAGAAGTGTTGGTTTGCGAAGCAAACAAATTGTATCTACAAAAAAGAGTGTTCATTTGCGAAGAAAACCAAATGGCGTGGTTCCCACTCTTTGGTGGGGAAAAAAATCAAGTACTTTTCCAGGCACATTTGAAGTTTTCCAAAGACTATCATAAAAAAGCAGAAAACAAAAGCAGTACCCCCCCCCCATTTTAGTATACGACTTTTCTGAAGAACCTCTCCTATAATGTAACCTCTTTTCTTAAGTCTTAACATTGCTATTTTAATCTCATTCTGAAAGCAATAATAAATCACAACTGAATGGTTATCAAAATTATATTATTTCACTGAATAATTTTTAATTTTAGCATTTCTTCAAAAGATATAGATTTCTTATTTTGTCAAGTTCTCACTTCAACCTTAAACTATCAACTACAGGTTGAAAATAGATTAAATTTGAAACATATATTTACTATTCAAAACGTTTTAATACAGGAAAGCTTACCTGATGTAGATGGAAACATATCATTAATTTCAACAATTATTCTCTCATTATCTATAGCAGTTATTGGGGCATTTTTAGCAACAGGTTTTTGCAGAGATGACTAAAATGCAATAAATGAATAAATAGCATAATTAAAAACAGTACATAATTTGACAATTAAACAAATAAAGTAATTTTTTTTAATTATCTATAAACAATTAGATTAATTTATTCAAATTTCAGAAAGTTAACATCAATTATATTTTTAGCCAAATTAATTTTTAAAAATTTTAAGATGGACTATTTTAAAATAGTTTTAAATGAAAGTTATTATTTACATTTCCTTAACTTTCACTGAACGTATGTGATACGGAAATGAAATTCAATACTAGATTTCAAGTTTCAAATGAAATGAAGTGAAGGTTTAATTGCAAGAGCATTTAATTGATTCCCCATGTGCTAAGGAAACAATTTTATACTTTTATCGGTTTTCTAATGCCTTAGCTTTAGAATTTAGGAAAGTATCACAGTATCTCGGAAATGGATGAAAGAGTAAATTAACGAAATTTAGACAATTAATCCAAGAATAATTTAGATTCTAATTTTGTATGAAGTAGAGAAAATACAGTTAAGTATTGAATGTGTCTAATGAATGGGTGCAGAAGAAATGCATATTTTCAAAATTCTCAATATTTTTGGTTCCTTGCACAATTCTACAAATAATCCATCATTGTGACATTTCTCTACATCATTGTGACTTTTCAAATTATTTATAACTGATAATATATATGAATACATAGAATGATTATGAATAAATAGATCCAACGCATGGGATTAAGTGCAAGAATTAAAATATATATAGTATATATAATTCTTGATAATCAATTTCAATCATAAAAAAATTGCGGACAGTTTCAATGTTACACATGATAAATAGTTTATAAGCATATAATTACTGATTTTGTTGATTAAATATAAATGTAAAAATATTTAAGGAAAAATAAAAATTCGAAAAACGAAAATAAAAAAGTGTTTATATTTTGTGGAATCATTATTGGCAACTTAGAATATAAGAGCAAAAAACAAGAGAAAATAATTAAATCATTCGTTTTTGAAACATTTAATGAAAAAACATGCAATTAAAAAACTAAACTTAAAATACTGTTTCCCTGGTTTAAAATGGAAGAAAAAATGGGAAATATATAATATTTAAGATCTCTCATGAATAAGTGTACATAGTTTAACTTGCATTATATATAAAATGAAAAGGCTCTTCACAAAGAGAATTGTTTTCAAACTGCACTTTGTTTTGCTAAGAATCACTTTCCCTTGTGTTCAAGGATTTTTTTTATGTAATATATTCCAACACATACAGTATACATGATGCATAAATTTATTAGCACAAATTGGTGTATTGATGTGCAGTTTCTAAAAAGGAATCTCAAGATTGTTTTAGGAAGAGGAATAAAATAGGTTCAATTTTTTGCCAATAGAGAGCACTACTGCATGCCTCATGCATAACAGATATGCATATGTGAGCATTATAAAATAGAATGAACATGCACATTCCCAGTTGTTGGAGCGAAGAAATGTGTAAAAATATTTTACAAGGTTGGTAGACAAGGCACAGTAAGTGAAGTCACGTTACATAAACTGGAAATCGGGAAGAGAATCTAAAAATGTTTTGAACACAGAAAAGGAAGAAAGGTCCTCTATCTCATGCCGGACTACATTCCAGAATGTTTAAAGGATACAGGAAGTTTATTGGATCACTGTTGCACAAGCAGACATGTTGAGATGCTCAAACCAGCACTGTGACATCACAAATGAACGATTTAAAAGTATAACCAATGACTGAAGTAGTGTACAGGAAGCTGCATTAGAATTGGGCATAAAAAAAACGTCCCATAATATATTAAGCTTGTATAAATACAAACTTCATACCTTTCAAAAGTGATACTACTATGCGATATGAACCCGCTATGTGGGCTTTAACAAGTCACAATGGCTGTAGCTCCTTTTTTAACTAAAGCACATTTTTCTTTGCTTGGGACTGTTTAGGCAAGAACTTGAATCTGGGTGGCAGATAAAGCCATCACTACACAAAGAACCAATTTCATTTACCGAGGCTCGGCACTCATTCACTGCAATCAGTTTAAGACGTGCACAGTAAATGCACAGCAACATTTACAACTGCTATGTGCCAACATGGTATCATGTTTGCCTGAACAAAATGTCCTTCAGTTATAGAAATATTTCTATTCACCACAATTACAAAATGTAATTGCTTGTGGTGGACACAAGAAACAATTATTGTTTGTAATCTGTAACGTGTCTCCGGCATATGAATAAATACTCATTTTCAATGCCATCCTGACTTTCATCATTGGTCACCTTCCATTGTTGAAACTCTCAATTCCTTGATACTCTTTTAATGCAAACTGCTTTTTGCGATTTTGATTATTCATTGGCATGTTAACAAATTTATGGAACACTATATAAACATGTGATTCCAATTTTAACTATAAATAACAAATAAATTGTTTGCACCCCTACAATATAACTAGGATTTGAGACCTGACTAATTATATTAGAATATAACATGGACTTTTTCTGGTTAGTAAAACAAGTTGAAAAAGAGGGGGAAATGAATATTTGGTTTTCTGTTATCTTAAAACAGCCTTTTAGGAATTTTTAAGAATTGGTCTTATAATGCCTGCAGATGATAAGAGGATTAAATACAGTAACTACGAAATATTGTAAAAATAACAGTTCTTACCACAGTCATGGTTACATAGTCCATCTTATATCCATACTTATGCAGCACAGGTTTTAAAATATCACCACAAATTTTATTGTTTTTGGCTTTTACACCAATAGTTTTTCTGTTTGGTAACTGAACACAAAATAAAATGACTTGTTCAACTCTGATTTCTTTGTAGCTTAATGAAGTAACATCTGTACAGTGATCAAGGGGCTGAAAATAATATAATTTTGATAATGGTTAGAGGGTAAAAACATTTTGTAAATATATACTATTGCAAAAATGTTTAGCTGTAGTTTCAAATCGTTTTTTAAGAGATCATAAATAAGATCAAACAAAGCTACCATTCAATAAGCATCTACTAAAACATCACAAACATCTTTCCATAACAAATATTAATCTTTATACCAGATGGCCATTTTGTCTGAACAAAAGCAATCATCACAATGCCATGCACAAGAGAAATTACATCTGTATTCTGCATTCATTAAAAAATTGAAACAGTATACCCTAGCAAAGATAAAGAGTCATGATGAATTATTGAAACTTTACACACTAAAAACTGATAACAGCAAAATTACAGGACTAATGACACTAAAACGAAATGCAAATATTTAAATGCATTAAAATATTTTTCTCTAACTTTTATTTCTTGAAGCAGGCATATAATATGCCAACAAAATGCAGGAAGCGAGGAATGAAAAAAGACATGAATTTTTTTATCTGGATTTATTTAATTTAAATCATACTTTCATTATTTCAATTAATTTGTTGCTCTTGTTGACCATGCTCAACAAGGCATAATATAGACAATATGCACCCAGAGGAATCGAACACTGACAGGAAATGAACCTATGAGGCCTACAACTCGAATTTTAAAACTTATGATAGGTAAAGTGATTATACTACAAATACAAAGCCGAAATCTTACAAGAGATTAAAGTAGATGTGTAAAGTACTTCATTTTAAAATATTAAAATCTATCCCTCTTGCTGCAATTAAAGCATGTTTGACAAATAATTTTAGAAACCCCAAACCAGTGGTTCTAGGCAAATATTTGAAAAAATTTTAAATTTTATAAAAGAAAGGGGTATTTTTACAATCCAAAATCAAGTTCTTTTACAATTGGTAGCAATGCTATTTTTGAATATGGAACATCAGGAAGGTCAATTCAGAAATAAATTTATTGAAAGGGCCAATACAACATAAATGTATTCCTAAAATAATAACGTTTTACAAATGAAATTATTTTGAATTTTTTTAATTTCTCTATTTCATTATAATATTCATATAAGATATTAGAGATTAGTTTTAGAATCAACAGATGCTATGTGCATAATGATACAAATAAAATTTTACCTGATGAGAACCAATAATATATGCTTCCACAGCATTGTAAGTCAGATTTCGTCTTTCCAAAAGCTTTAATAACATTTCACCAACAGTTTCACCCTTTTGTGTTCTCACTACCGTAGTAGAGAGATCTGGTAGAATGACTCGACAATAATAACCATCAGAACCACAATGACTTGGAAATAATGTTAACTCAGCAGAATTGAGAGACTGTAAATAGACATGTTATCTAATATTAATATATCAAAAATTAGAAAAAGACAAGTGATGTATGTGATAGGTTGTGAATTAAAACTTTACCAAATATTGAATTAATTTTAAAGTTTAAATAGGTGTGGTTGAATGGTTATTAGAATTTTCTGGCACAAGGTTCAAAATTACGACAAGCTCCATCTAAATTTTGTATGGGGACTAGTCTTGACTTTTTTAACCGTCAGATTAAAATAATAAATAGTTAATTGTAAATAGTAAATAATGGGTTCCCCCACTCTTTTGCTAACTAAAAATGAGGACTTTCTAAGCACTTTCCAAGGAAAAAATAAGGACTTAAATAAAACACTGTAGAAGTCATATTACACAATTTAATACAGGACTTTCTAATACCAGTGGGTTGCTCTTATGCATTAGTTTATCTTACAAGAACAGTGGTATGTAAAAAATGTAATATTCAAGTCTATTTTCTAAAACTTATAGGACACAAAAATGAGATTTTTCAAAATAAGCTTAGTCTAATTTTTACAAAAGTCAGCAGTTAATACATGGGCATTTACATGCACACATATCAGTAATATGCAAGTATATAAACAAATTATAGAATGGAGAGAGCAAGGAAAAAAACTTTTAAACTTACCAATCTTCAAGGTTTAAAAAAAGTTGCTCAAAAAATTGTTTACTTAAAAAATCCAGAAATTAAATTATACCAAAGAAATAGAGTAGTGGAGGGTAAAATTAAAATTCTAATGATTGAACTAATGTAACTTTATGGATTGTAGCAAAAAGTACATTTAAAAAATTATATATTACAAATATTAAAAATTCTTTCTAAATTTCCATGACATATGTCAATGAAAAATATTTTTTTAAATCCTATCATAATAAATCCCGATACAGTTCATCTGTCTTTCAATTTACTTTTTCTTTTTCAGAAATTTGATTGTTTAATTCCTTAATATCAAATGTTTTTTCATTTATTTACATTTCTTCGCAGTGCATTTGCTTTTATAAAAAGGGAAACACTTCTAGAAGATTCTGCCTTATTAGACAGTTCTGCTGAATTTTCCATATCTGTAATATCAACTCGAAGAAAAGCTTTTTTCGACTATAAATAGTATAGTTCTTCTATTTTCCTTTTTCTACTGTTTTGTAAACTTTTCTAATTTTTAATTTTACGTTGTTCTTCAAATGAAGGAAATATTTTTACCTTGTAGAGGAGACAAACTTTCTCATCTCTTTTTGATAGTTATAGTGTGAATATCGTTAGAATTATTTGTATTCTCATAAATAAGTCTCTGAGCAATGTAAGATTTTACCTTTAAGTTTTCAACCTCTAATGATTTATTTGCACTGAACCCATATTCTACTGTAACTTGTCCATGTGATATAATCATAGTAATTTTCATTGTTCTCCATAATTTTTTTTCATTTATTGCATCCTTTAAGTTAAAAAAAATCACTTAAAAACTGCCTAGTCTGTCAGATTTTGGATCAAAATTTTTGAATGATGCTCAGTACTTTGAGACTGTTGTTTCTAAAAACACTTTAAATTGAAACAATAAGGCAATGCATTCTTCTTCTCGTAAGCAGTTTTATCGTCGATCAGGCACTAAAGAGGTAAGAAATATTGTGGGGAGTTATCAACATTTGAAAATTTTGTTTTCAAAGGAAAACAAGCACTTTCTAAGGACTATTGATGAAAAATAAGTACTTCTAAGGGATTTTAGAAATAGAAGGTTAAAATAAGCACTTTCTAAAATGCGTAGGAACCCTGAAATAGTGATTTTTATGTAAAACAATTAAGTAATAACACTTAAATGTGTTCTTTATAAGGTCATTTACAAAACCATCTGGTAAATCTGTTATTTGGTAGTCATCATTTCACTTTTTTATTTATTTTCATTTTTGTTGTGGCTTAAAATGCAAAAATTAGCTGACTGTAAAAAAATAACGGATCAGACTGCATGCGGAACAGTCCTGGTTTAATGTGAAGCCTGTAATTCTGAAATTTCAAGCCAGGGATCATGCAAGTTTTCCAGTCATACATGAAAACGCTTGATCAGGAGAAATCACTTGATTCTCAGCAATAGCATAGCCCCAGGATTTTACTTTAGTCTGTACACACTTAACTATGTGCCCCTGGGGACAAACTTAAAAAGGATAATCCTAAGTGTATAAAAAGACACATCTTGGTTGATAAAAGTACATCAAATGCTGTACAAATAATTATCCAATTATTCAAACTGAGGTTCTGAAGGCCTTTCGGCCATAGACCTCAGGCCATGAATGTCTTGCCGTCCAATATAGCGAATAAAGTCCTTGAGGAGAAGTATCCCTGGTGTCAATGTCCTGTAAATTAGAGCACTCCGCAAGGTGTTGTCTGTTCATAAGACCATCGCAACAAAGCGGACAGATCGGGGAGGTAGCTACCCCAATCTAATGTAGGTGTTGTTGGAGATAGTCATGTCAGGTTAACAAGCGGAAACAGGCCACTCCTATCCCTCTTGGTAGATCAGTAGGGATTCTTCCCTCTTGTTAGAAGACTGAAAAATCACTTTTCATTTACTTTTGTGTGTAATTATTGGATGTTTAATGTAATAAATATATATGACTTAAAGCAGGCCTCGAAAAATATTTTTTAAAACAGGTGCACCTTGTGCACCTAAGTTTTTAAATTAGGTGCACAAGTGCGCCTAGCGGGAAAAAATTAGGTGCACAATTTTATTTTCATGTGCACAGTGCACCTGTGAACCCGGGTATTTCGAGCCCTGACTTAAAGCAGAGGAAACGATTTCTATAATCATGTAATGAATATAGAGTTATGAATATTCATTAAACTACTAAACTTATTATGAATATTCATTAAACTACTAAACTTATTACGAATATTAATTCATGAATAAGTTATGCTAAGAATAAAATAACCATTAAAGTATTTTATGCAGCTAGACTTTCTCATGTGCAATGATCTTTTAAAAATTAGAAGTCAACATTTCTTGGCTGGGCTCACACCAGAGCAAGAACATTGGTTTTCGATGAACATAAAAGGGATGTGTGTTCCACATCCAGGTCTAGGAAGGTGTAATGAGAATTTTTTGGGAATAGGGGGACTCAAAAAATAAATATAGATAAGGAAGATGGTTAATGCAGAAATCCAGCATTCATCATGTCTACATCGGAAATTGAATTGAAAATGTGAAAAATTGTATATATTAAAATGTTTTATCTAGAAGTATCAAAGGAATACTTTATTTCCACAACAGTCCTCTTCAAGAAATAAAAGTAACCTAACAGAAAGTAATCACTTACAATGAAATTTAAATGCTGCAGCACGAGTGCAAAAAGGTGATTATACAAAAAGTGAAAGTGGAGAATCATTTACCTCTCTTGAAGATACATTTTTATACATCATTCCTACTCCAGTTTCACTGCTGGTCAAAGAGGATCTGCTATCAGTCATATCAGACTGGGTAGAACTTGTATCATCCAATTTATGAGAATCCTTCTCCTTTTTCTTCTTTTTTAACGATTTGCGAATTTCACAGTGTCTATCCCACAGTCTACTTCCACCACTTTTGGACTCATTAGATTTTGTTTTGCTAACTAAAAAATTAAGTAATATTAAAAAGAGCACAAATGCAGAACATTTGTTAATCTGGTCTAACAGAAAATATTGTAACTTTATCACTAATGTTTAAATCTATAATGTTTAAAGAAAGAAAACTAATTTTAAAAACTTTTAGTAACTCAAGCTGAGCATGTAACGCACCTAATTTTAAGTAAAGTAATAAAATGGGTTAAGTATTCTCCCAATCAAAATAAAAGAATCAACAAATCAACTCAATAAAAGCTACTCTAGAACCTTATTATAATAAGCTTATCCCACCCCCCTAATTTTTAATAGTAGTTTTGTGCTTAAGTGTAAAGTAATTTTCTACAGGTATATTTATTTTTAAGCTATTCCCCAAATAATGTTTTTTTATAAATACAGAAATCCTATTTATACACAAAATAAATTTATTTTCAATTAAATCTTCAAAATTAATAAATTTTACACATACCTTCTCTAATATAAAAATTGATTACTATGTAAATACAAGATTTAAAGCAAAAAAAAAAAAAAGATGCATAAATATTGATGGGAGGTATAAAAAATTATTTTAGAATACCTTTAACAGAAAATAGCCTCTTAAAACACATTTTAAAGTGCATTATATGATAGTACATTTTAACTGCATTAATCTAAACATTCAAGAATATGAATTGAAATATTGTCCGATTTTCAAAGCAGTTGATGAAAAATAGTTATTCCTTTATTTAGTTTGTTGTGCAATTTTTAGTAGAACAATTTAATTTTAGGGGACATGTACATTACCACTAAAATTGTTATATTTCCACATTACTCAAAAAATGTAATTAAAAATATTGTTTAAAACATTTTATTAGAAATCTAAATACTATTTTGGTCATCTAGCCATTTAATGTCTCCAAGGCCATGAAAAACTTAATTCACAAAATGAAATCACATACCCTGGCGAAGTGTAAAATGTATGAATCAGTCCCACTTACATTATTATTAAAAAATATACTAGTTATATTACTTAGCCACACCAATTGACTCTATTTACTTTTCTGATTAGAAAGGTAATACTGCAGCACATTTAAAAAAAAGGATTTAGTAGAATAAACTTATTTCCTTAATAATTTAAGTCTAACAAAAAACTTTCTATCCTATTACCGAATCCTGGAAATTTATACTGCTTCTCCTAAATTGATGCATGCAATAAAATTATATTTGATGAATTAAAAATAATATATTAATTGAATAAAAGGATCAATTAAAATAAGACTTGTTCAAATAAAAAGAACATTTGTAAGATACAAATTTTAACCTAAAGTTTTCAAAATGATTCCTAGTTCCATAATTGTTAAACAATTTTAGAAACTATACATTCCATCAAACCATGCATAGTAAATATGCACAGGTAGTATAACTCTATAGATAAGAAAAGTTTAAAATATAAGTGTCTTGTTAAGTGCATCATTATCTTATTGATGTGGTGTCAAATGGGAACATCTGAGGTTTCACAACATGTTTATAGCAAAGTGGATGCCTTATTATGGCACTTGTGGTTTTTAAGTTTAGTTGGGTTTTACGGTACAAGGGTATATTTGCATTTGCCATTTTTAAAGGAAAACTACTGAAAATTCACAAAATTTCTAAATTAGTATTTTTGGAGATATTCTTGCAATGAAAAGTTGAGTCACCAAAGTTGAAAACAAATTATTTATTTTACTGCCTGTTGAAACAATTCAAAAGTAGTGAAAATTGCAAATAAATCCTTAAGAAGGCAGCTATAGCTATGTCATTCTTTCCACAGCTTAGCTTCAGTCCAGATGCTCTACAGATATACCCATAGTGATATTTGATGCAAATGGTACCAAATATTTAAGATTATACAAGCAAGTTTTTTATTGAGTTTTTATCAATAACTCTAGCAGAGGCCAGTACGGTGTTGCCAGTGACAGATTTTTGTGCTCCGCAGAAAATTTGCAAAAAATTCGGACTACATGAGGTATCAATCTGGTGTGAAATTTCTCACAGGTTTCAAATCCATTGAAATTTTTACTCTAACTTAACTTGGTCTTTTCTCTTCACTTAACGATCACAAAGATAGAAAACCTCATATAGTCCTTTTTGTGTTCATAATGAATAGATTCGTTAAATGCAGTAAAATTCATAATCCGAAAATAAAAAGTTACAATTGAAAAATTATTTATCGAAAGAAACTCATATTTGTAGTATCGATCTGGGGTAAAATTTTACATATTTCAAATCCATTGAAATTTTTACTCTTTAAGGATTGTGAAGACAGAAACTAGGACTAAATAAAAAAGAAATAAAAAGAGAATAGGCAAGAAACAAATAGATTCCATGAATGAAGGGGAGGGGGAATAACATGTCACTGAAATCAAACAGAACAATCCTTTAGCAGCCAGTGATGTCATTGGCAAACTGGCACATGTCCAAAGAAATGAAGAAAGAAGAGGGGGAAACCACTCCACAATTGAAGAACTGTGAGGGGAAAAGCTAATAAATTAATTTTAAAATGTTCTAGATTAAATTTTAAAATTCGGGATTTGAGATCTATTCAGTCACCTTTAGGACTACCTGTGTGCCAAATTTCATTTCTGTAAGTCCTACAGATTGTCTGGACATGTATGCACAATGATAAGCTAAACTGATAATATTTTATTAACAATTAAACTCAGAAGCATTTTAAACTTAACTAGGTCACAAAACAGATTTGAGCCACAAAAAGAAGACACTAGTTAAGTCTAAAAGACACTATTTTTATAATGGTATCATTGGAAAGTTAAGAGAACATTTTAGCTGCAAAAAAAAAGCTTTTATTACTGCACATGAATACTACTTAAAATGGATAAACTGCACTCAGATAATCAGTTAAATGCAACTCTTATTGGTGTATTTTACACTTGACAACACTGCAACTATAAATTCATTATGAAGACATGCTTCAGTAGCTTAAAATGTAACATCAGAAATGAACATACGTTTGTGCCATGGTATTAAAGACTTTCTCTTTTTTAATTCTGTGCATGCTTTTTGTTTTTCGTTATCATAAGAATCTCCATCAAGAGACTGCCCTTGGTATAATAAAGGTTGTCCCTGCATCTCTCTCAGCATACATTCTTTAAACATGGTTGACTTCAAGAATCTCTGGTAGCAATCAAACTTCATTAAATTAAAAATCTATAAAAACGAAACAAAATATGTCAATTGATATAAACATAGCATCCATTGATCAAATTTTTAGTTATAACCCAAAGGGGAAAAAAAAATTTTAACATGAGATAGTATTTCTACCAAAGAAACACTTAGACTAAAGGGCTTAGGTGAGGATTAAACTAACTTATTTATCTATCCCCATAGAGCTCAATTTAAACACATTTTATTCTATTTAACTTGGTTTGACTAGCTTTTCTATTTACTTTGATGTACTATATTTCCAACCAGTTAACATTTTTGCAACTTGGGACGCCCTAAATAAAATTTTATGGCACATAAAAATGCCTCATTTGGGGTTATGACCTATTAAGTCCTAAAACAGCCCTAGTGCCTAAAAACTAAAAGTGACTTTTCAAAACAGAGAAAAATCCTATCTCAGATGATTCAACAACTAATATATTTTCAGTGTGACTTTTTATACACTGGTTTTCTCAGAAACTGAGAACTATAATTTTACGAATTTGTCTGGAATGAAACATATTATAACACATAAATACAAAGAAAAAATTTAAGACCACTGCATACGATATAAAACTGCAGTATGAAACCATAAAAATAGCAATAATATGTGACAAGGTTCAGAAAAAAAATTAAGGCTTATGAATTTATTATGGAATGAGATCACCCCGACTTGTACACACATATCACAGCGTGATTTCATGCTGGCAATAATGTTGTTAACAGTTTGGAGAATTAAGTTATACTCCTCCAGCAATGCGGTCTTCAGAGCATTTATATCTCTAGAAGGAAGTCTCTGTGCAACTGCTTTTCCAAGGTAGTCCCACAAGTTCTCTATCGGGTTCAGATCAGGAGATTTTGCTGGCCAAGGTATTAGCTCAATGGCTTCATTTTCAAGGAATCGTCAAAAAGGTTTGTTCAATGTGGACTAGCATTATCGTCCATAAGTAAAAAATCTGATCCATATGCACCTCTGAAAAGTCTTACATAACATTCCAAGACCTTGTCCTGATATCTCTGGCTGGTCAGATCCTCTGTTGAAAGCATGCAAGGGCGTACGTCCACCGATCATTTTTCCACCCCATACCTGCAGTACTAAAAATGTCCCATTCCATAATGTTCAAAGGAAAATTTTGCATTCCCGACTTCCCCCAGATGTAAAAACGTTCAGAATCAGATGTTAAACTAAACCTTGAGTCATCAGTAAAGAGAACACGGGTTCATTGGCGTTGACTCAAGTTCTGATGTTCTTAGCACCAGTTAAAGTGGTCCCTCTTGTGTTGTGAAGACAGTGAAACACATACCCTTGGTTTTCTGACATAAATACCTTTTTCATTTTGTCTTATGTATACAATTTTCCGTGATACAACAGTTTCCCTGGCGACTGCAAGCTCTAAACTTAACTGTCAAACAGTAGACTTGCTGTTAGGATGGGCTGCTATTGCCATATATCGATCTTGAGAAGCAGTTGTTAAACGTTTACGACCTTGTCCAGGCCTCCTTACAACATTTCAGAGTTCTGAAATTGTTTCCATAATGCAGAGACTGTCTTGAAATATTCACACATATAGCTGCTTCCATGATTGTCTACCCTGTTTCTAAACAGTTGATAATGCGCCACTTCACAGATTATTCCAAATGATACTTTGGAGTCGTACCAAACCGTTTAGTCCTTACACACTGAAATCAAATGCTGTATAGCAGAAATTCACTCAGATATTCACTTTGAGCAAAGCATTTGATTCAATGTCGGATGATGTAACGCCTTGATTTGCATTATAAACCATTTGAACACTTTTGATAGGATAATTCTAATTAGGCTTGTATTTTACACATTCCCTGCAAAAATATTTTACATCGATTCGGTATTTCATGGAATGTAAGTATTTTTTGGTATGTAAAGATAATTTTGGACACGAGTGTAGTTAGATTTCAGCACTAATATCATGGGTTTTGCTATTATTAATGTCATAATGAGTCAAAGTCCAGATAAATTAGAGAAGTTTGTTCTGCTAATACAAAACACATGCCAGATAAAAAATCTTGTTCGTTTTTGAATAAGCATTTGAGTGGTCCGTGTCTCATCTAGTGACATACACTGAAGTGCCTGAAAAAATTAATGATGAGATTGCAAAATACATAGTAATGCCACCAATGTAAGTCATTGGTGGACCTGCCAATGCATATATTAAAGCAATAGACATCTTTGGAGGCATCTAGAGCTAGAGAATGGACAGTGATAGTAACTGTTTTCTATTTCCTAAGGCTTTTTTTCTGTTCAAGGCAGAGTATTGAAATTTTTCGTATATACTTGTAAATATATATACTTTAAATGTTAGCTAGTATTTTGTGTCTTAATACTATAGTTACTTTTTTTTAATGTCAAAGTGTATAGATTTAAAATTTTCAAGGTTTTTCCAGTGTTGTGGTACAAAAATCCTTATTGAAGTCCAACAAAGAAAAAGATTTTATAAATACTAGCTAGCATTTGATTCTAATTATCCAACAATTATAAAAAAAACCACAAATAGTAAAAAATATTGCAAATTGACAATTTTATAAGAGTTTAAAAAAACTTATAAAAATGCGAGGTTTTTTTTTTTTTAACTTTTTAAAATACGGTTCAACTAACTGACTTAATTTTTTGAAATATGTTTATAAACATACTTTAGAATAAAAATAGCTATTTGCACTTTGTTTACTTGTCTCTAAAAATTTTTTTTGAAAAGGGTACTGTGATGCCTTAAAAAATTAGATGCCCAAGCAGCATACGAGCTAATCAGAAAAGTGACATTTTGCAGCACTCGAGCGGTGTTTGGGCAAAACTGTTAAGGGGTTAAAGCCCACTTCTTAAGTTCAAAATTTCTAATTAGATATAGTATAACCTAAATATAAGTTTCAAAAACTAATCTGAGATTTTAGGACAAAAATTCAGGAACTAAAAATGAAATATAACATGAAATACCCAAGACTTTGCATCAGAATATGACAAAAACTAAGCAAATCTTGCAATCCAAAAAAAATAAAAAAATTATGCATAAAATTAAGCATTATTTATAAATTAGTAGTACTTGTTTTTGTGCAGGAAGGAACAGATCAGAAGTAGGGGCATCTAATCCATCTTGTGCAACTTGACGGGCATGACTATCTACATTTACTGGTTCATGAGCTCCTATACAAAGATGTTTAGTATATATTTCTTTGGCCATTTGTATCATCTGAAAATTGAAAAATACATTAAGCGATACTCACAAATATACATAAAGACATACTTCAGCTTATCACTTCATATTTTTACATTCGAATAAGAAAGTTGTATCTTCAAATTGTTTGATTTCAAATACAAATATTGACGACCAGCTACAGGCTCAAGCCCAACAAGGCTGGTCCTTTATTTATGAATTCCCCAATTCCCACTGACTATCCAATTGTATCTTAAATTCGTACACTCCCTTTGAATTAACTATATTTTCTGGCAACGCGTTCCATTTGTCTATTACCCTATTAAAGTAGTAGTTTTTCCTTAAATCCAGATTAAAATGTGTCTTATTTAATTTATACCCATGGCCCCTTGTTCTGTTATCCCTATTGAAATTTTAAGCCCTCTGTGTCCCCTTGTTTTATCAACTTGAAAAGCTGAATCAAATCCCCCCTCCTTCTTTCCAGTGTATACGTTTAGCATACTTAAACGTTCATTATAGTCTAGTTTGCTATCCCCTTTATTATTTTTGTAGCTCTGTGCTGAACCCTGTCAATTAATTCTATAACCTTTCTCATATATGGAGCCCAGAATTGTACAGCATATTCATTATATTCTTATCCCTTGAAGTTAGTCTTTTTAATATACCCCAATAACCTATTAGCTTTTTTACCCGCAGCTGAACATTGGTGACCCATTTTAAAACCCCTGTGAATTATCACCCCAAGATCCTCGACTGTTTCTCTTTCCTTTACCTTTACTCCCTGCAGACAGTACTCGGCTCCACTGTTCCTGTAACCCATATGCAGAACTTGACATTTCCCTACATTAAATGACATACCCCATTTTACAGCCCATTCGGATATCTTATCAAAATGCCCTTGTAAATTCTCTATCTGTAACTTGGTATTCACTGTCCCCCATATTTTTAAGTTATCTGCAAATATACTGATTCTATTCTTAATCCCCTGACCTATATCTATGAAAATTATAAATAAAATTGGTCCCAAAACTGATCTCTGAGGCACCCCACTTATAGCTTCTGTCCACTGTGAATAGTTTCCTTTCACATGCAATCTCTGCTTTCTACCCAATAACCAATTCTTTATCCATATCAATGTTTTCCCCTGAATCCCCAGCCATTCCAATTTTAAACAGTAATGCCACATGAGGTACTTTATCAAAAGCCTTTTGAAAATCTATGTACATGATATCTACACTGCTCTTATTATCCAGCTCCTCAGCAATTTTTTCGTAGAACTTCAACAGGTTTGAAGAGCAGGATCTGCCCTTCCTAAACCCATACTGATTATCTAATAACAGTCCCCCCCCCCTCCTCCAAGTATAACATTATATGCTTTTTTTAACAGATTCAAATATTTTGCAAATTACTGATGTTAGACTTACTGGTCTATAGTTGCCTGGATCACTTTGTATTCCCTTTTTGAAAATTTTGGAGTTATGTTGGCCAACTTCCAATCCATTGGTATCCAACCCGTGCTATATGTTGAATTAAATATCATGTGAATTACGTCCCCCAATTCTTCCGTGCATTCCACTAGTACTCTCGGATAAATATCATCTGGCCCTAGTGCTTTATATGGCTCAATTCTTTTCAACTGATGCACTATTTCTTCCCTGTTAAATTTGCATTCTTTAATTGTACCCCCTGCAAAGGTTCCATCCTTGGGATCCTTTTTTTATTTATAGTTACCATTGAAAAACCCCAGAAAAAATGTCATTTAACATGTTTGTCATACCCACCTCATCTTGAATTAATTCACCTCCCCTCCAACGGGCCCAGTGTAGTACTAAATTTATTTTTACCACTTGCATATGCAAAAAATTCTTTTGGGTTTATATTTATTTCCCTTGCTAGTTTTTCCACCAAAGACACCTTTTGCTTCCGACTAATATTTTTAAACTCCTTTCTGGCTTTCAGATATGCCTCCTTGTCCCTGCCGTTACCAGTGCTTTTATATACCCTGTATGTTCTTTGTTTTAATTTTAAAGCTTTGTGTGTTTCCCCTGAAAAGCACATAGGGAGCAAGTTTCTAAATTTTCCTTTTTTCCTGAACGCTACATGTTTTTTTATCACCCTGTCTAACCTATTCTTGAATTCCTCCCATTGTTCAGAATGATGCAGTGCTATTAATCCCCCTTTGAATGTCTCCTTTAACTCTTCTTTTATCCTATGAAAATTTACCTTTCTGAAATTTGGAATTATCCTACTATTGATTGTGTATGCTGACTGAAAATTTATACATAATCTGATACTTCTATGATCACTTTCTCAAAGTGGCTCACCTATAACCAAATCCTGCACCCTATCCTCATCATTGCTGAAAATCAAATCCAATATTGCATTGTCCCTTGTATCCTCATACACCATTTGGTACAAAAAACAATCCTGTATCACTTCCAAATAATCTGCCCCTTTCCCATTTGTAGCTAGATTGTTTGTCCAGTCAATATTTGGATAATTATAGTCCCCCATAAAATTAATGCTCCTGTTTGACATGCTTCGTTTATCAGATTGCACATACCCTTTTCCTGCTCTTCAGTACAAACAGGAGGTGTATATATATTACCCAGAATTAGTCCTTTGCCTTTGTCTGTATTCAGTTTCACCCATACTGATTCTATACCCTCAGATTTACTATTTTACTTTATTTCCGTACAGTTTAAGAATTCTCCTCACATAAATCAAAACCCCACCCCTTTCCTATACACTCTGTCCTCCCTAAACATTGTGAATCCACACAATTCTAAAATTTGTGCACCTTCACTGCTTGCTCAACTTTCAGTTATCCCAATGATATCTATATCCTCTGCTTGTGCAATTCCACTGAGCTCATCCATTTTATATCTCGCACTACGAGCATTACAATAAAATACTTTTAGCTTATTTTTCACCCTTATATTGCACTTTCCGTAAGAAGTATTAGTCTTTTTTATTGTTTTTCACCCTTATATTGCACTTTCCCCTTGTATTATTTGTCTTGGTATTGTTTTTCTCCCTAACATTGCACTTTCCCTTTGTATTGTTTGTCTCCTGTAATTTAGACCCTGTTCGTTTTCCTAAGCAATTATTGTGTACTGTCAACCCTCATGTCCTACCCATCCCTGCTTGTATTCTTAATCAAATCTTTCCTTATTACCACAGCATGGATTAAAAAATTGCAGATACCAAAAGTAAACAATTCAAGGACTTTCTTCAATCTGTAATTTTATTGCGACTAATATATATATATATATATATATATATATATCTATATTTTAAAAAAGTTACCGCCGCCGCAGGATTGAAAACTGTGCTGTTTAGCTCGATTCTTAAATGATTTTCCGAGAAAGTACTAATAGGAAAAAAACGAAATTAATATGATTTGTTCTTCATCGTATTCCCTGGACACTTATTAAGATTATTTTTCGATGCGGCTATTAGTTTAGGGTTTATTAAGTGTCAAAATTGAAGAAGCGAAATTTCTTCCGCGAGTGAGCAAAACACATACAAATTTTCAGTCTTCAGCCATGAGTTTTTTTTAAAGAGTACCTCTCAACGTAAATTTTTGCAGCTTGACGAATTTCTTTTGAAATTTCAATTTGGTTCTTGATAATATTTTTTTGAAATTCGGGAAAAATCAGGACATTTTAGTTACTTTTTTTTAAAACAGCCGTATCTATATTTTATTACTATTATTTTTTAATTTTTAAAATATCCCAGTATACCTCAGAATGTACTCTTTCTTACAGTACTATTATTTTTGAAATCGGTTAATAATTCAATTGGATGCGATCAAAAGTTGGTCATACAAAATTTGGAATCTTTGGATATTTTCGCTACTTTTTGTTACAACTGTTAATTAAAACTGTCATATCTATATCATATTACTATTAGTTTTTTATTTTGAAAATAGCGCAGTATACCTCAGACTGTACTTTTTCTTACGGTACCATTATTTTTAAAATTGGTTCATAAATAAATTCGATGCAATCAAAAGTTGGTGACACAAATTTCGTATTTTTTAGTTCGCGGAGCAAATTCACGAAGCATTGTATTCGCGGAGGGTTGTATTTTTGACTATCGGGTTTGCCAGGTATCAAATTTATCGTTGCAACAATTGCCATAAAAACGATTTCTTTTTATTTGGCGAGGAAAAAGGATCGCTTTTTTCCCTCTGTTCTCAGACGGTTTACCGAGAAAGTACAAAGTACACATCGTAAAGTTTGGAGATTAACAGGGTTTACTTAATATTGTACAGGGAACAAAATGCAGAAGATTTTTTACTCATGCGGCTATTCGTTTAGGGTTCATTAAGTGTTAAAGCAAAAAAGAGTGAAATCACTTGCGCAAGAGGTATTGGTTTGCGAAGCAAACCAAACAGGATTGCATAGCAATCCCCGGGAGTTGGCGAGCGTAAGCGAGCAGAGGGCAAAGCCTTCGCTGTGACGTGATGGACCGTAAAGTGAAATCAGGATAATACAAATTATTCAGATTGTTCCACTCTGCGAAAGGAATGTTGGTTTGCGAAGCAAACCAAATGCCATATGTAAAAGGAGTGTTGGTTTGCGAAGCAAACCAAATGGGATTGCGTAGCAATCCCCAGGGGTTGGCGAGCGTAAGCGAGCAGGGGGCGGAGCCCCCTAGTATATATATAAAAATATAAGTGTATATGTATATATATGTATATATATATATGTATATATATATGTATGTATGTATATATACATATATATGTATACATATACATATATATATATATACATATAAACTTATATATATACATATATATATACATATATATATGCACACATATATATACACATATATATATACATATATAATGACTATAACAAAAAATCGACGCACCAAGAAGGAATCATCCGATTGCTTTGAAATTTCGTATGCAAAAATGTTTCGACCAAATATGCAAATGATTAAAATTTGGTGTCCAATGAACGAATAGTGCGATCTCCAGCGCATCAGAACTGTGCATCTAGCAGATGTATATAAGGAGTTGTTCTTGAACTGTTGTTAAAAATTTCTGCTGCATTGCGATTTAGGATACCTCTCAACGACTGAAAAAATGCCTCGCCGCAGGATTTGAGCTCATTACGAGCAACTTTCAGAGTTTGAAAGAGGTCATATCATTGGATTGAAGGAGGCAGGTTGGACAAATCGGAGAATCGCTTGTCATGTGAGTCGAAGCGATGCAGCAATTAGAAGATGCTGGCAAGAGTGGGTGGACAATGGCAGATTTCAGCGTCATGATGGTAGCGGTCGACATAGGGCCACAACAGATCGTGAGGACAGAGTGATTGTCAGATCAGCTGTCACAGTGCCTGATTCATCGCTATCAACCATCAGTCGTGCGACCCACACACGAGTGTCCACCATGACTATTCACAGACGGCTGAGAGAGCGAAATCTACTCTCGTACCGACCGTTACGCCACCTGCCACTCATGCCTGCACACTGTCGAGCCAGATTACAGTGGTGCTTGGCTCGTTCAGGCTGGAATGATGCTGACTGGGGACGTATAGTCTTTAGCGACAAATCCTGCTTCCAACTGTGTTCTGACGATCGTCGAAGGCGTGTCTGGAGATGCCCACGGCAGCGTGCCGATCCTGCTTTAACTATTGCACGCCACACTTGCCCTCAACAAGGAGTTATGGTCTGGGGTGCCATTTCCCTTGATAGCCAGACCCCTTTGGTCGTCATTAGAGGTACACTTACTGCACAGCGGTACGTTGACGACATTCTGAGACCTGTTTTGATACTGTTCCTTTCGCAGTACCCTGGGCTTATTTTTCAGCAAGACAATGCCAGACCACATACGGCACGTGTTGCTATGAACTGTCTTCAAGCTTGTCAAACACTTCCTTGGCCAGCCAGATCACCAGATCTCTCTCCCATCGAGCATGTCTGGGATATCATGGGAAGGCAACTGCATCCGGTAGGGAATGTTGATGACGTAGTCCAACAATTGGAGCAAATTTGGCAAGAAATACTGCAGGAGACCATCCGTGAGCTTTATCGGTCTATGCCACGCCGTGTGGCAGCTTGCATAAGGGCTAGAGGCGGGTCAACACCTTATTGAGATCGTTACTGTAACTCTGAAATAAATAATTTAATTATTCTGAAATTTTAATAATTTTCTATTCTGTACATAATTTTCCTATCCACCAATTTTTGTCTCCATCGGACAACTCCTTGGTGCGCCGATTTTTTTGTTATAGAGTGTATATACATACATATATATATACATACATATATATACATACATACATATACATATATATATACATACACATACATATATATATACATACATATATATACATATATATATATATACATACATATATATATATACATATAATACATATATATATATACATATAATACATATATACATATATAGATATACATTAGGGTGGAGTGAAAAACACGAATTTCGGAAATTGAAAACGCCTATGGTGGGAATAGTTGGGGACTACCATGCTTATTAATAATACAAAATATGAGCTAAATCAATTAATATCTTCAGGTTCCAAAATCACTTTGAAATTTCGAAATTTTGCCAATTTCTTCACAAAAATAATAATAACGCATTTAAAAAATTTAATACATTTAATTTTAGGCCATGGGTGGGTGAAATGAACTTCCCTGCTTGTAAAAAAAAAGTGTTACACCTAACATTATCCTGGTAATTAAAACTTTTCCACTTTTTTTAGAGCGCTATAGCACGCTATTGCAGTGCAAAGAAAGAGAAGCAGAGAGCCAAAACGTTCAGCTCAAAGATTATAAAGGAAAACAATCCAAAATACTCTCGCCCTCTATTACGGGAGCTACTTTGAGTTTTAATTTGCTTAAGAATTCCAATGACACTATAAACACAATCATTGATAATCATTCTCCGACAACTTCACAAACGAGAACTAAACTTCCAAATGTAGCTCAGGCTTGTGACAGAATTGTTGTTTCCGATAGATCGGTAGCAATTCTAATAAACGCTGCTTTGAAGGATATGGGAAAAATTTACAAGGATGATTCTTCAAACATAGTTGATCGTAGTAAAATTAGAAGAGAAAGGACAAAGACCGGCAGCTACCTGAGAAGGAAAAATGAGGAAACTACCTCTTTATCAGAATATGGAATATACTTTGATGAGCGAAAGGATTAAACTTAAGTAATGATTAAAGAAAGAGAAAGGATTGCTAGAAAGACGGTAACAGAAGAACATATCGTGGTAATACTAGAACCAGGATCAAAAATACATGGGACGTGTCACTCCTACCCAACTGGCTCTTCTCAAAATATTAAAACAGGTATTTAAACTTTTTTGAAGAAAAATATCGATCTTTCTAAGATGCAAGTGGTTGGTTGAGTTGGTACAGTGGTAAATACAGGTATGAAAAATGGAGTCATTCGACATATCGAGCTCTTTTTAGGACGTCCTGTGCATTTATTTATTACAAACAAATGAGCTACCCAGCTACCTTTACGTCATTTGTTGCAACATTTAGAAGGGAAAACCACTGGACCAAAAGAATACAGCGGAGAAATTGGAAAATGGTTTACAACGACAAATAGAATTTTAAGGTTATATGTTTCAACAGAAGATCCAACACATAACGTGAAAATATTAACAGAGTATGTTGTGAAGGTACACTCATATGTGTGGTTTAAAATTAAAAGTCAGTCATCATGTCGGTACGGGAGTCTTCATTTTTCAAATATTTTAAATAAATCGAGATTTTTGCCTGAGGATTTAAAAATTGTAGTAGATATAACTTTGCAAAGAAATGCTTATTATGCACATCCAGAAAATATTATTTTGGTGATGTTAGCTGATGATCGAAAACACGTCAGAGAATTGAGCCTTAGAAGAATTTAAAATTAAGACACAAAAAATAATGTAGAAAAGAATATTCGAGGGTTCAAAATTCCCAAGTTAAACTTCGAAGCAGACGATTACATAAATCTAATTGAATGGCAATCAGACTCCATTACAGATCCACCACTTACAGTACAGTATCTCTTTCTGATGATCAACTCAAGTCTATGATTCTAGATGTTCCAACCAATAGTAACATATTTAACTTTCCATTCCATTCACAAGCAGTAGAACGTTGAGTTAAATTAGTAACTGAAGCATATTGTACAGTATGTGGTACAGAGGCACAAGATGGATTAATTCAGTAAACAATTGCTACTACACTTGCTTTACCTAGATTTGAAACCAAAAGCCAATATCAACCCCTTTAAAGCTAAACCATTTGCCAGTAACTTCAGTTTAATTTTTTAGGGTAAGCTTGTAACTTAAATTGAAATTTTTAGGGGGGGGGGTGGAACTCGTTAAGCAGCCACCTCCTCAAGCTGAATTCTGGGTTGTTTTCATAATGCAAAAACAGCAAAGATCTGCAAGGGGAAGCGCCCGTGTAAACGCGTGGTCGCAATGATGAGTCTATTGAGAGGAGTGGAGATGGGGGGACGCGTGATAGCGCTCTAAAAAAAGGGGAAAATTTTTATTTTCTGGGTTAATTTTAGGTGTAACACTTTTTTTTTTACAAGCAGGGAAGTTCATTTCACCCACCCATGGCTTTAAATAAGATGTATTAAATTTTTTAAATGCGTTATTATTATTTTTGTGAAGAAATTGGCAAAATTTCGAAATTTCAATGTGATTTTGGCACCTGAAGATATTAATTGATTTAGCTCATATTTTGTATTATTAATAAGCATGGTAGTCCCCAACTATTCCCACCATAGGCGTTTTCAAATGTTTATGTCAGCTAGCTTGCTCTTGACCATACTTAATGTGCAAAAAACAATGCAGAATTGTCCACCTTCAATTCCATGTTTCAGAAATTTGCAGTGTATTACATTAAAGCCTTAAAATATTTTTAACATAGAAAATTGCCTGACTGGCTGCTTTGATAGCAAAAACTAGTCATTGAAAACAATGAATTACTTAAAGTCAAAACATTTATAAATTCAGGACTAAAAAAGCAAGATAACACTCTGTTTATTGGTACTTTGACTCGTATAATAACGAAATAATATAACTGGTAAAATTTGTATAAATGGAGCATGATTGCAAATCAAAAGTTAACATGTTAAAATTATAGCAGTTTCTTAAATTTTTTTTTTTAATTCAATCACCACTTGCTGAAGGTTTTTCTTTTTCATAAACTTGAATTCTGGTAAAATTGCAGCTAGAGAATTATGGTCTTCACATAATAAAAAAATAGATACATTTTACAGGGAAGAATTGAGCATGATTTTTTCTTTTTAGTTTATTTTAAAGGCAAAGAAATTTTAGAATTAATAACAGCAAATTCTAAATGCACTTAGAGTATTGTAATTGAGTGTCCTAAACATAAAAAAAAATAAAATATTCAAGCTCTAAGTTCATTTAATATTTTCCAAATGAGTTTTTAAAGTATGAGAAATAAATACAAAGAAATAAACTAGAAAAGTTACCACTGATTGGTCCTTTAACTGCCGGTAGCGCTCGCAAGCAATCCAGAAAGTTATATTTTCCTGACTGAATTCTTTTTTCAAAAATTCCTAAGGGATAAAATTCAATGTCAAAAATGATATTACAAAAATTTAGCTAACACAAACTTGCAAATCTCTTTTTAGGAAAGAGAACTCATCAATAACAGCTTCTCTACAATAGATCAAAATCAATTTTCAAAAATACTAGCCAAAATAGGACTAAAAAAGAGAATTATAAAAAAGCAGATTAAAAAAACTTTGAATAAACAATATTATAATATCTGCAACAAAGATTTTCAAATGATTGTGACTTGAACAATTAGAATCAAATTTAATAATTTGGCACACATGTTCAAAAGTTTAGCAAAATTTTTATTTTTCAGTTGGACTTTTATTGTGTTCACATCAATGAAATATGGGTAACTTTTATGACTTTTCGTTGTTAGAAGTCTGATGCAATAACTAATCCATTTTCATCAGTCTGATCTTGATAATCCCACAATTGGCATGGGCAATAGCATAAAGCTAAGCGCAATGCCTTAAGAAGTTGCATGCAAGCCAATGCATTGGTAGTCAATGCTGTTTATGGTAGTTTTGTATTGAATATATTGAAACTTGCACTTTACAGAGATGTATATAATAGGGAAATTGCTGGACAGTTAAAATGTTCTGAATCGCCTTTCTGATTATTGAAACGTCACAAGGCAACCGAAAATATGGATCCAAAGCACCACACAGATCGTCCAAGATATTTTCCACTTGGGAAGACATATGACCAAAAAAAACAGATTTTACTGATCTTGCTGAGCAATGGGGATAATTCACAGATGTTGCAATTCTTGGGGTGGTTGGGTATGTCCCTTCTTGTCCTGCACTTCAGGTGAAGTAATGCTTCCAAAATGGGTGCAAAGGAAAATTAAAATATTTTTCTTCCAATATAATTTGGGGTGGTTTTAGATATAATGGTATTTGCCCTTTAAATTTCGAAACAAGCACCATGAACTTTGGATTAAATAGGAGCGTAGTTTGACAAGTTCAAGGAAGGAATCATTTTCATTCCCTTCCATGGTGACTTCAATCACTGATCATTGAAAGGAGCATATTCTCAGGATGAAAGAAGCATGCATTTTGTTAACCTCATGGTGGTTTATCTTTGCATGAAAACCATTTTGTATTGACCAGCCTCTAATGGAAAAATATGTTCCAAACTGTCACTAGTTCTAAGCGAAGAACAATTTGTTTTTCTTGGATCTTCATTCTCTTTGGAGTTAAGGGGCAGTTTTGCTGATGAAAAAGCTCGCCCTAGATAAAATTGACCAAATCTTGGACAAATATCTCATTGAAACCACTTGGATGGTTAAATAACTGTGTGAACAGTTTTTAGTATGTCACATAAAAATCGAGATGTGTATATCATTTAAAAAACTTTCAAAGTTCCATCTTAGAAGGAAGGCTAACACTTCACACACCACATTTAAAATGCATAAACTTTTAAAATAAATTTTGAAATAATTTTTAGTTGAATGATGGATTCTTACATGTAATATCTCAGGATACAATGTGCTGTTGTCAGTCAGCAAGTGATAGTATTTCAGTATGATAATTAGCTGAATTTGAAGAGCATCTAGATTATGTAGCTTAGCGAATGTTGCTTAATATTCATTTTAACTTCCTGTAGGATGTCAGAAAATTGCAAGAAATTGTCATAGAACATACATTAAGTTTTATGCAATTGGTTAATGCTTTCCCAATTGCTCTCAAAGCCACTTGCTTGCCTACATTTGGCAAAGAAATCATGGGAGTGAATGACTTATTAATTTCTATTCAAGATATAAGTTTAAACCTAGATCCTATATAAGAGAAATCTGATTTTAACTAATCATTATTCAATAAATTTGTTCTTTCTTTCCTTGATATAACCCTTTCTTTTCGCCCATTTAACTTATTACAGTCCCTAAAGTTGCATACATTACAAACTTGTGATTAGCTCTACGTAATTTTTGTTTCTATGGCTAACGTTCGTACAATCTTTTTGTGGCTGTTTGCAGGCACCTTTCTTTATTACAATTTTTTCATTCAGCAACATCTATTAAGCTTATTTTGGTCTCTAGTGTAACGTCCTAGCGTCTAGTCTATGCTGCATCTTAATGTCTACTCTTCTGGGCGTATCTTTGGAGCTTCTCGTTTGTAATATGCTGAGTGTCCCTGAAGCTTGTGCCTGCCCAATTGAAAGCTTTTTTACAATTTCTCTATATTTTCAGGTATAACTTTGATGTCACACCAATACTGGGCTCTTTGCCAGAATGTTGGTATTTTTGTTCATATTTAACTAGTAAATTATTCTTTCCAACTTCCTTGATTGTTGGTAAAATTAAAAGTTTCTGTGAAATGCCAAAAATAGAACATTCTACTTGATATCTCAAGTCAGTTTTGGATTAAGTCATTTTTATTTAAATAGTTAGCAAAACAATTCCCTTCTAGTGTCTCACATTCAAAAGTATTACTCTCGAAGTAAATTTATAGAAGGTATAAGGATGCAAAGTACAAGGGTTGAATGAAAAGTAATGCCTCCAAGAGAATTACTCGTGATTGGATGGGTGTACTTTTAATAAATGAAACAAAGAAAGTTTCCTTAGAATGTGCCCTTTAATTACGTAAGTTCATTTCCAGCCAGATAACTTAATACACTACCATCAACAATGAAGATTAGTGAAGCAATCATGGAGGCACTCCACCTTCTGTTTCCTCAACCCACTAACTACTGCTGTTTGCACTTAATCAGAATTGTAACGATTTCCAAGGTTTTTCTTCATTTTAAGAAAACGATGGAAATCACTTTATGCCAAGATTGGACTTTATGGTGAATGTGGTACTGTGTCAAGTTTTAGCTTCATCAACTCTTCAATGGTGGCCTGAGAAATGTGTGTACCTAGCATTTTTATCCCTTCTAATTATCCATAAGTGTTCTTTTAGGCATTGCCATATGCAATAGTAAATTCAGCTTTTAAGTGACTCCAACCCATAGCAAAAAAAAATACCATTGCAGCATTATATTATACATCCTGATATTATATTTCATTTATTGCTAATATTTTATGTTTGACATGGTAATTGAATTGATTTTTTCAAATTTTTTTTTAAAGATGTGTCTTGAGTAACATACCAATATTTTCAATATTTTGATTCTGTGTTTTCTGTTAGAATATTTCATATTCAAGAGGTTAATATATTTACTGCATATACACTCTAAGACAAAAAAAAAGGTTGCACCTGGAAGGAGTAGACCAGTATAAATGAAATTTGAAGGAATGGTACATCTGCATTGGAGATACAAATGATGAAATTTTCAGAATTGTTTGAGCATGCACCACGAGCAGGGCAGTTCTCTAACATCCTGCATACCGGGGCATAAAAGGACATCCAGTAGCGCGGCAAATTCATTTCGACTCGTGATGTTGTGTTGGTTACATCGTTTCGCATTGAGTAATGCCTCGGAAAAAGTTTGCAAGCAATTTAGGCAACTGGGAGAATTTGACAGAGGCAGAGTAATAGGCCTCCGAGAAGGTGGATGGTCTAATCAACAAATTGCGGAACATATTGGTTGGGATCGACGTGTTGCAAGACAGGCGCGTACTGATCCAACAACCACTGTTGCAGACATCCAACGGCCAGTGGGAACCTCTCTCGATCATCCAAAAAGTGATTGCATCAGTTGTCGATAGCTTCACGACAGACTAAACTCACATAGACCGTTACGACTGCCTTTAATAGTATTGCATCCGCATCAAAGACTGGTAGGGTGTCATGCCAGACGAACATGGAGTGTGGAATGGCATCAAGTGGTCTTCACTGACGAATTCCAGCTTCTGTCTGGGTGGAGACAACAATCCAATTCACGTGTGGAGGCAATGTGGTCAGTGCCAAGATTCACAGTATGTTATGCAGTGTCACGCATCATGGTGAATTGCGTATGATGCCAAATCACTTTTGGTATTCGTTACAGGCTCTTCGCAAACATTACACACAAGAAATTTTACAACCAGTTACGCTCCCATTCCTGAACTCCCAGGTTTACCCACTTTTACAACAAGACAATGCTTGACCCCATATTGCTGCCATCTCTAGAGGTTGCCTATGACACAACGATATCTTACCATGGCCAGCATACTCACCGGTCCTATCCCCATTGAGAATGTATGGGATGCCATTGGACAAAATGTCAACACTCCACCCTTACAGCATAATCTGCTGGAATTACATGACAGGGTTCAAGCAGCATTTGATGGACTGTCGCAGAACTTCATAACGAGCCTGTTTAACTCACTACCTAGGAGCTTGGCATACTGCATTAGGAAAAATAGCGGTACGCCATACCCAATACCACTTTTTTAAATTTGTTTTTCAATAAAGTTTGCATGTTTCAGTCTCAAATTTTAATCATTTTATATTACTTATAAGCACTTTACCAATCTCGTAAATTTCATTGCATTTTGACCTGCTAGGTGCAACTTTTTTTTGTCTTAAAGTGTATATCGAACCTACAGTCCTTGTCAAACTGATAAAGCCTATATTAACTGTTATGTAACTGAAATCTCAAATATTATTCTACACAGCACAGCTTTTTTTTTAGAAAATAAGCATCAACAAATGCTCACAGCATGGCCAATATCCATACAAAAAAATTCATCATAAACACTTACACTAAATGTGTGCAAGCCAGCTGGATCTTCAAGAAGAACATTAAAACCAGCTGCCCAACTACCCACTCTACCAACATCAATTGGACGTTCTGATGCACAACTACTACGATGTGAAGTGTCACTCATGCGATCAAGGGCCAACATACTGCTTGATGTCGAAACTTTTCCACTGGCTAATTCCCCATCTGAAACTGTACCTGCCTACAACAGAAAAGCAAAATCAGAAACAAGAAATGGGTAATCACTGATTTATCATTTCAAATTGAACTGTTGGGGGGGTTTTCATTAATTTTCAGGAAATAGTAAATTTAGAGAATGCTAATAAATATATTATGGTAGAGCCGACAAGAATAGAACACGAATACTATACAAAATTATTAATTTACCTTGATGCACAATACTAAAAGCCCAAATATTCATTTTTCTGTTCTGGGTAAATGTTTAAGGTCAGAATTATTTCTGTAGGGCAGTGCTTGTATTGTGACTAACTTAGGATAGTGAGTGAAATCATTTTGCTACATTGACATTGCAACTATTTCTTCATCAGGGATTGGGGTTTTCACTTACCTTTCATATAGATAATTCACTCAAATGAGGAATTAATGTTTAAAATAAATCATGGTTCCAACGCCTTTGTCCAAAAAAAATTCAAGGACTTTTAAGGACTTTTTAAAACCAAAAATATTTTTTTCAAGGACCTAAAATTTTTTTTAGCGACCTAAAACAAAGCATGTGCAAAAGTTGTCAATTAAAAAAAAAAATTTGAAAAATATTTTTTTAAAAAACACCAATTTTTTTTTTTTAACTACCGACAGTCAAAGAAAAGAGGAAAGGTAGTCATCAATTTTGGTAATTTGGATTTTCTTTTATCACAGAACCTGTGAATTTTTTTGCAAAGTGGGCTTCTCGTCTCAATGCTAACTATCAGGCTATTTGCACACATATCAATTTCGGTCGTTCTGTAAAATATCGTACAGTAAATTCTTTTGTGGTTTGATCGACACATGACACAATCTCCGTTTTCGTTTTGCTCTCGTCCAAGGCCACTACAGCAGATGGCTGTCGTTGTTTATTTTGTCTGCGAAACAAAATAAATCCAAAGTTTTGACTGTGGTGTTACGGCTTTTTTGTTCCTTGTTTCAAGTTTCTATCTTCACGATTGTTAAAGATAGTACAAATTTCAATGGATTTGAAATTTGTACAAAATTTTACACGGATACCTTAAATGTGCTTTTCTGTAAATAAATAATTTTTCAACTGTAACTTTTATATTTTCGCAATACGAATTCGGCCACATTTGACAAAGATATTCATTACTAACACAAAAAATGTCTATTAGAGCAGTGGTCCCCAACCCCCGGGCCGGTCCGTGGATCAAATGGCACCGGGCCGCCTAAAGAGCATTAAATTATTTCCATTTTATTTACTGTGGTGTATTTCTCTCGGGTTTGTGCAGTTCTTATCTATGAAATGTCCACTCAAATTAGGAGGCGGTAAATCAGAACTTGAAATCTGTTCTGTTACTAGAGCTTCAATTATGATTTCTGAATTCTGTATGTCTCTATTTTCCAATTTTGACAAATGTGACAACTGTTTTCAAGTTGGCAGACAAAGTAGCTGCATTTAAAGCCAAACCGAAGTTGTGGGACGGCGCGTGAACAGAGACATCTTGAACATGTTTCAGAAATTAGCGGGGAATTTAGGCGAGACTGAGCCTAAACATTCATTCTCCCAGTTGGTGCACAATCACCTGTCTTTGATTTTAAAATAGTTCGAGTGCTACTTCACAACCACAAAAGACCCAGGAAGTGGTAAGGAATGGATCCGCGACCCATTTGTCAACTAATCAGGCGAATCTAGCATGTCTGTGCAAGAAGATCAACAGCTGGAAATTGCAAATGAAGGCGGCCTTAAAACTACATTCGAGACAACAACTCTGACGGTGTTCTTTATTAAAGTCATGGCAGAATACCCTGAGATTGCCACCACAGCACTTAAATCCCTATTGCCATTTCCGACAACCTATCTGTGTGAAGTGGGGTTTTCTGCAGTGACAGAAACCAAAACTAAACAACGGAATAAACTGGACCTAAGCAACACACTTCGGGTGTCATTGTCTCCTATTACCCCAGATGAAACCGTCTCGTTGCAAAGAAACAAGCTCAGGGTTCTCATTGATTTAGCGTTCTAGTGAGTTAAAATGCTAAATCACTTTATATTCATTTTTTGGTGTAACTGTATTTTATTTTGAAGGCATGTTTAAATACAATTAAATAAAAATTATTTAAAAAAAAATCTAAAATATAAACAATCAACGTCCCTCCTCCTCAGCAGGCCGTGATAAAATTATCAAACGTTGATCCGGTCCGCAGCGATAAAAAGGTAGGGGAGTACTGTATTAGAGGTTTTCAATCTTCGCGATCGTTAAAAATAGAGCAAACATTTTAACAGATTTGAAATCTGCAGAAAATTTTACACCAGATTGATACCTCAGGTAATCCGAATTTTATGCAAAGCCCGAATTGTGAGCGTGCTTGAAGAAACTTCTTCGTTTTACGAAAACGGATATGATAATTCAGTATCCTAAACTGTTAAGTTTTCTTTCTTGAACGTACGACGTCAATTGTATAATTTCTTTAATATTATAAAAATGAAAAAAAACAGTGACCCCCTTCAAAAACCTTAATAATTTCTTTGTAATTCTTCATCAATCCCCGAGACAATTTTAAGAAATGTTCAAAGAGGCGGAACTCTCATGTTTGTATAGTTTATGCAAAAAAGCGATGGGACGACGCGTCAATGAAACATGGTGTATGACTTTGTGTGTTCATATATACATATCACGTGGTTCATGTATACATCACCCATTATGGTTGTTCATATATATAAAACGTGGTGTCAAAACACGGAACACTTCAGAATGACGCTCAAATTGCGCACCTGCCGTGAAAGAAACTAGTTTGGACACAAGTTCCAATGCAATTATGTACTAGTCAAAAAAAATCAAGTACTTTAAAGGACTTTTTACCAAGTTTCGTAATTTTCAAGGACTTTCAAGGGCCCCTAGTTAGGAAAACAAAATTCAAGGACTTTCAAGGACCGTGGGAACCTTGTATATTGAAGTTAATTTTTTAATAATTCAATGTAGCCTGATTTTGTTGAATATATTGTTCTATTTTTTGTTTAGAGGAAATGAGAGATACAACTAAACTGTTAATTTTGTTCTGTGGCTTAAGCTCTGTTGTTTAGATTCTTTTTTAAGTCGTATTCTTATTATACTGTCAAGCAAGTGTTAAGTTTTTGTTTTTCCAATTTTAATTTATTATGTATAAATGAAATAATTGTTTAAAGTACTAAATGGTTTTTAAAAGAGACGAGAAATAATTTAAGCAGTTATTAAAAATTTATTACAATAGATTTTTGCGACTGATGTAGCTCGTCAGAAAACTCAGTTATTTGTTAACCTATTTTGATGGACACTTATGTGTTACAAGAGTCCAATTAGGGGATCAGGTATTAAAAAAAATATCTGTTGCCTCTGTGTTTTAAACTTGTTAGACATGGAAATCACAATAAAGTTTCTAGATAGTATCGATTTATGTTCAACATTAATGTATGAGGGTTTAGAAAATATAGCATGCAAATTGTTTAGATTAAATTCATTAAAATTACCCTTGGGACTTGTTCTTTTATTCCTTCATTTCAATTATATTTCATGATACAAATTCTTAATATTTAAAATCCTAAATTTAAAAAATAATTTTAACAAGGAGATTTTTTGGAATTTTTATTACCCAACCGGTTTTAAGAGCAAGTTTAAAATATTCCTTCTACTAAAAGGATAGTTGTGGTGGTAAAATGACTTTATGAATACATTTTTTGTCCCAACACAGGCATTAAAATCTAACAAGTATCCCTGTTCAAAAGGAAATACAGTCAGTACTGGCTATATGGTCACCCTGCTTATATGGTCAGTTTTCTAAAGTCTTGTCTAACTTAATAGGGAGCATGTGTTAAAGCGCACCGCATATATAATTATTTTATTTTCCTGGTTATTGGTTATATGGTCGTTTTTTTTTTATCTTTTCAATAAGGTTATCAGGTTGGTTTTTTTAATAGTAATTGCTGTAACATTTTTTTAGGCGGAGAGCAATACTGGGAATGATCAGAAGAAAAAAGTCTTTGCGCCCCGGAGAGGACCTGATTTGAGCCTTTTCTCTTTTGTGTTGAATCATCGTCGGCATTATGTACGGCCACCCCCCTCCAGTCTCTTCCTCCCCAAGCACAACAGGTGGACATCTGTTTGTTTATAGGATGAAGTTATCCCTCCCTGTTTGAAAAGTAGTTGAAATTGAAAAGAAAAGAGTAAAGGAAAATTTTGTGTCATTTGAATCATACGTGGCAAATAAGAATGTTCATTTGTGTTAAAAATTTTGATTTGCTTTTAAATCTGCTGACAAATTATTCCTCTGCGCAAAATAGAAACGGAAATAAATTTAGAATTTGCGATCTTTTCTGCTGTTGTCATTCCAAAGAAAACAATAATAATTACATTCATTTAAAAATGTTCTAGATTGAATTTTAAAATTCGCCAACTCAAAAATTGGACTACCTATGTGTAAAATCCCATTATTGTAAGTACCATAGATTCGTCAGGACTGTGATAAAGAAAAACAGAAAAACAAACACTTCCTTTTATAATAGTAGAGATAAGTGCATTGAATATGGATGCATGTACGTATGCGTACTGTACTTAGATTGGTAAGTTAAGCTAATAAATTTCAATAAAAAAATTTTGCATATTTCTTACTGTAGTGTTTATTTTACAAATAAATTTTTTAAATGTTCTTAAAAGTTTAATTATTTATTTATGAGCACTATATTTTGATAGAATATAATCCTGCCATAATTAAATAGTGTAGTATTGTTCTGCATATAAGGTCACCTTGCTTATGTGGTCTGATTTTTCTGGACTGCTGAGCTGACCATATAACCGATAATGACTGAATCAAGAATACAATATGTTCATAAAGATATGAACTGCCCCCATACGTATAAAACTTGTCAGTTTTCAGTGAACAAAAGAAATACTTGTTGGTCAGTAGTCATTGTCATGCCAACATGGGTGACAACTCCTAGTGGCCCAAACACCTTGTGTCCCAAATATGGCAAGGTAAACATTTATTATTATCCAATGAGAAACTAAATAAGTTGTTTTAAAAAAACACCTACTAAGCATGTCTTAGAAGCCCTATTTTAATGGTAGCCTGCTCATGAACCTCTAAGCATGAGGGGTAAATACTAAGAATAATATGAGTAACCAAATATGCAGAATGATTTGATCCGTTAAATCACTTTATCAGAAGGGGCACAAAATTCCAGGAACCTGAACTTCATGGGTTCAAATATTTTTATGGTTGGAGATTCCATTTTATGGTCCTGATTCCTACTCATAGCTGAGGGATAAATATTACAAATAGACCAATGATATTCAGTAATTATTAACAAAATAAAATACCCTCACATATGGTGTTTCATTCCCAAATAATTTCTTAAAGTTGGCACCACTGCATCAAAATCAATACTACAAGCAAATTTGTTTAATTATTTAAATAAAATAACCATGCATTCTGTCGAGTTATTTCAGTTCCAATTTCTTTATTAAACTTCAACTAAGATAAAAAGAAATATTAGAAAGCTTGATTTAAATCTAGGTGACTTAAATATCAACATACCTTGATAAGGATAATTATTTAAGTGCGAAAACATATTGGGTCATTCGGAAAGTTCTGCGTTTTTTTTCAAATCTAAGCGCACTTTCTTATTATTTTGCTACCATAGATAAGGAGTGACCTTGATTGAAGCAGATGTGTAAATTCAGTCTTTTCTGCTTTCACTGCATAATTCTAGCTTGTGTTGTGGCATAATTTTTGCTTCACTGCAATGCTAAGAATAGAAAACCAAAAAGTTCATTTTCGTCCTTTTTGCTTTTACTTTTAAAAATGCTAGTCAGACTGCTCGTAAAATTTGTGCTGTATATGAACAAAGTGCTGTTTCTGATGACACAGTTCGAAGGCGGTTTGATAAATTTAAGCACTGAAATTTCAGCCTCTAAATGATGCCCGCTATTGAAGACCATCCTCTGTAAACAAGGACCTATTAAAAGATGCTATTGCTGAAAATCCACGTTACACAGTTCAGAAACTATCACCAACTAAATATTCCAAAAAGTAGTTCATGATCATCTGAAGAAGATTGGGTATGTAAGTCACAACAATGTATGGGTACCCCATACTTAAAACACAACAAAATATGCTTGCTCAAATTTCGGCATGATTCTTTGCTGAAACGAAATAAAGAAGCTCTTTGAGATGAGAAATGGATACTATACAATAATGTTACAAGAAAAAGATCATGGGGTAAGCCAAATGAACCTCCCCAAGTAACATTGAGGGGGCTGCACCATTAAAATCCCAAAAATGTAATGATTTGTGTATGGTGGTACTACAAAGGAATTGTTCATTATAAATTATTGCCACAAAATCAGACAATAAATTCGGAAAAATACTGTTCTGAAATGGCAGTATTAATAACATAAATCGAAGCAAAGCGGCAAGAACTGACCAATTGCCAAGGTGTTGTCTTCCAGCATGACAATGCTCGGCCTCACATTTTGCTGAATGTCAGACTAAGACTTATTGAGTATGGCTGAGATGTTTTGTGTTACCCCCCCCCCCCATAATCTTCAGGCCTTGCACCCTCAGATTTTCACCTCTTCAGGTCACTTCAAAAATCTCTGAATGGCCTGCAGTTCAATTCTTTGGAGGCTGTCAAATAGCACCTTGATAACTTCTTTACAGATAAGCTTAAAAACTTTTTTTAAAGGAATTTTCCAGCTGCCAGAAAGATGGTAAAAAGTCATAGAACAAAATGGTGCTTACGTAACATTTTCTAAAGTTTTTGTACTGCTTCATTGGTATTTATCATGAAAAAACGCAGAACTTTCTGAATGACCCAATACAATAGACAATTTATTCTGCAAATTGAAGCGTGACGACATATCGGACTTTAGGCATATTTTAGGTCAACAAATTCCAGACACAGCTCATAATTAATTGAATATACAAGTAACACAACTCCTGAATCCAATAAAATATGGTACAAAGAAATCATTTCCTCTAAACGTAACTTGAAAATTTCAATACTAAGTTTTAATGAGTAAATGTCTGGACACTTGCAGAAAAGGTTATTATGGAAAAAATCATCTCCATCAGTTAAAAATTGATTACAAGGGGAAAATATTAAACAATTTAAAACTTACCTCATGAGTACTTCTGTGCAAACTTCGTTTGCGTCCTAAATGTCTACGTAACGATGATGTTCTAGCCCATTTTTGAGTAGATTCGGATCCATGCTCAACCTATATTCAAGAAAAATTCCACTTTATGTTTTGAAGAAATTACATTTATTTTTCAATAAACATGAGAATTTACTTTACATATACTTTAAAAGAGAAAGAAAATGTTAAATATAAAACAAGAAAAAAAAAAGGCTTTTTTAAATATTTTTAGATAACATGAACTAAAAACTTTAATTTAAAAATTATCTTAAAATTACAGGGTGTTCAGGAAATAATTAAAAATGATTGGGTGACAAATAGTCTTAATATTATTCATAAAAATATCATTAATAAGATTTAAATTGCAGTAACTGTGTGTTTGCATTTGGTCCTTAATTTAGTCTAAGCAGACAAGAATTATCATTTTCATTACAAAAAGGGTTATTACGCCATTATCTAGAGGAAAAAATAGTCCTGTTTAAATGCTTAATACTGGTTTGGTTATACTGAATTAAATATTGAATTATTCTCATACCAGGGTAAGAGCCCTCTTACAAAGAGATAACAAATGACTTTCCCATTCAACTCTTTTTTTTAAAAAGCATTGATCTAAGACAGTATCTGCATAATCTCAAAATTATTGATCTGATGAATTGAGAATTTCACTATTATCATGGTATAACAACTGAGGACCAAAACGGGAGGAACGTGTCAATTAAGGAGTACCCAACAGCAAATCAGAGAACCTCCATATAAATAAATTTTTTTTAATTAATTGATCATTAATATAAAGACAGAAGTTAAGGAATATAAGAATTAAGATAAAGAAAAGCAATTTTTAAGAACTTGGAGAAAGGGTGACAAAAGTATGAGAAAAGATTAATGTAATTGATATTTAATTAAAGAATTTAATGTAATTTTTTTTTAGGAGTCCAATTCACAGCATGCTCCAAAGCACAAGAGGCAGACTGACAGTCAAGTCCAAAAGAAAGAGGGGTAAACACAAGAGAAGTGGAAGTAATTACTGGGTTTTAATGGTGGTATTTTTGGGGGGAACGTTTAATTTAGGGATGAGGATAAGGGTTTTTCTTATCAGAATATCTAAATTGACCACATCGCCTTGTTGGGTGTTGTAGGAAGGTATGATATTCTTGAAGATGGAATCTGGATCTTTTTCTGAATTTAATGATATTGAGGTCATAGGAGGATATTTTGAAGTCGGTTTTTTTTGGAACTTGGGAAAATTTTGTTGAAATTTTTTTGGAAAGGGTTTTGATGAATTTGGCGATCATTTCAACTTTGAGGTCTGTATGGAAATTTTAAATTGTTATTAAAATTGTTTTGAAAGGCCAAGTTTTTTAATGTTGGTTTTGCAAGTGGATTCCAACAGGGGATATGCATTAAGTGTAGGTCTAGCAATCTTGATTTTGTTAATATGGGGTGTAAAAGTAAGTGTACGATCAAGGTTGTTGCTGAGGTATTTAGTTTGTGATAAAAGAAATCGTTTCATTGTTGAAATTGTTATTTTGGAGATGGGCTGGAGATCAGTTTGTAAACATGAGGACACTTTTGGATGGATGGATTTTCAATCAACCAGATTTGCAGTTGATCGACATATTCTTGAAATTTTTTTAGGAGGAAAGGTCTATTTGTGTTTTGATATATAATCACAGTAATCTACATGGATGGCAGGTGGGGTTCTGGGGCCAGTGGGGATATCACTGATAAATATTGAAAAGTGTCGAGAGAAGAGATCCCTGAGGAACACCAGCTTTGATTGGTCACTGCAAGGAGAGGGTGAGATAAATCGAAATCTGGTTTGGGGACGGACATGGCAACTGCATTTTTCCAGATATTGGGAAATGTTTGGGGTCAAGGAGATTATTAACAATCACAGTAATGAAAAACAGGATTTTAAGGGTGTCTGGGTTCACACAAAAATACAAACTTTGGTGGACTAATTATGTTTATTTATGTTGACTACTGTACTTTTTAAAGAAGAGTTGTACTATCTTAAGTACTGTAGCACAAAGAATGGTTCCTGGAAAGCTTAATTGCATTAAGAGATCAGACACGAACTGAGAAGTTGGCAATGTTCTTGGTGCTCGCCAAGTGATGAAAACTTAAGCAAATTAAGGAGTAGCGTTAACTGCCACGGAGATACACATGGTACGAAGAAAATTGGTCTTCGCCTGGGCTTTTTAGGTATGAGATTTTAATAAAATTAAAATTTTCAGATGCTTTTGTCGATTTAATTGAGTTTGGGGAGAGGGGTTGAGGAAGTTCTGCATTTCGTAATTCATTTTATACATATGTTGGGGTTGTTAATATTGTGGATTAGTTGGAATTAAGTTTCAATACTATTAAAAATTGATTCTGATTTTTGCAATTATGAAAGACCCGTTTTGAGGTCAAAACTCCCCTTGCCATAAAACACAACATAAATATATGGATTAATGTGTATTAGAAATATCCGTAAGTCACACTAACTAGTATTATCTGTTAAAAAGACATAAGTAAAAGTTCACATTTTTATCAACTGCAGAAATCTTGCAAAGCAGTAGTATTTTATTACCAAATTGAACACATCCACTGTAAAGAAACATTCACTTTAAGAGTTGAAAGTGACTATATGAAACACTGCATCCAAAACTGTATACATAACATACGATTTAAACTTGTGTCAGGATTACACGTCATTGGTGTTCATAAAGCTTATTTACAAGTAGATGAAAGAAAAAAGAAAACTTCTTCAAAAACTCTGCATTGAATTTCTGCTCGATACATTTGGTTTTTTTTTATAGATTTAGTGGGTGGTTGCAGAGAATGAAATATTTTGATTGCTCGATCGAAATATTAAAAATCCGTGAAAAAGGCAAACTGATCTGTAAATCAGTAAAATTAAGTAGAAATCCCTAAAAATTACAGATAATCTGTAAAAGTTGGCAAGTATGTGTTGGTAATGATAGAATATGTGTATACAACAAGCTTCCTGAAGGACGCATTGTACTGCCGGTAGGACTCACCTTTACAATCATAAAGGTTTTTCCTTCCTTCTAACAGGACAGCTAATAATACTACCACCAGAAAATTCTGAGTTGGCGCAAAAAAAAAAAACGTTTAAAAATTTCAACTGTATCATTTTTACCAGAATTTTAAAATTCGGAAGTTTGCTAGCCAAACCAGTAAATTGAGCTTATAAAACCCACTTTGTTTGCATCAATACAGGCGTCTTCGACAACTTTGCTTTTTAATTCACGATTCCAAGTTTAAAATTTGGAGTCGGATGCAAAAATTAAGCTGGGGAAAGGCAGCATTCGACCTAGCCAAGAAATGAGTGCATGAAAAATATTAGATTTTTAGTCATTTTTAATCACGATGTCGCAACCAATACAACCTGGAGTGCATATTTTTGTTTCTGTAACTTTTTTTGACAGCTCAAACACTGATAATACTTACGAGTAGAGCAGAATTCAATGAAAGTTTTCCCTATGCGAAGTGTTATTGTGTGGAAGTCTATTCAAAAGGAATTTGCTTGGGCTAAATGGAAGATTCATAAGACTGAAAATCGGTGATATAGCAGAAACTGAGGGAAAATGTTCATATGTGTCTGCCAGATTATCGAGAAACATAGCTACGTTTGAACTTTTTTCCGTTTCTACAAATGTACCTACTTATTTTTGGTACAGGATAGAAGAAGGCATGCGTTTTCAAGGTTCATTTTTCAAAAGGGACTTTGGTGACTCTGCTAGAAATGCCAAGCTATTCTTACACAATTTGTAATTTTTTTTGTAATTTATAATTAATGTCCTACTAGAACAACACAATGGGATTGACGACAGTCCGGGATCAATCCCCTAAGAAAAAGATCTGAGGACAATACGTAATTTTGAGCCATGGTCAGATGACGAGGGAACACCCGAGCTGGCACCCCACTCTCCAAAATTCCATAACAACCCAACATGAGGACTTTCGTTCCCAGCAGTTTTAAGGTGCACCAGCCACCTCTACACAATACGCTTACAAACATCCATGCACTGACCCGAATTCGAACCAGGAACCTTCGGATCTAGAGGCTAAATCAGATACACGTGAAACATTCGCTGAAAGCAGTGAATTTCTTTTTCAAAAGCACCTTCATAATTTTCTATTTCTAAAGCTTTATACAAACTGAAACTACAATAGAATATCTAAAAAGTAGAGATCAAATATGCAAGGACCTTGGCAGGTCCTACCAAGCACTGCTGGAAGGACTGATGTCCTTTAGGTAGGACCAATGAATACAAAACAGACGTCCTGCCAGCAGGAAGCAGTGAATGGTGGGAGACCATTACAAAAGTACTTCCGGAAGGTCCTTCTGGCAGGACTTTGGCCTGTACCTTCTATGGTAAGGGGAAATAATTTTATTTTAAGAATCTTGAATGTTTCTTGTTTAGGGAGTAAGGGTTTTATTTTTAAGAATTTGTAGCAATTTGTTACAGTTAGTAATGTAAAAATCAGGGGAATTTCTATTAATGTTTTCGAGTTTGGGTTGAAAGATAATGGGTGGTCAGTTTAAATCAGTAATTGTTTCAGTTTGGTGTAGGTGAGGAATTTATTTGAACACAGCAAAATTAATAATGATGCTGCTGGGGAGTTTGGGTTGAGGGATGGGTTAGTTTGTCTTTTCAGTAACAATGATTTTAATATTTTTACAATTTTTAATGAAACTGTTTTAAGCTTGAAGCCTCTTTGATTAGATTTTGTATTATTCCAGGCAGTGTAGATTGCATTAAAATTAACAGCAAGAACGATATTGTTTCCAGTGTTCAGAATTTTTCAATTGGAAAGATAGGTTATTTCTATTGTTTTTGTATCAAAGCCAGATGTGAATAGATACAATTTGAAATGGGGTACGAATCATTGGATTTAATTTTGATAAAAGTAGTTTTGATTAATTAGGTTGTGGGAGAGGGAATGTGACAGTGAATGATATTACTTTTTACATATATACAAGTGATGCCAACTGTGCAGCAATTTGGATTAGTTCTGTAGGTTTTAAAAGAGTTTTACTTGGGATGAGGACTTTTGGGTTTGGGAGAGCCAGGAGCACCTTTCCTAGATAAATAAAAAATATCCAGGTTTTTATTGTGAACAAAGTCTTGTGGACTCTGGTCGTAAACCGTTTGAGTTTCTAAAACCAAAGGAAAGAGCTTTAAGATTTTGTTTTGCATTGGAATGAATTTAAAGCCATGAAATAAAAAGCAATGCTATTTCGCAGGAACTGATGCATTAGTACTTGAAAGTAATGAATACTTGATCAACACCAGTTGTGGTGGCTATTAAGTTTAGGAAGAGTATTTTTGAATGTTTTGAACATGGTTTGCGTATCAAAGTTAAGTCTTTCGTAAGATTTAAACAGCTATAACTGTATCAGTACATGAGTAATCATTGTTTAGGTTTGGTTGGTAAGGAGGAGAGTACGACAGTACTCTTCAAGTCAATAGATTGTGTATCTGATTGTCCGGTTTGAGTAGAGGAGACATTCATTCCATTTGGGGACCATATGTTACATAATAATAATATATTTTTTTCCCCAAATCTTTTCCAGGTATGACAGTGAAACAAATTAATCACATTTTTTAATATTTTGATCAATATTAGCTAAGATAACAAGAATTTAAAAATTGGTCGATTTCACAAAGTGGATTTGCTACTGTAGAAATGGCTCCAACTGGAGAACAAATAGTTCAAATTTAATAAATTTGGTACCAAATGGTAGCCCTTTATTTTAGGAACGCATATGAACTACAAAAACAGTGGAAATTTTATATTTCAGTGGAATTTTTTTAAAGTAGTGAAAAATCAGATGCACTCTATCAATGTCACGGACTGCAAAGAATGACCACCGGTCCGTACTTAAAAAGCAATTCCACAGATCACCTCCAGTACCTTTTCATTACTGGTACCTCAATAAAACACAAGAACTGCTTGTCTTCAATTTGTCCAGGAAAACTTTCTCTAGGCTTGCCAGTGTGTGATCTGGCCATTTGAAGGCCAGAAATTCTTTCCCACTTGTACAAAGTGCAGCTTATTACCAACCTCTCCCTCACATTCTGAATTGCATTGGAGCCACATGAAGGCATTTTTAAGAACCACCTGTTATTGCCCAAAACTTTTTTGCACATATTGATTTTAGTGTAAGTTTTTTACACTAGGATAAGAAAGAAGATTTGTACATCCCTTTTCGAATTCAGCAATTTAAAATAAATAATCTCTTATCAAAGCTATTAAGAAATTTAACGTTTTTGACAACAAACATAAAATTAGAATAAAACCAGGACCTACCCCAGAAATTTCCGACTCTGAATCCTCTTCCTGTGTAGGTGGGTGAACATCTTGACTTCCATCTTCTTCTTGTTCAGTTGTATCTTGAGTTTCTTGCAACATCATATGTCTGGAGTGAACTTGCAATTCTTCTGTACTGCATGATGTGCATTCCCAACCAACTGAATCAACTGAAGTATTGCAACATCCAACTTCATCAACAGATTTAAGAGGAAAGTTGAGACCATATACTTTGGCACTTAGTTTGTTAACCTGAGATTCTGATGATGCATTTTTTTGGTTATCTACCAAGTTATCACTAGAACATGATCCCAATTGATTTAAATTTTGGCTACTACTTAAGCATCCAGTGGAATCCTCTCTTAATTGCATTAGATTGTGTAAGCTATTTCTTGTACTTGAATTGTTTGCTTCTAAATGATCAGGAGTGTAACTATTTCTTTCAAAACCAACAGGATCAGGCATGGCTCTAACAGTAAGACGATCAAAGTGACAAGGTGAAGTTTTATTATTAATGCTTTTTAATTCATTAGCTTGTGAATGAGACATTGATTTTGAAGTTAGTAAAGGACTGTCTTGAGGTAAAGAAAATGGTCTCAAAGGAGATTCTAACAAACCAAATCCAGAGTTTGAAAATGCTTGACGATCTAAACTATTTGTACTATACTGATAACTATCCACATCAACAATAAAAACTCTGTCACTTGCATTTCCTAAAATAAATGGGGGAAATAAAATGTTTTATAAATCAATTTATTATTTAAGTCTAAAATTTTTAAAATTCTAAGATGATAGATATTAAATAATATTTCTAACTGGCAATACAGTGATTTCCAATAAAAACCTTAAAATGGTACATTCCATCTCAATTCAGGCAGGAGAGAGGCTTATCTTCAGTCAGATGTTTTTGAATTTAACCTGTGTTAAAATTCAGGAAAAAGTAAGAAACACATTATTTTTGTTCAAAAAAATTCTTGGTCTGAGATAAAGGCTGCCAAAGATGGGGCCTCAGGTGCCATTTCTCACTTGTGATTTTCAGTAAAATTTTAAAACGCTATCTCTAGAACAGTTCAAGATATTTTGTTGCATTTTTTTATTTGAAAGATAATATTTTTCTAATTAAAATGACATCCTTCATTTGGATATATGTGTCCAAGTTCTCTAGCAGTGACCTTCTAAAGTTTTTTTGAAAAATCAAAAATAATTTTTTTTTCCAAAAATGCCAATCCCAAAATTTTTATTTTTTGACTGTTGATCAGTACCATAAAGTACTACATACTCTGAAAAAGAGAGCTTACACTTTTGAGTTTAACAGGTTTTATAAACATGTTTTAACTTTCATGGCTTATTGCTTTTTATGCATTTTTAAAATTTTATATACCTCAAAAACAGCAATCTCAAAAATTCTGGGAATTTTACAGGAGTTGTATATTTAATGTAACTACATATCCTGAAAAGGTGAACACGCCACTTTGGTTAATGGTATTTTTCATGGTTTGTTTTAAGAAATCTATTTGGGGACCAATGTGCTCAATGTGATTGATGGAATAAAAATGATAAATTAAACAAAGTTGGAACTAGTGAAATGTTTTTATTCTTCTGGATTTTCTATATATAGAACCTTCCAAATCATTAAAGGTCTTTTGGAACAATGTGGTAGCTTCCAGAATGTAACATCACCCTCTAGAACAAGCTGGAACTATCCAGATAATTCCAGAATGTAACAGAACCTTCTAGAACAATATGGAAGTTACAGAATGTAACAGAACCTTCTAGAGCAATTTAGAACTATCCAGATAATTCTGTGTGTTTAGCCTAGCATATAAAAGTGAGGACACATGAATTCAGTTTAGTTGTCAACAGGCAAACAAAGAGAGTGGTTCACTGAGTTCAAGGATGACTTTCTGTGTTCTAAATGTTTTGACAGAATATAAAAAATGACAATCTCCCATGGTGTGGATGATGCGAGTCCACTAAAAGAAAACTGACTACTCTTCAACGTACAAATTCCATTTTCAGAAGAAAATTAACCTAAAGAAGAGTCTTTTGATACTTGTATGGAATTTATGTCTAACATCAATTCAGCTGTTGAATCGTGTGAATCCTACAATGAAAAGGTGTAAGTTCTAACAATTATCCCAGTGTCCTTTTCAAAAGTACAAATTTTGCACCACTCCATCTATAACAAAATACATGGTGGACGAAGTAAGAAATGATTCAAATTCACAATCTACAAAGAGGGATGATTGTGGAATGCGAGTATGACTGTGATTGGTGGATTGCAAAGGTAATAGATATCAGTTGTGAGTTAAATGAAATCGTCGTAAACTTTATGCTACCACATGGACAGGCTGCTGGATATAGATTTCCAGCTGCAAGCCTGCAACACCAGTGCTCACTTCCGATTTGCGATGTTTTAAATATTGTGGGTGCCCAATTCCTATTGGTTCAACAGGAAAGCATCACTCAATATCAAAGGAAGATACTGATGCAGTTGAACAAATTTTTAGTTCATTGAATATCATGGTTCCCACACCTTTATTCAAAAAAAATTCAAGGACTTTTAAGGACTTTTCAAAACTAAAAATATTTTTTTCAAGGACCTAAAATTTTTTATAACGACCTAAAACAAGACATACGTAAAAGTTATCAATTTTAAAAAAATGTAAAAATATATAAAAAAAAGACATAATTTTTTAAACTACTGATAGTCAAATAATGAAAGGTTATTATCAATTTTGGTTATAATTTGGATTTTTTTTCTCACAGAACCTGTGATTTTCTTTTCTTGCAAAGTGGGCTTCTCGTCTCAATGCTAACTATCAGGCTACTTGCACACCTATCGCTTTTGGTCTGCGATAAAATATTGTACGATAAATTCTTTTTGTGGCTTGAAGAAGAGTATGGGAGCTTGCATCCTGTGTCCTTGCACAATCTTCATTTTGCTGACGTCCACTGCCACTACAACAGACGGCTGTCGTGGTTTATTTTGTTTGAGATAGATTGAAATTTTCAACGGATTTGAAATATGCAGAAAATTTTAAGCCTAAAGACTATCTTAAATGTGATTTTCTTTAATTTTTTTTTTTTTTAACTATAACTTTTATATTTTTACAAGAAAAATTTGGCTTCCTTTCTTTGTACGCATGCCAGGTTTCCAATGACGTTCTGACTGCTAAAACTACGGTTTCCTAAGAAGGTTATCTAGCAACTGTGGTATTTCATGATGCAGCGGGCATAACAAGGCGGCCGTCTAAACGAAGACCAGAGGTGTCAACTTAGACATAATACGGTGGAGTATGGGTGATCTAGACGTAGCATTATTAGTATATCACGTGGTGTCAAAGCGCAAAACACCGGTTTCATTCAGTATGACGCTCAAATGGCGCACCTAGTACTAGCCTGGACAAGTTCCAATGCAAGAGACGAATTAGGCAATTATGTTTTAGTTAAAAAAATCAAGTACTTTCAAGGACTTTTCACCAAGTTCCTTAATTTTCAAGGACTTTCAAGGGCCCCTAGTTAGGGAAACAAAATTCAAGGACTTTTAAGGACTTTTCAAGGACCGTGGGAACCCTGGAATTGCTAATTTCAGTTCTAAGCAGAGTGCACAGAAGTGGTATGCTGTGGAACCTGTAATATGTGTTGTAACTTGAATATATTTTTGGAAGCTTTAATGGTTAAAAAGCTGTGTGTGTTACTTATCTTTATAAAGAATTGAAATGACGTCAAATAAGAATAGATTTTGATTGCATGAGACCAATATGATAGTATGTGGTAACAAAAACTGGTTTAATAGGGAAAATTTTCAATTCTGTATAAAACCTGTTGAACTCATAAGTGGAAGCTCTCCTTTTCAGAGAATGTAGTACTCTATGGTACTCTAATCAACAGTCAAAAAATAAAAAATTCTGAAACTAGCATTTTTGAAAAAATAATTATTTTTGATTTTTCAAAGAAAAATTTAGAAGGCTACAGCAAGAGAACTTAGACACATATTTCTAAATGGAGGATATCATTTTAATTTTTAAAAATATTATCTTTCAAATAAAAAAAATGCAGCAAATTTTTCAAACTGTTCCAGATATGGAGCGTTTTAAAATTTTGCCGAAAATTGCAAGTGAGAAATGACACCCGAGGCCCCCCATCTTTGGCAGTTTGTATCTCAGACCAGGAACTCTTTTTTAACAAAACAAAAAAATGCACTTCTTACTTTTTCCTGAATTTTAACATACGTTAAAGTCAAAAACATCTGAGACTATGAAGGTAAACCCCCCCCCCTGCATGAATTGATATGGAATGTACCAAATAGATAATGCAATACCCACAATGTTGCTATGAGCAAATCATTTGAGAATAACAAATATAACATACAAAGAATAATTAACAACAAAGCTAAAAAATATAGGTGCTGCCCTACCTGTTTCTGAAATGAAATAAACAAAGAACGTGGAAACTAAACAAGAGTTAAAAGATGAAGAGTTTTTTTTACTATACTCACACTGTTTTCCCCCTCTTGTCTTAAGTGGTAACAAAACAAAAATCGACACTGGCTTTCATGTTTCAGGGAAAAGAAAGTTCATTCAAAAGTACAGTAGGAATCGTATATTCCACATTTTTTATTTAAATCATTTACAGGAAAAATTAAGCTATAAATTACGGTAGAAGGCAGACACCATAATTCTTCTTTCTGCTTGCAAATGATTTGTTTGAGTAAATACATGGTTGAGCTAGGCGCCACAATTTTTTTTCTTTTGGCTTGCAAAGGATCGATTTACTTGTGTTATCATTACTGGACCTAATAACAGAACTCTACGTGCAATGCAATGAGCCTGGCTATACAATTTGTAAGTGTCAATAATTGTACAGAACTTGTATTATTAATGTTAATAAACTAGAATGTCTTTAAAAACTTTGGCACAGATGTATTTCTTCATTGTATGGTTTTAGTAAACTTCCCTCGAAACAGAAACATTTGGCATGTCCCAGGTGAGCAGATTGTCCAAAATAAGAATTTTCTTGTTAAAGAAATTTTTTGGTTAAGAAATTGTCAATTTTGATATTTTTTTAACAGAATTCTTTGAAGAATGGATATTCTAAAACAAAAAAGATCACTCTTAGTACATCTTGTACTAAAGCATATTAGCTAGCATTTAGCAAGTATGCTTAGTGACATAAATATTGAAATAGTAAAACTTGGAATGCAATGAGAAGTTCATTAAAAATTTTAAATGTTAGAAGCAGAAAATCAGTTATTTTTAAATGCAACTAATGATGCAGAATTTGAAATTGCAGAATAGTGAAAAGTCTTTAAATACGAGTTTAAATTTAATAATGTAAACAAAAGAATGGAAATCAGGCAACCAAGCTAGATTCTTATGACTAGGGCAACTTTTTTGTTGCACTAAAAATGGAAAAAGTTGCATTTATTATTCCCTTAAGTTGCATTTATGGCAATAAAGTTGCATTTATTTTTGTTACACTAAAATCTAAAAAATATTATTTGTAAAAAATGAAAAAATCAGATTATTTGACAATTTTAGTGATGTACAAAAGTATTATACATAATTAAATACAGAAGAACATTGACGTAGTTGAATGGCTGAGACTTGGCCAGTAATCTCTTTAACATTGTTGCAGTAGCAAATAATCACTTGGAGGAAAATCGTCTCAGGAAAGCGTAGCAATAATCGTAAGGCCGTTATTTTTTTGCTAATCGTTTTAAGATATGTTTTAAGGTTGCAAGGAACTTTAAAATTCATCTATCTGATATCTTAATTCACTGTCTCGATGCTCTTTCGATTAAGATTTTTCTACAAGACGAATCAAACATTCGTAGTTGCATTTGATTTTCAGTAAAAGTTTTGACGTTTTGCGTTCCAATTATTTAAATTTTAACATGAAATAGTAATTTTATATTATTTAATTTTGAACAAAATTTTAAAAAGTGGCATTTATGTTGCGGTTATAACTCACTTACAATACACCCCATGTAGGAGGAATTTTGGTTTTAGCAAAAAGTTGCATTTGTTGCAAAAAGTTGCACTACTTATGACATTTCTAGAATAATGTCAAAGCCTAGACTTCCCGAAATTGAACTTCTAAAGTTCGGAGGAAAACTTCTGACATGGTTCAGCATTATAGGCAAATAAAAAAAGAAAAATTATGAGAATGATTTAAAAGGATTTGACTAATTTTATTACTTGGCTCAGACAACGATTGTCAGATCAACGGCACAAGAAATAATTGAATCTTATCCAGCTATGGATGAGAATGATCCATTAGGGAAGGAAAGCTTAAAAAATGATTTGGTAGGGAAAATATATTAATTCAATTTTATATCTATGAAATGTTGAGACTAGTTTTGAATAATGCGTTAAAAGGAAACAAACAAGATTCATACAGTACCTTGTGCAACAAATAGTCATCTAGGTCCACTTCATGCAAAATGAGCAAATCAGCTGTGGCTGACATATCATTGATTTTAATTGATGGATATTTTTGATCATTTATATTTATTTATCTATGTGCTATGTGGCAACGATGTAAAATGTTAATTCGATTCCTTGAGTTTTGTATATATGATATGGTTGTTGTATAGCTAGATAATCTTTTATCTCAAACTTATTTAACCAAGTATGTTTTAATTATTTCATTTGCATAAATAAACAAGAATTTATGTCATACTTTCTTCAAAATGGTAGCAGAGCATGGTTGAACTTTTGTTGACTATTTAAATAATCGACAAAGAAGCACAAGTTAAGCCTAACCGCTGACCGCTAGGGAAAGATAAATCAACCAACTCGGTAAAAATGGATCATATTAGTTCAGCTAGAATAGAGCAGCTGAATGAAAATAATTATGCAATTTGGAGCATGAAAATCAAAGCATTACTGGATGCTAAGGATTTGTTTGAAGAAGTAATCCTTAATGAAGAACCGGTTAAAGAAGAAAATAATCCAGACAGTATGAATAATCATAAAGCTTGGTTGAAGAAAAATAAGGAAACTTTGGGAATAATTGTTCTTAGCCTAACAGCGGAACAAGCGATCGTATATAAAGGAATAAAGAAAGCAAAAGATATTTGGGAAGCAATTAAAACACGATTTGAAGGTGCGGTAGAAGATAGACGAACAGATTTACTGTTAGATTTAACTCGATTGAAGAAGATGGGAAACGAAAGCATTAATGAATATCTTACAAGATCGCAGGGTCTCTCACAACAAATAAACGAACTAGGTAAACAGGTAACAGAAAGAGAATTGGTTCGATATATTGTAGAAGGCTTACCAGAGAGGTATGAAACTGTTGTGTTAGCACTGTCAGTTAATCGAGGAATCAAGTTTGTGGATTTAAGACAAACATTATTACATTTTGAGAAGAAAGAGCAAGACAAAAAGGGTGAACTTAGAGCTTACAGAAATGGAAGATTCAAGCCAAAGCCGAAATCCTGTTTCATCTCCATAAACCTGGGCACCTACAAAAAGACTGTTGGTTTGGAAAGAATAATTTCAAGAAGAAAAATCCTGGGAAACCAAACGCAGGAATACAGAGCTCAAACAATTACAGAAATGAGCATGTAAGAATTTCAAGGGAGGATTCAACTTCCAGGAAGGAATCAGCATTGACAACCAGCGACAAAGAAACTTCTGAAGAAGAACAGAGCGAGTGGCATTTGGACTCTGCTTGCACATCCCACATGACTCCTAGTGAAGCTTCGATGGAAAACATAAAGGAAGAAAATAAAATTGTCAGTGTGGCTGAAGAAGGCAGAAATATTGAGTCAACGTGCAGAAGGGAATTAAGAGCAGCTTCAGCAGAGGGAGACGCCAGAAATGTAAGATTGAAGAATGTTTTATGTGTTCCTAAGCTGAGATGTAATTTGATGTCTGTACCATCCATAGTAAAAAATGGAAATGAAGTTGTACTCAATAAGCAAGGAGCTTATATATATGATGAAGATGGAAAATTAATATGTACAGGTACATTTAAGGAAAACATGTTTACTATAAAATTGATACCCCAGAAGACTGAAGCTGAAACATGTTTCAAAATAAAAGAAAATCCATAACTCAGGAAACAAACACTTCCTTTTATAATATTAGAGCATGGCGTTGCCCATGACAGTTACTTTCGATGGGTCAGGCGAGACCACTGCTCACTAACCCCCAGTGATTACTACAAATTCGTAGCCTATTGGATAACAGCCATAATAGTGTTGCCCATGTGGTGTTGGTTTGCTTCACAAACCAAATGGAAATTTGTAGCCTATGGGAATGAATTCCAAAATTATGAATATCATGAACTGTGTATGCTTCGCAAATTGGATAACAGCCATAACTGAGTTATCCGTGGCAATGGTTTGCATCGCAAACCAAATAGGAATTCGGTGACGTCAATCTCTTGCGAAAATATAAATATTTAACTAAAAAATAACTTTCCCAATAAAAATCCCAATTTTACAAAAAAAAACTAAGTAATACCAGCCAAAATGTCTTTTATTTTCTTTGCTTTCTTTTGCTGAAATTGTAAGAAGGCAGGAAATGTAATGAACATGAATGCTGGCATGATGTCCCATTGTCTTGCAAAAATATAAGATTTCAATTTAAAAATTTGATTTATTTAAAGAAAATCATATTTTTAGGTATCCAAAAGTAGGTAGGAAAAAGGGTTTTTTCTGAATATTTTAGCAAATACGCAAAAGGAAATATTATCTGAGTATTAATTGATCAGAGGTATGATCAGTGATGTAAAATACCTGGGTATATTTATTTTTGCGAGTCAATATCTCCTGAGTATATTTATTTTTTCAGGGCTAATATATTGGGTATATACTTGGGTATTTATCCAAATTGTGTATTTTAGTGATTATTTATAATTTTTCTTCAGGTTTAACTGTTTATTCACTCATTACTCGACTAAATTTCTGGCAGTGTATTCGAGCCTTAAGGAAACCAGTTTGATAAGCTCTTAACAATTATTAATCGATTACGATTGCTGTGACATCGTAATCAATTAATCATTTTAACAAACGTGTTTTTTTAATAAAATTAAATTAAAATTTTAAAAGCCTAAAAAAAACTTCAGGGTTGGAATTTTTGTATTGTAATTTCAGGGTCAGTCGGGTTACAGGAAACAAACCTTTTTTTTTTCTTTGGCCTAGTGTGAAATATTTCGCAACTTTCAAACCCGTTGAAATTTTTACTCTATCTTTAATGGTCTAGGACAGTGTTTCCCAAAGTGTGGTATGCATACCCCCAGGGGTACGCGTTGCATCGGAGTTTCGTGGGGATATACACTGCACTGTGCTTAGCTGCGCCTTATTCTACGTTCTCACGAGTCAAGTCAGTCTTGTGAGGCGCGAGATGGTCCGGAGTGACACGGCGGAAATATACCACACTTCGTTATAGAAACAACCTACTTATAGTTAACCCTCCATCGGGCGCAATTATTCCCCACTCCTCTCGTAGAAGGGGTTGAAATCTGTTTATTCTAGTAGTCTCTTATCTTTACCGGATGTTCGGACCCAACCTTTTCATTTTATTCGCGCTTCTTTGACAGCTGTTGGCGTTATTATGATCTCTCAGGCACTTTGCGTCCAAATGCGTTACACATATAAAGGTACGTTACAAGGCAAAGAAATTTCATTGTTTCACGTTCAAGATAAAGTGAACGCTGCCATCGCAAAACTAAAGTTACGGCAAGAGAGTTGGTAATGGAGAAGTAGACTTGTTTCCCTCTCTTCATGAGTTTATAATAAGTTCGACTACTAAAATTGATGCTGATACTCTGAAATGCATAACACAGCATTTGGAGTTTGCAAGTGGGCTTGAAAAACTATTTCCCTGATTTAACCAAAAATATTGAATGGATAAGACGTCCGTTTAACATTAACACAACATCCATGCCAGAAGATTTGTCGCATGAGGAAGAGCAACTGTTGGAATTGGCTTCAGACGGATTCTTGAAAAATAAACATAAGGAGAGTAACATCATTCTGTTTACAAATACAACTTGTGTAACTGGTTTTAACAGAAAAAGTTCTAAAATACATCTTGCCTTTTCCAACTTCATATTTATGTGAAGTTGCTTTTTCAGCATTTCAAGACATTAAGTCGAAAAAAGGAACAGACTATTGGACGTGGAACCACATCTTATATTAAAATTAACAACCAGGGAACCAAATTATGACGATCTGTTATCTCAGCACAAACAATTTCATCCTTTTCATTGTTCCAAATAAACATTATTTATAATATAACTTTTATTTATATTTTATTATGAATAATTTTATTTATCTTTTCTTATTATTTTGTGTATGTCACAAAAAAAGAAAAAAAACCATTTTGATTGTTATTAAAATATATCCATTTTTTTGACGAGGAGTACAAAGGCATTACGAAATTTATAGAAGTTGTACACATGTCAAAAGTTTGGGAAACACTGGTCTAGGAGATAGAAAAAAAAGAATTACATAACTAAAGCAAAACTTTGTTTCTTATAGTCTGCTGGAGAATCATTCCTTCTGCGCAAAATGAAAACGGAAAAAATAAATTTAGAACCTGATCTTTTATGCTGTTGCCATTCCAAAGAAAACAATGATAGTTAAATTTCATTCAATTCATTTTTAAATGTTCTAGACAGAATTTTAAAATTCGTTGCAACTCTAAAATTGCAAAAACTTTGGACTACTTGTGTGCCAAATCCCATTACTTTAAGTGCCATAGATTTGTCAAGAATTTGTGTGCAAGAAACAATCACTTCCTTTTATAATCATACCTAGCACTGTAACGTATGAATTTAATATTGCCTTAAAATTCCTTCAGTGCAGGGTTTCCCAAACTGTTCCGCAGAACACCAATGTTCTGCTGAACCTGAATAGTTATTTTGCGACAATTTGGAAAGGTTTTATACACTGCAATACATTTAAAGATCTTCTATTTCACATTGAAAGACGAGTGATGATGAATCTCCACTGATATATGTTTATAGTCCTGTTTTTTCTAATTCTATCAGTCACATGCGTTACATGACTCTTCTGTTAGTTTTTGGCACCTTGAATTAACTTTGTCTTCCCTTAACGTAAGCAAATTCTTTATCAGCGTTCTACTGACACTGGAAAGAGGGATTAGTCGTTAAGGATGAAAGCAGAGTGCTGTAACACTGATCTTCTAATAAATCTGATAAAAGAATAGCTTGAAAAAAAGTGTTAAATATTTAGCATATCAGTGTATAAATTCTGGAGGGAAAAGTCTGTGGGAAGTTTCATGAGTTTAAGTCCGCACGTCGTGGTTTTTTTTTTAACCTTAAAATTTGATCGTCTTTGAACTGAAATTTTTTGTTAATCAATCACACGTTATTAGGTCAACACCCAGTCCTCTTACTGTATGAATTTTATTTATATGATTTCACCTTTACACAATTTTTTGTGTTTCATGGTTTACACTTTTTGCGCAATTTATTCCCGCAAATTCGCTTCTACATGATTTTTTTTTTTTTTGCGGAAATTCAAAGAACCATTTTATTTTTCTGGAACACTTTTTACACTTTTTTTACTCGATTTCTCAATGTTAGGAACCAGTTTGTCAAATGTTTAGTAGATTGTAATTTTTTACATGTCATTTTCTGGAACCAATGTATTGCGTTAAAACAGGATTGAGTGTATACTTTTCAAAAATACAAATGAATTAAATTTGTATAAAAATGGTAACTATTTTCTTGTATATTAGAGAAAGAGTTAATTCATCGTCTTGGATTTTGCAGTGAATATGCATTGCAAATGGATGAATCTACAGATGTCGCAGTACTAGCTGTACTACTAGTATTTGTTCCAGGGTGGCTACAAATTTGAAGTAAAAAGTTCCCTTTTCCCCTGATTTCTAGAGTATATTTCATGAAATTCCCTGAGTTTCTCCATCCGTTCGCAGAACAATTCTTCGGTAATAATGATAAACTTGATCAACTAAAAAACTATAGACTGATAGATGAATAAAAATAAGATAAGTAAAAAATACTTTTATTGTATTCCATAATAGACCAAAAAATATAAAGTTATAGATAGAATATTTAATTTTACATTTTTAACTATTTTGATGTGCTTGCAAAAGCAGCCATCAGCCCCTGAATCTGTCAAAGCGCCAGCGCTGGGTACATATCTACTATTATAAAAGGAAGTGTTTGTCTGTCCTGTACGCAGTGTCCTGACAAATCTATGGCACTTACAATAGTGAAATTTGGTACACAGGTGGTCCACATTTTTTGCAATTTTTCTATGCGCTCGAATTTTAAAATTTAATCTAAAACATTTAAAAATTAATTCATTGGAATTTAATTATTATTATTTTCCTTAGAATGGCAACAGTATAAAGACATGACATATTCTAAATTTATTTTTTCCGTTTCCATTAGATTTTTTCAGCAACGATTTTAGACGTTGGAGACGTTTTAGACGAACGGACGAACAAAACAAATAAAGTTTTAACTGGAGTTATGTATTAGGTGTAGTAAGAAGTTTTAAAGCGAGTTTTGTAAGACGTCTACTGCAAAATAGCATACCAATCAGTACACAGCGTTTGTGTCATGTGATATAAACCGGATTAGAGATATCAAACCGACGCAAAAGCTAGGGAAAAAGTGAATGTAAAGTTGAAATTTTGAAGGTGAAAGATGTCATACGATAAGTCATTTATTCGTCACTGCATTCGTTACGAATTTCACCAGCACAAAAGTACTGCAAAAGCATGTCAATCAATTTGTTCTGATTTAGGGGTGAATATCGTATTGAAAAGCACATGCAAGTATTGGTTTCGACGTTTTAAAGATGGCGATTTTGAGGTTAGCGATTGACAACGTAGCTGCGCTCCACTGAAGGCTATCCATGACGATTTGCAAACATTTCTCAATAAAGATGCATCTCAAACGCAAAATGAACTTGCTGAACAGTTAGGAGTATCACAAAAAATGATTTCTAATCATTTACATGCAATGGGAAAGATTCAGAAGGCAGGAAAATGGGTGCCACATTCATTGAGGAGGACCTTGTCTTGAAGTACATGAATCTGCTAAACAGGCAACACAGAAAATCTTTCTTGTGGAAAATCGTGACAAGAGATGAAAAATAGATCTGTTATGACAGTCCAAAGCGCAAAAAAATATTGGGTGAATCCCGGCGAAGCAACAACATTAAAGCCGAAAAGAGACATTCACTGCAAAAAAGTTATCATTTGCATCTGGTGGTATATGAAGGAAGTACTCTATTACAAATTGCTGAAGTCGGGTGTAAGTGTAACTGCTGAACGCTATAAACAATAATTGCTGCGATTACAACAGGAAATTGATCGAAAACGTCCGTTTACTGGCAAAAGTTTGCGGCCCATCAAATCGCTCCATGACAATACACAGCCGCATATTGCAAAAGTGTTCAAGGACACGTAACACTTGGCTGGGAAGTTTTGGAACACCCTGCGTATAGCCCAGACATAGCCCCTTCGGACTGTCATTTGTTTCGGTCTATACAGAATGCCTTGTATTCTGTAAACTTCCGGACAGTGGACGATGTACGAAAATGGGTTGACGACTTCATTGTGTCAACAGTGGAATCTTTCTACACTGCTGGCATCCGAGAACTAAATGACCGATGGCAGAAGGTATTAGATAATGATGGAGATTATTTTGATGAATAAAAATATTATTATCAGCTCTAAATTACATATTAATTTCTTTGACAAATGCTTTAAAGCTTCTTACTACACCTGATAGTTATTTTTCTATCTCCTAAATCGTTAAAGATAGAAGAAAAACTTTAACGGATTTCAAATCTGCGGAAAATTTCACATAAGATCAATACATAAATATATATGATTTTCTTTAAATAAACCAGTTTTAAATTGAAACTTTTATATTTTTTCCAATACGAATTTCGGCGCCGATAAGAAAGACCTTTGTTTGATTCGAGATTCATTGATTTTGAAGAGTAACGGATTCGGGTGAAGCAAAAGAAATAATTAAAGTTATAACTGACGTTCTTCAGTACTTTTCTCTATCTCAGTGATTGTTTAAAATAAAATGAAAATATCAACGGATTTCAAATCTGCGGAAAATTTTACACCAGACGACCTTTTTAAACTTATACGTTTCATTTTCTTTTAATACTAGGGGGCTCCGCTCCCTGCTCGCCAACAAAAATATTATCAAGAACCAAATTGAAATTTTTAAAAAAAACTTGACGAGCTGAAAAAATTTACGTTGAGAGGTACTCTTTAAAAAAACTATCGGCTGAAGACTGAAAATTTGTATGTGTTTTGCTCGCTTGTGAAAGAAATTTCGCTTTTTGATTTGACACTTAATAAACCCTAAACTAATAGCCGCATCGGAAAATAATTGTCCATAGAATACGATGAAGAACAAACCATGTTAATTTCGTTTTTTTCCGATCAGTACTTTCTCGGGAAACCGTCTAAGAATCGAGCAAAACAACACAGTTTACAATCCTGCATCGGTGGTAACTTTTTTTTTTTAATATAGAGAGAAATAATTTTTTAATTAAATATTTATATTTTCATAAGAGATTGTGACGTCACGCTGTTTGGATCTCTTTGCCAACGATTTTGGCCGCATTTGACAATGACGAATCCATCCTAAAAAGAACTGTAACGGGCAACGCCGTGCTGGTATTATTATAATAGCAGACTACCCTATAAATCAATACAAACTCGTAAACTTTTCAAAAACAAAAACCATCAGAGTTCGAAAAATTTTTTTAAAATAAGAATTTCTAACACATGTATTAAAAAACATGCATAACCTAAATGAGTACTTTTCCATTAGCCGGGCGCAACTTTGGACTAAAATCAAAATCGCCAATCTAGGTATTTTTGAAAATAAAAAAAATTTTAATGTTGATAAGTTGGTTAAATTGGAACCGGATATTTTACTTTTGCAGGTTTTTCCGGCCATTAGTATTTTTCAAAACCGCAAGGTGCTACGTTCCTATTATTGACATTAGGAAACGTGGCACAGCTCTAGACTTCGGTTGCAGGATTTCCGGCCGTTACAGGTTAAATAAAACAGTATACAATGTATACAACTCTTTTTTTTCTGAATGTTTAAGTAAAAAATACACTTCTCATTTTCGGAATGAAAACAAAATTGCCGACATTTTGATTTTGGTTCAAAGAGGGTAATGGAAAAGTACCAAATGGGTGCCATTTGCAAAACGAAATTCCAACTTTTTCCGAGTTAATGAAGCTTCCCCGAGTTTTTCCAGAAAATTATTCTTCCCTGAGAAATCTCTGATTTCCCCCAAATTCCCGGTTCTGTCGCCACCCTGTTGTTCGTTACACATATGATAAAAGCATATAAGAAGATTGGGAGAAGTGTATTGATATTTGTAGATGGTGCTCGGGCAATCATTCAATCAACAGCAGTCATTGTATTTTGCATAGGCAATCACTGGTGACTAAAACAATTTCCACAAATTTAAAAAATGTCATGAATGAAGTCATGGAAGTGATAAACTTTGTAAAATCAAGACCACTTCAATAAAGATTATTTACAATTTTGAATGATGAAATAGGTAGGGGACACCAAGCACTTTTATTACATACTGAAGAGATGGCTATCCAGAGGAAAAGCACTATTAAGACTTTATGAACTTCGAAGTGAGTTATTGGTCTTTTTGAAGGCACAAAATAATTCAGGACAAAATTTTGTTGAAGTTTAAACAAATCCTTCATGGTTGATTAAACTTGCATATCTGGCAAATATTTTTACCAAGTGCAATGAAGTTAACTTATCATTACAAGGAAAATGTTTGTTTTTTTTCAATTTTTAATACAATAGATAAAATTGTATCTTTATTAAAAAAAATACAATTTAGGATTTCATCAGTTGGGAATATAATAATTTTGATTGTTTTCCTGTCTTACATGAATGTTTGCATGAATTAAATTTTGAAGTAGATGAAGAAGCTTCCAAAGTATTTTTAGAACACCTACATAACTTGAAAACAACTATTTTGCAATATTTTTCGAAAACTAGCAAGGACAGTTCCAGGGTGTGGAATCCATTTTCAGAGACAGATAAACCAGGCTTCAGCGCAAGTGAATATGAAAATATAATTGATTTAATAAGTGACTTTGATTTGAAATAAAAATACCAAGATCAGCTTTAAATTATTTCAGGGCAAGTTTGTCAGAAGAGTAGGTACCCCAATTTTTAAAAACAAGCTATTAGTTTTATTTTTGTTTTCTACAACCTATTTACGCGCAGCAAGATTTTTTTTTATTATGCTGCAACAAAGTCTAAGTGCAAGAACAGGCTCGACGCTACACCAGATATAAGAATGCAACTTACCAATATTGTGCCTGATATCAAGAAGATATGCAATTCAAGGACTCAAAATCAACAGTCATTAAGTGCTTTATTTATTCATATTTTTATATTTAAAAATACTTGTTAAACAAATAATGTGTCTTAATAACGTTTAAAAAAATTTTACTAGTAGGAATTACCCAACCTAAATATAAGCTAAATGTTCTGTTAAAATTTCCAGGTTTGCAAAGTGTTCCTACATTGCAGAAAAAGTTTGGGAAACCCTGCTTTAGTCCATAGAAATGTTTTTAATTCTGACGAAAAAGACAATTATCCATTTTTTGCAACTACATTTTAGATTACATTATGTTTAAAATTGTTGTTGTCAAAGTAAAAAAGGAGAATTTTATACAAATTACAAAAATGTAACACGTTTCACTAAGTTTAGTTACGGAGTCACAGAACTTCAAACATGCAACATTAAGCAATTTCACAACTGCTCTTCCAAGTTCTTAGTCCTTAAAATGCCTGAAATTTCCAAAATATTTAATTTTGAGCTAAACCATTTTTTATATAATAATTTACCCATAAACTTAACCCATGTAGCAAATTTTATGACAATCTGTCACCCTACGGCTACAGGTTTTTCTGAATTTTGCTCATTTCACATGGAATGGCCCATCTCAGTTAGAAGCTTTAAGTTCTTTTCCCTCTCAGTGAAATACTCTTCCCTTTAGTTGAGCCCTGTCAAAACTGAAGGGCATGAGAAAGATCTAAATTTATTAGAATATAAAGTAAGGAAACATGTGCAGCCATATTTAGAATGTATACTTGCTTTTCTTTCAAAGATAAAACGATAATTCAAAATCAAATATCTTGAACTAGAGCATTGTTTCGCAAAGTGTGCGGCAGGGTATGTCATTGTTCTCTTAATTAAAGCTTAATACTAAAAATTGAAAATGAAATGACCCAGGACAGAATGTATCTTATTTTATATACGATAGAGGTTTCAGTAAGTTTGGAGATGGTGCAAATTAGTAATACTTCATTACCAGTTTTAAACTCTTAACTTTTGCTAGTAAAATGACAAGAAACTGCTCCGTAACTAAACTATAAGTTTGTCATGTGTATATGTGCTAGCAGTATAATTACAAAAATATGCACTAACAAAATAAACAAACTAATGCATTTATAATTCAGAGTAAAGTGGTTGTGAAACTCACCTTCATCTCGAAAACCAATCCCACTATCACTATTGCTACTGTTGCTACTTGTATTACTTGGCTGTGGTGACATATTAACATGAAATTCCAAACCATGTACAATTTCATTATTGACTCCCAATTTGTTTCTATAGAGTCCAACAACAGCTTGCAGAATGGTATCAGCTGATTCAGGAAATTCTTTACATTTATTTGTCACAGGATCTGATGTACATGTAATGTGAAAAGCTTTGGCTCGTTTCAAATGCTGATGATGGGGTGTTAATTTAGGATCAATCATGAATACATGGCAGGAACTACTAATAGATCCTGGTTCTTCCTGACTACTTTCACTAAACTCATCATTGGTTCTACCATGATTAGTGACAAGACCAAAAAACTTTTTATCATCGCTGTACACACCACTAAAAGTAATTTTATCAGCTGAAAATTCTGCAAGAGTAACACCTTGAGGATTGATGAGAATAATACTTTCTGTAAACACAGACATTAAAACAAGAGTGTGCACTTTTTTTTCAATACGCAATCTTCTAATACAATTACGAATTGTCTGTAAACGAGAATTAGGAAGCTGGGGTTCTTTTGGCATTTCTATGGTTCCGAGATAACCAACAACAGCTTTTAAAATTGCTTGTTCCTGGTTACCTTTTGGTTCATTGTTTTGAGCAGCAAAAATTGCTGGGTATAAAATATTGTTCAAATCTTGTTCAGTAAAAATGGAATGAAAAACCTCACTAGCAGAACTAGAAGATGTATTAAGATGCTCAGGATGACTTCTACATTTTAAAACCTTATTTTCTTTCTTTTTGGAAGACACTTGTGTAGTTTTTTCTTTTGATGCAACACAATTAGACTGCATCAAAGGAGTAGTCAGTAGGGAGTGTCGACTGTTAGCATCTTGGGAGTGAAGTCTTTGTTGCAAAATTAAATCTAACAACACTTTATTTGTTCTACTAGGTCCAGCAGCCTGGGGTTTTGCGTTCTGCTTTTGTGGAACTGTCACTACATTACTGCCATGAATATGGTCAACAAACAAAGCACCAGTTTGCAAGTCTTGTACAACTTTTTCAGCACGAGACACACTATTTTCATGTCGATTACGTATTTTGTTTGGATACTTTGGTCGAAGCTTAACAATTGATATAAATTCTTCTTCAGAAGAATCAGAATAATAGTTTTCAGCAATTTGGAGCTTTAAAACACCACTAGAATTTCCTATTAGCCGAACAACATCATCATGAGGTGCTTTAGACACATTTTGGCTATTCACAGCAATTAAAAAATCTCCAGGACGTAACCCTGCTTTTTCTGCAGGGCTACCAGTAATTATACAGCTCAGAATGCATGGCGCTTGACCGGATATTGTGAAACCAAACCCATTTTTTCCTCTTGATATTTCAACAGTCCTCACACCATAACTAGGTCTCTTTTTGCGTCGTCTATGCTGATGCATTTTCAGTCACAATGTGCATACAGTAAAGCTGAAATAAAAATTAAAATTTTAGTTACATTTTATCAGAAACATCTCTATTAAAAGATATACAAATCAGCAACATCAGATGAGTTACATTTTTTTTTTATGAAACATAACATTCAGTCTGAATTTAAGAACAGTTTCAATTTAACTTTTAGCTGCTGTATGCAGCCAGGGGTGCAGAATATGTCTGAATGCCCAAACGAGGTTCAGAGGTGCAGCTGTGGGAAATTTTTGGCCAAGTTTATAAAAAAAACTCTACAAATTCAATTGTCATCAGTAATGAACAAATACTTTGACTAGCAACTATATTTACGCTCCCCTTCCCCCTTTTTTTTTTCTTTCTTTGCAGTGAAGCAAATTTTCAAATGGTTTCATCTTCATATTTTACTGAAATCGGTGAAAGAAAGCTTGCATGAGGAAAACGCCAGTTTCGCTCTTATCTACCACTAGCCACTACTTGGCCAGCACAGCGCTGCCAGTGACCTTCTCGGTGGCCCGTGACAGTTCTTTTCGTGGGGTTAGGTGTGGCCACTGATCGTAATTCTGGGAATTCATAGCCTATTGGATAACAGCCATCATGGCGTTGCCAGCCTTTTCACTACCTTCCTAGAAGTGGCTACCAAAATCACATCCCTCATCTGGTTAAGCTATCTTTTTATTTTAATTTTTATGCTGTTTTCCTTTTTCCATGCGGTCTTAGAGACAGCTCACAGCAGATGTGTTACAGTTCCTTTACGATAGCGTCGGCTGTTAGGTGACTTAATTTTCGTAGAAGGCCTACACTGGCATCAAACTTTTAAAACAAAAAGAAATTAACAATATTTTTAATAATTGGTCTGATATAGACTATTCAGATACTGAAAATTCAGATATCAAAAGTGATCATGACACTAATTCAAAAATATCTGCAGAAGAGAATGCAGATGACTGCCCAAGCAATTCCTTTCAAGAAGAATATTATTATGGAAAGGACAAACTCAAATGGTGTTCAAGAACCTAATCGGGCTGTTCCAACTCTAAAGCATATATAATAGTTGAATCACCAGGATTAAAATTTCCGGCAAGAATAGGACCTAAAGCGGAGCCCAAAGATACCTGAAATATACTTTTTGATGAAAATATCGTAATTGATAAATTGACTAACGTAAAAATTAGCGCATGTAGAAGGAACTATTCTAATCTTGAAAGACCCGAATAATGTGATATGGATGATACTGAAATAAAAGCATTTCTTGGACTTTTTTTATATTCAGTAGTCTTAAAATAAAATCGTGAAGATGTTGATTGTTTATTTGGTACTGATGGTACAGGACGTGAAGTATTTTGCTGTGTTACTTCGAAAGTAAGATTTTTATCTTTATTGAGCTGCTTACAATTTGATGATCCTGAGTCAATAAAGAAATCCATTAGCAAAGCAATTAGTACTACCCCATTTAAAACAGAGTCCCTTCATTGCAATTAACTAGGTATCAAACTGGCAATCAAAAGAATTCTCGGTCAAAATGACTGCCATGATCAAAACAATCTCCCCTATGATGATAAATTAGAAAAAAGAAAAACATGTAGTTTATGTTCACATTACAAAAAATGGAAAATTGCAAACAAATGCGTGGGATGCGAGTAGCCAGTTTACATTCAGTGTACTCGAACACTATGCATCGACTACAGTTCAGAGTATAATGCATCATAACTAAAGCAATTCTTTTTTTAAACTAGAATTAAATGGTGTAATTTTATCAGGATTGTAAGTCAATTAATTAAAAACAAATATATGTATTATTTTTGATGATGAAGTCTTTGTTTCTTGGTATAATTACTTAAATTGATATTTTTCATATTTTAAAATGGAATTATGTGATTTTAAAATGTGTCAATAATATGTAGTTAAAGTATATTTCATTAATGTAACATATCAGTCAACTTTTACAAGAGTGGTCCGAGAGACCGCTCACATTACTTATGCGACAGTTTATGTCACAGCAGCTAAAGGTTAAAAATACTCCTTTTCATTAATGAATTGAATTATTTAGAAAATTCTAGTTTGTAACAATATTGTTGAGAATTTTCTCAAAAATTATACATTTTATAGAAACAAAATTTAGATAATGGTAACAAAATTACAATTTTTTTAAGTTTGACAGTAACAAAACTTAAGAAAGTAGATGGCAAATAATGGGTCTTAAAATGATTCACAAATTTAATAACTGAATAATAGAATAGAAGATGAATCCATACGAAAAACATCCTAAAATACTTTTAAGACAAACAGAATAGTCAATTGGAACACTTAGATACTATAAGTTATCTGCATTTGGATAGAAACATTTTGGATTATAACAAATTATGCATTATTTTTAGTGATCATCAACACTATCAGTTTCTGATGCATTTTAACAAGCCACCCTTCTTTAGACTGTTTCAAAATCAATTGATCACAAAATCAAATTTTTTAAGAAATTTGTGGATATTTTTTATTTTTACTTCTTTGCAATAACATTAGCACTATCTTTCACTTCCTTTAATCTAATTTTATATCAATAGCTACATCAAGACAACTAATTAAATCTTGTTTTACCTAATGTTGGTACCTAGTTTCTTGCTTTTAGTAAGATTCTAAAAAATTCATGAAAACATTTCCAATTAAGGTAGTTAATCAACGTTGCACAAGAGCAACACAAAGGGTTATTGTCAATTTTGCATGACTAATCCTGAAGGGTAGGAGTCAAAGATGCCTCATAATTTTAACTAGTCAGATTACAAGGTCAACACCCGAGTTGGCACCACCACCACCCCTCTCTAAACTTCCACACCATGCCAATGTGAGGTCATATGAAGTCACAATAGAATGAACAAGTAGGTACCAGCCCCTGCATACATAACAGTTTTAGGCTGGACCTAGTTTCAACTCACAACCATCTGGTTGCTAATCCAGTGCTCTTCTAACTGGGCTATACAGTGGTCCCATTTCCAGTAAAGAGAAATCTCTACTTGAGATGTTACCTTTATCAAGATACATTTTTCCAAGGGATGTCATCCAGTCTCAATGAAGCATGTTGTTAAAATCGAAATCATTTATTAATATTTAATTTTCTTAGTTTATCTTAAATTAACTGTTTAGAATAAATGGTCGAGCAATTAATGCAAGTTAACTACTAACACTTTTTAAATGAATGCTCAAGACACCTAAAATTGTCTTTCTAGAAAACAGTATTTGTGTTTTCAAATTAATGAAAGCTTGACATGCTTAAATATTACACTAGCATTGAATACACAAGTCAAATCTTTGAAGTACATCTGCTGTTACATTAGAATTTTACTTTTCAATCACGTCAAAAGAATAACAAATCAGAGAATCATCGGTCAAAAGAGTACAATCAGTAATTTTTTTGCTTCTCATAAATTACAAACAATTAGAACAAACTATACTAAGCAGTCAATTTATAGAATCTATTTATTTACATTAATATATTACTATTCAATGGATTTCCAATATGCTATTCAATGGATCAATAAATTTAGTAGTTCAATAAACTATTCCATTCACTTAGGACAACCGAAAGCATCAATTCAAGAAATAGATGATCACAGGAAAAGGAACTCGGATGGAGATCAAGTCAGTGAGAAGTTCCAATTCTTAGAGGAGTAACATTAATTTCATACAACTGAAGCCAAATATACAAGTTCAATACATATGAACGTCTACTACCAACCCCCAAACATTAAAATACAACTTCAAGCGATATACCTGAATCGAAACAAAAAAAAACAGTTCAAAGAGAAGTTTAGCTCACGTAAAATTCAAATATGAAAAATACTGAATCCCGAAAATAATGTAAGGTGAAACGAAAAGCGTTAATGCGTCCGTTAATTTTAACTTATTCTGCAACATAATCACTCAAAAATGCTTGTCTTGATGTATTTTAAAATATTAAATAATAGAAGTCAACAACTCACCTTTACGGGTTCACCATAATAAAAGTATACTTATAGTATGTGTATCTCAGACCTCATTGTAAAATTGTTTATTAACGACAGTCAAAAGCATTTTTCTTTTCAAAAAAGTACTCTGTACAACATGATTAAAACTTTGTTAACAGCCCACAGGTCAGGGGGTAAAAACAAAACAGAAAAAAACTTTCGAATAACCCCTGTCATCGTTCATACTTTCGGAAGAATGCCAAGTATTTAGAATTTTCATCCTTCATGCCTACTGGCTGATGGAATTGGATGACCGTTTATGGTCACGTGACAGAGTAATCCGTTTGGCTTCAACCCGATTAATCTGCCTTAGCATTAATTTCATACGGTAGTTGGTCATTTTAATTAATGTTGTACTAAAGCATCACAACGTCAATTCATGTGGAGAAATTTCAAATGGAGAAACAACTTGTCAACCAAAGGTAGAATTGATTTAGTTTTCGTCGCACTGAAGTCATCAAAGAAGAAATTTGGATTAAATACTGAGACGTTTATCAATGAAAACTATGTTAGTTACGTAAAACTAAGAGTACATTTTCGCATGGGGTTCTATTATATCACTAAAGAAAGCTCATTTGTTTATGTAATGAAACTTGATTTATCGTCTCATTTTTTCATGGCTGTTTGTTTGGTTTGGGGTTTTTTATGGCGCAAGGAGCCACACAAAAATGCAATATCAAGTAATAGTCCCTCACACAATGGAAATTTTTACTGGCACTCAAAACAGAAATACGCCCAGTGACTGAAAGTGACAAAAATCAAACCTGCGTCACCTACAACTCGAAGGTTACTGAGGCAGTGGGCAGACCCACTAATCTACGACGGCCCCTACATAGTAATGGTAATTTTTAATTAAAGTCAAACAAGAGCGACATAACGGTCTATTGACGACGGTCCGGGATCAATCCCCCTATTGGAAAGATCCAAGGAAAACACAACGTAATTTTGAACCACTTTCAGATGACGAGACAACACCTGAGCTTGCACCCCACTCACCAACCCAACGTGAGGACATTTGGCCACAACAGATTTAATGTGCACCAGCCGCCTCTACACCATATGCTTACAAACATCCATGCCCGGACCCGGATTCGAACCAGGAACCTTACGATGTAGAGGCTAACACTTTAACCACTATACTGGTTTTGTCGGAGGCCCCTTACATAGACTTCGGCTCCTATGACTTTTTCATGAATACAGAATTTATTTATGGCACCGTTCCGCTAAAATAGTCTTACCAAGTGTCCCAGTTTGACCAGAAATGTCCAGGTTTAAAAGGCGTTTTCTGGAGTCCCTGTCTATTGGTCGTTCAGAAGAAAAACAAAAATTCAAATTTAATAGGTTTTGTCCTCGGTTCATACCCTCAGGGATTGATTCCGGAACGTCGCCGATAGCTGGTTGTGAATTTACACTGGACTACAATAATACAATTGGCTATTGGTAAAACCAGTGGCGGACCCGTAGGTCCCCGAAATACCGAAGGGCATCCCGAGGTCTTAAAATGTCTTTTCATAAAGGTTCGAGAAAAGTTGTGACAGCGTCTTTACAATGTGCGTCTTTAAGTGCAGTTAAAAGAGTTCCTAATATAAGATGGTCAGCAAAAGCAAAAGAAGGAACAGCACAATCTTGACTTTTCTCCCCACGTGATCTTGGATCTATGCCAAGTTTTTTTCATCGCTTCGGAGAAGCTAAGAAAATTATTTTTTTGTTTCCGCTTTGATTTTGAGCGGCGGAGGAGCCCTGCGTGTAAAAAAAAAAAAAAAAAAAAAGCAGATTACATACACATACAGATTACATATACATTTCCAGTACCATTCCATTTCCGCTTCCATTCTCATTTTCAATGAGAGCAAGAAATAAAAAAACATATTGAGCGGGAAAGTTATCGTGACGTTCATGGATGTAACTGACGGGAAAGTCATGCCCTGGCGCCAGACGTTTCCCATCCAACTGAGTCATCTGACTATGATTCAAAATTACGAGGTGTTGTCCTTGAATCTTTCCCTTAAGGGACTGATCCCGGACCGTCGTCAATAGCCCGTCGTGTTGCTTTAGTACGACGTTAACTAAAATTACCAATTACCCACCCAACTGAGTTGGTAATTGGTAATTTTAGTTAACGTCGTACTAGAGCAACACAACGGGCTCTTGACGACTGTCGGGGAACAGTTCCTTAACCCAACTGAGTTGGATTTCGCCTTGAATTATTAAACTCGCGAAAGACGAATCCGAGCCCACAAATCGACGATTTTTATTTTATTTAATAGCTGATAATATGAAGCATTTGCACACGTAGTGTCCTCAATGAAATGAAAACCATTTTGTTAAAAACGTTACTGAAAAGTGTGAAAAACAGAAAGATCTAAACCCATTTACCACTTCCCCTGTTGTTTGAATGGCCTTGTGGATTGGATTCCTTTGGCTCACTGTTACGCGGTTTTACTGGACATCTTTCAATCCTCAAGGGATTTGCTTTGTGATAAGGGATCGTTAATTATTCAACAGTGTGTCCAAGTTTATTTTTGCATAACTTTTATGCTTTAATATATAAAAAATATTAGTTTTCGCCATGATGAAAATTTAACATGATTTGAAAATGAGAACCGTTGGAAAACATAGAATGTCTTTTTATTTCTGGTTTTACAGATTTAGTAAAAAATAGAGCATCTTTTGTGACGATTATACATATTAATTACTGCGTGGCCAGCACAGAGTTGCCCCTGACAGTTCTTTTCGAGGGTTAAGGTGTGACCACTGCTCGCTAACCCTCCCATTTGGTTTGTGAAGTAAACCAAATGGGAATTCGTAGCCTATTGGATAATAGTCATAACGGCGTTGCCCGTGGTATTGGTTTGCTTCGCAAAACAAATGGGAATTCGTAGCCTATTTAATAACAGCTATCACGGCGTTGCCAAGAGTGGCCAAATTCGAATTGCGGAATTGCGAAGAGATCCAATCGGCGTGACGTCACAATCTCTTGTGAAAATATAAATATTCAGTTGAAAAATTATTTATTAAAAGAAAATAAAATGTATAAGGTAGTGTCTATCTCTTTCTGGTGTAAAATTTTCCGCAGATTTCAAATCCGTTGAAATTTTCAATCTATCTTTAGCTATATAGGAGACAGAAAAAAAACTACATAACTCCCGTTAAAACTTTTTATTTGTTTTCTTTATCGGCTGAAAGCGTTCAAACGGAAACAGGGAAAAAATAAATTTAGAATCTGTCATATTTTTAAGCTGTTGCCATTCTAAGGAAACATTAATAATTAAAATGTAATTAAATTAATTTTAAAATGTTCTAGATTGAATTTTAAAATTCGCTCTTCGTACAAAAATTGCAAAAAATTCGAACTACCAGTGTGCCGAATGCCATTACTGTAAGTGCCGTAGATTCGTCAGGAACGTGCAATAACAAACGAACAGACAAACAAAAACTTCATTGTATAATAGTCGAGACAACTCGTATGCCCGTAATTCTTGCATTTAATTAGTTACTCAGCAAAATTGTTATTTATTTATGTTTACACATATTTGAGTAACGCGATTAACTCTCAATTAAAGGTATCATATTTTACTTTAAAATAACCGTGTCTGTAACTATTGATTGCGTAGAAATCAGGGTCGTCGGTAGTTATCCTTTGCTCATCATATGCAGGTTCCTTGTGGAATATAAGAGAACACAATTATACAAAATTGGAAATCAATAACTACAGTATTGTTCGAAAAGTGCGTGAGTACCGAGGAACCAAACTAGTTTTTATTAAAAACTATCTAAAGCAACCAAACCAAAGGAAGAGTACTAAGACACGAACGAAATATTCTACAATTCGCTTTAAGTATGAAAGGGTTTTCAATTTTCACAGAACACCTAAAGTAGCCTTGTGGAAAAGCAATAATGTGTATCTACCACGGGGACTGTCAACGCTACTAAGGTGGTTGCTATGTAAAGGGGACCCGTTCGACTTGTACTACACTGCTCAGACAAATTTTACAGTCTAGTTTTTGTTCAGTTCCCATGCTAAGCTTTTCTAACGATTCAATGAAGCTATGGTTACAATGGAACCTTGAAACTACTGTCTGGAACAGGAACTATTCCAGACAAAGTCTGAACGTCATTTATAGTAGTTCATCAGTGGCGGATTAAGCGGTAATCTGACTAAGCCCCGAAATACCGAAGGGGCCTCGAAGTCTTAAAATGTCTTTTTATTAAGGTTCGAGAAAAGTTGCGACAGCGTGTGTGTCTTTACAATGTGCGTCTTTATGTGCAGTGAAAAGAGTTCCTAATATAAAATGGTGAGCAAAAGCAGATGCTGTATTAGCTATAAAACTTGGTTTCACCCATATAAATGAGGCTTTAACTGGAATTTGTAATTCCGAAGAAACAAAGTTACCATATTAGAGGCGACTTCACTTTTGAGGAAAATGGACAAGTATGAAACCGCCCTAATGATAGTTATTTGGAATACTATGTTACAAAGAATAAATGCTACTTATAAATCACTACAATCAGTGGAATGCGAACTATTGAAAGGATCTATCCTGAAGTCCTTAGAAAATTTTATCAATAGTTTCAGAGAAGTTGAAAAAGAGGAAACTGATTTATCAGGGCTGTCATTTAATGTGAAAGATTTTGTGTGATTGCATATTTTTGCATATTTGAAGGGTTACTGCATAAAATTGCATAAATGAAGGGATGTTGCATGTATTGCATATTTCACCCAAAATATCAATGTTTCAAATGTTATAGCACTTTTTTTGCAATGAAATATAGAGCATCTCGGGACGAGACGCTGTATTTATTTTTAGCAGAATAGAATTTGAAAATGGTACCGCACACACACAAAAATGAACTATAGGAATAAACCAAATGATCACATCGCCGGCTGAGCAATTATAATTACGTAACACAGGAAATATGAAAATGAAAAGAAAAGCACATTGCAGAACAACCCGATCAATCATTGGATTATCATAAAGATGTATAATCACGGGTACACAGACTAAACAAGCAATAAACTATATAATGAATCTGTTCTAAGGGCGCCACAGTGTGCGAAAACAGCTAAGTTACTTTCGGAGGAAGAATTTAATAAAATGAAGAAAATTAACACAGTGGGCTCGAAAGCTGAAAGAACTCAAAGACGGGAAGTTATTCTATGAATATAAAAAGAAAAGGACTTAAAAACCACAAAACAGTAATTCCTTAATTTTTAATTTAATTCAGTTGTGTTTTGCCTGCTATTCAAAAATATGCCTAAAATTTCACAATCTTTTTCGTTCAAAGTCAAAGGGTGGCTGAAGGATTTAAATAAAAAATATAACAAAGAAATGTTTACGTAAGAAGGTCAGATCGTATATTGCCAACCTTGTTACAAAAATATAACATGTGAGAGGAAATCTCAACTAGAACAACATATTAAAACTGGTAAGTTAGTTATTTTCATTGTCTTCATAGAAAATAATTGAGAATTTCAATCACATGTACATCCTATATGCAGGTGCTAATAAACTTGACCTTCGAGTAATACGGCTTCAAATATTATGTATTCATACAAAAATTAAATGAAAGCAAGAAAAAAGCTTCCTCATATTATCATATAAATTATATACACGGTTTTTCTTTACACGGTGTTTCTCAGGGGTGTAACTCCAGTGTTACGGGCGGCCCAAGTGTACATACCTTTAAAATTTACATTCAAATTTAGGCTTGATTAAGTTCGTGCATTGATTTCAATTTTTCTTTGTAGGAGCACATTCTTCCGCCGAACAAAGATTTTCTAAGATTCAAGTTTTGCTTAGTCAATCACAATCAACCTCAAAGCAGGAAGACAGTTTTTGCGAAGATTTATGTCTGGCATTAATATCGGCCGATATTCCTTTCGTTAAACTGAAGACTTCCGTCCTAAATTAATTTCTTTCGAAATACACGAACCGAAATATCCTCGATGAGAGCACTCTCCGAAAGAATTACTTAGATCTTTGCTATCAAAAAACATTACAAAAACGTAGGGAACACATAGATGAGAATTACGTGTACCTTGTCGATGAAACCACTGATGTTAAGGTTAATTATGTGGCTAATCTTTTAATAGGAAAACTAAGTTCCCACGAAGCTGGCCACCCATTTCTTTTGGCTTCTAAAATCCTAGATGAAACTAATCACAACATAATATAGTCCGAGAGCTGAGTACGAATTTGGGGAAGGTATTTTAGGCACTGTGAAGTTGTAAAATAGTAGTAAATCAATGTTAGTTGAATAGGGAATCGAGACTCGGGAACGGCGTTTGTGATTATTTCGCTACTGCGCAGCATATGACATTTGCAATAAATGAATCCCACCGAGTATCCTTTAGGCACTTAGAAATTTTTTTAATCTCTTATTTTAGCATTCATAGAATCCAGAAATAAAACTCCCAGACTGTTTGGACGGTTTTAAAGTATAACCCGACTGCCCCGAACTTGTATTATAATGAGCGCAAAAAATATTCTTTAGGCACTCTGAAATTTTTATAGCATGTTTATTAATTATTATTGAAAATATGTGCAAAAAGCCAGAAGAATACGACGGTTTTAAATAACTACCCGACGCAAATGAAGATTTTACATGAATGCGACAAAAAAGTCTTATGGGTAGATATGAGTACGAGAGAACGTTTATCGTCTGCGCCTGCAGTTGCCGGGGCTCAGGCTCGCTGAATATCTTGAAAGCTGTAAACTTGTTGTTTCATCACAGTTAAAAAATTTCTGTAACATTGAACATGGTACCCTTTTGTCGTTGTTGCATCTGATGGTAGAATCACTATAGCAAATTTCAAGCCGTTTTTTAATCGAATTTTTAAAATGTTTTTGCATTGTGCTAGTCTTTCTTCGTTAAAAATAATCACTTTATCATTATTGTTTTTTTTTACAAATTACACAACTCAAAGTTTTTAGTTCTATTATAAATTAATGATATATAACATATAAAATACGTAGTCTCTATAAAAACAAATATTATCTCTATAATAATTGATTATTTCCATGTATACATAGTTATATACATGTGCATATGTCAATACTTAAAATGTTAATAACACAACTAGATTTTAAAAAACCTTAAAAAAACAGTATGACAATGAACTCAAAATAATTTTCAACGTGGTCACATTTTCGTGAACAAAAATTAACTCATCCAAAATGCTTTATAAGGCCCGGTGCACACATCCGGTTTTTTAACGTGCGGTGCCACTGCGGTAACGTAGCCCAACTATGCACACATAACCGTGAAATGACGCACGAATTCATTTCGCGCCATTTACGATAAATATTGTATCGTACGAAACGTATTTATTTCGCTTACTTGGTGTAAAAAAAAGTATATTTTGTAACAAAATAGACGTTACTGGATACAACCATTTATAAATTATTATTTATATTCCACTTGTTTATAAAAACAAGCTAATTCAGAACGGAGCCTTCTGTGCGGCGCCGTGGGGAACTGCGGTACAAATTTCACGCAAGTAGGACGTGCGTCGCCCCAGCGGCGCTGGAGGCATGTGTGCACTGCTTCATTGGATCTAATGTATCTCAGACAGCATTTGCGTTGCGGTAGCGGCGCCGCACGTTGAAAAACCGGATGTGTGCACCGGGCTAAGTAGCTCGAGCTGTACAACAAACTCGAGTCACGTGGTTCCTCCGCAATCAAGCACAGACCGGCGAGCCAAGGCACTGCCTTCTAAGGTAGCCAGTTTCCCGGCAGCTGCCGTTACTTATGTAAAATCTTTATTTGCGTCGGGTTATTATTTAAAACCACCGCATTCGTCTGGCTTTTTGCACATATTTTCAATAGTAATTTAATAAACATGCTATAAAAATTTCAGAGTGCCTAAAGAATATTTTTTGCGTTCATTATAATACAAGTTCGGGGCAGTCGGGTTATACTTTAAAACCGTCCAAACAGTCTGGGAGTTTTATTTCTGGTTTCTATGAATGCTAAAATAAGAGATTAAAAAAATTTCTAAGTGCCTAAAGGATACTCGGTGGGATTCATTTATTGCAAATGTCATATGCTGCGCAGTAGCGAAATAATCACAAACGCCGTTCCCGAGTCTCGATTCCCTATTCAACTAACATTGATTTACTACTATTTTACAATTTTATATTGCTTAAAGTACCTTCCCAAAATTCGTCATCAACTCTCGGACTAACATGCCGTTTTATTAATTCTAGCCTTAAAATCTTTCCCAATGATAGCGGAATAGCAAATAGAGTTTTGTTACTTTTGACAAATGCGGTTACGTATATGATTAAAGATGGAAAATTGTTACAAACGTTTTATAAAAACCTAGTCCATGTCACATGTATTGCCCATGCACTTAACCTTATTGCTGAAAAAGCTAAAGATTCCTTTCCGGAATTAAATTCCTTTATTGGACAAGGAATAAAAATCTTTCTAAAAGCACCCTTCCGTGTGGTAGTTTACAAGGAATTGATGAATATTTCGTTACCTACGACACCTCTGCTCACAAGATGGGGCACATGGCTGTCTGCTGCTTTGTTCTACGCCGAGCATTAGAACCAATATTCGGAAGTGATTCAAAATTAAAAAAATAATAATAATGCTGATTCCGCACAAAGTTTAGATAAAATAATTATATTAACCTTTTAAGTAAACCTCGTGAAATCATTAACATTTGTAAAAACGCATTGATCCTTTTTAGTAGATTCGATATAAAAACTTGGAAAAAAAAAGGATTAACATTAAATGAAAGCCTTTCAATCCTTGAAGATGCGGTAATGAAAATAAATTCGATTCCAGGCAAAACTGGTAACATACTTAAAGAAAAGATAGATGATGTGTTAAAAAAATCATGGGTTTACAAAATTGATAACTATTTAATAAAATCTTTAAAGGCGAGGAATGGACTGAACTAAATAAAAATGACACGTGGGAACCTAAAATTTTGAGTTCCTTGAAATTCGCCCACATAAGTCTGTGGATGTGGAACGATCTTTTTCATTGTATAAAAGAATTTTAAATGACCGTAGACATAATTTTACGAAAGATAATTTAGAAAAATTATTGTTTATAGAGGATGATGCTCTTCCTTTTGGGAGAGAAAGCAGGTTTTTGAAGCTGGGCTTCTTGTTTATTAACATAATTATTCGCAAGTACAATAAAGTTATAACCACTCGCATAGAAACCATAGTATTTTTAAATATTTTTTATATAATTTTTTTAATATGTCGTTATAATTTGTTTAATATGTCGTTATAATTTGTGAAAATATTATTTCTTTGATTTTAAAGACTTTTTTAATCTGTTAGTAGTTTATTAATAAAACTGTAATGAGAATTCTGTGCAATGTAAAAGCAATAAATGTGCGTCTGTATTTGAAACTTGATGTCTATAATTGACTTTATCATTTTGTTCCTTTCCTATAGTAACCAAATATCGCCTTTTTCATATTCTATTTTAATTTGTAGTGCATAAAAATGCATATTTTGACATGTTTTGCTGCATATTTTGCATATTTCGTCATTTTTTACTGCATATTACTTGCATATTTTAGCATTTTTTACTGCATATTACTTAGATATTTTAGCATTTTCAACTGCATATTTTATGGCCTATTTTGGCAGTTTTTATTGCATAAAAATCCTGTTTCTAATTATCTATCAGCTATTAAATAAATAAAAAAAATCGTAGTTTTGTGGAGTCGGATTCGTTTTTAGGCAGTTGAATAAATCAAGGCGGAATCCAACAAATTAATTAATTAATTCGAAGCATCTAGGCGACAGGGTCTGACTTTCCCACCTGTATGGTAAGGAAATTTTTAGTTAACGTCGTACTAGAGCAACACAGCGGGCTATTGACGACGATCCGGGATCAATCCTTTGAGGGAAAGATCCGAGGACAACACCTCGTAATTCTGAACCACGGTCAGATGACGAGGCAACACCTGAGCTGGCACCCACTCTCCAAACTTAAACACCAACCCAACGTGAGGACTTTCGGCCACGACAGATTTAAGGTGCACCAGCCGCCTCTACACCATATAATTAGAAACATCCATGCCCGCACCCGGATTCGAACCAGGAACCTTCCGCTGTAGAGGTTAACACCTTAACCACTATACCGGTTTGTCGGCCACACCTGTATGTCATGATTATTAAGTAAAACGCGTCATACTACAACTCGCTTTTCGTCCAGATGGTTCCCTCCCTGCAATTTCTAAGTCAACGTGAGGACATTTGAGGCTACGACAGGTATAACGTGGATCCACCCACACCGTATGTGACTAGAGCAATACAAAGGGCAATTAACGATGTACCAGTAATTGGTAATATTTAATTAACGTCGTACTAGAGCAAGACAACGGGCTATTGGCGACGGTCCGGGATCAATCCCTCTAAGTGAGAGAATCATGGTCTGTGCATGGATGTTTGTAAGCGTATGGTGTAGAGGCGGCTGATGCACTTTAAATCTGTCGTGGCTGAAAATCCTCATGTTGGGTTGGTGTGGAAGTTTGGAGAATGTGTTGCAAGCTCAGGTGTTGCCTCGTCATCTGACCGTTGTTCAAAATTTCGTTGTTTTTTTTTCTTTTCCTTGGATCTTTCCAATAGGGGATTGATCCCGGACCGTCGTCAATAGACCGTTGTGTCACGCCAGTATGACGTTAATTAACAAATTAACAAAAAAAAATTCCAGGAGGAAAAAAAAAAGACTGCTTATTTGCAATAACAAAAACAAGAACAAAGTAATAGGCGAATCAGAAGCGCAAGCGCAGATCAGAGTTGTTCCTGTTTGCAGTGGTAGTTCTGTTACCTTCCGTTGTCGGCTCTTCCTCACCAGAAGTATTCAATGCTGCTATCTACTTTTCTTACAGTTACTACATGTAGGGTTCTAGTTAATGCTGTTAAAGTAAATCGAGCATCAATACCTGCTTTACTTCGAAACAAAAGATCGTCTCTTCAACCGTGTACTTCTTTTGCCTTTTCTTCATCTCAAGACACGTTCAAAACCATGGAAGAAGCTGGTATAGTCCCTGATGTGATTAGTACTGAACCGAAGTATATCGCTGAGGTATTTGGATTTTATTGATTATTTTCCCAGTCAATAGTGTGTGTATTGATACTTAGGTACTTTGATAATTCATTAATTTTTTTGTTGGTTGTTCGTGTTCCAACTCGGTTAGGAGTGCAAAGTACGTGCAGAATTTTACTGTTACCTTAAATGAACCCGGTTTAAAAATGGCTCAGTGAACATTGTATGACTCCAGGAAAATTGTATTCCGTTTAAGTTTTGAACAACCAACCCTCATTGTGTTCCTGTTTTTATTGTAGTCTCTTTTATCTTGGATCCAGATTTAAAATTTTTATCTGTGACATCAGTTTCGTTTCGTTGGAAATGGCGTTTTCGACAATTCTTAATGGGCAGTAGTTCTGCTATTTACTGTGTATATCCATTAATAATTTCAAAATACTGTGACGCTACAAGGTTTGTTGAGCATAATGCTAAGAGCTGTCGCTTGATATGTTATGTCCACTGGAACACTCAAGTTTAACATAGAAATGAATAAAAAATTTTGAAATTCAAGTTTCGTTTTGATTTGAAATGAAAGTGATGCTCTTGATAAATGTTTTCGTAGGATGTAAGATCTAAATGTGGGTTGTCATTGCCTTAGATTGAAACATGTTTTAAAAGTATCAGAACTTCTTACCAATTTGCAAAACATGAAGAATGACTAATGTAATTACTAAGACTGTCAGTTGAACAATTACAAACTGTGTACTCAGAAAAAGTTACAGGAAAAATCATCTAGTTTGATCATAGAGCAATTTTAATTTGGGGCGTTAAGCCGATTCTACACTACAGGGATGAACTTAAATTGAAGTACTGAAACTTGTTTAAACTAACCACTGTCAACTGCCAACATGCAGTGTTCTAACTGGTTGCTTAGATTTGGTCCATGAAATGTAACTATTTACTAAAGGTGAAAATTAATGGTCACCACTCGCCAGTGGCAACTGAATGTTTGAATGTGGAGACTGAAAAATTTTGCTACAGTCGCCACACTTTCTTAAAAACATTAGTTTACATGGTGGAACCTCCGATTTTACGTTTTTTTTTCTCGAGGACCGTAAAAAAATTAAAAAAGAGAGAAAGAAAAACGTGGACACGCACACATATATAACATGTGTGTATTCTACAAAATATGTGAAGGCTCAAAAGTGTCCAAATGACTGTCCAAAATTACAAAGTCAAATTTAACCTATTTCAACTACAAAAAAAACTTTCAAAAACCTATGTATTTAAAAACATATAATGTAATATAATAAATCTATCAATTTTTTAAAAATTGATGTTAATTTTTTAGTGTATATGAATTGTTTTATTTTGTCCAAGAGAAATGTCAGGTCTGTTACCAATAGAAATACAGAGGCTGTTCGCACATTTTTTAGACGATTTTGGTTAGCGGTAATAAAAAATCGTTTGCTGCAAAAGAAATAATTGCAATTGTACTATGTTTTTAAAAGTCAAAATTATCGTCTGCGGCTTGAGAGGTTTGTTTTTATTCAAAATGGCTTTTTTAACGAAGCAGTGGTTCGAAGGCTATATTTATGCTCTTTCCGAAGATAAAAATATTTATATTCCGTTATCCAAAAACGATGTGAGTCATGGTTTTGTGATATCTAAAGTGTCGATAGGTAATATTGTCAACAAGAAAGGAAAAAATCGTCAAATTGTAGCCTCATTTGGGACAAAAATTCCAAACAAGTATCCAAGGAAGAAACGGACATCTTCGACTATTGCAAAGGTACGTTGTTTAATGTTAAAAGAAAATCCCCCTAGTCAAAGGACAGTTGCAAAATCATTAAAATGCTCCGTGTCCACTGTAAACAAAATGATAAACGTTGATTTAAATCTTAAGAAAGCGAAAAAACACAATGTGCATCGTCTTTCTCCAAAGTATATCGCTGAACGCAGGACACGCTGCAAAATTCTATATGAGAAACACTTATCCAAAGAAAAATGGGAAAAAAAATTGTCACAATAGATGAATCATGGGTGTATTTAAATGATTGCAGCAAAAAAAGAGCCATTTATTATCATAAAAGGGGAGAAAAAAAAATTTAAGTACATGGTTCACAGAATCAAAAGAAATTTTTTCTAAGTGATTCATGATTATTGCTGGTTTTTCATATAATGGCAAGTTAAAAATAAAGACAGTGGAAAAAAATGTCAAGATTAACTCCAGATACTATCAGGAACATATTTTATCGCCAATTTTTGTGAATGAAATACCATCGCTTTACACACAGTGCCATCAATCCGTGGAACTCCATCAAGACAAAGCTAGCAGTCACACATCAAAATCCACTGCAAATTTCCTAAAGGAAATGGAACAAAAAACTATTATCGAGGCCATACCCTTCACTGACATCCCTACTAAATCTCCCGATGTATCGCCTATGGATTTCTGTGCTTTCAGACTTTTAAAATCTGCATTATCCAAACGTGTCGTCCCACAACCCTTACAGGACTCTGGAAAGTTGTCCAGGAGTAATGGGATAGAATACCTCTTCTGACACTTCAAAAGGCATTATTGTCCTGGAAATTATGATGTTGAAAGATAGTTCAGAATGAGGGCTATCAAATAGAACATTTAAAACATAAGAATTTTATGTAATTTAGTTTTGTGAATACAATATACACTGTCCAAAAAATGTGTTAACAGCCTCCGTAGTTGTCAAATTTACTCAGTAAATGGCAGCACATGTTACAAATATTGTATTCAGGATTCAGTAAGTAGCACAAGCCATTTTGAAATCATGCTGAACTATGAGGATATTATGAACAGTTTTGGAATTTTCGTAAGGTGAGTATTTCTTTATGTTGTCAGGTCTGTTACTAGCTCTGTTCAATTAAATGAATGTAGGAATACTATCTGCTTGACACACCAAAAGTTCTTGTGGGAAGTACATTTGAGCTAAGCCTAAAAAGTTTGTACATGGTAGCAAAGAAAAATAATACTGTTAATTTGTCAGGTCTGTAACCCATTAAAAGTAACAGACCTGACATGTTTCCCTAATTTGTATGAACAGGCTTCTTACTGGAATTTCGAACTTTAATTATTACATAAATAAACATAATTTAAATTATTAATTATTAGATTAATAATGGCAAAATTATCAGCCACTGAGAAACAAAGGCGCTACAGAGAGCGAAGGAAGAATGATCCAATTAAAGAGGCAGAAAACAAGAGGAAGGATCGTGAAAGGAAGAAAGATTCACGAAAGAGCATCAAGGACATGACACCAAGGGAAAGGAGGCATCGGAGACTTGTATGGAAAAAGGATCAAAGGAAGTCTAGAGCCAATAAAAATAAGAGATGACAAAGCCCATCAACAACACCTGAATCATGTGTACTTCCAGAGTCTCAAGTTACTGGATCCAGAAAAAGAGGTTGTAAGAAAATTAGGCGGGACAGAACTAAAGTAGTAATGGAAAACAAGAAGTTGAAAGTTGAAGTTCAGAAATTGAAGCACAAAATTTATGGAATGAGAAAACAGCATAAAAGAAAAATAGACAAAATGGCAAGTGATTTACCCCAGAGTCCAAAATCAAAAGTAAGATGAAATCCCTTTCAAATTACTTTCAAGAACTACTCACTCCTAAAAAATTACCTCTGATACAGCAATTAGCAATCCAAAATACAGTTAAGGCAGGTTTACACGCTACGATAAATCGTGACGATGTGATTGACAAATTTATTGTTCCAATAAATCGAAAGAATGAGTATTGTTTACACGCTACGATGAATCGTAACGATTTCTTGTCAAATATTCGTTGTCGACTGCTAAATAAGCTTTTGCCATGGAGGAAGTAGTGTTGTTGTTATATGTTCGTTGTTTAGCTAGAAAAGTGAAAAGGTCGCGAAGACAAAGAACCAGGGTGTCAAGATTTAAATCACTTGATTTAAATCAACGATTAAAATCATGATTTTAATCAAATGATTTTTTTTTTAAATCACTGATTTAAATCACAATTAATCTTACATTTTTATAACTAAGTAAATACACCATAGAAAAATGACAGAAGTGGTCAAATGCTTTAATTTTTCTGCACTCATGGTGATTTCAGCACTAATGGTTATACCCAGCTCAGAGGGAACTGGGTCTATAACTGCATATAAGAAAAGATTGCAACAGCCAGTTGTAACTTATTAGAATATACTATATACTGGAAACAGTAATGTAAACACGCATGACAAATCTAAATGCCAGGAAGAGTAATGTATAAACATTTCTGGTTAACAGCACTCATAATATAAACACTTAAAGGAAGTATACAACAGTTTGATTAAAAATTATAAACCAAAGGGATGACTGATTTTATTAGCTAAAAAAAAAACACAAGTGGGAAGTGAAATTTTTGAGGCATTTGTTAGTTAGCTCCCAAAGTGTGTAGGTGCTTCGAAGCGCCCGTAACCTCCAATCTAAGCTATTTCTAAGCAACAGAAAAAAGGTAAGTTCACTTATCAAAAATCGGTTCACTCCCTAACCAAGAGCATGATGAAGGTAATTTTATTTGTTTTATTTATATTTTCACCAACCTATGTTTTCTTATTAAGTAAAATTAAAGTGTTTGTGTGTGAATTTTAAATACTAGTTGTATTAATTATGTTTATGTTCTTAATTCCCTTATTTCTTTTTCAAAGTGCTACAAATATGAAATGTATGTAATAATATACCACAGATAAAAATTACATGACGACGAGGGTGCTGTGAGAAAATTACAATTCTCTTAAGGGTGCCGCGACTTTGATAAGTTTGGGAACCTCTGTGTTTGCTTATTCTTGTAGTTAGCAATAGAGATTAAAAGAGTAGAAATATACCTTTTTACACACAGCCATTAAAATGTCAGCAGGAAAAAAGAAAGATCCAATATGAATTAAAACTAAGTGAAAATCCAATCCTGCTCGGCAGTTTTATTATCAGAATTTACTATAGTCTGATTATTTCCGAGTTCTATTCTACTTCTCAGACTATAGTTTAGGTCTGTCACTTACACTTGCTGATAAATTTGTTAACATGATGATGTATTTTTCCCAAGAAAAACTATGTAGGATGTCAACTTGTGTTTTAAAGTTAAAGAAATGTTAAGTAAATATTGATTTACCATGTCACAAATTCTGATTGTTTACTTAATATAAATATTGGTTTACATGTCATGTCACAAACTCAATTTTTTATTTAACAAATTTATATATATTTATTATATAAACAGTGTTTAGGGCCGGCAGAAATTTAAATAGAAAAATCCTATTTAAATCAAAATAATCCGATTTAAATCAAAATAATCAGATTTAAATCAAATAAATCCGATTAATTTGATTTTTTTAAAAAAAATCATGATTTTTTTACACTCTGCAAAGAACAGAGTAGAGTAGCCAGTGGTTGGTAGCATTAAATTCGATGGTGACGGTTTTGTCCGTGCGGCGTATGACTTTATGGGGGCCAGTATAGGGTTGGTGCAATGGCGGCTTCACCTGATCCACTCTTAGAAAGATGTGTGAACGACTTTTCAAAGAAGGGTGGACATAATACTTGTCAGTGCAATAAGCAGACGTTGCAATAGGGTTCAATTGCCGCATGTTGTTACGAAGATTAGTGATAAAATCCTCACCGCAAGGTGGGATCACTGAAATATCTAACATGTCACACGGGAGTTTCAAAGTTGTGCCGTATACAAGTTCAGCACAAGATGCGTTTAAATCCTCTTTGACTGCTGCACGGATGCCTAGGAGAACCACTGGGATTATCTCAGACCACATTTCGTTTTCATGAGCCTTGAGTGATGACTTTAAATGGCGATGAAAACGCTCAACAAGTCCGTTAGAGATAGGATGGTATGCAGTCGTCTTAATTTTCTGAGTACCCAGCATTTGTGTAAATTCAGCGAACATAGATGATCGCATTTGTGAACCTTGGTCAGTGGTTATGACTGAGGGACAACCAAAACGAGAGATCCATGTTGCAAATATGTTACTGCATATTGTCGTCGTTCGCATATCCGGAATTGGTATGGCTTCGGGCCATCTCGAGAAACGGTCGATGATTGTTAAAAGATAAATATTCCCGTTAGAAGGAGGCAAGGGACCCACGATGTCAATGTGAATTTGTGCAAAACGTGCATCTGGAAGAGAGAACGTGCCTAGAGGTGCTTTGGTATGCCTCTGTGTCTTGGATCGTTGACATGGCACACACGCTCGGACCCAGATCTTTATTTGACGTTTCATGTCTGGCCATACATATCTGGAACAAATGAGTTTCGTTGTAGCTGCTATGCCGGGATGCGAGAGCTTGTGCAGATGATCAAATAGAAGCTTGCGAAAAGAATCCGGAACAAAAGGACGAGGAATACTCGTAGAGATGTCACATAGCAAATTGTGGTCAGAAATCTGGCAAGGTTTAAGTTCCAATTTGATGGAAGAGGTATTATTCTGAAGAAAGGTTTGTACCTCCGGATCATTTTTCTGAGTTTCAGCAAAATCTCGGAAATTTAATAGTGGCGATTCCGTAATTGAATCAATTTCGATCCTCGAAAGTGCATCAGCGACTATGTTTTTGGAACCCTGCACATGTCTAATGTCAGTGGAATACTGGGAAATAAAATCTAAATGGCGTAATTGCCTGGGTGAACATTTATGGGGGTTTTGCTTAAAAGCGTAAATTAATGGTTTTTGATCAGTGAAAATTTGAAAAGTTCTACCCTCTAACATATGCCGAAATTTCTTTATCGCGGAAAAAATAGAAAATAATTCCCTGTCATATGTCGACCATTTTCGTTGACTACTATTGAGTTTCATGGAGAAAAAAGCTAATGGTTCCCATTGCTGCTGAGAGAACTGCATCAGACTGCCGCCAATAGCGACATCGGACGCATCTACCCATATACTCAGCTGAGCTCCGGGAATTGGGTGTCTGAAAAGAGTTGCCTGAGCAATTGCGTTTTTGGCAGCAATGAAAGCTTGTTCGGCACACTCATTCCACTCAAGTTGTTCGGACGAATTGCTAACACTAGAACGAGGTTTCTTTTTGTTTTTGTGCCCTTCTAAGAACTTTACTACAGGGGCAAGAATATGCGCAGCTTTAGGTATAAAACATCTATAAAAGTTAAACATGCCTAAAAATCTACGAAGTTGGGTTAAAGTATTAGGTTTAGGAAAATCAATTATGGATTTCACTTTCTCGGTAAGAGGTTGAATTCCTTTTTCGGAAAGATGAAAACCTAAAAAATCAATAGTAGTTGTACCAAAAGTGCATTTCGCAATATTTATGCAGAGACCGTATTCTTGTAATTTTGAAAACAGAGCCTTTAAGTGTTTGAAATGCTCATCAGGGTTTTTAGATGCGATTAAAATATCATTGACGAAGGCGTAAACGCCTGGTAAATCACGAGTGACTTCATCGATAAATCGCTGGAAAGTTGCCGATGCGTTGCACAACCCGAATTGCATACGCGTACTTTCATATAAGCCGAACGGTGTACAAATTGCGGTTTTATGAATATCAGTAGGGTGGATGGATTGGTGGGAATTTGGTGGTAAGCTTTGATGAGATCGATATGACTGAAAATTTTTTTACAGTGTAATACAGCTGTAAAATCAGCTATGTAAGGAATTGGATATTTATCCTTTATTGTTTGGGCGTTTAATGAGCGATAATCACCCACAGGTCTCCATTCCAAAGTTCCCTTTTTCGGGACCATGTGAAGTGGTGACGCATAGTTGCTTTTCGAAGGTCTCAAATGCCCCAGCTGCATCATAATCTGAAACTCAGATTTGGCAATTTTTAAGCGATCTGGAGCTAACCATCGAGGTTTCGCCACCACAGGAGGACCGTTTGTTGTGATGTAATGCATAGTATTATGTTTTACAGGCTGATTTGGATTTGGATTTGGAAGTTTTATAATAGAGGGAAATTGCTTTAAAATATCGTGGTAAATTGTACCGCTAGAAATAGTTTTCACTGAATGAAGATTGGAATGTTTCACTTGGCCAATTATTTGAAATTTCGTTTTTAAGTCGCGAGACATTTATAATGAAGATCTGGAACCAATTCAAAATTATGGAGAAAATCTGCTCCAAGAATGGGTGTGGTAACGTTGGCAACTAGAAATGTCCACTTAAATTGTCGTCTTAAATTAAAGTCTAAAGTAAGAGTTTTTTTGACCAAAAACGTTTATAGAAGAAGAATTTGCGGCAAAAAGGGTTTGTTGGGGTGGATTCCGTTTTTGATAATTATTTGCGGGAAGTATTGACACGTCAGATCCCGTATCGACCAGAAATGCTACATTTGTTCTCCGGTCCCTAATGAACAGTCGTCGTGAAATTTGAGGCAAAGAATAAGTCGCCTCTATTCTTCGCTGGTCCCATTTCACTGCCATGAACAAGGTTTATTAATTTATCCTCCCGACAATTTTTTTCATAACGCTGATGATACCAGCATACAGAATAATCCCGATTTCTAGAATTGCTTCGATTACTAGAAGTATTCCTTGCACGGCGGAAAGGTGATCGACCACGAGAAAATGAAAGACGATCAACTCGTTTATTTAACTGATCAATTGCTTCAAATTATTTTTCCTCCAGGGACTGTTCACGAATTTTAGTAACTGCGTAATTTTCCATTGGGGAAGGGGTGACTTCTAAAATTTTATCAGAAATTTCAGCTGCCTTACCCAATGTTAAGTCGGAAACAGCAGCTAAAATTGACTGAAAGAAGCTGGTAAACGTTGTAGAAATAGTTCCATCATCAAGTTTTCTGGAACGTTCAGGGTTTCGGCGTGGCGTTTCATATTACGTAATAATTCAGAGGGTTTGCGAGTGCCCAATTCTTCACCCGACAAAAGTTGCCGTATTTCCTGCTGGGATGATTCTCCCGAACGATTTATCAGTTCTGTTTTTAGATGCGTAAAGGGGTCATCGGGATCAGGTTTCATAAGCACGTCGCGAACTAGTGATGCAATATCAGGCGGAATATGAGAAACAATGTAGTTATATTTAGTTAACGATTCAGTAATTGCTTTAGGGGTAGCGAGAGCGAATGTGCTTTCACACATAACAAACCATAAAGCAGGATCGGAACAATTATAAGCAGGAATCTGTACGGCATGAACCTCAGACATAGTGCAAGGCCCCAAAAACGAAACACCACACTTTATAGGAAAAGATTAAAAATTGAAATAGAAAACAAAAGTGATCCGTAAGTACTTATCTGTAATCACTCGAACACAGGTGCAGAATTATCCAGAGTGGCTCCACTTTTTAGCGCTTTTCAAAATATGCGTGCAAGTTCCGAAGGTCACCATTATGGAATATTTAATCCCATATGAATTAATACAACGACTAAAACATTCAAATTATTTATTGATGAACCGTTCTGACACCTTACATTCCTTAATGCCTGGTATTGATATAATTTTCTGTTGGTGAAGTATCTCTGTTCTTTTTATGTTAATTATTAATTTACTGAACCACTACTTCAGTTCAGTTCACAGTTACGTTTTTACATATCGCTTCACAGCAGAGACTCCACTACAGAAACTTCACACAGAGATCTCACCACATAGTGTTGTTGTTATATGTTGGTTGTTTAGCTAGAAAAGTGAAAAGGTCGCGAAGACAAAGAACAAAGTAGAGTAGCCAGTGGTTGTTAAAGAAAAGGGAATTCTCTCATGTTAAATTATTGAAAGAATTGAGAAATGAACCAAATGACTGGCGAAATTATTTGAGAATGGACGAAGAGACTTATGTTGAGTTGTTAAGGTTAGTTTCTCAGTTTATTGCGGAAACTGATACTGTTATGAGAAGAGCGATATCACCGCACGAAAGACTATCTGCTACCTTACGATCTCTTGCCACCGGAAGGAGCTTGAAGGACATGGAATATTCAACTGCCATTTCTAAACCAGCTCTCAGCAAAATAATCCCAAAGACCTGTGAAGCTATCTACAAAGTATTAAAACAATTCATACAGGTATCTTAAGAGTTTTTTATTTTTTTAAACCAAAAACATTACAAACATTATAACGAGTAAATATACAAATATTATAATGAGTAATTATACAAACATTATAACTCTCGAGGAGTTTGTTTAACTACCATAATTACCTATTCGAATAGAACCAAAGAACGAACTATTCGACACAATCTTTCTGATGTAGATGCAAATGCTAACTGAGTCAAATCGTAGGAAGAAATGGCTGCCACTTGTTTACAGGTTCCAACATGTCGTTATGATTTGCAAAAATTGATGCCGGCCGGCATCAACCATCCAATCTAATTCAAATTCAAATTAATCGCTACAATGTCCTGTTTACACCCAACGATAAATCAAAACAATTCGATCGGTACGATAAATTGCCAGCATTTATCGTAGTGTGTAAACCTGCCTTTATTGACTCGCTTTGCCAAAAATATAAAAATGCCTTGAAAGGGAAAAATCTATAATTGGAGGTCTATTGCCAGAGGATAAACTTAAAAAATATAAACTTCTTCTTTAAAGTCAGGTTTTTTGTCATGGCATTAAAGAAAAAAATTAAGACCCAAATTGATACTTCATCATCAGTGATGATGAAGATGACTTTGTATTTGATTTCATATTCAAATACAAAGAGAAAACTGCACAGTTGAGAACTTTTCGCCAGAGAATATCCATGAGGGATATACCTTTTTGGTTGAATTCACTGGAGGATATAGAATAAAAACTAAATACAGATATGCTGCTATTGCCCATGCTATTAATTAGACAAACAAAATTTTTCAGGTCAATGAAGATGATGCTTCTTATATTCAGTAGGAACAAATTAAGTGTCTTATACCATCAGCTGAATTGAAACTAAAAAGAAATAGAATTCTTTTGAATTTCCATTTGCAATTAATGTTTTCGAACGAATGTAAATTTAAATGTGTTAAGTTTACTTTGTCATAAAAAAATTAATAAATAATTGACCAATTATGTAAGTTTTGTTATTTAAAAAGTATACATACACAATATGTATGTATTGCTACAAAAATATTTGGAATTTCTTTTATGTAACATCTACTCTCACAAATTATGTCAGGTCTGGTTACTTTGTAATAAAATATTTCCTACATTTTCATTTTGCTCACCCAGGTTTACAAGAGGTTGCAAATAACAGATATGAAACCCATTTATGATATTATTTGAATGTATGCAACATAAAATGATTTTTTTATAGATTCAAGAGAAAATGCCAACTAATAAAAAGAAAATAAAGTAACATACCCGATATAGTTTAATATAAAAAAATTAAATATTTTCCTAATGCGAAAATGTCTAATACTTTTATATTTAGGACTATTTACCCGTATGGAAGCAAATTTAATAGTTAAACTAATAGTAATTTCATACTAAAATTTCAAAAAATTGTCCGGTTACAGACATGACACTTTTGGGTTTCATAGTTATATATAAGTGCCCTACAGAACTAAATTTTAATAAAAAGGTAATGTGCTGACCATGTCAACATGTACAATACATGTAAAAACTAATGCTAATCACAAACAATGGTTAATTTTTATTTTTTTAAAAACATTTCAAACTCAAAAATGTCTCAAATTTGAAAATCACCCATAAATCAAATTTGATTTTTTAAAAACAAAATCATGATATTTTCATACCCTGATTGACAGTTGTGATTCTTCTGACATTCTTGTATAATTTTCAGCTTTTTTTGTGTATTTATTTTTAGTTTTTCTTATTGAGTTTTCACTTTGCAGGTTAGGTATAAGGATCTTGTTGTTAACATGGGAAATGAATTAACTCCTACTCAAGTGAAAAATCCTCCAACGCACATTACTTGGCCTTCTGAAGATGATGCTTTGTATACTTTGTGCATGACAGGTAAACTTAAGTAATATTTTTTCAGTGGAACACAAATTTGTTCTAAATTTTAGTCCAATTCTTTATCTATTGAAAGGTAGATCGTTTGAATTTGATTGTGAAAAATAAAATATATAAGTATCTAGTTACAAATTTATACTATTTAAGTTACCAAATTATAGTTTTAGTGATTTTGCATTTTAGAAACTAATAAACTGCTTTATTTAAATAAAAATGTCGTTTGATAACTAATTGAAACAATTTTAAATGTTGATTACATTAGAGATGTAAGCAGAGAATATTCTCGAAAGTTTGAGAAATTTGAAGAATATTCAAAAATTTTCTATATAAAACTGAATTTTTCAAAAAATTGTAATCAATCTGTTTCATTTTATTGACTGCAGAAATGAACATGAAACTTATTTTATGTATCATTCATAGCATATAGGCATATAAGCACTGTTATAGAAATTAGTTGTAACCTATTTTTTATTGATAAACATGCAAGATTTTTTCTATTTTTATCATCACAGGGCTTCTAATACGTCACTTTTTTGTTCTTTTGTCACTTTTTCAGGGGTTTTAAGTTAAATTCTATTTGGAGAACAATTTTTAGTTTGCAATTAAAAAAAATTCATATTTCCTCTAAAAAAAGTCATGTCAACCTAGTACATATTGTGTAATTTCGTCTTGCGTTGGAACTAGTCCAGACTAGTTTCCTCCATGGCAGGTACGCCATTTGAGCGTTATTCAGAAGGGGGGGGGAATACTGTTATTAAGTAATATTGCTGCTATTAATTTTGCTCTTTAGTTTTTCAATATTTTCTTCTGGTTCTGTAACTTTATTTTCAGTAAGAGCCTGAGCCAATGTTCTCAATTTTTTCTTTTTACTAGTTCTATCTTATCTTGAAACAAATGTTCTAGGATACTAGAGCCTCTGTATTCTATCATTGTATTCTTCTCTGTCTTTTTCTGACTTCTGACTCTATTCTTCACCTATTTTTTTAAACCCTTTTCCTCAATGAATTCTGAGCAGCATTTCTAAAATTAGTTGACATAGGAATTGAGAGGGTTATTAATATGGTTTATTTCAGATTCTTTAATAGTGAACATACTTTATCTGGCTTTTAAGTTGCTTGAAAATTAGGTATTACTTCCTGTGAAGTTTGATTTCCTTCTGTTCATGACAAGCTTACAACACATTGAACTTCATTTTGGGAAATTAAAGCCTTTTTTATCCTTCCAATTCTGTGTTCCAGCTTGTCAGTTTATAGAATATAACACACCCTTTAATCCTTTCACAACATGGTCAATTTTAATGATTAACATAACTGCTTCAATATACATTGGAATGTGGAGTTTTTCCCGGTATGATTTTGAAATTTCTTTTTGTGTTTTCGTTGTTCCCTGGTCCGAAAGCGTTGCTCTAACACGTCCCAAAAATGTTCTATGGGGTTTAGGTCGGGACTCTGAGCAGGCCAGGGAAAACGTTTTACATCCATATCTTGATACCACTGTTTGACAGAGGCTGCAACATGACATGGAGCGTTGTCGTCCTGGAAGTAACATCTGTCCATTCCATAAAATTGCCAGAACGTTGATCAAGAACCTGATTGTTCAAAATGTGCATGTACATGTAGGTGTTGCCATTCAATTTACCAGGAACAACATACCAGGCCATACCACGAAAAACACCCCCAAACAAGTACACCACCGAACTTGACAGTTGGAATGATGCACTCTGGTAACAGACGTTCGCCTGGCATTCGCCAATCCGACTGGAAGAGTGTGTAACGTATCTTGTCGCTCCATAAAACAGTTTTCCAGTGGTCCACAGTCCAGTTGCGATGTTGCAGACACCAAGCAAGTCTTCCAGTTTTGTTGAATGGGGTGATGTTCGGTTTGTGTGCGGCAACACATCCGTGTATATTGAGGGCGTGCAATTCTTTCCGCAAAATATTGGGTGCACTTTAACCCCTGCTCACTGTTGATGATTTGGAGTGGTTTCTTGCAAACCTTGCACTTCAGGACAAGCCGATCCTGTTTGGTCAGTTTACAGGGTCGACTACGTGTGCAGTTCGTATTCCAACTCCCGTTGTCTTCCACTTCTGCACGACATCAACAGTTGACCGTGGTTCTGAGAATTCTACCACAATTGCGCGAATAGACTTGCCACTAATGTGACAACCAACTATAACACCTCTTTCAAAGTCACTAAGTTCCTTTCGTTTCGATATATTGTCACAATTTCACACAGAACTAACGGCGTTGCCACTTTGTGTATTGTATTTAACCTGAACAGGTCACTTGCAAGCACTGGATTTGCATAAAATCTGGCATGCATTCTGACTTAATGCAAATCCGCTGGCTTCTGTTTCATTATTGTAGGGTAGTGTATGTCTGTTTATTGGAATCTCTTAACAAGTCCTTTATCTAGCTCAGAAAAAATACAGCTTTTGAAAAGCATACATAAATTAGAAGTTTCCCAGATAATTACAATCTACATGACTGTCAAAACAAACAAGAGGCCACCAGGATCTTCTAGATGTTACTACTAAAATATTTTAGATTGAAAACTTTTTAAGGAACTTAAATATGTTATAAGTTTTATACTTTCCATCTTAACAGGGTTTATACTTAATGAGGTAACTTTTGCATAGACTACCCACTTTAGCCCAGCTATCTATTTTACTCTATATTTACTTTATGCTACTATTTAAATCTTTACTTAATTATACTTTACCTTATGCTACTATTTCACAAGTGCTTTGGTTGTGATACTCCTGGAATTATTTTCTCCATAACTTGTCAGATTGTTCAAACCATCAAGATAACTGCTTCATGATATGCATTAGCTGTTAACACCTAAAAAATATTATAGTTTTTTTTTTAAAGTTTTCCCAGAATTTTCAATTAAATGACTTAGTTTGAATGGTACTCTAAAGTTCTTTTGACGGAATGCTGGCCAATTCACATATTTTGAAATGGCTCAAAGAATTTTTGCAATTTTTTATAGTTTTTATATTTAAACACTTACAATAACTATTTTATTGTCTAGATCCTGATGCTCCTACTCGATCCAATCCTAGGTATCGTGAATGGCATCATTGGTTGGTAGTTAACATTCCTGGGACTGATGTGAGTTCTGGAACTGTGATGTCTGAATATGTTGGATCAGGTCCTCCTCAAGGAACTGGTATGTGAAAAATGCTTTATATAACAATATGCATAGTAAAACTTTATGGTGTTCACCCTTCATTTCATGGAAAGGTGGTTTCTGTTGAAATCTGTTTTAGAGCTAAAAATACTCAAACAAATTACATCAACCAGAAAACAATTAAAATTGTCAAAATATGTTGAATATAAAATTGATTTTCAATTTCAAGTTATGAAACTCAATTTATAAGTGAAGAAATAAATGGAATGAGTATTGTATCATTTTTTACAGTGATTAAAGTTTCCATCAATAGATTCACTTCCTTGAGTGTTTCCTGAGGTGAGAGGAGGCCGTGGTAGCCCGGTTGGAATAGCTATAATCTAGCAACCACAAGGTTGCACGTTCGAATGCAACCAAAGACTGTCGTCTACAAAGGGGGCTCAAATGTCCTTATGTTGACGTGGTGTACAAGTTTGGAGTGTGGGGTGCCTACTCAGGTGTGACCTCGTTATCTGTAGCCCACTGTGTTACTCCTCAGTGTGATATAAATTTAAAATACCATTACCAAAAAGAAAATACCACCCGAGATGAGAGGGCAGATACTTCCCTTTGAGTGTTCTGTTGATTTTGGTTCATTGGAATCAGATTACTTGTCTTAAAGACCAAACTGGATTCTAAAGCTTGTGAATTAATGTCTCAAGCCTCTACATTTTTTATTGCAGTTGGTAGTCCACCACTATGTTGACCCTAAAAGAACAGCTTATACACAGAACAGTTTACATTACCCCTGGATAATTTTATTCGTGATGCAAATTATAATACTGCACAGTTCTAGAATACTTTAGGCGTGAAATGGGAAATTGTGATCAACAGGGCCCAGATTTTCTTAACTTAAAAATTTATTAATATGCTTTTGATTTGCAAAATATTTTCTATTACAGGAAAGTCATGAAAATAAAAAATAAAATTTTATCCTTGCATATACAGTAAACTCTTGATTATCTGCAGAATTGAGAGGCGCGGCAACTGCAGATAAGGGAATTCCGTGTATAATCCGCAAAATGGCTAAAAAAGGCACAAATCAGCATAAAAACGTTTAAAAAAACCCCCATCACCAGACGCCTTGCGGAAACCAATTGGCAATTCAAGCACCCTTTTTGTGTACTACCTTTAACACCGAAACATTGGTGACTCCGTCTACAGTGGTGCCAAGCGAGAGCATACGTGGTGTTTAGTAATGAATCCCGGTTCGTTTTGGGGACAGATGATAACTGTGTACGGGAGTGGAGGCACCCTGGTGAACTGTACAATTCCACCCACACTGTTGCGCAACACACTGCTTGCACAGCAGACGTAATGGTCTAGGTAGCCATAGCCTATATTAGCAGGTCCACTCAAATTGTGTTACGTGGAACCTTAACGTTCCTTCGACCCCACATGGATCTTTCCTAAATGGTCTTCCAAGGGAATTTTCCAACAAGATAATGCTTGTCTGCATACAGCTCAAATTGCTCAAGACTTCCTACGTCATGTTCAGACTTCCATGCCCGGCCAGCTACCCGGACGTCCTCTATACAGCATGTGTGGGACCAGCTGAAACGCCAGATGCAGTGCTGCCGTGTCACTCTGTGCATGATTTGGAGGTGGCTGTTCAAGATTTGTGGACCCATCTGCCTCGGGACAACATCAGACGTCTAATCAACTCAATGCAAGACTGTGTTGTGGCATGTATTGCAGCAGGAGGTGATCCGACACGCTATTGAAGTTGCACTGTATTTTTTTTTATCCTACGCCCAGCTCAAGGCCTTTTGGCCATATGCTGTCTTGTTGTCCAATATAGTGAAGAAAGTCCTTGGGGAGAAGTATCCCTGATGTCAATGTCCTGTAATTAGAGCACTCCGTAAGGTGTTGTCTGTTCATAAGACCATCGCAACAAAGCAGACAGATCAGGTAGGTAGCCATACCAATCCAATGTAGGTGCTGTTGGAGATAGTCATGTCTGGTTAACAAGCGGAAACAGGCCACTCCCATCCCTCTTGGTAGATCAGTAGGAATTCTTTCCTTATTACTCAATAGGCAATCCCAACTCCTTCCCTGTATATCCCTCTGATACTACAGTTTTGTTTGTTTCTTGAACTGAGATTTTATGTAAGTCCTACAGTTCTGCAAAGGGAAAGATTTAGGTCAGGGAGAGGGCTGATTTAGCCAATCTGTCAGCTTCCTTGTTACCCATTATCCCATAGTGACTAGGAATCCACTGGAGAACAATCTCACCACCACCCTCAATGAGGTAACTGGTAGTTTCTTTGCAATGTGCCTCAGCCATTGAATACGCGTGGTTTCTATCAGTAAGAGCCTGAATTGCAGCGGTTGAGTCGATAAATAAAACAATTTTCTTATCCCTTCTAGTGGGACTCGATAGCCATAAGAACTACGTAAATCTCGCCATCATTTCTTGCACTGTATTTGTGTAATTGTACAACACTGTATTTGTTTAATTGTCTTGATTTTGGGATCAAGTGAATCTCTCATCTGTATCATTATGTGTATTAAATTTCATTTCAATCTGATGCGTCCTTCTTGGTGCGCTATTTTCAATGTTCCTGAGTGTATATTGCTTAATTGACTCCCAAGCAGTGTTTATGTCGTTAATGCTGTCAAGAATCGTGTAATCTTTCCAGAAGCCCTGAAGATCATTCCCTTCTCCAATTCTTTTTTGCTGTATTTTTTCTTTATTAAAGCAATTATGCCCTGGTTAGTGGGGTGAATAAGAGCTGCGATTTTGGGAGGCAAAAACTGAACAAAATTTTTTTTCATGGATGGGAAGGGGCCTTGTCAATCAGCAACACAGCTTTCTGGGTTATGTTTTGAGACTTGAGATACTCTCTAACTTGTGGAATGATCTTTTTTTCAAACAACTCATTAAACATTCCTTGGTCCATCCAGCCTTTTTTTTTGGTTGAAGTATTGTACTGAAAGCTTGGTAGCCCTCGTTCCTTTAAAAGATCTATTTTTTTTATATTTTCCAATCGCTATCAGTTTTAGTTTTTGATCCCATTGCATTACTGCACATCATTGTTATAGGTTCTTTACTGCACTTATGTCCTAGTGTGCTTGCAGCTCGCTTTCAAATGTCAGTGTTTGTGTCGATAAACATTTCCAGTACAGCATTGTATACTTGTTCGTAAGAAATACCCTCTAACTGAAGGAACTGTTCAAAATCAGTTTTGAAATCTTCCAATGCCTGTTCGTCACAACTTAATTTCTCATCATGAAGCCCAATTTCCTTTATCCTGTGGCGTTGTTTAAACCTTGCACCGTGATGATGGGGCAAATGGGGCCCTCTAAACTTAGCATTTCAAAAAACGTTTTTGTTATTGAAGCAACAATAGGCCCTGAAATAGGATTTCCCATACTTCTCACTTGATTCATCTCTAGTAAAAGTGCAGCATCTAGTTCTTTATTAGTGCTAGTTTTCATGGTTTTTCTTTTTCTCATTGATGATGAGTTGTCTGATGTGGATGCAAATTGTATTAATTTATCCTTTTGTTTAAAAACGTCCCTATCAGTGCTTTCTCCTATTCCATACTGCAAGCTCATTTGCTTTTTCGATGCACCATTTTGAATTTTTTAATCAGTTTGAGTTTCTCTTAAATTGATGGAAAGACCACTTTTTTCTCCTTTTTTCAGTCATTTTTCAATAATTTGTAAAGACAAAACTAAAATCAAGCATAACAGTTTAAACACACTTGAACTGCTAGTTGACCCGTGTAAACAGTTTAACAGATGTACACAAACTGATGTGTGAGTTATGAGAAATGGACTCTTAACAATAGCTTCTGCACCTGCCAATCGTGACTCATGCATTCTCACTCATCAGGTGGCTTCCATTTCCCTACACTCTTTGACTTAACAGTGACTTGACAGTTATGTATCGTGGCAAACAAAAAACTGAATGAGCCGGAAAGCAGATAATCTGCTTGCGGATAATCAGGAAATTACCGTACATGCTTACGAAATCTATCTAACCAAAATTTTAAGAACCTCAAAATATGTTCCAAAGCAGTTTCGCAAAAGAGCTGAAATAGGAAATCATTTAAGTGATCAGAAGCGACCTGCCCAAGTGACCACCCATCCTTCATAGGTTAAATACATTGCATTTCAGGTACAATTGCTTGTCATTGCATGTCTACTTGGTTGTACTTGGACAGTTTTGTTTAAGACATCTTTGGACACACTTTTCTTATGTTTTTGGAGGACAGGTATTTCTTTCCTTGGAACCAATGCTAGACTACATCTCACTTTTTGGGGAGTGCTGCTTCATTTTAATTAACAATCAAAAGATTCAAAAGTAATATGCAATCTTTTGTTTTAATCTGTCAAGACGAGTGGGGTTGAGAAACCCTTTTTAGTTGGAAGGCAACATTTAGTTGTAACCAAATCAGACTGCATTGAAAAACTTCATAAAGGTGCACTATGTGGTAAAAGTCTAACCACTATGCATTTAATAATTTCAAAAATGAAAACAATTTGTTAATTTTAAAATTAACTAATCTAAATGACTTTGCAGTGTGTTTTTTGTTGGAAAGCATTTTAATATTTGGTTGCAACATGGAGGTCTGGAGTTTCAGTTGATGTAGATTTGCATCAATAAGTGGTTTCAAAGCGAGAAATTTTTTTTCAGGCAGACAATATTAAAAACTACTGTTAAACTGTGCAACTATTCACAAATTCCACTTCAAACTATTTCACCATTGTCAAAAGTTGTTAACTTACTGGCATTTTCCAAAGACTCGCCAACCAGTTTTGGGTGGTAGTACAAGGCAGTCTGATGGGGAAATTATGAGATATTCTTATTAGACCTAAATCAAGAGAAGCTATTAGAGCCCTTGGGCTCATGAATGATCTAATTGTGTTGATTAATCTGTGAGGATTATTTCATTGAAACTTATTTCCTTAGGAATTTTAAATGTATTCATTTAAAAAATTAAATATAAAATAAAAGACAAAAATGTATTAATAATAATAAAAGGATTTGTTCTGTAAAATTTGATTTAGTTAAAAGGCTGCATATAGCATATATCAATAATCTCGAACATATTTATGTCATTCAGATGAGACTACTCTTTTTCTTAGCATATTATATATATTACCTGATAGCATTGATCCTTAAGTCTGAAGCTTTGTGCTATGCTTCATCTAAGTTCTGTTTATTTTTATCAACTGTTTTTTGATTTCCTAATAGAAAGTAAGAAGAATTTTCAATGCAAACTTAACAAATCAGGGAATACGAAGATTTTATATCTAGTATCCAAATGCTCTAGCATGATGCACATCAGGGTAACTAAAATGTAGCTTAGTGGAATTTGGGTAAGGTTTGACATTTACTTTAATTGGTGTTGAGTCATCAACTATAATATCAATTTGGAATTCAATTTTTTGAAATTTTATTGGCAACCTGTGAGTGATTTCATGTTTAATATACATTCAGAACACAGGTATTGCCTCAAACACTACCTCCACCTACATTTGGCTTGACAGAATATAAGGATACTAGCCACTGCATTGCCCGTGACAGTTCTTTTCATGGGGTCAGGTGTGACCACTGCTCGCTAACCCCTGGTGATTGCCAAATGAGAATTCGTAGCCTATTGAATAACAGCCGTTTGCAAATCAACACCACGGACAACGCTCACTGTCAGATGAGGCCAAATTTGAATTGCGAATTAATCCAATCGGCGTGACGTCGCAATCTCTTGCGAAAATATAAATATTTAATTGAAAAATTATTTGTTAAAAGAAAATCAAATGAAAAGGCATCGATCTATCTGGTGTAAAATTTTTCGCAGATTACAAATACGTTGAAATTTTTAATCTATCTTTAACGACCCCAATTTTACAAAAAAGAAATAAACAATGCCAGTAAAAATTTTAAAAATTTGTTTTGCTTTCCTTTGCTGGAAATGGAATCTGTCGATTTCTCGACACCAAAATTCAATTTAAAATTGCAGTCCAAAATTTTTTCAATTATTGGAATAAATATTTTTTGTAAGTAAAAAAAATATTTAAGTTATTACCTATGAGATGAAAGCGTTTAGAGTACCTTTTTTATGAGGCATGGAGGATAAATTCTGTGCTTTAATTACAATACAAAGGTATGGCTGGATATGTGATGGAATGTAGCTTGCCATTTGTAGTAATAATTGTACTTCCTTTGCTTTTTCATTCATAAACAATGGATGAAATATTAAATTTTTTATGTAGTATAAATTTGAGGCATACTATTATAAGAGGAAGTGTTTGTATATGTGCATGCTCCTGACGAATCTATGGCACAGTAATAGGATTTGGCACACAGGTAGTCCAAATTTTTTGCAATTTTTGGGTCACGCCGAATTTTAAAATTCAATCTTGAACATTTAAAAATAAATTTAATGGAATTTAATTATTGTTTTCCTTAGAACGGCAACACCTTAAGAGAGAACACCTTGCAGATTCTAAAATTATTTTTTCTGTTGAACGCTTTCAGCTTAATAACAAAACAAATAAAAAGTTTTAACTGGAGTTATGTACTTCTTTTTTCTTTCTCCTAGATCGTTTAAGATAAAGTAAAAATTACAACGAATTTGAAATCTGCGGAAAATTTTACATTATATCGATACCTAAAAATATGGTTTTCTTTTAAATAACTAATTTTTTAACTGTAGCTTTTATATTTTTTGCAATATGAACGCCGCTGCGAAGAATGACCTTCGTTTAATTCGAGAAATCAGATTCCATTTCCTGCGCTCAAACGATTTACAAGGGAAGGAATGCAAAACAAATAAAAAAATATTTAGCCTGGCATTGTTTAGTTCTTTTTTGTAAAATCGGGATCGTTAAAGATAGATTGAAAATTTCAATGGATTTGAAGTGTGGAAAATTTGTCACCAGATGGACCAGATTTGACACCTTATACATTTGATTTTCTTTTAATAAATAATTGAATATTTATATTTTCGAAGAGATTGTGATGTTACGCTGATTGGCTCTCTTCCCAATTCGAATTTGACCGCATTTGACAATTACGAAGCCATCATGGCGTCATATGTGATGTTTATTTGCGAGGCAAACGAAATGGCAATTCACAGAGATCACCGTGGGTTAGCGAGCAGTGGTCACACCTGACCCCATGAAATGAACTCACGGCAATGCCATGCTGGCCATGCAGTGGCTAGTATAATAATAAATTTGGGTATTTGGAAAACTGGTTTAGTTCAAATAAATTTGAGTTAAACTATTTCGCTAATTTTTCTTAAAGCATGAATTTTAAAATATTTCATCAGTTTTAATGTGTATACTCTCCTTTTTCTATCCAACCTGTTTGTAAAATAATTGTTTTCTAGTAACTTCTTATTTCCTAGTATTTTGGAATTTTGTTTACTAGTTTAAAATTTCTTATAGGATTGCATCGATATGTATATCTGATTTACAAGCAGCCTGGAAAGTTGACTTGCGATGAAAAGAAGTTAACTAACCGATCTGGTGATCATCGTGGTAATTTTAAAATAGCTAACTTTGCCAAGAAGTACAATTTAGGTAATCCTTTTGCTGGAAACTTCTACCAAGCTCGTTGGGATGATTATGTTCCTAAACTTTATGAGCAGCTGTCTGGTTAAGCAAAACAATTTGTGGAATTGTACTGTTCACTCTATACTATGTATAAGAAAATTAATTGTAATTGTTCTAACTCGTTGCTTCTGTAATTTTGCATAAAGTGCTTGATTTTCTTTAAATAAATAATTTCTGCAATATTCTTGTATGTTTTCTCTGGTTTCCATTTGATAAAAATTAAATTTAAGTTTATTTGGAAAGATATACAGCTAATTCTCCTCCAGGCAATACATGACCACAGAACAATAAAAAAACATCAATGCTTCATTAGGGTGGTCACAAAGAATCAATTTTCGAATTTCTAACGGGCACCTTCCCCCCCCCCCCTAAAAGTTGCCAATAGGCTAGAAAATGTGATTGACAAAATTTCAGGTCAACCTAATAATATTAACCTGTGCCTCGTTAAAGTTAAGAAAAAAAGATTTTTAGCAAAAAATCGTAGTTTTTACTCCTTAAAATCGAAACTATTCGTCCTAGAAACCTGGTTCTTGTCTAATTTCATAGGAAATTTTATTGACTTGAAGTTTGATGTCATCCACTTTTTTTGCTAAAACTGATAGAATGGTATTTAGCACTTTTCAGGTAAGATCGTAGTAGATATCGTCAAAAGTGAATTTTCATGCAAAGTCCTAAAAGCATTACAATATTCAATTACATCTGCTTTCCAGATTTTGCTTTTTGTATACTTCATTTTGTACATTAAAAAGGCTTTTGTTAGAGGTATTTTCAAAAATAAATCCATCAACATACAAATTCAAAATGAAGAAGTTATGGGTAAAGAAGAGGAAGCAAAGAGTAAAAATGACAACAAATAGTGTTCAAATGTATTTACTAATCATGCTGTTGAATTATACATCATTACATTATTATTATTTAAATTTACAATTTAGGTTGTAATGTCTTAGATATTGTAGTTTCTAAAGAGTCTTGAAAAATGTGTCTTCATTCAGATACAACTTGTAAAAGTTCTTCAGATACAAATTGTGAGTGGTATTTAGCATTTTTCAGGCATTGGATCATGACTCACATAATTTAATTCCAGGTAGAAGTGTCATCAACTCATCAGTAGAAACTCATCAACTGATCTCATGAAAAATAGATTTAGAAATTCCTATTTAGATGGAGCTGTTGTGCACTGGGATGGGAAATTGCTTCCAGATTTGTTGAGTGAAGAAAATGTGGAGCGAATAGCGATTTTGATTACTTGTGGCGATGAAGAGCAGTTGATAGGTGTTCCAATCCTTGAAAATAGTACGAGGTAATTCAGGCAAAAAGCTGTATTATCAGCAGTTGAGCAATAATGGGCAGTTGGGAAAATCCAGGCGATGTGTTTTGATACCACGGCAGTAAATACTGGTCGCCTTGGGAACCTGCGTTTTGCTAGAGCAGTTATTGAAGGAAAACCTTCTGAATTTAGCATGTCGCCACCATGTTTTAGAAATTGCGTACAATGCAGTTTTTAATTGCAAAATGGGCATATCCACTGGTCCTCAGCCAGATATTTTTTGAAAATTCCAGTCTGGGTGGTCTAAGCTAGACAAAAAGAAATACAAATAGAGGTATGGAAGATGAAAATATTAGAAATAAAAAAGTTATCCAGACCAAATTTCAAGTTTTATTTTTGAACAGTTAAAAAACCGACAGCCCAGCCAATTAAAAAAAAAATTCATTTAACTTTGCTTAATTCATTTAGGGCTTCTTCCTCAAAAAGACATTACTTTTAGAGTAGCTGGTGCTATTCATCATGCCAGATGGATGGCAATTGCCATTTATTCTCTTAAAATGTATATTTTCAGGGATCAATTTTCGTTAACTGATTTAGAGAGAAAACGTATTGGAGATATATGTTTATTTATAATCAATATTTATGTATAAGCATGGTTCAATGCCCACACACCTATTTTGGCCCCCAACCTAGACCTACAATTATTAAAATCTTTAGTTAGATACAGGAAAATTGATAAAGAGGTTGTAGACAAGGCCCTGTCTAAAATAATAAACCATATGTGTTATCTGAACTCTGAGCAAGTTGCATTTTCATTTTTCGATGATACTTTGGGGGAAAATGTCAAAACAAGCATGGTTGAAAAATTAAGGTCCGAAGTAGAAAATTATGAAGATGATTGTGATGATATTGATGTAAAACCAAAACTCAATCTCCCACAAGTTGTTCAATTATTAGACAAAGAAGTTAATTATTTTGTTTTCTGCTCGAATTCTAAATTGTTTTAAGAGATTTGAAATTGATAAAGATTTTTTAAATACTGATCCCGATGTATGGTGTGAAAATCACCATTATTTGAAAGCTAAAAAAATGAACGGTTTAAGGGTTGTTAATGACATTGCTGAGAGAGGAGTAAAATTAATAAAAGACTTTAATTTCTCTTTGACGAAAGACGAAGAATAACGGTAGTTCCTTATACAAGTTGTATCTGAATGTAGACAAATTTTTCCGGACTCTTCAAATGCTACAATATTTAAGACATTACCACCTTAATTTGTAATTACCACTTAATTTGTATATTTAAATAATAATAATATAATGTGATGTATAATTCAACTATATAATTAATAAAATACATTTGAACACTATTTGTTATTTTTACTCTTTGCTTCCTCTTCTTTACCCTTAATTCCTTCATTTTGAATTTGAATGTTGTCGGATTTATTTTTGAAAATACCTCTAACAAAAGCCTTTTTAATGTACAAAATGAAAAATACAAAAAGCAAAATCTGGAAAACAGATGTAATTGAATATTGTAATGCTTTTAGGCCTTTGCATGAAAATTCACTTTTGAGGATATCCACTACGATCTTACCTGAAAAAAGCTAAATACCATTCAATCAGTTTTAGCAAAAAAAGTGGATGAGATCAAACTTCGAGTCAATAAAATTTACTATGAAATTAGACAAGAACCAGGTTTCTAGGACGAATGGTTTCGATTTTAAAGAGTAAAAACTACGATTTTTTGCTAAAAATCGCTGTTTTTCTTAACTTTAACTTCAATGAGGCACGGGTTAATATTATTAGGTTGACCTGAAATTTTGCCAATCACAGTTTCTAACCTATTGGCAAATTTTAGGGGGGTGCCATGGAAGATTGGGCGAAAAAAATAATTTTCCCATATACCTTGTGACCAACCTAATGCTTCATATTAAACTGGAAATTAATGCAATTTATATGAACTTGTGTCCTACACTGCTAAATGAACTGAAAATTATGCCAGATGGCATACTATTGGTCAAAGGCAAGTTTTCAGTACGAACCTTGTCAATGCAGAGTTTATATCACAAATGCAATTTTGGCAGCTTAAAACTTTGATTTTTCTATAAGTTGGAAATTTTCCTATTTAATGAGCTCTAATCACGAATCAGATGCGAATTTGCTGTGTTAATTAGCCAATAGAGATATGATAGCAAGGTATGACACAAATATCAGAAGCGATGTTTTTAAAGAGTAAAATGTTTAGATTCAACATTATTAGAAGACCGATTTAGAATTCACTACAGCAGACTTAAACATTGCATCAATGTTTCTTTGGTGCTGTTCCTCTGAATTGGTGAAAAGTTAATAGTTCCTTTTTACAAGGTGTAAAACTTTATAAAGACAATATAACTACATATTTGCATGCAATCAAAAGATTAATTTTCAGCGGTAAATCTATATTGCAGTTGTAAGAAAATACTGGCTTTAGTTTTGAAGAACATGCGCAACACATGATCACATGTCAGACCCGCCACCAATTGAGTGATCTAATGAAAATTCAAAAGGACACACACACACATACGAGGGTCATTTTTAAAGTAAGAACCGATTGCGCGTCGTGTCCGCGCATCCTGTCAAGTGACGTCAGTTCAAGGTCGGCCACTATTGGCCAGTCTCTCGCTACGTAGCCATTATGTTTCACGTCTCTGCCGGTGTTGGTTGTATGATTATACTGCTTCGTTTGTCGCCATGTCAATCAGTAATCCCGCCGATTGTGAAGTGCGCTTAGTTATTCGGTTTTTAAAGGCAAAAAACTTTTGTCCTGCTGAAATGCACCGGCAGCTTGTTGAAGTTTATGGTGAAGGTGTAATGAATGATGGAAATGTGCGTAAATGGTGTAGGCTTTTTAATAAAGGAAGGACAAATGTTCATGATGAAGAACGATCTGGACGGCCTACTGTGATGAATGAAGACTTGACACAAAAAGTTGATGAGGAAATTCGCCGAAACAGGCGCTTCACTATTGACGAGCTTCTTAAGAAATGTCCACAAGTTTCAAGATCAGTAGTTTATCACATTGTTACTGACAAACTTCACTACAAAAAAATGGGTGCGAGAGGGGTGCCGAAAATGTTGACAGAAGACCACAAAACAAAGCGAATGGCACAATCTTTGTCTTTTTTTGGAGCGCTATAACAAGGATGGTGACGAGTTCTTGAGTCACATTGTGACCGGTGATGAAACATGGATTGCATACTACACTCCAGAGAATAAACGTCAATCCAGTGAGTGGCATCATTCAAACTCCCTGACGAAACCACGAAAATTCAAACAAGAACCTTCAACACGGAAAATCATGGCCACGGTTTTTTGGGACAGAAAAGGCATTCTTGTGTTAGACTTTTTGCCAAGAGGAATGACAATAAATGCTGAGAGGTACTGTGAAACATTATTAAAGCTTAGCGCGCTATTCAAAATCGCCGGCGAGGACTGCTCTCTAGCGGCGGCGTTCTACTTCACGACAATGCTCGGCCTCACGTTGCGGCAAGAACAAAGACGCAACTGGACAATTTTCATTGGGAATTACTGGATCATCCGCCATACAGTCCTGACTTAGCACGACCAGACTTTCATCTGTTTCCAAAATTTAAGGAATTTCTTGGTGGAAAGCGCCTGGAAAATGATGACATGTTGAAAGAAACTGTTTCTAACTGATTTAACGGTGAGGCGGCAGAGTTCTTTGATGATGGGATCCAAAAGCTGGTGACACGACTTGACAAATGTTTAAATGCTAATGGTGACTATGTTGAAAAGTGAAAAAATGTTCATATTTTAGTTTGTGATGCAATTTACGTTCATAACTAAAATTTCTCTTACTCTATTACAAAACGGTTCTTACTTAAAAAATGACCCTCGTATATATATATATATATTCCACATTATTTTTGCATATAAATTATAAGCAATTGATAAAGCAGCTAAAATATTTTTATGCGAAAAACACACTCAGCGTAAGCCTTATTTTCTAGAATATTTCCAAGATAAGTTTTTTGCGCAAATTCTCGTAACCCATCTTATTTTCCGGTAGGGTAGATTAACAAAAAAAAATCTCCGTTTCATTGAGGGCAAAGGCACGTTATGTCTTCATCTTTCGTGTGAAACCGATAAATGGCACCAGCTTTCCTGTTTCCGACAGTTATTAAACAAACATGATTAAAAAAGCTTTTTTAGCTATACCGAAACGATTACTTTAAATTTTTTTTACTTTAGATGCCTTCAATTTTTAACTACAACCGAGTGTGTTTTATAGTTTCTATATGCAATGCATTTACAAAGCTGCCCATTTTGCTGTTCGAAATAGCGCTGTTTTATAACACCATCTAGAATGAAATCATACTCGAAATACATTTTAAGTTATCCAAAATGTTTTAAGATTTTTTTTTCCTAAGTTTTATAAAGCCGACCAACCGGTATAGTGGTTAAGGTGTTAGCCTCTAGATCGGAAGGTTCCTGGTTCGAATCCGGGTGCGGACATGGATGTTTGTAAGCGTATGGTGTAGAGGCGGCTGGTGCACCTTAAATCTGTCCTGGCCGAAAGTCCTCACGTTGGGTTGGCGTGGAAGTTTGGAGAGTGGGGTGCCAGCTCAGGTGTTGCTTCGTCATCTGACCATGGTTCAAAATTACGAGGTGTTGTCCTCGGATCTTTCCCTTAAGGGACTGATCCCGGACCGTCGTCAATAGCCCGTTGTGTTGCTCTAGTACGACGTTAACTAAAAATAACCATTATTTTTCCCTTGGACTCGATCACACTGCTGAGGTATCTACTATAACATTTTTTATTCTTTACTTAAGAATATACAAAACGTGTGACTTAAAAATTCATTTAGTAATTAAGTTCGGAACATGACGTGTACGAAGGAAAACCCAGTGTTCTGTTCATCAGTTCGAGTACCAACTGACTTTCGAATCCCGCATTGCTGGCCTCTCGACAGCATGGTCGAAGAGCCATCTCGTGAGGAGTGGAGTAGGAGTACAGCGCCATCTCGTGAGGAGTTGAGTAAACACCTCAACTGCTAAGCTCGTCTGAAGAAAGGCTCCCACTCAAAAATATATGATTTGTTTTTCTGTCAACATAGGATTCATAATCAATAATTTATTGCATTAATAAAGGAAATAAAGAAATTGATACCTTAAAAATGACACATTTTTAAGTAATAAAAGGAAAGGTCTCTATAATTCATTATTTATAAAATATCAAATAATTGTAGAATATTGTACAATCAAAGTAAAAAATTTTTTACCTTTTTTTTTTGCTTAGTACTTTTGTCACTATTTAATAAATTCAGGCATTTTTTTAAATATCGTTCAATGTTTCATCGAAAGAGGCATTTGTATAAAACTTAAAACCGAAAGAAACGAGAATCGAAATCAGATTGGAAGTATGGTAAAACATCTCGTTATTTAAAATTTCTATGTATTGAGTGGAACTCCAAATGATTTCTCTGAGCCCGTTGTGTTGCTCTAGTACGACTTTAACTAACTGATGATTTCTCCTATATTTACACAAAAATTTATATTTTGCGTAATTATGATAGGTAAATTTTTTAAAGCATTAAAAAAATCGGTGTTGCAAATGAAGTGTACATTTACCTGTTGGTATTCCAAATTTAATGAGATTTGGTTTGATTGTGTGATTCAAAAGACAGGTGTTCAGATACTTTCTTGAATAATTGTACCTTTGACTTGAAAGGGGTTGTTTCGATTCTCCCCGCAAAAATATATAGTTGAGTACATATTAAAATGCAATATAATTCGAAAATAAACAATTTTGCTACGTCAAGTTTGGAAGTAGACACGCATAGAATTAATATTCCATAAAAACACGGTGTAGTAAAAAATGTTGCCACACTTTATTAGCTGGCAAAACGATGAATTTTATTTTTGTTGCAGCTTTTGTCACATATTTAATTGTAACTGTACGCATCCTCTGTCTAACTGTAACTACTTGTCCTTATTTTTAATCGTACCTCACCATCTAATTAGTTGTAGAGTTCGGACTACTTGTGTGCTAAATCCCATTACTGTAAATACCATAGATTCGTCAGGACAGTGGACATATGCAAACAAACACTTACTTTTAAAATAGTATATATATATGGGGAGACGGGGTTGAAACATTTTCGACAAAATCTCTTTCTGTGACAACATTTTGACCTCAGCGTATTTGACAGCATGCATTAATAAAACCTTGGTTATCACTCTACAAATGGTTGAGGTTATAGTGGCATCATCTGCATTACAAAGACATCTGGAGACATTTAAAATCAGGGAAAATGTTTCAACCGACCCCATACCCGAGCCCATAATGTGGCAAGGAGCGCGCTTTGCACTGCAGAACATCGTAATTTATGATTTAAAAAAATGGCCTAAATTTTGATAAAAATTAAGGAAAAATTGTTCTACAAAGACTTTGTTTGCTCTGCGACGCGTACGTCGCAATTTTAAGCACTTTCTGCTCCCGGGGTGACGAATCCCGTTTCCAACTTTGTCCTGACGACAGACGCAGACATGTCTGGAGACGTCCAGGGCAGCGTGGGTCCTGCCCTTTCTATCGCACGCCACGCATGCCCACAGGAGGGATGCCATCTCCTTTGATAGCCGGACCCCTTTGGCTGTTATTTCTAGCACACTTACGGCCATATTCACAAGTCTCGAGTTAACTCGAGAATCAGTTGATCCGCGAGTAAGAGTTAACTCGAGGATTATCAAAAACGGTATTCTCAAACGGCGTGTTAAGTGATCCGGGGATTAAAATGAGACGCTCGCTGTGATTGGCTACCTCACGATCACGTGGTATTGTTTACATTGGTTACGACGCCCCAATATGCATTCATACTGATCAAGCACGTCCTTCACTGTAGAATTGATTCCAAATTGTGAATAAATAGGATTCGCACAGCATTTTAATATGAGTTTGGGAAAAGAAATGCAAAGGTATTCAATTTCAAATTGGATTTTTATGGAAACCTAAATTTGGCAAGAAAGAATTGTACACAATGTCTTGACAGATGTATGTAATCTGATTATCTTTATACTTGTCAGTATGGGTGTGTGTTGGTGTCGTGAAAAGTAACTTGCATTGTCAATTTTCTTTCATTCGTAATAAATCAACAGAATAATTTTTATTCTACGACGAATTTTTGTATCTGCCATGGTCGTTTTCTACCGTTCGCTCTCTCCGACTTATAGGACAGAGGTGGCGCCATCTATCTTTTCGCTAAGCTGCTTGTTTAAGATTTACGCAGCTACCTTTATTTTCATTTTTCTTTTGAATTTCAATAAAAATATGTTTAAATTTTTCTATTTAAGCAATATTATGATGATAAGATGAGTTGCTATGTAGCAGGTGCTCCGTAATGACAGATCCAGTCCAGTCGTCGAAAGAATACTGTAATTGAGCATAGAATGAAATGTGTCCTCCATTTTGCTTTTCCAAAAAGATGGTACTGCGCATGCGTTAAATGTAACTCGCGAGTTAACTCGCCGATTTCGGAGGATCAAAATGTAACACCGAAACGGCAGTTTAAACCACGGATCAGGACTTGTGAATACGGTTTTTTCGATAACTCGCGGATTATCGTTGATCCTCGAGTTAACTCGGACTTGTGAATACGGCCGTTACAGCACAGCGGTACGTAGACGACATTCTACCACCGGTTGCGTTACCGTTCCTTTTGCGACACCCCGGACTTACTTTTCAACAAGATAATGCCCGGCCGCACACGGCATGTGTTGCTGTGAATTGTCTTCAAGCTTTCCCAAAATTTCCTTCCCCATCTAGGTCTCCTAATCTCTTTCCCATAGAGCACATTTTGGACCTTATGGAAGGCGATTGCAACCATCCCGGAATGTTGACCATTTAGCCCGACAGTTGTAGACAAGAAATTCCGCAGGACACCATCTGGGAACTTTTTCAGTCTATGCCACGCCGGGTGACAGATTGCATCCAGGCCAGTGGTGGAGCAACGCCTTTTTGACTTCCTCCCTTTGTAATGGTCAAACTCTGAAATAAATAATTCAATTATTCTGAAATTTTAATAGTTTGTTTTTTATTTATGTTCTTCACATCCACCAATTTTTATCGCAATCGGACGACTCCTTCTTGGTGCGTCGATTTTTTTTTGTTATATAGTGTATACAGTGGTTGGACAAAAATATGGCAACTCCTCGTGAAATGCACGCTTCAAAAGAAATGTTTGTTCTAGTGAAATGTGTAGGTGGCGCTCGTGTTTTCGCATATTGACACCACCTATACAACGTCGTAAATACGCTGCGCAGGTCAGTCGTTGTCAGGCACTGTTCTGCGAAGTTGTAATTGCATCATGTCAGAGCAAACAGACTTCGAACGCGGGCAAATTGTTGGAGCTCGTCTGGTGAGTGCTTCCGTAAGCAAGGTAGCCGAAGTGTTTAGTGTTTCAAGAGGTACTGTATCTAAGATTTATTCCGCATATTTTAAAAGCGGAAGAACATCATCCGCTAAATCACAGCTTGGACGAAAGTGTGTGTTGAGTGATCGTGACAGACGATCATTAAGGAGGATTGTGACTAAAAATAAGAAGACCACAGCTGTAAAAGTTACTGCTGAAATGAATGTCGTGCTCACAAACCCTGTGAGTACCAAAACAATAAGAAAGGAGCTCCATACGCAGGGTATTTCTGACCGAGCTGCAATTCAAGAACCATTCATCAATGATGCTAATGCCTGTGACAGGAAAAAGTGATGTTTAAGTCATAAAGCCTGGACTATGGAGCAATGGAAGACAGTAATTTGGTCGGATGAGTCATGTTTCACACTTCTGGCCGAGTTTACGTCTGGCGAACGCCATCCCAAGCCTATAATACACCCTGCTTATGCTTATTGTTAAGAGTGAAACATGGTGGGGGTTCTGTGATGGTTTATGCAGCCGTATCGTGGTTTTCTATGGGCCCCATGATTATTCTACAAGGGCACATCAAGGTCAAGGATATATGAACATTTTGACCGATCAAGTCCATCCCATGGCACAAACTTTGTTCCCCAATGGTGATGGTGTCTTACAAGACGACAAAGCCCCTGTTCACACAGCTCAAATCGTTCAGGACTGGTTCTCTGAGTACGAGGATGATTTGTCACATCTCCTCTGGCCACCACAGTCACCAGACCTCAATATTACTTAATCTTTGTGGTCTACATCGGAGAGGAAGGTGCATGATCGCTATTCACCGCCATCATCGTTATCTGAACTTGTCTCCGTTTTTCAGTAAGAATGGTACAAGATTCCATTGGCAAGCATACAGGAACTGTATTTATCCATTCCGAGAAGACTGCAATCTGTTTTGAATGCCAACGGTTTTCCTACACCATATTAGGCAAGGTTATATGTTTTTTTAGGTGTTTCCATATTTTGTCCAACCCCTGTATATATGAGTCAGGTGTAAGGGTGTCATATTAAGTGATAGGCAGAGATAATGAGTTGGGGAATAAAACCAGCCAATGCGATTACCATTCATGCTTTTGCGTAAGGCAGCCCTCCTCTCAAAGAATTTTCACATACATTCAAAAATTGACTGAGCCAAGGTGGGCTTGTTTCTCGTCAGAGCCGCACTATAGAAGGCGATTAGGTGCGGAAGATCTTAATCATCTCAATCAATGAAATGGATATAATCATTCCGTTTTTCCAATAAGCCAGATTTTTATTGTGTAGATGGTCCTTAATTTAACTGACAGGTGCAAAGTTGTTACTCATAAATAAAAATGTGCACCATATCGAGAATACCATGTAACAAGTGCGGTAATAATTACTGGTTTAGACCAAAATCTAATCTTTACAATTCTTATTTAAGGTGTTGAATGCAGTTCCGCTGTGATTCCCTAAGTTTATCATCACAGAAATTTGCTTTATAATCAGATCACATTGTGACCTCACACTGCCACCCTACTTGAAAAAAAAGGTTCATTTTCAGATTCCGGATTCTTAGGTTTTTACCAATTGAGTACTATTCAGTCAGTTTCAAGTTTGTTAACATGTTTCTATAATTTTGGAACTCGAATAAAATATAAAAATTTTATAACACACAAAATGTTCAATTTGGGAGTCTCTACCTATAAAATCCCAAAATGGTTTTGGAGTCTAAAAAAGACCTCTTGGAAAATTACAAAAAACTTTTTCTGTATATTTTCTCCTTTCGTCTCTCCAATAACATAGATTTTACTATTATGAATAATGACATCAAAACGTCTAAGCTACACCTAAATAGGGAAGTTATGTTTTTTTTAATGTATATTATTATCCTTTACACACAACCTAAAAACCATATACAGACTGCTTGAACTGTGTAAAACTGCTTTTAGAACATACAATTTTTACAAGAGTGCGATCTTAATAAAGTATCGTATTTTGTTTGTAATATTCCTCATGAAAATCTAAATAACGCTGGTATTTAAATGTATGTCTATTATGTTCGCCTATACATTTTATAAAAACAAATATTTAATCTTCATTTACTAATTAGAAACGATTTCTAAAAATTAAATTCAAAATAAATACATTGCGTAGGTAAAGTTGCCACTTAATGAATGTAAATTTTAATGGTGTAATCACGAATTATACAAGTAGTTATTAATTTTGACATTATTGTTTAAAAAATAATTTTAATCATTTCAATAAATAACCTAAAAGAAAGAGCCTTCTATATTTGGGTAGCCCCATGGATAAAATACTGGGTTCGCCCTTGAGTGTTTTATCTCTGCGAGAACGGATATATGTAGGGACAGGGGGGGGGCGTGGTAATTGTAAACAAGCGATACAAGTATCCACGTGGGATTCCGAGAAGCTAAAAAGTTGCAAAGTCTGAAAGGTGGCAACCCTGAGGATGTAATATGGTGATCCCGTATTTCTTTGAACCACAGCTGATAACAATTTGTTTAGTTGAAAATATTGTGGTTGAAACGTTTGGGTTTTAAAGTTGTTGTGTGCTGCATTTTCTGCTACCTTCCATAATCTACTGAAAGGTATGTTGTTCCAATTCTTTACTGTTGCCAGCTATATTTCTATCTAACAGAAAATCGCAGACTTTTGCTTCTTGGAACTTTAATACACCTACAATTTGATGGTTATCATTACCCCCTATTTTTCAAGTGGCGGAATAATTGTTGAATTGGTCCGATAGCTCTATAGTGGACTGTATTTTAATTAATGCAATTCGTTGCAACAAAAACAAGTTTTATTGGCAACAAACTTAACAAGGTTGTGGATGAACCACTCTCATTAAGGCTAAGGAAGCCTAGTACTAATTAGGGCTAAGGAAGCCTAGTACTAATTAGGGCTAAGGAAGCCGCGTTTTCATCAGGTCTAGGAGAGCACCTCTCTCATCCGTGTCTCAAGCCTGAATGTCACCCACGCGCTCACACAGCGCCCTTTACAATATATGAGAGATTTAACAATTGTAAACATAACTTTTCCAATAGTTTCGTTCAATTTGGATGGAAAAGCAATCTGTTTTTCTGTGTCATTTTGTATTTAATCGTATTTAGTACGTTTGAATTACGTTTAGTACGTTAGTGCGTTTCATTGCATTTTTCGTGTTCTTGGGGAGCAAGAAGAGTGATTTACTTACAAGTACGAGGGCGTGTCAATAAGTAACGCACATAATGTAAAATAAATAAATAAAAAAGCAATTAATGACACTATATATAAAACAGAAATGAAAGTATTATCCATTTATAACTTTTCCACATAATTTCCATGCATGTTGAGGCATTTGTCCCAACGTTGGATCAGTTTGAAAATCCCGGACTCATAGAACTCCGTCAGTTTCGAGAAGAGCTACCTTCGCACGGCCCGTTTGAGTGCGTCGTAAAAGTCAACAGATTGAAATAGGAGGGTTCCAGGTCCGGTCTGTATGGAGGGTGCTACAAAACGTCCCAACCGTATCCCTGCACTTTTGCATGAACTGGGCGAGACACATGCGAACGAGCGTTGTCATGCAGCAGTCGAATGTGTTAACTTGTCAAACTGCGCTTGTCGCGAATGGCACGTCGCAGTTTATTCAGCGTTGCACAGTAAGTTGCAGAATTTACAGTACTCACACGAGGCAGGAACTCTGCAAGTAGTGATGGGAATCGATTCAGAAAGACTTCTAGTATGGCCATGCAAAATTTCAGCTCATTCCGATAGTTAGTTTTTGCGCTACATTAAATTTTACTCATTATTGCAATTTTAAGGGGCAACGAAAAGTTTAAAAAACGTTTGACAAACCTCTGATAATGATTTTCGGATCGTTTGCACTTGCGTAATAAGCAAATAATTATTGGATCGCTGAAAAATACATTTCAAACAGTGTTCAAATTTGAAATTCGTGTTACAATAAAACTATAATTAATCTCGATCGACAAATAGCGACTTTCTATGTGAAGATGATTCCTGAAATTGACACCAATTTTAACATTGAATATCTCCATATATACAGGTAGTAAAGTCATGAAATTTCATATTTAGACTAATTTAACGATGCTGAATCTGATTATGGTATCAAAACATGATGTTTCCTTTAGAAATTTCGTTGTTTGTGCAACATTTGATATGAAGACGTCGTCCCCTTATGCGATTGTTTTGTATTTGAATTTGTAAAGAACGTTATTCCCTATTGAATGATATCTGAATTTGCTCTAGTATGTATAGTGCTCGAAGTGAAGGAGGTGTTTCGTTTTTTTCCTCGACTATACATTTTTAAATATCTAGTTGGAGTTTCTTGAATGCGGTTTGATTTGATGACAACGAAATTAATGATGGCATGAAAATGTTCCCCATTCCTGGAGTAGAGTGAACGTCACGTAATTGTCCGTAAACTGAAAATATTTTCAGAATTTACACCGTTCAAGAGAAATCTTAATGAAAATGCCAGGCACCTGGATATTACTGGCACTGAATTACATTTTTATGAAGAAAATATTTTAAGATTTTATTGGAACCACACACACACATCAAATTAAACTTTGTCAACATTTCTTTGATTCTAGTTTAGAGCTTTGGTATGGTATAACATTTGATTGAAAAATGAATGATATTTAGAATGTTGTTTTTGATATTAAAATCAACAACCACATAAGGTCAACTCGCGAGCGTCAGTAGTCTCAAGCGTGCTCAAAATTTTAGGACCATTTCTAGGAATGTTTCTAGAAACACTCTCTTCTTCATTTAATTTCTTTCACTCGGATTATTTTTTCTTTCCTGTTCAATTTATTTTTCTCGTTTACAAAAACAAGTTTATTTTCCAGAGAAAACTTCTTACTCGGATTTATCAGGATCTTTAAGACAATGTGAATGATATTTCAGTGGATATTTTTACAAGCTTTGAAGTTTCGCTTTTCTAGTTCGCAAAATCGTACAAGTAGTGCATATACGTTTTGTTTTTAACCTTGACTGCTGTGTCTTCCTCGTTTATAGTTACAAACGAGACATCCCCTGTGTGAGCGAAGGAAAACACATACTAGTAAACTTAAGTCTGCTAGTAAAAGTATCATTTTGTCATGCACGTCCAGTCAAACAAAAAGTGTCAGAAAAAATAAATGTGCATTTCATTAGCACAAGGGTATCATTTCGAAATTTCTTTGACTTTTAAATCTTATTTTCATTACGTTTTCCATTACGAATTAATTAATACTAATTAGAAAAACATTGCTTTGAAAAAGAAAAAAATGCATATGTTTTGATTTGCGTCGTTTTAAGTTTAACCCTTTATTTCTGACAGGACTTATAAGTCCCGTCAGTTTTCTCATAGTACTTTATTAATTTAAACGCTTTGAGACCCATCGGGACTTCGAAGTCCAAAATTATTTTCCATGTAATTAATGACCTTGGTGATGACTAGGACAACTTTTTTCTTCTTTCACACGTTCTACGCTTCATGTAAAGTACTAAAAACAAAATTCCTCATACATGGGGTGTATTGTAAGTGAGTTATAACCGCAACATAAATGCAACTTTCTACATAAATGCAACTTTTTGCATAATTGCAAGTTTTTATAATTTAGCTTAAAATTAATTAATATGAAATCACTATTTCATTTTTTGCCCTCTGAATCAACCCTTCAATCACTTGTTTCTGATCTTGCGAACGCCGATGTATTGCGGATCAAACAGGAAGTTCATGGAAAAAAGGTATTCGTCCTAACAGATGAAAGTGAAATACATAGCAAGAAGTACTTTAACACATTGGTTGGCACTCATGATAATCCAGAGGAAACTTGCGTAATCGACTGCAGAGTTTGCAAGGAGAGTTTAGATCATCAATATGTCGTATCCTTGTATCCTTGTCGTATCCTTGTAGATGACGTTTTAAAATCTCGGAATGTTGATCGAAAGGATTTTGCGCTTCTGCTATCCGATATAGCATATTATATGACTGCGGCTGGAATCACACTCAAGGTGCTTTATCCGCGATTGCTCTAAGTTACTTGAGTGGTACACTTGTTTCACAACTGCAGAAAAAGTCCAATACAACAATGTCAGGCAACATCAGTCTGTTTTGAGCGCAGTTTTTCAATGTTAAAGAAATTACTGATCAAGGATCGGCCATTCAACGATATCAATGTTCTTCTGTAATAATGATGCACAAATAAATTTTGAATTTTGTCATTTTTTACTAATAATTTATTTTAGATTTTAGTGTATCAAAAATAAATGCAACTTTATTTTCATAAATGCAACTTTAGAGAATGATAAATGCAACTTATCCAATTTTTAATGCAACAATAAAGTTGCCCTAGTGATGACTTATAATGAAAAATATGCTATAGGGTGTTTACTTGCACCTAAATTAAGTATTTAAAAAAGTTAGCTCATTAAAAAACTTTTAATAAATTCAGTAAATAAAGGGTTAATATTACTTAAAACGTTACTTTGGTCAGATGATCATTTAGAAGGCATAAGGAAGATTGATATACACATTTCACGTTAGCGTTATGAGCTCTTAATTTCAACCACTCAACTCATAGTAGATTTGACTAAAATAAAAATACTTATATGAACTATGTCTATTTTGAGCCAGAAAATCTGAATCCGATATCAAAATTAGAGGTTACCCTTTCAAAACATTTTGATAAAAGTGTTACTACGAAAACGGACCTTTATATAAATTTATAAGCTTTTTTATTAATAGCACACATTGTTCGAAGTCTAATAATATTTTTGGTTTGTTAGTGCGACTTCTGGGATGGGAATAACAAGAGGTGTTCGCGTATTTTTTTGACCGATTATTCATTTTAACGTTTCACAAAACGTTTACTTCTCTCTCAAGAGATTTATGATTCCCTGAGAAGAACAATCAGTTTGAACTTGCCAAATCCAAGAAAACACTCAAATATTCAGATGGAACTTTATTTTGTGTGATGCTTTTTCTTTTCTATGGCGAATGCGACTCCGACTAGAAGGTAGTTGACCTTAGGTCATTCACTTTTGAAAAAGTGCTTCTCGGAAAAGGTTCTTAACAAAAGCACAAATAAAGGGCGATTCACCGCGTTAAAAAGCACGTGACTCGACTATTAACTAGCGAAGACGTCGATTGAATCATCCGCTTATAAACGTCGTCAAGTAATGGACACAAGAAAGGTTTTACTGACACCCGCACTCTGAAGAATCGAACCTGACCCAAGAGACTCATAAAGCTCCAGGGAAATGTCACCTAAAGTAAAGAAAAGACATTTGTAAAACATACATACAGCAATTAAAATACTCGGTTGAATGCAGGAAGCATGAGTACTTTTTTCCATGCAGAAACTTTGAGGATATTTTTTGTATGTCCGAACTTGTGGAATTGAACACGTGCCAGCCTCCGAAAAGTAGGTAGGTATTTAATTAACGTCGCAATGGAGTCACACAATGGGCTTTTGCCGACGGTCAGGGACCAAACACGAAGGGAAAGATACAAGGTAAGTAAGATGACGAGGTCACACCTGAGATGGCACCCCACTCTCCATACTTCCAAACTCATGGCCCTTGCCATGCGCCATAAAGCCCTACAACCAACCAACCAACCAACCAACCAACCAACCAACCAACCAACCAACCAACCAACCAACCAACCAACCAACCAACCAACCAACCAACCAAACTTCCACACCGACGTGAGGAAATTTGAGGCCATGAGACAGATCTAACGTACACCATTCCCCGTGTACAAGATGGTCTTTGGTTGCATTCGAACTCGCAAGCCTCCGGCTTCTAATCCGTTACTCTTCCAACCAGGCTACCGGGGTCCTTCCGAAAAGTACCAAAAGCGATCGTTTCCTAGCAAAGTTAATCCCATTGTAGAGTCACAAACAGAAGCGATAGTTTGTTCTTGAGTTCTGTTGAGTATCGAAGCCGGGTTAGTCGAAAGCATAGTAAAATAAAAATGAGCATACTAAAGAAATGAAATTTCAGGCTCCTCACCGAATGACTTAATTTCTACGACTAAGACGAAAGAAAATTTGTTGAGAAGCTTAATCGTTTGATTTTTTCTGAATAAAAAAAAAGGTTTTCACACACCATATATATATATATATATATATATATATATATATATATATATATATATATATATATATATATATATATATATATATATATATATATATATATATATATATATATATATATATATTGACTGTTGACTTTAGGAAACATTTGAAGATCTTTTCACAGAACTTTGACGTCGCTGAGGGTAGCCTAGTTGGAAGAGCAACGGATTAGCAGCAAGAGGGCTGCGAGTTCGAATCTCGGGACAGCCAAAGATCGTCGAGTTCACAGTGACTGGTGCACGTTAAATCTGTTGTGGCCTCAAATGTCTTCACATTGGCGCGTGGTGTAGAAGTTTGTTGAGTGGGATGCCAGCTCAGGCGTTGCCCTCGTCATCTGACCGTAGTTCAAAATGACGAGTCATTTAATTGTTCTTGGATATTTCCCTTCGAGATTGATCCCGGACCGTCGCCAATAGATTATGTCGCTCCAGTGCGACATTAATTAACTACCTATCTACCATGGCGTCGCTGAGTAATTATACCAAGAACTGGCAATTGCAGGGTAAACAGGGCACTCTGATTAACCACAGAACATGCAATGATGCCTCCATGTGTTTGTTTTCTGTGAACAGGTCCTAAGCTACGTCGCTAAGATTAGGTCATTAAAATTGTCACTTCTAAAGATTGATGCCTTTGGTCGTGATGTTATTGTTATGTGTACACCCGTCAAAAAAACACAAACGAATCACCCGATTGCAATTGTAAAATTTACATCACTGTAAAAAACGAAAGGTAGCAATCGATAGGGGTGATTGTTTTCTTCAAATATCAATATTTAAAATTTGTCTAAGGGGTCGTCTTCATATTAAATTGGGTGCTTGCTCCGATATTTTCAATACGAACCCCCATCTTTTATCACAAATTTGGATTCTACGTACAATTTCAAGCGGATTTGATGAAAAAATAATGAAAAACGGTGTAAAATTGAGCGAGAAATGCATAAAAACCATTGAGAGTGCGTGTAAATGTCAGGAGTTCAGTCACATTATAAATATTAATAAAAACGCGTAGTGACCGTCGCAGTCAATGACCTGTTACAGGCGCCTTGGTATGGAGTCCATTAAGATGGTGACAAAGTCAGAATCCATTCTGGTTGAATCCCAGGATCTGTTGGCAGTAATTTCTGTTTTCACTTTGTGAACCCCAATAACGATAATAATCATCGAATTTTGCAAACAGTCTCACTGCGCTACTAATTATGCACGTGAAGAGCTGAGAACTGAATTCCGATGTTTCAGTAACAGTTGAATCGCATGGAGTCAAAATTTGCCCACGTTTCTATTCATAATTTTTATCAATATTAATTTCATAATTTATAAAGAATAGTAAAATTTAGTTTGATAATTAAAACGTTTATAGATTGTGTTTAGGTTTTTGAGTAGCAAAGGACGGAAAAACAATTTCCAAGGAAAATTAATGTTTTCAGCAAATATTACAAAAAACGTGAAGTACCAATTCAACATTAATAGATCTAATTTTTCAAACCATTACAAATAGGTAATAAACCCAATAAAATTGATGACCTTTTTTTTTATTTCCGCCTGAAATTGTGTGTAGAATTCAAATTTGTGATAAAAGATGGGGATTTGTATTGAAATTATCGGAGCAAGCACCCAATTTAATATTAAGTAGGCCCCTTAGACAAATTTTAAATATTGATATTTGTAGAAAACATTCATCCCTATCATTTGCTACCTTCTGTTTTGTTCTGTGATGTAAATTGTGCAATTGCGATCGTGTGAGTCGGTATTTTTTTGACTGGTGTACATGATTGATTCACTAATATTAATGTTTTGATTAGTATTATAATCTGATCTGATTTCTCCTTCATTGGAATTGTCCTCGTGATGGATAGTTTTTGAGAGTTATGTTGATGTGCTAAATATACCTCTGTTGTAATCTGAAACATTATTTTCCTTGCTTTTCTAACACCTCCATCAAAAAATTCGGTGTTGCTTCGTCATCTGACCGTGGTTCAAAATTACGATGTGTTGTCCTCGGATCTTTCCCTCAAGGGACTGATCGCGGACCGTCGTCAATAGCCCGTTGTGTTGCTCTAGTACGACGTTAACTAAAATTACCATTACCATTATCATACCATCAAAAAATTCATTTAATATTTCGCATACTAGCACATCTTTATATCGTAACCTTAAAAAAGGATAAGCACAAAATAACTCCCTATTTCCAAGATCATCTCATAAAAGTGTTAAAAATTTAACTTCTATATTCAGATTTCACTTTCGGTATTGATCCCGAACCCTCGCCAATAGTCCGCTGTGTTGCTCTCCGTGTGCGATGTTGATTCAAATACCTATCTACCATTCAGGTTTTGCGACACCTTCCCCCTGTATAACGTTTATATTCATCTAACAGTAAAAAACCGGAGATATTTCTGTTTTTTAATACTTAAAAGCTTATATGCAAAATAGAATCGAATTAATATTACAAACCACTCTATTATCTTGATACGTCACCTAAATAAAATCTTAGATAGAGTTTATAAATTTATTCGAATAACTCTAACTATAAAAAATCGTTAAGACACAATCTAGTAACAAATTCTTTCCATGAAACATTTATTTCAATACTACAGATATATTAGGTTCAATTATTAATACATTTTTTTATACCCCACACCGATAGAATACATTATGCTTCTTCAATACGTATACTAAATGCAATGTAGGCCAACGAACGAGGAAAGCATCCTTCTTGGGGATATGCCTTGAATAGTTTTTTGAAAATACTGTAAGCAGAGTAAAGATAGATAGATAGATAGATAGATAGTAATTGGTAATTTTTAGTTAACGTCGTACTAGAGCAACACAACGGGCTATTGACGACGGTCCGGGACCAGTCCCTTAAGGGAAAGATCCGAGGACAACACCTCGTAATTTTGAACCACGGTCAGATGACTGAGATAGATAGATAGATAGATAGAGAGAGAGAGACGGTTTTTGTATTTTCTTGCTGTGTGTGTTCTTGTGTTTAGGGTAGCATGATTGGAAGAAGATTAGCGATCGGAGGGTTGCGAGTTTGAAACTAGATACAATCAAAGACCATCGCATATGTGGGGAGGGTACACGTTAAATCTGTCGTGACCTCGAATGTCCTCATGTTGGCGTGGTGTGGAAGCTTGTTGAGTGGGATACCAGCTCAAGTTATAATTCCATCAAAATTACGAGGTTTTTGTCCTTGGATCTCTTCGGGATTGATCCCGGACCATCGCCAATAGAACGCTGTGTTGCTCCAGTGTGACATTAATTCAACTACCCCCTTATAGGAAGCTTAATTATGCCTTGTCAAAATATACAGCAGTCATGCAAGCACGTTTCTGAGTTTGACATAGTAAGAATTGTGGTCTATCGAGAGAGACTGCGAATTATCCTTAAGAGAAATAGATGCTCGTGTTCGACGAAATCAAGCCACAGTGATGCGAATATGGAATCAGTGGGCGTAGGAAGGATGAACTGACCGATTACAGCAGCCTCGTCACACCATCGAACAAGAGGACAGACTTGGGCGCATGGGTATTACAGTTCGTACTGCAACATCAAGAACCCTAGCTCAAGAGTTAGGTTGTGTTGCACAACAACCTATGTCAGCACGTACGATTGGACGTCGTCTACAGCAACAGGGAACTTTTTCAAGGTGTCTATTACTACCGACTACCTTTGACTACACCACAAGCGTATTCGATGGTGCGTCCACACATGGACAAACGAATGGCATGGCATCTTCTTTTCAGAGGAATCTCGATTCTGTCTAGAGTACCACGATGGTCGCATCGAAGTCTGACGGCGATAGACTGCATGACACTTTTAACTATGCATAGTCTAGGGCCTAGAGGTTTTGGCACGTTTGCGAATAGAACTTTTTTTTAAATTTCTAAACGCGAATTTTGTTCTTGATGGAGCGTTACACATATTCCGAGTTGGTTGACATGCATTTAACATCTGGCGATGCCGATGTAATCGGAAGAGCCGCTGAAAGATTACACCGCGAAAGTTTCCCTAACAGGATAGCTGCTCAGAGATTGTACCGTGAATACTTCGCCAATAAGAAGGCTGCTCAGATTGTTTCGCTTCATCAATAGCACTACACTGCCAATTGCATTTCTTAAATTGTTTATTTAAATTTGAAGTTTAAAATTCTTTAACCATATTTTAATAATGCTGACTGAATACACAGTTTCTAATTATTATCATTGATATTTGATGATCATCAATGCTCTATTATCCCTCCACCCTTCGTCATCTGACCGTGGTTCAAAATTACGTGGTGTTGTTCTCGGATCTTTCACTTAGGGGATTGATCCCGGACCGTCGTCAACAGCCCGTTGTATTGTTTAGTACGACGTTAATTAAAATTAGCTTACCTTACCCTCCACCCTTAACATGAATGTACTATATTCTACCAAGGCAGTTCCAAAATCGTCAAGTGAAAGCTTCTCTAATAGGCAAGTGCATAATCGTCATTTACACCGCCAGCTGTGTGAAATATTTCATGTCAGTAGGCATGATGCGGGTGTCGGCTGGGAAGTGCGAACCCTCCAGAAATGGAAGACATTCTATTTGAGGTTGAGAGGGGCACAAACATGTGAACTGTTACATGTAGAATAGGTGTGGGCCAATCCATCGATGGAGGGAATAATTGCATTCCTTCCATTAAAACACACTGAAGCCTGATTATTTTGCTGTGCGCGTATAATTTGCCCACTGGTGCAGAGTCCAGTACAACTAGAGTTTCGAGCACGCGTGTTTTTCCCAGAGCCTCTTTTCTCTTGAGAGAGTGTTTGATTTGCGTTACAATGCTCATGCTTGGGCATTCAACAGTCCACACGCTTACCAACAATGATTCCCTCAATGTTAGAGAGGGTATATTTTGATTGGGCCATATCAGCTTTCACCGACTCAATGGGTGGATTATCTATGATGCGTGTAATTATTATTTGGGCCAATGTATTGACCGTCGCTTGACCACCACAATCACATGATTTGGCATGCATTGATTTCTTCGTATGGGGATACGAGAAGAGCCCTTGATAACCTCGTCACATGAGTTATTGTCGCGAAATACCTGGCATCTGAAAATGTACTGCAATCAATGTGTCGACGCTATTGGTGGTGGATCCTGTGAACAATTAACTGAAGTGTGAAGTAAATAACAATTGCTTCACTTTCTGTATTGGCGCAACAGCATTGTTCGACAAAAAAGTGTTTCTTTGGATGCACCCTACCACCCTTATAAGGAATTTCGAATCATAACAAACTCACGTTCATAAAGAATTAAGCGTAGAATCACACACACACACACACAATTTCAATTTCTCCGGGAGATCGATATCTTTTGGTTGGGAGGTCTTGAATTAAGTATCTTTAAAATAGAAGTGGTGCTTGAAATAAATTATCATTGTTGACATTTTCGAAAAGGTATAAAAGTAGGAACCTTTATTCAAAAATTTTGGGAAAAGTTTGAAAACACAGAATTTTGCCAAAAAGCACATGACACTACTTGAGAAAATGAATTACACAGTCAAAAAGATCCGTGAGTGTGAAGAGTAATGGCTGTCTATTTACATTTTCCGATTTGTTTCTGAGCAGTGGGCTCATTTGTTTACTCACTTTTGATAGCTATATTTTAGCATTTGTGGAAATTTTGAAAGCAGCAGAATTCCACTCTAAAGCACCCGACGCTACTTGAGAAAGTGAAGTATACAGTCAAAAAGATCACGTGAGTGTGAAGAATAATGTCTGATTATTTACATTTTGCGATTTGTTTCTAAGCAGTGTGGGTTCATTTGTTTACTCACTTTTGATGACTCTATTTTAGCATTTTGTTTGCGCAGACAAAAGGCGGGAATTATTTGCAGCCAGTGACAAGTAACCCGAAAGCGGTCTAAAATTGTCTCCGGGAGAAGCACATGTCATCAACCGCACAGAAGTAGAAATAGCCCGACAGACAGAAAAAAAAGCATCTTTCCAGAGGCAGGCCGCCAACATCTGGCAAAGAGGATTACTTGGCTAACCAGGTGTAAGGGGTGCCGAGCTAGTCCCGATTCGAGTGTTTTCGAAGAAATGGATTTCAGCTATGTGAAATTACCGCAGTCGGATCAATACTTCTCTGGATCAGAGTCAAAAAATGTTCATTTGGATAGTAACTAGGAGCTTGAACATTCTGGGCGAGCATAACAAACACTAACAGCTAAGAGGAACCATGTCTGAAACCTGTAGATTCTGCATTGCTGAGAATCGAGTAGAATATCTGTTGACATATATGTGGTTAATGAATAGTAAAACGAGGAGTTGATTTCTAATTTTTGAAACTTTTGCTTGTTGATGTTTCCAATGTGTGCAGATGAAGCTGTTTGAAATACACATTATCGCCAGGTGAGTAAGACGATTTCATTCACGTTTATATACGTCAAACTGATATGTACAATTCATATATGATTTATTTTATTTAAACTATACACTGAAGCCTGAAGCTCTGATTTTTTTTAAATTTCCTTATAATGATATTACAAAAAATGATATTCACTTAAAATTGTAACATGAATAGTGAACTGCATAAAAGCTGAAGTAAGAAAAAGTGACCACTTAGTTAACCGCTAACTTAGTAACTAAAACTTTAAATACGTTTCTCGCTTTCTTTGAAGTATTGTGGTTTGACCTATTAAATGAATCAATTGTTTACATTTCTTTTCGCCATTATTCACACACGCCTTTACTTCGAACACCTTAATCCTTTTTTAACAGGTTGGAATTTATAATTACGATATAATTAATTGTTGATGGCGTTGACAGCTGAATGATTCTGAATGTGTTTCTTCGGGTTTGATCCCTGATTGTCACAAATAGCCCGTTGTATTGCGCCAGTGCGACATGAAATACCTACCTACCTCTGCAGAATGTGTTTATTCGAGAGTTTGGGATGGGATATTTTAAACAGTCGTTTGTACCTAAGAGAATCCAAACAATGAACTGAGGTTTTCCACAACCAAGAATTAAAAAAAATTATGACTTGAATCTACTAGTCGAAAAAAGTGTCGAAACAAATGATTTATGATTACAAATTTCATCTGCTCTGTTGGCAACTCTTTTTTGGAGGCTACTCCAGGGTGCGGGAAATTAATTTCAGATTTTGATGAGGGTTTCTCATTCCTGGCCTTACGGTTCAACAGGTTCTGGATTTGGGTCATGGATATTCGTAGTGGTATGGAATCCACTTTAAGCGTTGGTCTAATCACCTCTCGTGTAATTAAAATGACCGTAGAGCGACAAGCTACTCCTGCAGTGCTCCCCAATACCTTCGCCCAAAGTTTAAATCAATACGTCGGGGAATAAATGCATACATAAATTTTGTAATCAGAAATACATTTTTATATTTGACCAATTACACGTGTTCATATTTTCTTGTTGAAAGTTTCGTTATATAGGGCAAATACAAATTTCGTTTTTTAAATGTTTTTTTTTTTTCATCTTACTACACCTTGTAAAAAATGACCTTGTCGACAAAAATACATAATGGAAATGCTTTTTCTAATAGATGCTGTTGCAAACATAACTATCGTAACCCTGTATAACTAGAAGTATTCGAAAAAGCAATGGGATGGCTAAAGAATGGAAAACTGAAATATCTAAATGCAATGATTCTTTTCTTACCGATATATTGTTCTTCCATTTGTAGTTCATTTTCCAATGATGGCCGGTTGAAAGAGTTTAAAAATTGATTGAATGAGACTAAGCGAATCTAGAAAAGAGAAACAACATTGCTTTAATGACATAGAATTCCTTTCTCCCGTGAACACAACCAGGATCATTTACCTTAGGTCGAGATAATGATTCTCAGTACCTGCAGTCTCAAACTGAGACACCCAGTTCCTAAGGTTAAAAAAAATAATCTATTTAAATAATTCATTGGCCTAGTTGATACCGTTCTAAATAAATGTTTTGAAACGCGGTAACTTTCTACAAATTTGCTTGGAATGGTCCTTTCTAAAAAAAGTAGAAAGCTCCGTGGAAAAGAAAACAATTTGCTCGTGACAAGAAAACATTTATTTAATGGTTAATTCAATTTGAGCTGTCACTTGATGCATGCAAATTTGAGTGAATTTTTCAGCGTACTAACTACTTTTCGTAGCTTTTGCGTTTTGAGTGCATTGTACCCTAGAGGAGGCTTTGTGATGTGAGTCAGCAAAGGGTTATTGGCGATGAACGGAAGGAGGTTGCTGTTGATATGCATGGAAAACTTAAAATTCTTCACTTGCAATTTCAATGACCTGTTATTTGAAATGATTTGAATGTGATAATGAAAGAAGTTGTCTATTCTCGTAGGGATTTGAAGAATGTCTAGCAGAGAAGGTATCCCGAGCCTTCTAAGGCCCCCCTCCTACAATCCTGCAGAATGGCCTGCCGGGGCAAAGCCGCATTATGTTGTCATCAATCCCATGCATATCATTTCTCTCCAGGATAGGACGAGAACATTTGGAGTACGTGTTGTCGAAAAGATTAAAGCTTTCTCCGAGAGATGGTTCACTCATGTACTGTTACTCTTGTTTCTGATGATGTATGCCGCCGTGGGCGCCCTGCTTTTTCAGTGGGCGGAAGCGCCATTGGAAGTGCGAGAAAAACAAAGTGTCATTCAAATGAGAAAGCTCATTGCTCGAAACTTATTGCAATACCGAAATCTAAGTGACGCTGCGTGGCTAGAAATAGCCTACGAAAGATTATACGTTTACGAGCTTCAGCTACAAGAACTCGACCTTAGTAATGCTCCGGCGGACTCAGAAAAAATCGTATGGAGCTTCTGGGGTTCTCTGTTCTATGCAGGAACAATATTCACCACCATAGGTAAAGTTTATTTATTTTTAATAGTTCATGTGTGTATATATAATTTATAATAGTTCATCTCGTTTTCTCTACGATTTTCTGCAAAATTGACCCAACCGAATGGGTTTCAGCACTTTGTTAATAGAACGCCTACATCACAAGCATGAATGGGCCATAGGGAAAGGTGTCGTACCTTGGGACAGTTTTAAGCAAATATTTTTCTAAGGCTATAATGTAGCTGCAGCTTGTTATTACCATCAACTGTTTACATTCATTACTTCGAAATAATTTACCTTTTATTATTTATTTGTACCTTGAACCCAAATTGTTTTGTTAATCTATGCGTAAGTCCAAGGTTCAACATGGTGTTGTTCCTTGGGATCAGGTCCCCCATATTTGTTGGTTTTATTTGTTGGTCCCGTTGCCAGATTTTATGACGAGCCCCGTTGCCAGTTGATAATGATGGGGCCCTCCCTCACCTCACCCATGTCCCTTTTACACTATTTATGTTTGTGTACAGAGTCATTTTGAAACATTTTTTGAAGCATTTTCCATAGTTTAATCCTAAAACATACTCCATATAGGTTTATAAGAGTGACATATACGATATATACTATATAACAATAATACATTTAGGCGAAGAAGTGTTGAATAAACAAAATATACATTTGGTTAATAAACATAGCTACTATTAAGATACAGTTTTAATATCCGAAAAATCAAAATGATACTTGCATATGTACAATTCTACAATTGAAATTAAAATTCAAAGGAACTGATTAAAATAGAATTCAAACTTTAATAATACTTAATAGAAAAAGTATTAGTGTTTATTTTGAAAAACAAACATGAATAAATTATTTTATATATTTCTTGGTTTCATCATGGAGTATGTTACATTTTAAGGATTTTTCCATTTTAATTTGACATGTGAAAAAGTTATTTTCAACATCGTCGCTAGTTTTAGGAATTTTTAAAATCACATTTTGCCCCCTGACCCACGGGCCTCGTTTCCATGGCAACAGCCACAGCGCCTATGTGGGGCCCTGCTTGGGATACATGTTATCTTTAGATTGTTTAAAGTAGGCTACAAAATAAATTAATTCCACACATACTAAATTCCAAATTTATTAAAAATTGCACACATTTTCAACATTTATAGAAGTAAATAATGATTCTGAAAATTACATTAGCCTCTTTTAAATAATACAATGTTAGAAATAAAGAATAAAGCCATTAAATTAACTCACCTTAAGATTTAAAAAAATACAAACTGAGATAACAAATGTTTCTGTCGCTCTGAACTTCTTGCAGACAGTGGAATGGTAATTTGCAGATTATGTCTTATCTAAATTTTACATTGCGCTAGCATTGAATTTGTGTCTCTCCATTACTACTATTCTCAGATTATTAAAACATTTCTGCACAGTTACACGATTGATACTTGTAGCCCTTACAAGGCTTGTGGCCTCTGGTTTACGTAGGCTCACCGCAAACAGTTCTCTCCAGCAGCTTCCAACTTAATCCATTCTTGTGGCAGTTTTGTTTTGCTATTGGACTGTTTTGAGATTGCTTTTGCATATTGGTATGAAAAGCGGAGAGTTTCTGTTTTGGTCAATCCAGTGATAATTTACACATTGTTTGAGATCATTGTTTAAGACACATTGTTTGAGACGCATTGTTCAACTAGCATAAGTTCTTCAGCATTTGTAAACACTTTCCTTGCTTCGATTTTGCTATTATCGTACATAGAAGAAGTGTTGTCTTCATTATCTAATTTAAGATAATTTTGGAGAAGTCTACTTGCAGTAGAGTCGCTCAGCCCATACTTATCTGTAGCCTTGTTCAAAGTCAACTTTCCCTGCAGAACATCGCTTACAGCTCTCTCCAATGCGATTAGATCAATCTTCTCTCGAGTCTTCCCTACCTTGCTTAGTGGCATTTTTCTGTAAATATGGGAAAAATAAGCTAATACACTTTTAAGGTAGTACCAAATAATCAACTCAAACAAAAATGTTTCACAATTTTTAGTTCTAGAAAATATAAAATAAAGAGTTATAAAAGAAATAATTAATTTAATTTTTATCAGTTTAATACATTAAAAAAATTAGTTATTATAATTACATTCTTGACTGCCATATTTGTAATCTTAAACTGTTGTATCAAAGCACAAAATAAATCTTGTTCCTTGGGATATCCCAAGGTACAACATTTATTTTGTCCCGAGGTACAACTGGTTGCCTTTACAAATAAAATAGTCTAGAAAGTAGTATCAGGTTATGTTTACATTGAAATCGTATCATCATTGAGTAGTACAGATTTTTAACTAACTTTATCAACCCTAAATAATACAATTATAATCAGTGAAAGTACAAGAATCAAAGTGAAAAATCCAAAATATTTACATACCAGCGGATGTATTTCAGTTAATTGTTGAGCAAACACAACAAACTCCTGTGGAGTACGAATATTTATGAGAAGGTTCTCTGGTGGCAAATGGTAAACTACAATGTGTTATTACTTACTCAAAAGGAGGTAGCACAATATAAACTGCTTCAAGGTACAACTGTCCCATGGTACGACACCTTCCCCTAAATAAAAAAACATTAAATACTTTATTTTATCGCCCTATAATTTTATGTAGGATTTACCAATTCATCATTTTTTTCTTGTAATAGTATAAATAAAAGTACACGCCTAACTCTACTAAAGAAAATGGTTGTGAATATATCCTTTCAATTTTTGACTTGTAGAGCATAAGATTACATTTTTTATGGTTTGACTTTTTAGGTAATTTTTTTACACAAATGTTAACTATACATACGGATTGAAGTAGATTATGAATCATTACAAACATCTGTGCTTAGAGAAGAATTCGAAATAGGAAGTTGTACCGAAACGCAAACTACTCAACCATCAGATTCGAAGTACTGTTTCCTTTATAGCTTGCACAAAATTAAAAATTAAAATTGTTATCTGATACGTATATTGGAGAGGGAATGTTTTGTTGCATAATGAGAAATTACCGATTGAAAGTTTAGTAATCATTGTTTGCTTGTTATTTCCCAAGAGAAAGAGTGTCACAATACAAAATGATAACGTATATTTTATGCATTTATTGGATGACAATCCTCATACCTTTTATAACCGTTCAAATGAAATTCTTTTAAATGTTTATGTTACTTTCATTACAAAACAATCTTCGATAAGTGTATTCAACCTTAGAACTTTAATTGTGAGGAGCGTTGAATATTTATAGCGCAAAAATAATTTTTAAAGATATTTTACTACTGTGAATAGATTTTTTTGCAGACGTTAACTGTCTAAAAAATTAAATGAATGAAATCCATTTGTTCGAGTCCAGTTTTTCTCGTCTATAGAAAACTTCTCAGTTCTGACTCGCCTATAGAAAACTGCTTACAAATGGTTTTTCACTGTGTACACAATTCAACGCTTCCAACATCGGTGGAGATTCTTTGTCTGTGTTTAAAAATACCGGCAATCTCATATTTAGACAGAAGTCAGCATTTCAACCACCTGACATGTGCTGTGAAGGTGAAATTTCAGCTGCTCAAAAAGGTGAATTGTTATCGAATTCCTAGGGTGTAGATGAACATAATTTAAATAGCATTTACATATGTATGAATTCTTAATTATGTGCACTACGAAGCTTATTTATCTGGAATGTCTGGAAATAGTCTACTACGAATGTGATATAAAAGCAAGGTTAATTTTTTTGTTGCAGTGCCGTTGACAGTTCATTACCATAGTGTATTCCTAACATAAAAACGCTTGAGCTGAGTGACGGCCACAGATATGTAGCTGATTTAGTTCCACATTCATCAGAGATTCAAGCAGTAGTTACTAGAGATGCGACATCGACAAAACATCGATGTTCAATATTAAAACATCGATGCTGATAATACATCGCCCAAAAACCATCGATGTTTTTAAACATCAGTGTATTTAAACTTTTTTTTCTCATTTATTAAATCTGGTTTAGTAACTTCTAACATTAATGTTCGTCCGGGAGGTAGATTTAATTTGTAAGTTGCTGTGTTTATTAATTTATAAATAAGGTTTTTTAACTGTCCAAACAAAGTCAAAACAATTAATAAGAACAATTAAGAAATATTTTATTTTCAAATTGAATAATTCAACAGAAAATAATATTAATAACAATTTGAAATAGGTACTACTAATTATAAGTATAACTAGGAAGGTATGTAACAATATTTATTGTTAGTTATTATTAATTATTTATCAACTTATGGGGGAAAACATAACAAACTTATTTTTTATTTACTGTAAATTAAAAATATTGGGGCCTATAATTATTATAGGCTCCAATATTTATTATTTACAGCTTGTAAAAAAGAAGTTAGTTAACTCTTTCCCCCATAAGCCGACTTCTTTTTTCACTATCCCACCAGTTAGGGAAAAACCGCTTTCTGATGGGACGCGGATGTCACCATCACTGACAAATACTTAGTTGCACGGTTATTTTTTAAATTTTTACTATGGTACTTTTTTCATTCAAAAATAAAACATAGGCCGCGTAAAAACATCGACAATGTAAAAATATCGATGTTAAACAAACATCGGCTCCAATAAATCGATGTTTTTATAAAATATCGATGTCGCATCCCTAGTAGTTACTACATAACTATGAATGAAATGGTCAATTAAGGGATTAAAAGTAATTTAAAATGGACAAGAAATGTGAAAATTATTGCATAAATATGAGAAATTATAATGAATACACAGCTCATTGAATCTAATGAGCGCATTAAACTTATCTCTTTGCTGATAAACTTTTTCTCCAGTATCCTCTCATATGGAATGTTTTGCGATCGCTTGGGATTATGATAGGATTCTGTAGCCTTTTCCTTCTGTTTAACTTCTGCGTGGGATTTTCGTGATCAATTAGATTGTATTTTATAACCGATAAGTTCGCCCTTTCCTCATTGCACTCTAAAATGAAATGTTTTGCGTGCGCTTAGGATTTTTAATTGGATCCTGTAGTGACGGACTGGTTGTTGGACACAAGCCCGAGAAATGTTACAATATTCCGAACACGGGCATAGCGTTCAAAAGTCACAAAAAGATAGAGGTGAAATATGCATTTTCAATCAATTTAATATTCTATTTACAAGCTGGGAGTGAAGAACCACGCTCAAGAGTCTGCAAAATGCTTGAAGTTATTTGGGGGTTGGCAGCGGAAGCGTAGCCCCCTAGTCTTGTAAAAATTTCACCTTTTTAGTTAAAGTTATTAAAAACAAATTTTTTTTTTTTTTTTTTTGGGGGGGGGGGGGGTCAGAAAATAAGTTTTTGAATGTATCCCCAATTGCAAAATCCAATCATGCACGTGTGACTAGAAACAACCAATACAATTCATTCCTTTCTAACATAGATCATAATATAGTACATTAAAATGTTTTATCTCATCTTTTTTTGGAGGTTAAGTAAAAAAAGGAAACTTCGATGTTGTATCAAAATGAGTACTTTCTCTCTCTTGATTTATGTTATCAGTGTTTAGTCATTTTAAGGGGATCCGGCACCTACAAATTCGAAAAAAAAAATCATTTTGGAGATTTTTACTGTTTATGATGACTTGAATTGTTCTTTTTATAACGATACCTCATTTGTAGAAATCCGTTAATTGGAAGTATTTTTAAATATTTTTAAAGTAGATACACTATTACCGCGACGTACGTCTTACGAAGTTTAACGCTTTATATCTCAGAACATACTTTTTTCATGTTTGGGTGCACATTGCTCAAAAACTACCCGAGATACATTCTTGAAACTTTTTATGATTGTTTATGAAGCACTTTTAAACAAAACAAGGAATAAGATATAAAATGCATACTTAAAAAAAATATATCTTACCTAAAATAGTTCAATTTTTTTGTCATTTAAAAAAAATTATGACTTTGTGAATTAAAAAAAATTAAAAAACCCGTGTTAAGTCTTTAAAAGTATTCAAATATTAAACTAAAGATTTCAGATTAATACAATAATTTATGAATAAATGAGATGCCCCCAAAGTTTGTGGATTTAATATGGGTGTCTATAGAGAGGACCCCTTTAAGACTTTTATTAAAACTATCTCATAAGTTTTATATTGCCCTCTGTAATTATTAGAATAGTTATGATAACGGAATAAAACTTTTCTTCATCGCATTAAATTTCGATGTTTCTCATATCTGTGAACACAATTAAAATTTAATTTTCAGTCATTTTTTGGAAACCATGGCGCAGACCATGAAATCATGGGTAAGAAAGGGACACAGATTTCAATGGAATCTAAAATTGGATATTTTACCGCTCAAAATTAAAAAATACATATTAACAACTGAATTATCACTGTTAAATGTGCTTGCTTTTGATTGCAGATTTTTGATTAAAGAATAATTGATTTATTTAAGAATCATGACTGAGAATGTTTGCACACTTTATCTAACTGTCTGTTGCATGTATTGAAAAGCTAAAATTCTTCGTTCCACACACGAAATCAGTTTTGTCAATCTTTACTCGTTGATCTACTTGTAGATGTTGTTTCACTTGCGCAGTTAGTAATCTTTAGCATCATTTTATGTAACCAAATGCTTTTAAAGCCCGTTGTGTATCTAAGGGAGGAGTATTGGCCCCAAACAGAGAAATATTTATTTCAAATAATGTGAAGTTTTTCTGGGAAAAAGTGTTTTAGAGCCTGTTAGATGTATTTTCCAGTGCAAAATGCATGTGGAATGAATGTTTTCATGCGCTCTCTTTGTAATGCAATGTGTCAAATGTTCTTTCATATGGCCCTCTGCTATTCAGGAAAGAGACAATACATTCATCTCACAAGACAGATGGCGCCTTTTCTTATTTCTTCCTGGAGTTCTTTTCAGAAATCCCGGCTCTAAACTAGATTTTATGCACTCAGCAATACTATGAACAACAAAACTAATGATGTACTAATTAGTACATTTTATCCAAATTTTTTATGTTTAAACAAGCAAACTTTTGAAATACTTAAATTTGAATTGGACATTTGCCCCTGACGTCTCGCTACGCCTTTAAGTGGCGTCACTAAGTGGTGCCATAGGAGACCAAATTATTGGGTTGATGAAAAGGTTCATCTCGTTATTTTGATGAAATTTGAAGAAAAAATATTTTATTTACTAAAAAATAAATTCATTCAATATAGTATGGGCCATTCTGTTCGATGCCCTTATTCCGGTCTCTCATTTAGCTGCATCATCCCACGCTCATACAAGTTCTGAGGTTTCTGAATAAAGAATGGATCTAATTGAAACTTTCCGAACCACTTACGGCACGTGGAATCGGCAACGCACCCTCACCCTACACAGCACATAACTTCTTTTCCGTCGGCGAAGCATTCTTGCCTTTTCGGAAATAAAAAAGCTTGATAGGTCGAAAATGCTTCTTATTTTCTGCCACTGTTAATGCTTAACAAAGTTTTAAAACGCAACCCAATTTTTTCCCAAATACTCGCCGAAATTCCTCTTTTCAACAACATCAAAACATTACACTTGTGAAGTAGGAAACACTTTGGTTTTGCGACGTAATGCCATCGAGCGCCAAAAAACGGGATGAATTTTTTGCATCAACCCAATATACGTATCAAAAATAAATGATAAGCTATTATCTTGGAGAGAAAAGTGAAACAAAACTTTAACGAGTAATTGAAGCAGAGTCCTACTAAATATGAAGTGACGGTTCGCCAGATATATTTTTAGATGACCTGCTCGCTATTGACGATTCAACCTGTCTTGTTTATAAATAGCTGTTTTTTCTCCATTTTACAGTTTGGTGGCCTTACAACAGAAAAGACGTTAGGAATGTGCGTTTTACTTGTTCATTGTATTAATTGATCTGATCTTTCTACTTCCAAAATTTTGAATCCCATTTTTATAATTCAACAATAAGAAAAGTTTATTTTGTGCTCACTCCTTACGTAGTGATAAAATTATTAAATACGTAGAAATTTAGGGTTAATTAAAAAAAGTCTTCTAAACAACACGAAACAATTTGGCTCTTTACTTGTGTGAATACGAAGAAAATCATTGATTTTCATGTAAACAGAACAGAAAGAGTCTTGGCACCCAAAGGTTTTTGAAACTTTTTTTGTGTGTGTGAGGGGAGAAATTAAATCTCCCAACATTTATTATTTTTTGGATCCATGAATTCTCTTTGATTATTTCACTTTCAACTAGCTCTTTGTGATTCGATATAATTCGAGCTAAGATGTTCGCAGTTGTCCGAGAGAAAAGTGAATTACTTCGGGTGAAATATAGTAGTTATTAAGTCCCGTATTTTTAGATTTAAAAAATCAGATTAGGTTTTTCAACTAATATTTTAGGTTTTTCTGGTTTTAAATGGCTATTTTATATATAGGTATTGTAGGCTATATAGGTATTTTCAGGTTCTAACAAGAATATCACTTTAGATCGCACTTTTCATTGATATAACGACAGTTCAATTTTTAAACAACATACTCGGTTTTTCGTAAATAACAACTTGCAATTTGTCACCGAGGCCAAAGGGGATGGCAGCCAATTATAAGGTTATAATTAATAAATTTACCAAGCATAACTAAACTCCTTAAAACAAAATTTGCGAAAATTTGAACGTTTTTCTTTTGGAAATGGAGCAGATACTAGTATTGACGTTGTTGACCGAATATAAATTTGCATACAACATCTGAAGAGAGATTCTCTATTAGAGTCAATTAGTTAATCTCCACGTCCAGTTCTGCTCTTGGGATTGGCGAAAAATTATCCCTTCGTACTCGAAGTTAAACTATACTAATCTAATAATCGTAGACAAACCAAACCAAACTAAACTGACACTAAAGTAGACAATCGTGACAAACCAAACTAAACTTTATAAAAATGAAAATAATGTTTTACATATTTGTGTGTGACATTGGTAAAGCCCCTGCGATCTTCAGATAGAATTCGTTCAGTTAAGCGGGTAAGACCACGATTTAGGCAGCATCTTCGGTTAATACATATTTTGGGGAATTAATTCTCCAGCTTTTAACGTATAGACTGCACTATCGGTCAGAAGCACACAGAATAAGCAAAAAATTCCTTCTAAAACTCCTAACTGTCAGGAATTTAAGAAACACCTATACCCTTTTTTGAGGTTGATCCTGTATGCTCAGTTGAAGATTGCACTTTTATAGACGTTTCCACTGATTTTTTTTCATACATAACTGCATTGGTTTCGATAACGGAGGTTTTTCAATGATATTGCATTGATTTGAATCGCACAGAAATTTGATTACATTAACTATGGACATCGTACATAAATTTTTTTTGTTCGAGTTCTGATTCTTGAATTTCGGTTCTCTAATTCAGCTGTATTAATGGATGAATGAAATTTGGGACACACACAGGGAAGAGTAAGAATTTTTTTTTTCCTAATGGCGGGCACATTTTGACCTAAGTTATTGGCCTCTACAAGGCCGGAAGTGATGGCCACTTGAGAATAAGAAATGGTCTACACCAATAACAGTAACGATAACAATAACACCAATAACAATAAGGGAAAGAAATGGTACACTTCGCGATGTCTAGAATCTACTGTTGTGCATCTCTTTATACTAGTTATTAAGATCTGGTTACCTATTTCAAGATTTCAGTTAGTTATCTCTTCAAAAGTTGAAAGTTAAATATTACACATTTTAAAACATAAAAAAATTTTACCCGCTTTTCACATACTTGGCAAAAACTATGCTGTCTGTAGTAAAATTCTTGTCTCCTTGAATCTAGCTTTTTGAACTGTTAGAAGTTTTTGAAAAACACAACTCTATGGCTGAAGATTTTTCTATGAATGTATTTTGCTCGTAACAAAAATTAAGTTTTGAAGAGGTGCTTCATCTAGAGGCCTTCTAGATATCATAATATCAAATGAGAGAATATTTATATATATGTACCATTACCATTACCATTACCCGTACCGTAATCAATAGTTCGGTGTGTTGGTCTAGTACGAAGTGAATTAAAAATCACCAAATTACCAATCTAGATCGGAAGGTTCCTGGTTCGAATCCGGGTCAGGGCACGGATGTTTGTAAGCGTATGGTGTAGAGACGGCTGGTGCACCTAAAATCTGTCGTGGCCGAAAGTCCTAACGTTGGGTTGGTGTAGAAGTTTGGAGACTGGGGTGCCAGCTCAGATGTTGCCTCGTCATCTGACCGTGGTTCAAATTTACGTGGCGATACACCGAATGGCTTAGGCTGGGACGGTGGTAACTAGTTGAGTATGTACCATTAATATACCGACAATATGTACTGTATGTAGTGGAAGAAAAACCGAACCACCTCCTTTATTTCGAGCACTATTCATACTAGAGCAAATTCAAAGGTATCATTGAATAGGGAATAACGTCCTCTATAAATTTAAATCCAAAAAAAAGTTGCACAAGGAGAACGTTTTCATATCAAATTTTGCGTAAACAACAAAATTTTTCTTGGAAACACCGTGTTTTGATGCCATAATTAGATTATGCACAGTTAAATTAGTTTAAATATAAAATTTCATGATTTTACTATCAATATATCCCGAGATATTTAATGTTAATGTTAGTTTCAATTTCAGGGATCATCTCCTCATAGAAAGACGCTATTCGTAGAACGAGATTAATTGTAGTTATCGTTACCCGAATTTCAAATTTGAATACTATTTCAAAGAATTTTTCAGTAATCCGAGAATTATTATATTTATTACGCAATTACGATTTGAGAATTACATTGTTATACTTATTGCTAGTGCAAACTATTCGAGAACTACTATCCGAGGTTTGTCAGACGTTTTATAAACTTTTGGTTTCTCCCTTAAATCGTAATAATTGGGAAAATTTAATATAGCTCAAAAACTAATTATCGGAAAGAGCTGAAATTTTGCATGGCCATATCTACTAGAAGTACTTCTGAATCGATTTCCATAAAAATATAATAAGGTTCCAATTCGTAATTTTTGCAAACATTAATTTAATAATTATTATTGCATACTAAAGACTATTTTTAAAATATAATAATAGGTGGATTGTATTTGGGTTGTTTAACAGTAACAAGGTACAAAATATCTGTGCTATAGAAATATTTAGGTAATTTAATTTGGTAATTTATTTAGTTAACGTCGTACTAGGGCAACACAACGGGCTATTGACGACGGTCCGGGATCAGTCCCTTAAGGGAAAGATTCGAGGACAACACCTCGTAATTTTGAACCACGGTCAGATGACGAAGAAACACCTGAGCTGGCACCCCACTCTCCAAACTTCCACACCAAGCCAACGTGAGGACGCTATAGAAATATTATTTAGGAAGATATCCATAAAGTCTAAGAAACTGATTTAACATTAGGAGCTCCAATCTTTCTGCCCTCATAACTTTAAAACTGTAAGACTTAATGACATGAAATTTGGTATCTAAAATTAAATTTTGATATAGATTTGAAATTGTGTGCCGAAATAGCGTGTTCTCTTTGGAAATTATGAAGTTAGTGCTCAATTTAATATAGAGACAGCCCCTTATGCAAATTTTATTATCTTGAATTTAAAGAATACGTTAGTTCCTACCAAACGCCATCTTTGAATTTTCTCTACTGTTGAAATTGCTCGAATGAATAGAAGTGGTTCGGTTTTTTTTTCCGCGACTGTACATTGCCTTAACTATTTCAAGGTGGAATGACAGACATCCCCTCAAAAGATAACAGTTTTTCTGCTGGAAATTTAAAAAAATCTTCCCCCTTTGTCGAGACTTTGTGAGAATGGAAAGTTTATATTTCGTTGTTGAGAACAGGTAATTCATGGAGGATTTAATATTTAGAAATCGTATTCATTCATATTATCTTTTCTACAGTATTGGGAAACTCCAGTCTATTGAGCCATCCTGTATCAAAAAATGAATGAGTCATTCTTTATAACGAGGACTACTCATGTTTTCTTACAGGAGTACACACATTTCTGTGACACTCCATGCGAGCAATGCTTTCCATGTCAGGTACTCATCACCAAGCTTTCTCTCTGGACGTACACAATCTTCCTTAAGAAGAAATGTCGGACAAACTGTTGTAGAGTAGTCTCACAATGGGGAGTCAAGGATTTGATCTCGATACCTTTCAGCCTTCACATTACTTCTGGGATGCGACATTGACCGCAAAACATCGATGTTAAAAATTAAAACATCGATTTCATTTGTCATTTGCCGTGTTTATTAATTTATAAGTAAGACTTTTTTTTAACTGTCAAAACAAAGTAAAAAAAAAAATTAATAAGAACAATTAACAAATTATTTATTTTTAAATTGAATAATATAAAATAAAGTAATATTTACAACAATTTGACATAGGTACTACTAACTATAAGTATTATTAGGTAGGTACATAACAATAATTATTGTTAGTTATTATAATTAATTATTTATCAACTTATTGAGGGGGGGGGAGGAACACAACAAATTTATTTTTTATTTACTGTAAATAAAAAATATTGGGGCCTATTATTATTATAGGCCCCAATATTTGTTATTTACAGTTTGTAAAAAAAGAAGTTTGTTAACTTTCTCCACCTTAACCCGACTTCTTTTTTCATCAGTTTGGTTAAAAGCTCTTTCTGATGGGACAGATGTCGCCATCACTGACAAATACTTAATTGCAATGCTATTTTTCTTAATTTGTATTATGGTGCTTTTTTCATTCAAAAATAAAACATCGATAACGTAAAAACATTGACAATATTAAAAGATCAATGTTAAACAAACATCGGCTCCAATAAATCGATAGTAAAAACATTGACAATATTAAAAGATCAATGTTAAACAAACATCGGCTCCAATAAATCGATAGTAAATACATCGATGTTTTTATAAAACATCGATGCTTTGAAAACATCGACATCGATGTCCATCCCCACTTTTAATACTCTTTACCCTTTGCCCCTTTGGTCTAAAAGTATGTTCAATTTACTGATTATACTAGGTTATTTTTTTTAATTTTTATAATGGTACATTTTTCATTTAAAAATAAAACATCGACAAGTATAAACATCGATGTTAAAAAAACATCGGCTCCAATACATCGATGTTAAAAAAAAAACATCGACATCAATGTCACATTCCTAGTACGTACAAGTCGGGGCGATACTTCAAAGAAAATCCAGCCCACACCATTAGATTGGCAGCACTGAAGGCGCGGTGTTCAATATTATGGGCTTGTTCCGTGTTCCCTTCAGATTCTATTATCTGGGGAAAATCTTGACTTATCCGTGAACACTGCGTTGGACCATTCACATGCCCGCGTCACAATTTTAACCGAGCTATTCTGGCTTTGACGCTCAAAGGAACTTATAAAGGTGCAAAGTAAAGTTATGATTTAAAATTTAATGAAATGAAAGGTATGCCTCTTTATTTTAGTCTACCATCGAATAATTACAAAATGTGTTGCTAAAAATATTGAAAATAGAACAAAACCTATTAAATCAAATACAAAAGTATTCGGTTCCATTTGAAACAGTGCAAATAAAAACAATAATTTGAAAATCCATATCCCTAAGATTTTATATTTTTTATACTACTTAGATTTAGGTCTCAATAATATTATCTGCAGAAAGTATTTGGTTGAACCAATTGATTGAAGATGTATTTTGATTGGTTTCACTATTTTTAGACACTTGTAATCTTCAGCCTCCCTCATCAAAATAATAACTTGGATCCAAATCCTTAAAGTTAGGTCCGATTTTCAAACGTTTGATCTGCTTTGACCTATTGAAAGCACTGTGTTTTGCATTATTGTTATGTAAAGGGCCCTCTAGACGATCAATTTTATTGTCAATGTGATTGACGGTTTCGATTGATAGTTGCTTCAATATAGCTTCAATCAACCCGTCAATCTCATTCAGTCAATGTTTTTGGAAGGGAAGTGATGTCTTTTATTTTTGCGTTTCAAAATGGTTTCAAATTAAGATTTGGACTTTCTTGCCTTGAATTTGGCTGTCTGCAATGAGAAGAAAGAAAAGAAAAGGAGAGAGAGAAAAGACGATGATCCAAAGAATGGTATGAACTGAGAAGCCGCTTTACTCACTATTATTTACTAAACTTTCTGTGATATACTAAATCGTACGCAGAATATAAATGTTCTGTTTTAATTTTTCCTCAGTATAATCTGATTTGTATTGTTTTAACACATTAACCATTTTTTTGCAAAACAATATTTGTTTTTGTTTATAGATTCATTTGACTTAACTTTCAACAACTCAGGATAATCTCGATACAATAATTAAAAGCGTCACAAACTCCCGTTCCCAGACAGAATCGCTTCTCGTTGGGTTCGATGTATCTGTCATGTCTGCTATCTTGAGCGAAACTGCTGAACGATTGACAATTGTGTATTTTAATTAGTGGGTCGAGTGAGCTTGTCAGAACCAAACAGACTAATTTACAGTTAACTTGCTTTTATTTTACAAAAAAAAAAAAACTATATTTATGCTTTATTACAATAGAGATTTGAATCCCAGATCCATTTGTGTCAACAGATTTTTCAGGGAATCAGTTAAAAATCACCTGCACTCAAAAACAACGGGACGGCTGTCGAAGACCATCTGCGCGTCCGGGGCAGATGACAGGTCTCCGCTTAATTGAAAAGGGCTTAAAAGATTTAGAAAACAGACTAAAGCAAATAACTCGTTTTAAATAAGGCAAGGAATAAAAGCAAAATTATTAACTTGCTACGAAGAAATTATGAGTTAAAAAAAAGAAGGCATTGTGTCTTCAGACGAATTTGTTAGGTTTTATGAAACCATCGACATGGAAATAACTTTTTAGAAACTCGGGAATTTTTTTAATATTTTGTATTAATATGTATAAAAAAAACTGCAATTTTATTAAATATTTTCCTTTTAAACAAGAGTTTTTGTTAGTCATTGGTCCCAACTAAATAATATTTATATTTAAAGTTGTGTATCTCGATTTACATTCGTATTACTTAAATTCGAATTGCGAAAATATAAAAGTTTCAATTCAAAACTTATTTATTCCCAGAAATTTATATTTAAAGCATCTATCTATAGTAAAATTTCCCGCAGATTTCAAATCCGTTGAAATTTTTACTCTACCTTTAGCGATCGCGAAGATAGAAAAGCCCTACTGCCCGAAAGATTGACAATTGCGTATTTGAAACGATCAATTGGCGCCCGTAAATGTCCACCAATCAAAATTTCTATCAATGTACGTCAATCGCCTCCTACACGATCAATTGGTTGCTGCAATGAGCATCATTGACAATCACATTGACAGTAATATTGATCGTCTTAGGACAAACTTAGACCATAATCTCTATTTGAATTGTAGTTTAGAAGAGATAAATGTGTTCAATAATCATCCTTAGTACTTGCAATCAATTCAAGTGCTCTAACACCTCGATACTTGTAGCCCTTTCAAACATTTCTAAAAAGGTAGAATATTTTTCCCTATTCAATCGGTAATGGTAATGGTAATTTTAGTTAACGTCGTACTAGAGCAACCCAACGTGAGGACTTTCGGCCACGACAGATTTAAGGTGCACCATCCGCCTCTACACTATACGATTACAAACATCCATGCCCGAACCCGGATTCGAACCAGGAACCTTCCGATCTAGAGGCTAACACCTTAACCACTATACCGGTTGGTCGGCCCTATTCAATCGGAACTACCGAAGATTGAGACTTCCGTCGGGAGCGTTGTAAAAAGGCATTACATTATAAAATAATATGAAATTTAATTAATTCATAAAAAACAGCGGGTTCTAGAAATTTTGATCGGTATGAACAACTTGTTTTATGTGAAAATCAATCTTCTCTGCTACTCTTTCTGAAAGAATCTCTTCCGATTCCATCTATAATAACCATTATTTGATAGCCAACAAACTTGTGTGTTTGTTTCAAACTTGCTTCCATAAATTTATTTTACTTTTGGACTCATTTCGCTTACTGACCTGTCTAATTAGAAGCACAAGTTTTTTTCTGCACAATTTTTTAGAATGTGCACTTTTAATTTATCGTATAATCATAAAAAAAACTTAATTGTATCTTTTATATGATTAAATATAAAATTGCAGTAAATTTGGAAACACGTTTGAAATTGTTTTTAAAGATAACTAGGGCTAGGATTTTTATAATCTAAAGATTTCTTGAAAATGCCTTATACAAATGCATAAATGATCTGAAAAACTGTAAAAAATACCCTGAAAACAAGAATTGACGTAAAAATGACATATATTAAAACAAATACGTATTAAAACAAGAGACGAATGAAACAAAAATAATCTAAACATTATGAACTCTATAAAAATGCAATTTAACATGGGAAAAGTTTTGACACGATATAGGTAAAAAATGGTGTTTGAGGACAATTATTTTAAAAACGCCTTTTCCTTGAAAACACCGAATTATAAAAAATAATAAATATAAATTCTTAATGATCACAAAAACTAACCAAATTCCATTTCACGTAAGAATCTTGAAAATGCTCTTACAAAGGCACTTAGGTAGGTGAAAACCCAAATTTTACAAAAAAAAAACAATCATTTATGAGTTTATGCATTAAAAATGTGCGGTGAACATTTCTTTTTCAATATCTGAAAACTGTTTTAAAATTCATTAAGTATTAGCAAAGTTATGGGCATTTTTCTGAAGTATAGTAGGTATTAAAAAGTACTGTTCTACGGGTTAAATGAGCTGGTGCAGGTAACCAAAAATCATTAGTAGACCCATATTTGGCATTTAAGCATTGTTCAGGACTACCTCCAATTGTTTTAAATAATGTAAAACCTGTTTACATGGATTTGTGTAAGAAGTAACTTCTTTCTAAGTGTTTACACGGTAAAACCCAAAACGCTAATGAATCATTTAAGGGTATGGTGTGGCAGAGATTACCAAAATTTAACTTTGTGTGTTTTAACACACTATTTTTGGGACTAAATGATGCTGTTATAGTTTTTAATGATGGCTATAAAGGACTTATAGATGTGTTCATTGCCTTAGGACTGTCAGTAGGTGATTACACTTACTATGGCTTATGTGATCTCGATAGCTTAACTAATTAAGAAGGCAACGAAAGCATCAACCGCTTGGGTAAAAACCCAAAGAAAAATTACCAGAGAGCCTCCTAAAAGTAAAAACAAGACAAACATGAACATGCGGAAGGTCAAACATACAAAAGTGGAGAATTTTAAGTGTATTTTTAGTACAAAACATTATTTTTAAAGGAAGTAAATTTTCTTTTTCCATTTACTCAAAATGAGGTTTTTCTGTTTTTTCCATTTTCTTATCAACTCTATCTAAAAAAACTATTCAATTTTTTCTTACATATTTTGCATGCATTTTTATTAGTCATTATACGGTGCATTGAACCTCAAAAAATAAATGTAACTGTAATAAAATTTTTAATTTCTTAGATAATGAGGTAAAGTCTTTTTGTAGAGTTTTTTGGATAATTTCCAGATTTTATCTCCTTATTCAGATTGTTCGTAATATTTTTGGTTTAATACACTTGTCAAATGTAATCGCAGAGGTTGGTACAAAAACCAAGAAAATAGGTGCAAAATTTAAATTGCTATCATTGTTATTAGAAACCCTTCATATTGTCATAATTTTTTATTAAATTTTGATAAAAAAAAGTTCTATTTCTTAAAATTAAGTGTTACCCTTAAAACATTTGTATTATGCTAACACATCATTGATAAAAACTTTAAAAAAATCCAAGAAATATTAAAGGAATAATTTTTTTTGGAGGGGGGTGGGGTGGGATGTTCGCTTATCTTAAGCCCATGTTACCGCTTGACTACTAAATCCAAAATGTTATGTTTTGCATTACGTAGCACATTATTTATTGATTAAAATTTCAAGTTGCTATTATGTTTCTCAACTATATGATATTGTCACCTATAGCTGCAATATTTCACCTACATGTCGGACCATAATAATATTGTCTCTTGATATAGCAATCAAGTGATCTATGAAACGTATTTCATATTATCTCTGTATATTGTTTGGATACTTAGTTGAACCAACTCATTTACTCATTTGGTGATTTGAATATTTAAAAATTGTGAAAATAATGTTGTGGCGGTCGCCCACTCATTCAATTATTAAACCTCTATGACTATAGTTTAAATATTTTGAGCCTTTTATGATATTGTTGGTCATTAAATAGTTGGTTTCTGTCAAATGAGGTAGTATTGTGTGTTTCGTGAAGAAAATGTTACATCATTGTTGAACGAACTTTATAGAAGTGTTTTTTTATTGGCAGGAAGAGAACGATAGGTGGATCAATTGTGATTTTATTGTTGTGGATTCTTAAATTACTTTTGAGAAGCGAAAATGGTCAATGGCTAAACTCAATATTCGAATTGAGGTTATTTAAATTTTATAAGAAATGTTCTCATAGAAGATAATAATAGAGAGACAGCTTTTTCTTCATAAATTCATGTAACCGCTTCAAGTGGGTTTTGTGAGCCACTCTATATTCATACTTTCGTAAGCCAGTTTCAACTTCTCTTTCCGGAATCGAACTAATATCAGATCCTTGTTTCCATAGATTCCCTATCACTTTTTAATCCGAAAAATGAACTTTAAACATAATGTATATTTAATATGGAGATCAAATTGAGCTGTATAATCCCAAAGGTACGGAAAAAGAATTCCACGTTACTGAGATGTGTATCAGTGGCGTAGCCATCACCAATGCGTAAAACATTTCAGAAATATTGATGTCTTGTTTTTGTTACAATAACGTTGTGTGTCTTCTCTTCTGAGCAGTTTTATAAGTGTCTCTTAATAAATGCCAGGATCATTAGGCCGTTTTCATTATATCTCTAAATTTACATAGCATGATAGACATTATACATAATGGATCAAAGAGGATAAAATCTATTTAGATAAGACCTCGAATAGAGAAAGAAAGTATTTGTAATGAGGAAATGTCACAAAGATTCCTATTGCTGTTAATGGCCGAAATACTTAAGTCCACATGTGCAAGGATGGTATGTATTAGTAAAAAACAGATTGCAAAAAAGAAAACGATCTTGTTATGATTTACTGCGTTTAAAATAAAATATAAACCATTCTACACTGATTGATTGAGATGAAAACTAATTGTGCTTTATCAACACAGAAAAGCACATCAGGAACTTTAAAGGATTCTCCTTCATATGAAAAGTGGGATTATCCAAACTCTTATCTCCCATTATTATCTCCCATTTCATGTCAAATACTTACAATACTGAATTTTACTTTTCTTCAATTTATAATAGAAGCAAAAATTTCTACACACACTAGTGAAAATTCTTAGTTATTTTAAATTCATGTGAAAGTAAATTCATTTTAGCAAACGAAATGTATCGGTAATACAGTAAAAGTTATATTAAAAGAAACTAAAGTTTAATTCATTGTAATCGATAATTAACGTGAATAACGATTGGTGATTAAAAATTAATACGGTACTTAATTAGGATAATTTATCTGTATTGTTATATTTTTTTTTCATGCATAAATTTTGTTGATGACGAAGCATCTCTCGATATAAAAACAGTCGAATTGATGTGTATAATCCAATGAACACATCGAAAACAACTCTCGAGGTGCTTTAATTCACTAAAGATTCGTTGTATTTCTAAGAAGCTCGTTAAGATCTTTCAAACAAGGATATTCAGCCATCAGCAATCTGCTTGTTTGAAGGATCTGTTTGCTTCGGGAATTTGTTTGTGAAATTGTTGCAGTCAATTGATCAACAAGAACGTTTATTTGATATAATGCTAAAAAAACCCAATGATTGCCTATTTGCGGAAGTAACTTTATCTGTGATAATTTCCAGAGGAACAAATGTTTTAAAAGATGACTACACAAAAACTACTTGCGTTTCGGACATTCCTTACTATCGTTAAACACTGAAAGTAAAACATCGAAATGGTTCTTTAAAAATTATTATGATTGGTTTCGAAAAGCATCATACGAAATCCTGTCTGAAACTGATGTGTGATTTTTCATTTGAACACTTTAATAATTCAGCAAGATTATAATTGCTTTGTGAACAAACCGATTTTGCTTCTTAGATGCGGTAATTTCTCAACCTTCTTTCAAGTATGAAACCTTTTTAAATTCTCTGGTTTATTCTATCTATAGAGACAAGAAACAATTTGTTAATTTTGGCGACACAACGTCGTCCTTGTTGCCCCTCAGAATCTTAAACAGCCAAAGGTGGTTGCATTGCAGGCATCGTCGGGCTGAATCACAATCATTTCTAGTAAGCAGCGACTGACAACGTTTCGGGACTGAGTTTTCTTTTCAAGTCAGTGCCAAATCAAGCCGTGCCAAGTACAAGAAGACTTCGTCTCAAGCCTTTGTTTAAAACTATGCATGAAAATTTTCTATACATATCTTGTGAAGGTTCTGCGTGAACGGGTGGAGGAGTATTTCAATGATACGCCATTTTCTAAAAATTGTTCATTTTCGAAGGGGATATATCATGACTAGGAAAACTATTGCGAAAACATATAATAATTTTTTTTCATGTCTATTTCAATTATTATTGTGTTGATATTAGTTCTCATTTCTTACTACAGAGGCTGTTCACACATTTTTTAGACAATGTATATTGTATTCACAAAACTGAATTACATAAAATTCTTGTGTTTTAAATGTTCTATTTGATAGCCCTTATTCTGAACTATCTTTCTACACCGTAATTTCCAGGATAATAATGCCTTTCGAAGTGTCAGAAGAGGTATTCTATCCCATTCCTCCTGAACAGCTTTCCAGAGTCCTGTAAGGGTTGTGGGACGACACGTTTGGATAATGCAGATTTTAAAAGTCCGAAAGCACAAAAATCCATAGGTGATACATCGGGAGATTTAGTAGGGATATCAGTGAAGGGTATGGCCTTGATACCGGTTTTTTGTTCCATTTCTTTTAGGAAATTTACAGTGGATTTTGATGTGTGACTGCTAGTTTTGTCTTGATGGAGTTCCACATATTGATGGCACTGTGGGTAAAGCGACGGTATTTCATTCAGAAAAATTGGCGATAAAATATGTTCCTGGTAGTATTTGGAGTTAATCTTGAATCCACTCTCTTTATTTTTAACTTGCTATTATATGAAAAACCAGCAACAATCATGAATCCCTTAGAAAAACTTTCTTTCGATTCTGTGAACCATGTACTTAAATTTTTATCTCTCCTTTTATAAATGGCTCTTTTTTTGCTGCAATCATTTAAATACACCCATAATTCATCTATTGAGACAATTTTCTTCCATTTTTCTTTGGATAAGTGTTTCTCTTATAGAATTCGGCAACGTGTCCTGCGTTTAGAGATATGCTTTGGTGAAAGACGATGCACATTGCGTTTTTTCGCTTTCTTAAGATTTAAATCAACGTTTATCACTTTGTTTACAGTAGACACCGAGCATTTTAATGATTTTGCAACTGTCCTTTGACTAGGGGGATTTTCTTTTAACATTAAACAACATACCTTTGCAATAGTCGAAGATGTCCGTTTCTTCCTTGAATACTTGTTTGGAATTTTTGTCCCACTTGAGGCTCCAATTTGACGTTTTTTTTCCTTTTTTATTGACGGTATTACCTATCGACGCTTTAGATATCACAAAACCAGGACTCTCACATCGTTTTTGGATAACGGAATATGAATATTTCTCTTCCGTCACCTTCCGTCGTCCGCTTTCAGTTTTTCGAGTTGTCCGGTGCTCATCGGTCCACTGCTTCCAAACTCTCACCACTGTGGAACTGTTCCGCTGCACACGAGCTGCTATTGCGCGATAGGAAAAATCCTCCTTCACGAAGGCCGTGATTCTCCCCCGTTCAAACTCCGCAAGCAAAATAAACATGCACTATTTTCAACGTCCTGCTACAGCCCTCTATTTATACGCTTTTAGCATCAGTTCAGAGGGCGCTGCTCATACCACGCATGCGTGGTGGCTCTGAAACTTTACTACTTCACATATATATTTCATGGCATCGTAACGAAACCTGGCATTAAGGTACATGTCGGCCAGATATGCAATGATTAGAAATGTAGCGTGATTGCGCATTGCGTAATGCCACTAGAGGGCGTTGAACTTCGTTCTCCTTGGAGTATAAAACAGGTAAGCAGAGCTTGTTTGAGAGTAAATCTTTTACAAAGGAAACGCTAAGGTAGACATGCCGTTACGCCGCCATCGAAGACAATATGTGAAGCTGTCAGATTTCGAGAGGGGAAGAATCATCGGGATGATGGAAGCTGGGTGGTCAGCTCCGCGAGTAGCTCGTGAAGTAGACCGTTCTCATTTTATTGTGAGGAGGTGTTGGGACCAGTGGACAGAAGAGACGTCATTTACACGGCGACCAGGCTTAGGACGCCCTTGACAGACCAGTCGTCGAGAAGACTGTCCAATCATACGAAACGCACGCGTAGAGCCAACTGCCTCATTGGGCGCTATCCAGACACAGGCAGCACCTTCACTACGGACCCCTGTGTCTTCCCGAACCATCGCAAGGCGCCTGTCTGAAGGACATCTGGTATCGCGGCGCCCATTACGTGTGCTGTCAATGACACCCACAGACATCTCCGTTTGGAGTGGTGTCGCGCACGACGGGATTGGACTGCAACGGAATGGAACCAGGTCGTCTTCAGCGACGAATCTAGATTAAATTTGAGCAGTGATGACAATCGTGTTCGTGTGTAGAGTACCCGTGGTGAACGCCTCAATCCTGCCTTCGCTTTACAGCGACACACCGTTCCCACATCTGGTGTGATGCTATGGGGTGCCATTGCTTACGACACACGGTCACCCCTAATATTGATCCACGGCACAATGACAGTCCAGCGGTACGTCCATGACATCCTTCAGCCACATGTGATGCCACTCATGGCAGGGCTCCCAGGAGCCATTTTTCAATAAGACAATGCTCGGCCACACACAGCGAGGATGTCGCAAGACTGCCTCCGCCACATTACCACCTTTCCCTAGCCTGCTCGCCCCCCAGACTTGTCACCAATCGAGCAAATCTGGGATCATTTGGGACGGCAAGTTGGACACCCTATGAGTTTGGTCGAACTAGAGGCGCGTTTACAGCAACTGTGGAACAAGATGTCTCAGGACATCATACGGAAGTTGTATGCCATGTTGCCCGCTCGTATCGCATCGTGCATTCGCGCTAGAAGGGGTCCAACAGAGTACTAAAACTTCCGTTCATTTGCACTTTTTTCTGCAATAAAAATGATCCTTTTTCTTTGATTTTCTAATCACTTACTTATATCAAAGTAGTACTTACATGTGTAAAATTTCGTTTCATATATATACTGAAGAATGGCATTACAGATGCCCTTTTTCGATATCTGTTACTAAAGTTCAGCCGTACTCTCTACACGACGGGTAATGCGATCGTGTCGCCGACCGATGAAATCTCAGACATGCTCAATGGGCGATATATCCTGGGAAGCGTGCAGGCCATGGAAGAAGCGGAACCTGTCGTGCCTGAATAAGGCTAGTACTTTCCGAGAAACACGTGGACGGGCATTGTGTCGCTGAAATACAGCTCGGAGAATGCGTTGCAGGAAGGGTAGGATCTCGGGTTCCACAACTTTTCTGATGAGGCGTCCTGTTGTTCAAGGTCCACACAATTTGAAGTAGTCGGGATCCCCCATGATATTCAATAGCGCCCCAGGCCTTAACGCCAGGCGTTCGTTCAGTATGACGCTGAATAAGACACTCGGGGAGAAGGCGTTCACCTCTGTAGCATTCATCGTTATAGTCTAGATTGTAGTGGGACTCATCTGTGAAGACAACTTGTTGCCAATTGGAACACCATTCGCTGTTTTGGTGATCCTATTGTCGCCGGAGGCGTCGGTGGTTCAGCGTCAAGGGAATCCTGTATAGAGGAATCCTTGCAGAATATCTGAGGAAAGTCATAGCCACATTAGATATACTGATCCACATTAGTCTCTTTTTTGTTCATTTCTTTTAGAAGTGGCACATATCCATTAGACCATGTAATCTTCTCTTTCCTGTGCACACTGGTGTAACTGCGTAACAAATAGAGACTTGAAAATGATTTTGGTACAATTTGGATTCACAAATGTTTCGCTTCAACTTATGAAGCTGTGCGAGGTCTACCAAATTAAAAATGATCTCTATTTGAACAGTTTCACCCAAACTTATTGATTATTTATTCAAAAGTGGTTATTTTGCAAAGGTGACAAATCAGTCTTTCAAATATATACGATTATGACTCGTTTATTGACAGTTAATTCTTTCTTTGTGCCACATGGAATCTAATTTAGCAAATGCCAACAACACAAACGTTTCTGAAACACAGATTCAATAAACATCCCCCCCCTCACACACACCTAAAAGTTAAATTGCATCAAAACTTAAGCGTATCTTTCACCGATCGTTTGCAATGAGGGGAAAACCCTTTTATTCACCAGAACTTAGCATACTCTCCATTTTACCTCGTGCTACAGACCGCCTAGGCATGTTATGACATTTTGTTAACATTTAACTTTTTGCGTATTACAAATAAATATACTCTAAGACGAAAAAAAGTTGCATCTAGAAAAAATTGTCAGAATGCAATGAAAGTTATAATGTTGGTAAAGTGCATTTATGAATGAGTACATGATTAAAATTTGAGACTGAAATATGCAAATATGTGTTTGATGCCAAATCAAACTGCATTATGAATAATGGTAATATTCATAATGCAGCATGCCAAGCGCCTTGGTAATGAGTTATACAGGCTCTTTATGAAGTCCTGCGATAGTCCATCCCATGCTGTTAGAACTCTGTCACGTAGTTCCAACAGACTACGCGATTCGGGTGGAGTGGTGACATCTCGTCCAATGGCATCACAAACATTCTCGATCGGGGACAGGTTCGGTGAATATTCCAGCCATGGTAAGACATCGTTATGTCGTAGACGAGCTCTTGAGACAGCAGCAATATGGGGTCGAGCATTGTCTTGATGAAAAAGCGTGTGAACCTAGAAGTTCAGTAATGAGAGCGTAACTGGCTGTAAAATTTCCTGTACGTAACGCCAGACTGTCAAAGAACCCGTAACGAATACCAAAGGTGATTTGGCATCAAACACAATTGCACCCCATATCATGACACCAGATCTGATGGAAGTGTGACGCTACACAACAGGACGTGAATCTTGGCGCCGGCCACGTTGCGTTCACATAGGGATTTGATTTGTCTTTTCCACCTAGACAGAAGCGGTATTCGTCAGTGAAGATCACCCGATGCCATTCGGCGCTCCATGTCCGTCTGGCACGACACCATTCCAGTCTTTGACGTCGATGCAATACAGTTAAAGGCAGTCGTCGTAACGGTCTACGTGGGTTTAGTCCCACGTCGTGAAGCCGTCGACAAATGATGCGATCGCTTATTGCATGATCGAGAGAGGTTCTCAACACCCGTTGGATGTCTGCAACAGTGGTTGTTGGATCAGTACGCGCCTGTCTTACAACACGTTGATCCTTACTAGGTCCGGTTTCTCTAGGCCTTTCTGAGCCTGATTGACGCTGGCATGTGCCTTGTTGTATCTACAGCTGCCAATAGCGTGCATCAGTAACATCACTACAACCAATATGTTGCTCAACCCGTCGATTAGACCATCCACCTTCTCGGAGGCCAATTACTCGGCCTCAGTCAAACTCTCCCAGTTACTTAAATTTGCTTGCGAACCGTTTTCCGAGGCATTACTCAATGTGAAACGATGTAACCAACACAATAGTATGAGTCGAAATGAATTTGCTGCGCTACTGGATGGCCTTTTATGCTCCGGTGTTTGAGAGCTTCCCTGCGCGTGGCGCATGCTCAAACGATTCTCAAAAATTGATCAATTGCATCTCCAACGCAGATGTACCATTCCTCCAAATTTCATATATACCGGTCTACTCCTTCCACGTGCAACTTTTTTTTTGTCTTAGAGTGTATGATTAATTGTTGTAAGGAATTCTCTTTTTATTCCTCAGGCATGATATTCAAGTACAAAATAATCGTTTTACAATATATAGATTATTTTCGAGAAGTGTTGGGTGTTTCATAATGGTAACGAACGGTATTGTATAAAAGTTACTTTTAACACACATGCTTAAATAAATAAGGAGTTAATTGGCTACTATGATAATACCCTTTTCCTTCAGTTCAACTCCAATAGATCGTCATGATGTGGGTTGTACAACAAAACTGTATTTTATCGATGAACAAGTAAAATTTTCCTTTTATGGTATTCATGTGTGTGCACTCATCCATTTGATTTTCCATCATTTACATCATCCTATTTGAAGTGAAAAAATTTGATGGTTTGTAAGTCCTTCCCATGAATGCATGATTCCGTCAAAGTGAGCTCCTAATTCTATAAAAAAAGCAAATTTCTTCAGTATCTTGGCTCATGCTGCATATGTGAAAGAAGCCAATACCAAATTCCAATGGAAATCTTCACACTGTAGGAAATTAGAAGTGGAACATTTGTGATACTTTAAAATGTTACATTCTCTAGTGGTGCCATCTGGGGACCTTTACTTGAACTGCAATTACACAAAATGCTGTTTCCTTGTTGGCAGTGTGATGCTTAGTGATTCCCTGTAAATGTGGTTTATTGTTATCAAATGAGTTTACTGAAAGTGTCATCAGATTTGTGACGATCTTGGTTCAAAACGAGCAACGAAACAATGTCCTAACATAAGTAAAATCAAAGAAGAATTTTGGGGAAATTATTTCCAGATTAGAAATTGAATGGCTTGTTAAAGCTACATGACCGTCTTTCAAGAATGTTTACGGTGGACAAAAAAAAGGACTCATGAGATACTTTTAAAATGCACCTATGCATTCCATGTCCCATTGTGGTGATCATGAGTGATGCGCAATGCTCATTGAGCATGGTGAAAGTGTTTCAAATACTTTGATATTGAGAAATATCAAGCCTTTCAAGTTTGTCTCATAAAGTAATATTCTTCTAATTTATAAATTATTCCCTTCTATATACTCATATATTATTTCTATTATATTTAAAATTAAAATCAAACAGTTAAGTTTGATTTTAATATAATACCGGGACCTTTGTGTACAAAGGGGTCTGGTGCACGTTAAATCGCCCTGACCTCAAATGTCCTCACATTGGCGTGATGTAGAAGTTATGAAATTTAGGCTTTAGCTTTGGTGTGACCTCGTCATCTGACCGTGGTTCATAATTATGTGGTGTTGTCCTTTTCCTTCGGATTTGAATCCAGACCGTCACCAATAGCACATTGTGTTGCAACAGTGAGACGTTAATTAAAATATCTACCTACCTGGGATCATTCCCCTCTAGAGCGACGTTAATTTAACTAACAGATTCTTAACTTTATTGGAACTGTTCCGAATTTATAGGCATATGTCAATTCCTTCATGGAATGTTCGACTGCTGTTATTTTCTTCAAGTACATGGACATACACAGGCAGATAAGAAAGAAATAAAAACGTAAACGCTTTTCCTCTTTTCATATTGGACTTTACTAAAATGTAGCCTTTATAGTAAACTTAACTTAAGTACTTTAGATTAATATTTAATAATAAAGTACGGACTTCTAATGCTTAGGTATATATCTAAGTACTGTTTTAATTAAAATCGTACTGAAGCAACACAAGCTATTGACTACTGTCCGGGATCAATCCCAACGGGAAAGGACCGAGGACAACACCACGTAATTTTGAACCACAGTCAGATGACGAGATCAACGCCTGAGCTGAAACCTCTCTCTCCAAACTTCCGCACCCGCCAAGCTAAGTGGTTCTCGTCTTCGGAAAAGCATGAGTTTCTTTCCTTGTATTGTTGAACAAAGTTTCCCCTTGAAATGATCATTTTCTTAGAAATAATCTAAATTAGCCTGGTTTTCAAGAAAGAAAATAACAAATGCAAAAGTATGACAAGAAGAGTTTGTTTCACTATTACCGGCTTTTCAATTTTTTAACGGAAAACTATTTAAATTGTTGTTAAAACACCTGAGCTGGCACCCCACTCTCCAAACTTTCCCACCACGATAACGTGAGACATTTGAGTCCACGATAGATTTAATGTACATCAGCCCCCTTTGTACACGACAGTGGTTGGGTTGAGACTCGCAATCCTCCGGTTTCAAATCCGATACTCTACTCTTCCAACTGGGTTACCGCGGCTCTTCAATTGCTTTGAGTAACTTAATTTGGATTGAATGCAATGCACTACAAAAAAAAAACGTTTTATTTAGTAGCGAATCTTTTTACTGTGAATTGAAAGATTCTACGAATCCCGAACTGCAGGGTGGTTTTGAAACCATCACCACTTTGAGACAAAAATCGAAAGGAATTGAAATTTCTGGAATTACACCAGACCCCCCCCCACACACACAAAAAAAAAAAAATACACGGTATTATCCACTTCAGACTCAAAGATGTTCAATTATGTCAGTGATAGAGATCTAAGGTCCGGTGCACACTTCCGATTTTTCAACGCGCGGCGTCGCTGCGCAATACTGATTTGCGATTTATATCTATCGAAGAAAACATGTTTATTTCGTTTACTTGGTGTACAAAAATTTATTTTGAAACAAAATAGACGTTACTGGACACATAAATTTATTAATTATTATTTATATTCCATTTATTTATGAAAACAAGGTACTTGAGACCGTAGAAGCGTGTGGGGCGATCTTGCAGCGAGCTGCGGTGCCGCAAAGTGTGTCATTTTCGCAATCTCTAGGTGGACAAAATTATTGCATAAAAAATATACTAGTTTTGGGTGATTACAAGAGGCTATGAGTGATAAAATACTAATTTGGTCTACATTTAACTTTGTTTAGTTTCTATTTGGATGCAGAAATATGCTAAATTTAAAGAAATTTGTCAACTTTGCTTGATATATTAAATATACTTCGATCAATTATTAACCGTATATTTTGCAATTATATATTAATATACACCTGAACAATGGTTAGATATACCCAGAACAGTTCTATTCAAAAATAAAGAATAATAGAAAATCTAAAGGAGAAAATATTTGAAAAATATTACAAAATTACATACTTGGAATCTCCCCCCCCACACACCAACTGGAAAAGTTCTTTAAAATATTCAACCTTTTTCGAAACATTTTGTTGCGTTTAGTTTTAGACCTTGCTCGTAGTGAATCTGAGGTAATGACTAATCTATTCATTAAATCTATTCGTCTCAAGTCTTGACATTTTTATCAAAGATATTTCCCCTATCGCCTATTGTGTTTATTTCTTGTCTCTTGCGCTTTTAAGAAGCGGACCAGTTATCGATTGGAAAAACACAAGTGAAATAATATTTCCATGGACTAGTATTGTATGTATAGTTTACGGAACTGGAGGTACCGTGGATACTTTCTGAGGTATATATGTCTTGCACTTGCTTCGTGCTCAGAAAACTTATTAGTTTATCTGGAAACCGGAATTTAAACATTTTAATGACTTGGTAGAGCTTGATTACATTAATATCAGTTATTTCAGCCGACTACTCAGCATTTCTACAAAAAATCTATTAGCAGTGTTTCTGTCTTTAGTATTCCCTGTTCGATGTTTAGTTACATCTATCAAAACAACAAAGTCAGCTTTAAAGTACCTTGTACATTATTAACTTTCCTAGTAGTTAAATGTACTAATTAGTTGGCAAAAAGAAATTTGATTGAACGACAAGGTCTAGTTGAGGATGGAACAGGAGATTTTGACAGATAATTTTTTTACCCTCATTAGTACAAGCAAAGGTACCAAAGAAATACTAAACACACTTTGCTCATATTAATATTTTTCTGGAAAAAAAATAGCCAGAAAATTTTCTGTTTAGTGCCATAACAACCCCTCATTATAATTGTATATCTTATATTATCTGTCGTCAAAATCAGTGTGTATGATTGTTCATAAATTGTACGCAACCGTATAACAGAGCAGTTGATACGTGACTAGTTGTGAGTTGTGGGACAGCTGAAATTTCCATGATAATAATCTCAGAAGAGTAGCAACCGTTTAGCTCATTTCTGTTGTTATACGGAGTATACAAATTAGAGTTAATGTTCTTTACGTTCTTTATGTAATTTTACATTGGTGCATAGAAAGATTAGTGTCAACTGTTAGCCCAAGCACATGATTTTCAGGTAATATACTGACGTTTTACTGACATGGATCGTTTTCATAATTGTACCTCTTCCAAAAAAGCAGTAAAGAGCTCTTTGAACGATTTGAAGTAGAATATCGTACACCTATCTTTCGTATTTTACTTTAGTGGTCATTGATAATTCTTTTTGACTAGTTGTCTCTACAAGGTTACGAGTTTCGTTTGCTATACTTAGAACTACAGGCTTAGTAATCTTTTTGAGTCCTTCTAGGCCTATATTTCAAACTTCCTTGTGAATTACTTGGTAGATTTGGAATCACAGTGTGAGGAAAGGTAAGATTTCCTTGAAGTCAAGAAGAATTATTTCTGAGGAACAGTCCTCTGTGCCCGTTCATTTTACTCCACTTTTGCTCAATTCTTTTTGGCAGGTAATTCGAGAATTTTCGCTTTAACACTATTTAAAACATTCAAAACAGTATCTGGTAACCAATATTCACCCATTTTTGGAGAAATATAAGTTAAAATAGCATCGATTTTTGTTTGCTTCGAATTTATCACCCAAATGTCAAAAATGGACTGATGAAAAATGTCCATAGTCATTCTGAAATTGAAGGACTATCTATCATTTCCGCAAACTTCCGCAAGAAATGTTTTATTCTGTGCATGTCAAATGAGTGTAATACACATAATACATATATAGGCTATATACATATGTAATGTTTTAGTGGTATACGGTGGTATAATGTGTTAAAAGTCTAGTTGAAATTTGAAATCAGCAGTTTCTTAACGGAGACCCAAATCCCAAATTTCGAAAAAAAAAGAAGAAAAAATTAAAAAAGTGTTTTTTGCTTTATTGGATAAAACGATGCATCAGATATTCAAGAGCAAATGGAAAAAATTTCAGAGTCGAAGAAAATTGCTACAAGCTGCTTTGAACTTTTATTTGACTTTCCAACTACATAATTGACTGCCAACCATTGACTTCGTTTTCCATGAAAACTTTCATTTATGCAACATTATATCATAGTGTATCTACCGATGATTATTCCAAACATTTTAAATGCCCTTAAGGTGTAGGCTCCTGGTTTTTCTATCAATCGGCGGATACTAAATGACAAAATCTAGGTCCTCATGTAAAACATGTGGTGACGTCATTGAAGGAAACACATTGAAAAAATAGCGCTAAATTTCGTCGCATGCGTATCACTACAAAAAAGGCTCGTTTACAGAAGAAAAAAAATAGCTGTAGAAAAAAAGAATGTGTGGTTTATACACTGGTAGTTTATTTTAAAATAGTACTGATCCAATAAAATAGTTTTTTTTCAGTTCATTTAACAAAAAATGTATAATTTTTCAGTAAATTATCACAAATTACTCACTTGTCATCAGAGATAAAACAAGCTTTTAAATAATATATACGATTTTACGGTAAAAACTCTTGTTTTGATAAGAGTCTCAATGTAATAGAAATTACTAAACAAAAATAGTACTTGCATAAAGTAAGTTGTTTTCGTTAACTTCTGTTGTATTTTGTACTTAAAATGCGATTATCTCAAAATCAGTTTTTTGCAATTTTGCCAAAGTTTTAAGTATTAAGGCTTTTTGATATATGCACTTAGAGTTAAACTGTTTACATTTTTTAGGTCTTGAATAACTGTTTAACTGACACAGGGAGAGCTTTTTATTATAAATAGTTCCGGAAAATTTATAAAAATTAATAAACATAAAAAATTGGAAATGTTTATAGAAATTTAACGTATAATGAGTAAAATATATTTTTTTTTATGAAAACTCGTAAACAAATTTTAGAAAATCTCTCCCTAGGTCATATACTATAAAAATATTGTCGAAATTTATTTCATACAAAAATATTAAAAATTGACAGAAGAGTAGGGTTTATAAAAAGTGTAATTTCGGCTTAAAAACATATTAGAATCGTACTATAAAATATAATTGCAAATAAAAACTAATTTTTTTATTGATTATTGATTTAAAATATGTGCTTAATTATCACTAAAAAAATTGGTTTTGTAAAATGAATAATAAGAATTTTGGGTTTTTCCTTACGGGTCTCCTTTAAGACGCTAATTAGCTATAAATTCAAAAGGATCCTGCAATTAATGAAATAGTAAACAAGAAATTAAATGCACGTAGACATACCTCGATGAACAGAAGTTAATTATAGTATACACCAAATAACGCTAAAGAAAATATAGACCCTATACTTTTAAGTTTTCCTCAAAGCACTAATACGCCAACGCAGAAAGTTCGACTTTGGACCCCTGTACCTCCTGTTTGGAGGAGTTATTTAGAAAAATAAAACCGTGGTCTTGCTAGTTGGACATACTACTTTTAAGATATGATGTATTTTTGACAATCTACGACACTAAGAAAATTGAATTTTGTCCACCTAGAATCGAAAATGACACACTATGAGCCGTGGGGAACTGCGGTAGAAATTGCACGTGAATAGTTTGACGTGCGTCGCCGCAGCGGCGCTGGAGGTATGTATCTCAAACCGCACTTGCGTTGCCGCAGCGGCCCCGCACGTATATAACCTACATTTATTCTAGTAGAAGCTAAGGGAAATTTTTAAGCCCGTTGATTCGTCGGTTTCTCACCGTCATCTATGACGTCACTCTAGTGCGCATGCGTGAGAAGTAGTATCAATATTTAAGTGCAATGCCGAGTCTCGTGGTAGTCACTGTTCTCAGTAAAACTCCTTTCTTTCAGTTTTTCCCCCGTATTAAGCCTAGGTGATTCAGTGCAAATACAAACATGAGAACTAAGACTTGAGAACTTGTCCAATTCTTTTCAGTTGTTTGCTAAGGATTCATTAAAAAAATTATGTTATTCGCTATCAGTTTCTGACAATCAACGCGAAAGCTTTCGTTTCTAAATCTCTGAGTAAATTGAGCCTATGTGATTCAGTGCAAACACAAAACTTGGGAACTTGCCCAAATAATATCGCAAAATTGAAACTTCCTCTCATACATAGTTAAAAGTCAACATGGATAAATATTCAAAAGAAAAAGAGAAAACATATTAGAAAATCTTGGTAATTTTTATTGAATACAATGATTTTAGTGATTTCGAACGTTGATGATATATCTACTGAAAAATATGTCTATAATAATAATTCTAATGTAGCTGTCACTAGAAATGGATGCATTTGTCGTAAACCAAAATATTTTATGCCTATGAACGGCGAAATGTAACTATAATTCTGTACCTCAGGGGTAAACTATCATAACTGACATTTAGAAAATTTTACAGTATAGAGATTAAAAGTTTTTTAAAGGGCTTTTCTTTACATTAACTAAGAGATGCATAAAATACAAATAAATGTTTGCTTACTTATGATGGTTTAAATGCCACTTACGATAAAAAAATCTACAGTCGAAAAATTTGAACATACGATACTTTTACTCTGAAGTACAGAATAATAAATATATACTTATGTTTTGAAATTAAAAGAATGTTTATTATAATCTTAAAAATGTGCAGTCTATTGTATAAGATGTTCAGAGCAGTTAATTGAGAATAATTAATAAAATCTCCGCTAATCAATCATAATGGGACGGACTGAGCACGAGACTCGCCATTGCAAGTAAATATTGATACTTCTCATGCATGCGCACTATGAGTGAGTGACGTCATAGATCAAGAAGTGAGAAACCAACGAATCAGAGGGCTTAAAATTTCCTATAGCTTTTACTCGAGTAATGGTAGGTTATATGCGTCCGGGATCAAACCCGAAGGGTAAGAAAGATCCGAGGACAACACCACGTCATTTTGAACCACGTCAGATGACCAGTTTCCACCTGAGCTCCCACTTTCTACACTTCCACACTAAGCCGCCAACTGGAGGTTATTTGAGGTCACATCAGATTTAACGTGCCCCCTTTCTACACGATGGTCTTTGGTTCGATTCGGACTCGCAACCTCCCGGTTGATAATCTGTACTCTTCCAACCAGACTGCTGTGGCCCTAGAATACGTATGGGAAGTATGTAGAAACGACCGTCACCTATATTTAACTAGTCAGAAAATGCCTCTCCTACTATCAGTTCCCAATGAAAAAATTTCAATAAACTTAATATCACGAAACGGTGCCTCTGTAGAAAATACTCCTCGAACTGATTTTCAGTTGCAGGAAGCTGATATTGAACTTACCCGAGACATTCGAGATTTACTGTATATCAAAACTTCCATTTTTAATCTCTTATTTGACTATTGCTATCACTTCAAGTTTGGTAGGTCAGGTGTAGCCTCGTTATCTGACCGTGGTTCAAAATTACGTGGTGTTGTCCTCGAATCTTTCCCATAGGGGATTGATCACGGACTGTCGTCAACGTCTAACTCTATAGTATGACGTTAATTAAAAATTACCAATCAAGTCTGGTAGCCGTAGTTATACCGATTCAAACAAACTGCACCATTTGGTATACAGCCCTCTCGTGTTTATATTAGCAATTAATATTAGCAATTTTGTATTCAACCCCCAATTCAAGTCTTAATAACCCGCGCTCTAGGATTTCTTTTTTTTCTAAGTCATGTTCATGATCCTAAAAATGTCGAGTGATCCTATAGCACATATTTTGTTATTGAGTTGATGCAAAAATTTGTCCAGTTTTTGGCGCTAGATAGCATTACATCTCAAAACAAAGGATACTCACTTATACTTCACGCTTCTAAAGTTTTGATGTTTGAAAGAAGAAATTTCAGCGAGTACTTAAGGAAAAAATTGTGTTGGGTTACGTTTTAAAAATTGTGTTAGACATTAAAAATAGCAGAAAATAAGGAGCATTTTCGACATGCTTTTATTATTTCCGAAAAAGCAAGAATGCTTCGCCGAAGCAAAAGAAGTTATGTGTTGTGTTAGGGTGAGGGTGGCCGTAAGTGGTTCGGAAAGTTTCATCGCCTACATACGTTCTTCTGTCAGAAGCCTCAGAACTTGTATGAGCACGGGACGATGCAGCTACCGGAGAGATTGAGAAAGCTCATCAAACAGAACGACACATACTATATATATATTGATTCAATGTAATTTTTAGTAAATGAAATAATTTTCTTTAATTTTTGTCAAAAAATACTCTGACGTACAAAACATGATTACAAAAATAAATTAAATTACTCGACATTACCAAGCTTTCCAAAAGCAAAGCATTAACTGCATATAGACCACATACCATAAACAAGTACTTTATTAAATAGGAATTGAAATTGTTGAAACTGAAAACACTTATTAACCTTAGGGACACAGCTTCTTTTGGTGCGCACGGTATTCAGTGATCTTCTTTTCCCATGGGGTCTGTGGTAAACATGCGAGCCGCGGTAACGGCCTAACAATCGGAAGGTTACGAGTTCGAATCCTACCAAAGGCTGTCTTGTACAAAGGCGGCTGGTGCATGTTAAATCTGTCTTAGCCTCAAATGTCTTCACGTTGGCGTGGAGTGGAAGTTTGGAGCCAGCTCAGGTGTTGCCTCGTCATCTGACCGTGGTTCAAAATGACGTGGTGTTGTCGTTGGATCTGTCACTTTTAGGGTTGATCCCGGACCGTCTCCAATAGCCCATTGTGTTGCTCCAGTGCGAAGTTAATTAAATACCAACCTACTTGGTAAACATGCTCCCGTGATCTCCCTTATTTATTTCTTTTCAGACTTGATGAACAGAGTTTTAAAATAAATTCTTCAGGAAACCCCTAAATCTCTTCTCTTTCGGAACGGTCTAACTTTTGTGCTTTTTTGGACTCCTAATTGCATCATTACTTAGTATTGTGTCTGGCGCAGTTTGGATAAATATGGCCCTAGCGTCATAAAACCCAAAAAACAATCAATCAACCAACCTAATTGTATCAATACATTGAATTCTATACTATTTCACTTTTCTTACTTCCTATTCCCCAAGTACTTAACGATACTGATCTTAAATTTTTCTCTTTTCAAAATATCGATCTCAAATATCCTAATGATGATGTGTAGGATCGCTGAAATTCAGTAGATACTCCGTAATTGATACGTTCGCTCCGTTTCGTTCAAGAAAATATTCCTCAGAATTTGCTAAGATTTTGCATGCATTTGAGGTTTATTAAGCTTTTAGTTCTGTTTGATGTATAGTTAGTACTTGAATTCGTTTTCTATAAACTAAATGGTATTTGCTTTTGCTACTTAAACTTTTCGTTATTTCTGTGAAATTTTCTTATGTTATAAGAAACGTCAGTATGTCTTTTTGACCTGTATGTATGCAACGTTCCGTATAGGAAGCAAGTGGACTCCCTTTTGTGTGTCTCTTGATCCATGCTTCCGCTTAGACCAAAGGGCCAGAAGGCGAGCCCGCTTCTGGTCAATCGGCTTAGATAAGACTTGTGGGCACGTCAGAGTACCTTTGTCGTGATGAACTTCACAGGACTTACGGCCGTATTCACAAGTCCGAGTTAACTCGAGAATCAACGATAATCCGCGAGTTATCGAATAAACCGTATTCACAAGTCCTGATTCGTGGTTTAAACTGCCGGTTCGGTGTTACATTTTGATCCTCCGAAATCGGCGAGTTAACTCGCGAGTAAGAGTTACGCATGCGCAGTACTACCTTTTTGCGAAGGATATTCTGCAAAAACAAAATGGATGACACATTTCATTCTATGCTAAAGTATAGTATTCTTGCGACGACTGGTCACTGGATTGGACGTGAGCACCTGCTACATAGCAGCTCATCATAATATTGCTTAAATGGAAAATTTAAAACATAATTTTATTGAAATTCAAAAGAAAAATGAAAATAAATGTAGCTGCGTAATCTTAACAAGCATCTTAGCGAAAAGATAGATGGCGCCACGTCTGTCCTCTAAACCGGAGAGAGCGAACGGTAGAAAACGCCCATGGCAGATACTAATTCGTCGTAGAATAAAAATTATTCTGTTGAATTATTACGAATGAAAGAAAATTGACAATGCAAGTCACTTTTCACACCACCAACACCCACCCATACTGACTAGAGTGCCTATATAATACTGACAAGTACAAAGATAATCGGATTGCATACATCTGTCAAGACATTGTGTACAATTCTTTCTTGCAAAATTTAGGTTTCCATAAAAATCCAACTTGAAATTAAATACCTTTCCATTACTTTTCCCAAAACCATATTAAAATGCTGTATGAGTCCTGTTTATTCACAATTTGGAATCAATTCTACGGCGAAGTACGTGCTTGATAAGTATGAATGCAGATTCGGGCGTAGTAACCTATGTAAACAATACCACGTGATCGTGAGGTAGCCAATCATAGCGAGCGTCTCATTTTAATCCCCGGATCACTTAACACGCTGTTTGAGAATACCGTTCTTGCTAATCCTCGAGTTAACTCTTACTCGCGGATCAACTGATCCTCGAGTTAACTCGAGACTTGTGAATATGGACGTTAGTGTTGCAGGGTTGATGTTGAAGTTAGGGATACCATGGTCGAATCGGCGGATTATTTCTCAGTACTAGTATTATATCTGGACCAAAGGGCCATAAGGTGAGCACGCTTCTGGTCAATCGGCTTAGATAAGACTTGTGGGCACGTCAGAGTACCTTTATTATCTAGCATTCTCTTTGGAGCTGTTGAAGCGTCCGAATGGAATGAACTGTAAGTACCGTTCTCTTTGGAACGAAAACAAACTTGTTTAATGAGGTGGTTGTGGCACAGGGCCAAAGGAACAGCCGTGATTTATGGGGAGGGAAGATTTTGACTCAGCTGCAGATACTGCATGTCTCTGTTGCTCAGCTGGGTATTTATGTTGATGGATGTATTTTGCGTTCAGGTGTTAAAATGTGTATATTTTAACGGCTCGTTACTCACGTGAAAAGAGAATCTGGTGTCAGTGAGTACTTTAGGTTACTCAATGCATAACATGTTCGTTGATCGATGGTTCAACCCTAAGCTACAATTGATTTGACAACTCATTATCTGTTCTAGCGATTTTGTTAACTTGTGAAACATCTCCAAATAACGTAGTTAGTATGTAATGTTATGGAGGGAAATCTGTTTTGTCTTTCGATAGTTTTTCGGAACATACAAACAGAACAAAATGGAAAATGCTTTTGATGATTCTGTCAAGTGTTTTCCGAATTGAAACCCTGGGAGGCCTAAGATTATTGCAAGGGTAGCTATTATCAGAAATACTTTTGAATACAACTATCCCATAGGCACATTTACCCATGTGATCAAAATTAAAATCGGTGTCAATTATTATTGAATTAAATTCTCTATGGTTGTAATAAGAATATTTTTGTTTTACTTTATGTTTAATAATTGATATTTCAGCATAATTAAAAATATCGAGTATCAATTGTAATAAAAAATTTAATGTTTTATATGCATGAACAGTATTTATTTATATGCACTATTTACAAATATTTTCTTTTTGTTTCATTAAAATATGATATGAGAAAATTATTTACGAAGGGTGTAAAACAGGGGTGGTTTGGAAACCCTGATTTAGCTAGCTGTGTGAACAATTGTGTAAAAAGGTTTTTCTAAGAACGTACTTGTTAGCGCAACCCATGTCTTGTGCCCAGGCGATGATTCGCCAAATTTGGTGGGTGCCCATGGGCCTATGGTTGGTTCAAACTGACTCCCGATTGATCTGGCTTCTATTTATCAAAAGATTTGTCGAATTCAACCCTCTGTACAGAAAATTAAACACACCTGTTAATATAAGAGAAAATAGTGCAATAAAAGAATTCCATATAGCTACATAAAAAAGCAATCTCCTAAACATCCACTGTAGCACTTTGAAATACATTGGGTCCTCCAATATTGATAGATAGTAACGTTGGGCATTTTTGGTCCGATAGTACATTGGAATTAGAACATTGTTGAGCACTTGGATCCAACAAAACTGTATTATTAGCTGTATTGGAATTAGATCTTAATTAACAAAATTAGAATCGTATGAAATCAAGGATTGCTTCAATGTACATCGTAGTACTGGAAAGAAAATTGGATGACATAAAATAGACGAATAAGTCTGAAAAAGATCCTAGAACCATCTACGGTAAGCGCACACTATTCCACTATGACCACGTCGTCATTCCTTCGGAGGCAATATTACGTGTTTGTTTAGTATAAAAGGAATATCTGCAAAAACATTAGCTACGACTGTTTAAAAAAATAGCAATTTTTTAAAAAACATCGTTTGTATCGATCTGACGTAAAATGTTATGCATATTTGAAATCCTTTGAAATTTTCACTCTACTTTGAACCATCGCAAAGATAGTGTTGCTCAAGAACGACGTTAATCAAAAATTACCAACTACCATCGCAAAGATAGAAACTTGAATTGGGGGAATAAAAAAAGCAATTGAACGTATAACGCCAACATCCGGTGGCCACACTATGAAATTTCGGATGAGTCATCCGCATAGTACAGACGGAACGGATTTTATTCACTCACCGGAATTATCGTCGGAATTGCCGACGTCCGATAAGTGTGCGCAGTCTCATTCAAAGCAATGTAAGTAATTCTAAAAATCCGATCCTTGTGATACGTACCGTCCGTACTATGCGGACTAATGTGCGCTTAACTAAAGAAAAATGCGATGCATTATAGGTGAGTTTAAAACGTAACTAGGTTAGGAGGTGAGGTCAAAACGTTATTTTATGAACATAAATGTTACAACAAAATACTACTCCGTTTTAAAAAACTGTAAAACCATAAATAAAAGGTAACAAACATGCAGTGTTTCAAAAATTATTTGTTTAAAGTTAAGGCAAAAAAGAGCTATGACTTGCTTAAAAAAGTCGCACAAGCCCCTTCATTATTAATATACATATCAAGGGGGAAAAAATAGAACTATAATAACGCGCTCAAAAAAGTAGCCCCTTCATTGCATAACTTTTGCGAGGTGATATCAGGTAAAATCCGTAAAACGTATTTCTCAAAATATAGCACACAATTACAACAAAATATAGCACAAATAGCACAAATTACCGCTTTCTCTATAATAGCAGTATATTATCAACTACTGAACTAATACTAGTAAACCCATTTTAGGATTAAAGAAATAAGATTTATGATTGATCTTTTAGCTCGGAGAGAAACCTGAAGTCCGTAAATCAGTGATTCAAACTTTTCAGTCCCCTATGACAGTGAAACAATATCGCGGATTATAAAATCAAATAGGGCATAGGACCATAGTTTTCACCCTCTGAGCGTCACGAGCAGTGATGTGGATCGGGTAAATATACGGTGGGTAGGGAAAATATAAATGGGTATTTACCCATTTCTTAAATACCCACCCAAAAAATGGGTATTTTTAAAAAAATATCATCTAACAACACTGTACCACAAATTTTTGTCAGACATAAATTTTAAAATCAAAATGGAAAGTGTTTTTAAAATTACTTATTTTAAATGCAATAATGTTATACAATCAGTTGGTGGCAATCTAGTTTATGCAAGCAAAGTGAATTACTGAATTGCTGGTTGCAGGGAAATTCCCCCTGCCATGGCAAAATTTTCTTCGGCATAAGAAAATTGTAACCCCATTTCATGAAGAAAAAAAAGGATGTTTTTCATAAAATATTTTAAAATGCGGAAAATTTTGTAAGGCAGGGTTTTTAAGCAATATTTATGTTTTTGTTATGAGTGAAGTTTGTAATGAACTTGAGGATTGTGGTCTTAGCATCGATGGAGCAAGCTGCTCCTCCAAGTCGCAGAATGTTTCACTGTCTTCAGAGTCTTGCAGCAAATATTTCCCAATTTTTCCTCAAAAATCCCCCTAATATACCATAATAAAATTACCTTATACATTTGTTTATAAACTTGTCTTAGAAGGATATTTATATTTTTATTTCAATAAATTTAGTGTCAACCACCTTAGTAGGGATTGTGTTAGATTAGTCCCAGACTTTGCTTCCATATTCAAAGGCATTGAACACCCCCAAATGTGTATAGTTTCTCAGATTACACTAAATAAGAGTGTATAGATTTAAACAGAGTAGATTGGTTGATATCAGTAAAACAAGGTTTTCATCAACATATTATTGATAGGATTTAAGAGATTCACGCAGAAAAATGTACTTTATTTGTCACACCGTAAACCGGGGTAACTTTGGGACAGTTTTTCCGTTTTTTTATTACTCCTGACAACACGTATTAAGCTAGATTACTAAAACTATGGTATTGTATGAAGTTAGCCTTCCTCTTACCAAATATGGACATGATTTAACTCTACGATCAATGACATCCTAATAAACATCCTCCATTGATGTCCTTATCTTACCCATTAAGTGGGGTGAATTTGGAACTACTGTTTTTCGCTTAGAAACACTAGAAAATATCAATCTGTCCTAATGATATAGATGCTTTATTTCAGACATCCAGACATAGTATTAAAATCATATAACAAGAGGTTTTAGCTCTATTTTGTATGATTATTTTGTAAATTATAGTAATATTTTTTAAATAATTAGGTTTGGAAATAATAGGATTATCTTAAGAAGAGTAGTAACATTTTAACTTAAATTAATTGCTTCCAAGGGATTTTAAAAGTTCCTTCGTAAACTATTAGTTCTTTAACTTTGAAAAATTCCCGTAGACCAATTTGTTGAGGCTGGTTGATCCTTTGAACTATTCTGTTCTTCGAATAATAAACTTCATCGGGCTTTGCTAGCCATTTCCAGTTCAAGGCGGAATATGTCAGATACAAGTACATCATCATTGTTTTTTTTTATCTCGATGATCCATCCCTGGTAATTTTCCAACATTGGAACTTGGAATCAAGTTTTGGGGCTGTCACAATGTTACCCCACTCAATTCCGAATTCTCAAAGTGCTTACCTGCCTGTAGTGAAATATTTGCAGTTTTTAACAGACGCATGAAAGTTTACACAACAACTAGAAACGACAACACGAGTTTGAAAATTTGTTGGGATGCTTTTGGATGTCAGTGCAACTACAGCTTCGAATATAAGTACCACAATGAAGCAGAACATATCAGCGGGTTCTGTAGCGGTGATTGCGAACCATTTCGAAAGACGTGGCATTGGCTGGATATTTGAAAGACGAAAATTATCCGCTGTCCCATAGTTGTACCCCTGTCCCAAAGTTACACCGGTCTACGGTATTTACATTTTTTGAGAATGAAAAAAGCAGGAAAATTTAGTAAAAACATTGAAATTTTATAAAAGTTCAAGGGAAATTTATGATTTGAAATCTGGTTGAACTGGGATTTGAAATCTAGACATATTCATTTAGCGGCTGATCTTCTGAACTCGGCTTCATTAGCTTTCAAATTAAGTCCTATCCAATTAATTGATGCAATAAGCTTCATTTGTGATGTGGCACAACACATAGAGCGAAATAATATACAATTAAGAACAGATTTGGCAAATTACAGATGGACTCTGGGCAAGGAAGTTCGTATGGGAAGGAGTTGATATCATGAGCCCCATACTATGGTGGAGTGGTTTGAGAGGGACAAATAAATGAATTGGTAGAAGTCGACACTAAGATCTTAAGCGCACCAATAACATCAGCCGCCACTGAAAGAATATTTAGCATCCACAGTAAAAAGAGAAATAGTTTGAAATCAGAAAAGGCGGCAAAATCAACCTATTTGGCATATAATTGGAAATTGCTAAATCAAAAACCTAGGTTATATGAGCATGTGCCCCATGAAAGTACTTCATTTGAGGAGTCTAGCAAGTTAGAAGATAAGAAAGGTCAGTAGCTGCGGTGGGAAACGGCAAAATAAAAATTATGTGGTGTTGTCATTGGAGCTTTCCTTGGGGATTGATTCCGGACTGTCGCCAATTATATGTCATGTTTCTCCAGTACCGACGTTCCTTAAATACCTATCTAAAGAAAGCTTTTTTTTAAACAGAAGATAACTTTTTTTAAAATTACTATGGGCACTCGATTGCTAATCATAAGCCACTACAAGGCCGGAAGCGATGGCCACTAGGGATGCGACATCGACAGCAAAACAGCGATGTTCAAAATTAAAACATCTATGTTGATAATACATCACCCAAAAACCATCGCTGTTTTTAAATATCGATGTTTTAATAACAATAATTATTGTTAGTTATTATTAATTATTTATCAACCTATGGAGGGAACACAACAAACTTATTTTTTATTTATTTTAAATAAAAAATATTGGGGCCTATAATTATTATATGCCCCAATATTTGTTATTTACAGTTTGTAAAAAAAGAAGTTTGTTAACTTTCTCCACCTTAAGCCGACTTCTTTTTTCACTAACTATCCCACCAGTTAGGTAAAAAACTATTACTGACAAATACTTAGTTGCACTGTTATTTTTCTTCATTTTTACTACGGTGCTTTTTTTATTCAAAAATAAAACATCGACAATGTTAAGACACCGATGTTAAACAAACATCGGCTCCAATAAATCGATAGTAAATACATCGATGTTTTTATAAAACATCGATGTTTTGAAAACCTCGACATCGATGTCGCATACCTACTTTTCAGACCCTTCATCCTTGGCCACTTTGGTCTAAAAGTATGTTCAATTTACTGATTATGAAAATTATGCTACTAGGTTACTTTTTTAATTTTTATAATGGCACTTTTTTTATTTAAAAATAAAACATCGACAAGTATAAACATCGATGTTCAAAAAACATCGGCTCCAATACATCGATGTTTCTTTATATAAAATATCGATGTCGCATCCGTAATTGGGTAAGTATAATTAGGTAGGTATATAACAATAATTATTGTTAGTTAGTATTAATTATTTTTCAACTTATGGGGGGGGGAGGGGAAACACAACAAACTTATTTTTTATTTACTGTAAATAAAAAATATTGGGGCCTATAATTATTCTAGGCCTCAATATTTGTTATTTACAGTTTGTAAAAAAGTGAAGTTTGTTAAGTTTCTCCACCTTAAGCCGACTTCTTTTTTCAACAGTTAGGGAAAACACTCTTTCTGATGGGACAGATGTCGCCACCACTTGACAAATACTTACTTGCATGGTTTTTATCCTTAATTTTTACTATGCTGCTTTTTTCATTGAAAAATAAAACATCGACAACGTAAAAACATCGATGTTGAACAAACATCGGCTCCAATAAATCGATAGTAAATACAACAATCTTTTTATAAAACATTGATGTTTTGAAAACATCGACATCGATGTCGCATCCCTACTTTTCAGACCCTTGATCACTTTGGTCTAAAAATATGTTGAATTTACTAATTATAAAAAATATGCTACTTGGTTATTTTTAAAATTTTTATGATGGTACTTTTTAATTGAAAATAAAACATCGACAACGTCAAAACATCGACAAGTATAAACATCGATGTTACAAAAACATCGGCTCCAATACATCGATGTTTTTTTATATAAAACATCGGCATCGATGTCTTTTATAAAACATCGACATCGATGTCTTTTATAAAATATCGACATCGATGTCTTTTATAAAACATCGACGTTGATGTCGCATTCCTAATGGCCACTTGTGAAGGAACACCCAATGGGCGACCATCATTACCGAAGGCCACATCAGAGGAGAAATACATACAAGAAAGAATTACCTATAATTCGCTGGTGGGGAAATTCACTTAATTTCTGGTACTTGAAACTTTTAATTAACGTCACACTGGAGCAACACAACGGGCTATTACTTCATTTCTGGATTTGGTACTTTTTGGTAATTTTTAATTAACGTCTTACTAGAGCAATACAACGGGCTAACTTAATTTCTGGAAAGCAGCGCAATTGAACTGTCACATTTAATTTTCTAATACTTAGAACTATTGCTTTCAGGCTACGGACACATCGTTCCAGCAACTGTCGCAGGGCAGGCGATTACTATTGTCTATGCGTTCATCGGCATCCCGTTCCTCTTGATGGTATTGGCTGATCTTGGTAAGCTGTTTACCCGATGGATCAAGGCTGTATTCTTTTACGTCAAGCTCTTCTGCAAGACTGGCAAATTCCGGAAAGCGAGGAGAATGGGAAGAAGAGCTACTGCTGTCCCAATTCAAGTAGCGCTTTTTACACACTTCTCTTTTAAAATACTCTGTAGGCACTTTAAAATGCAACTGATTGATGAATCCACTTTTGTCTTTCAGTACATGTCTGTCGCATGGAACAAGATGCCATACAGTGCGTATCAAGGGCGGAAAAAGAACTCCATCGAAAAAGAGATTGAAGCAAAACCGGACTCAAATGAATCGAAAACAGATGAAAAGAAAAAGGAAGACGAAATCGATGCAAATGAAGATATAAAGGCAGATGCAAATTACATCATTCAGCAGACAGACGAGGACGTAGATGATGAGTTCAACCTTCCAGTCTCGCTAGCGGTACTTTTACTGATTACGTATATGATGATGGGAGCCTTTATATTTACCCTTTGGGAACCGTGGACATTTTTTGAATCCTTTTACTTTGTCTTCATTTCAATGAGCACTATCGGGTTCGGCGATTTTGTTCCCACACATCAAATGTATATGATGGCTACCTTCATCTACTTGCTTTTCGGATTGGCTCTGACGTCTATGTGCATTAATGTTGTCCAAGAGAAACTCTCCAAGACGTTCGAAATGGCCAAGCTACGAATCGGAACTACGATAGGACTCGATGCTAATATCCTGATGGAAGAGGACATTTTAAGTGAAAAATCCGACACTCCAGACAGCCGCAGAAGAGGCAGCTCTCGCCGAGGCTCCAAAGCTGCTGCACCTTCCGACGACGATGACACTCACTCCAAGGAAAATGGCCTCGATTCCTAGACTTTTCGTTCCGAATGAATGGCTCAAAGAAAGTGCTCATTTCGAAATATTTCTAAGATGCACCCTGCTTTAAAGTATATTACTTTTACAGTTAATTGGATAGATGATTCGAACAATTTATGGAGCGGGCAATTGGGGACGGTCCCCTATCAATCCCGAGGACACCTAGCAATTGTAAAACTAGGTCAGATGACGAGGCCAACACCTGAGCTGGCTTACCACTCTCCAAACATCCACACCATGCTAACGTGATGACACTTGAAAGCACGACAGACTTAACTTGCACCAGCCTCATTGTACACGACGGTCTTTGGGGGTTGGAACCCGCAACCCTCCGGTTGCTACTCCGTTCCTCTTCCAACTTCTAAATAGATAGTTTGAAAGATTGTTTCTGGAAATGCCATTGAACATCCAAAGAAAAGGGTTGAATGAAAACCTGGAATGATCTACGCATTTCCTTTGGTTTGTGGTAAACATTTCTTAAGGGTGATTGGAGCTCATTGAATGCAGCTTTGTTAATTCGTCTGCTATATGAGCTTTTTTTAAATTGCTCATTTCAATGTGCATACACTTTGTTACGTATTGGATTGAGTTCCCACTGTTCCGAAATACTTCCATCCTGTTGGCTGCGCTCAATCCAGCTTTTGTAGACATCAACTGCAGCATTTCTCATAGATGACATAACATTTTTGATTATTTTGGATGAACTTGTTCACAAATCTTCAGAGGAAGCTTTACGCCTAAAGACTGTGATAACCTATTTGTGATGCTAAATTGCTCATCGTTTGATATGTCATTTTCGTAAGTCATGACTTAGGTGATAAAATGTTTATGAGTGTTTCATGTAAGATACAGTATGTGCTTTTGCTGTCTTTTATGTAAAATTTCACCAATTATATTTAATAGCGGAGTGTTGAATTTTATACCATCATTTTACTTAAATAATTATTTTTAAACTGCAAGCTTTTGCTTTAAAGCTAGCATTTTGCTGATTTTTTGTCAGCTTTTTATAAATTTCTTGAAAATATATTTTACTAATATTCTAAAACTTATTTTACTAATATTAATAATAACCCTGCGTGGAATTGTGTGGATTCTTTGGGAAGGAAGATATGCATTTTATAAATGAGCTGAGAGAAATGTTTAAAAAGGAATTTAGTGTTACAAATTTTGATATTTAAAAAACTGTTATTGTTTATTGTGCATGTAATATAAGTCACTGCAAAACGACTCTTTCATGAAAAGTAGTCGCTCAGGTATTACAAAATTCGTTCCTGATTCTGTTCTTTGCTCTATTTTTTATAATACATGCAGTTATCATTCATATAACGAAGGACCTAGGTAGACCCTGCAATGAACTAAAATTGACTTCACGACACAAGAAACGCTAGCCCATTTTCAAATCACAACAGCTGCAAAAATGCCAGAGCCTATCTAATTTGATACACTTAGCTATTTGAGTCAACTCGAATATTTGCACTCACTTTTGCTTCTATCGTGTTTGGGCTTGCACTTCTGCGAGAGAGAGAGAGAGAGAGAGAGAGAGAATGCATTAAAAACTTTATTACTTGAATACGCCACTGTGTTTGTTTATCAAGTTTATGGGATGGTTTTCGTTTGCTACCCCAAAATTAAAAAGCTCGAACTATTATTCGAATGTAAAAATGATACTCCCAGTCAGAAATGTTCCAATTCAAATGAAAAGTTTTGTTGCGCAAAAAATATGCTGACCAACCCAGCTGTTTAGTTTCAAAGCGAAAGTGTGTTATGTGTGTAGAGCATAAACAAATTTATAAAACCCTAAGGATCAGCTCATTGAAACTTCATTCGAGAAGCCCCCATGGGAGCGGAATTTGAATAAAAGGTACTTTTCCGTTAGCTGGGTACCAAAAACCCGCCAAGCTTAAAAGTTGGCGCAGTTATCGCCAAGCATAAATGTTAATGCGAAAAGAATATTTCCAGGCATTTGTTATAGTGTTGCTATAAACGTTGAAAGAAACTCTCTAAAGGCTGTTAGTTACTGTAATTTGGCGGTTTTTGTCTGGTACCTAGCTAACGGAAAAGTACCGAATAAAATTTCCAAGCAATCATTTTCCACGTTTTTCTTCTATTGCGAATGATTTATATTATAGCGTTTGAGATATTAGGAGAAACTTATTAACTTGACTGCAGCTATTGAAAGTTTCTTTGGTAATCAAAATAAATAAAAGTAAACATTGTGATCATGATATAGTATCTTTTAAACATATAGCAATCGTACAGTATATTTCTCATGGGAATAAGTATTTATTATCAGCCAGTTAAGGAGTCTTATGTTTTATGATGAAAGGAAACATCAAAATTGAAACACTTTTTTACTTTCAATGCATTATTTGTAACTCAAAAGCAACGAATCGATACAAATAACGTTTCTGAATTATTCACATTGTTGTAAGACAATAGTTCCAGTACCGAAATAGAAAAGGAATGGAAAGTGATCTCTCATGAACCTAATGTCACAAAATCCTCAACATGCGTTACCACAAAAACAAATCTGGGGCATGTTTTATTCACTGTTTTCGTGGAATGACCCACTATTTATGGAATTTAATTCCTTCGACACTGAACAGTTTATATTTAGCAGCACAAAAAAAATTCAAATATTTTGTCCAAAACAGTCACTGATTACATGTACTCAAATGCTCTTCTATTTTCCATCAATTCAGGTGTTGCACAATTTGAGGTAGGTACTAAATTAATGTCGCACTAGAGCAACACGATGAGCTATTGATGACTGTACGGGCTCAAACCCGAAGGGAAAGATCCGAGGATCACACCACGTCATTTTGAACCACGGTCAGATGACGAGGTCACATCTGAGCTGGCACCCCACTCTCCAAACTTTCACATCACGCCATTACACAAGTTGAGGGAAATCTCTCAAATTTCATCACCTTAGAACCAATGTTGAAGAAATGTCTGCTGTTACAGATGGCTATTTTGGATTTATTATATTAATTATGCATTCTCTGTGAAAGAGAAAATATCTCCCCTTTTTTAATTACATCTTGAATAATAAGTCTTACGAATTATATATAATTATGGTTTTGACTTTTTATAGCGCCCAGGAGAGTAATCAAAAATATTTTTAGTTGAAATAAAGTAGTTAATATTTTGATGCATATTTATACAAATTACACTCGAAAAAATGAAATCAAAACCCGAGAATTTCTGAGGTGACTCTTTTCTCACTTTCACAATTTTCAATATATAGTCACACACATATCCATGCATACGAAAGAATTTCTACAAGGCTGAAATTAAAAACACTTATGATGTGAATATAGAGTAGGTGTTCCAAATATCGCCCTGCGCTTAATATCGCCTACTCGTGTTTGCAAGCTAATATGAGCGACAACTATGAGTTTATGTAGTTACCTTGACGGTCTAGAGTTTTGTCACATGTAGCGTCACCAGCAAGTTTCCTATCAGTTATATCAACAACAATATTGCATCTGAAGTATTTGAGGCTGTGATCAATGTACTTTTTGTCTCCAATCCATTTAAGGAATATCCAGATAAGTGTTTCCTAATCATAATTTCGTTTATGACTTGAAAATGTATTAAATACTAAAGGTAGGTAGGTATGCTCTACTAGCAACTCGATTTTAATAGTAGCTCCTAATTTCACCTGGTAGGTGGTAATAGAAACAGGGGTAGGCTATATTAGGAACCTACTCTTGAAAATTCTCTTGGGAAACTTTTTGAAGTTTTACTAGTTAACTTAAACCGACATAATAAAGAATATATATGATCTCTGGAAACCAGAGAAAATAGTTTCTAGTGATATTAATTTAGTTTCCAGTTTGTTTTCGTAATCCAGGAGGCTGAGATACAGAGAAATAGGTAGGGTAGGCGATATTTGGAACACCTATCCTAGTATATTTGAATGTTTTGAAATTGAAGATTTTTATGTGAGATAAGTCATTCTGTTTGGAATCCCCACCCATAAGAACACTGCTTAAGAATATGAAGCCTTGATTAGAAAAGTTCAATTGGATCTAGTTGAAATGTGAATACGAGGATTGTTCCTTGAAGTAGTATTTGTGATTGTCAATTGTTCGGAATAGCAGAATTTTTATGGCAGCGATACTCGAGTATGAAGAGCAGGAAGAAATTGTGTTGAAGCTTTGTGCTACAGCTGCTATTCTAGCAATTCTTCTTTTCATGACAAATATTCCAGTCAAAAAGTTTTGCGGAATGACTACGAAGAGATAAAAAACGTGTAAAAACCAAATTATTCAGAACCATTGAAAATAATGTTTTGTATAGATAGTTGAATATTTTTCACAAAAAAATGTGTGGAGTAAAAATATGGTTTAAATTTAAACCAAACTAAAGCCACACACAGAATTAAGTTTTACTAGAATCTCATATTTTTGTAGCTACCATAATAATCTCCTCCGGTCAACATTTGGTTCAATCTTACAAGTGGGGACGAAGTAACTAAAACTTCTGTATATTTACCTACTTTATTTCATTCATAGGTGACCATTGTTCTTCACCGTGAAATGTTTCCATTTTTTTAAATGCTTTATCTATAAACTGAAAACATTTAAAAAATGTTTTCCCGTATATGTTAAACATGGGGTGGAAATCATTCTTTACCTTTATTCTTTCTGAGTATGTACAGAATTTGAGAAAAACTCTTTAACTGGACATGAAATCGTTTGAATTTTTAACGGTATAAAGTAACATCAATGATAAATAATTAAAATTCTCCTGTTTTTGTTCACGGAGATCCTCTCGAAAGTACAATTTCAAAAATTGGTATCAATGGTAAGTGATATGTTTTTATTTCCATCTCATATTCCGAAGTACTCAAATGATGCACAAAAACTATGTTATTTGTTCCCTTGTAATGGCAATGAATTTTGTGTTCTGTGAATAAAATAGATTTTGTTTACTGTACATTCTTTTATTTCATCACGGTAGCATCGAATAAGAAATGATACTAGACGTGAAAATATCAAATCGCTTGTCACACGTAGTGCAATTGCTTTATTGCAACTCGAATGACTATATAAAGGTATTTTATTAGCCTCTTAACTATCGTTTTCGAATAACAAAAACAAACTTTCAGCCATTTTTCTTAGTATGTTTTTAAGCCTTTTTAATAATGTAAATATTTTAAAATTTGATGGAAACCTATGATTTTGTTCAAAATGTGTATTTCATAATCATGTACAGATAGGACTTGTCATATATTTTTCAAATCAAAATTCACATGTAAATAACCTTAACTTTGAGAGGAATTCGGGGAGTTGTTCATATTGCTGTTAGAAATGACCAAGTTAAACGAAAGCTTTAATTTTCTTTATCAATACATTAACTGTAACATAATTTTTAGATGTTCATTTAGTAATGCCTCAATATGTCGGGAAACTGTTCGTTCAAATAATTTCTATGCTGCTTTTCTTAACTTCTATTTATTAATCTAGACTCACACAGAGTCTACAAGCTTAATGATATACCAACCAATTAGAGTAAGTTAATTATATCACAGCTATACCAATGATAAAAATAAATTACATATAAGTAGGAAATTATCAATTACTTTGAAAGCTTAAAATCAGATTCGGTACAAATTTTATCGTTCAACGAAATTTCACGAATTCTTGGAAATTTAAATTGCAATGTTTCTCAGAATGTAAGGTTAGTTTGGTAAAATCTACATATATGCAAAACTTTCTACGATTTTTTCACGCACTTCGCATTAGGAACTTCGACCTTGACACTTTCAAGACGACCTTAGAGAGACAAACGAAACCACTACAAAGTAGGTCTTTAAATTAACGTCGTACTAGAGCAACACAAAGGGCTATCGACTAAGGTCCGGGATCAATCCTTTAAGGGAAACATCCGAGGACAACACCTCGTAATTTTGAACCACGGTCAGATGACGAAGCAACACTTGAGCTGGCACTTCACTCTCCAAACTTCCACACCAACCCAACGTGAGGACTTTCGGCCACGACAGATTTAAGGTGCACCAGCCGCCTCTACACCATACCCTTGCAAACATCCGTGCCCGGACCCGCATTTGAACCAGGAACCTTCCGATCTAGAGGCTAACAATTTAGCCACTATACCGTTTGGTCGGCTTGAACATTTTGTAAAAATGTTTTAAAAACTTGAGATCTGTTTGCGTACGGCACCCTTTTCAGTTGTCTTCAATTAAATTTTTTGCACTTTCATTTTCTTGTGTAGCAAAAATTGACCGATCGTTCAAACCTCAACACGAACTGAATTTCCAACAGCTTAAATTTATGTTCCAACAGCATGTTTATTTCAGGTTTCAAGAAAGGTTATGTCTGGAATTACAAGTGAGTAAAAGGTATTCATATAGTACCGATTTTCAAATGCAAATTAGATTTAATACATCGCAAGAAGACTGACACGTTAAAACAATGAGAATATTCGTGGTTCTGTAGACACATTGATCTTCAATAAAGAAAACTTACACAAATAAAATAGTAATGTTACCTCGAAAATCCTACAAATGCCGTTTGGGCCAAACCCTATACTGTAATAGAATTCAACAAGAGTGTCGCAACGTCGTTGGGTCTTTCTATTTGAACAGTGGTGACCGTGCTCCTTCAGGAAGTGTTCTCAAGTCGTATAATTTTCAGGTCGTATCTTGTGTAATCTAGTACGACGTTAATTAAAATTACCTTACTTTACCTTGTGTAATCTAGAACTAATTCTAGAAAAAACATCTAATTTGGATTTAAGTCTTGTAAAAGGTACGTGAATTTATCAACTAATTGTTTTGTGATGTCAGTTTTCGTGTTACAATATTACACTCCTTTCAGTTATGCCGACCAACCGGTATAGTGGTTAAGGTGTTAGCCTCTAGATCGGAAGGTTCCCGGTTCGAATCCGGGTCCGGGCATGGATGTTTGTAAACGTATGGTGTAGAGGCGGCTGGTGCACCTTAAATCTGTCGTGGCCGAAAGTCCTCACGTTGGGTTGGCGTGGAAGTTTGGAGAGTGGGGTGCCAGCTCAGGTGTTGCTTCGTCATCTGACCGTGGTTCAAAATTACGAGGTGTTGTCCTCGGTTCTTTCCCTTCAGGGACTGATCCCGGACCGTCGTCAATAGCCCGTTGTGTTGCTCTAGTACGACGTTAACTAAAAAAATTACCAATTACCTTTCAGTTATATTTTGATCATTCAATAAACAAGCCACAAACAGGAAAATGACATTTCTTAAAATAGGGGGAAGATAAAAAATATTTCTATAAGTTTTAATTGAAAATGACTAATACTACGAATCCGTTAATTTATCTTTCATATTATCATCCAACATAATTTTTTTAAAAACTGCTATTTTCAACTGCTTCTGAAAATGTCCGCGTTTTCGACTTGTCACTTTTATTTCTCTTTCCATATTTGGGGTGTCCGTTGTGTTGCTCTAGTATGACGTTAATTTAAAAAATAATAATAAATACTCTGGGGATTGATCCCGGACCGTCGTCTCGTCATCCGACCGTGGTTCAATATTACGTAGTGTCCTCGGATATTTCAGTTAGGAGATTGATCCCGGACCGTCGTCAATAGTCCGTTGTGTTGCTCTAGTACGGCATTAATTAAAAATTACTAACGAAAAACGATAGAGCGTTCTATTATTAAAGTTTTGAGTAAAATCTATGGCTATATATAAAAATATTTGTTTAAATTATGAGAAGTCCTAGAGATGTATTTTAGCGCTCACTCTTTCTCTTGGAAATATGAATTCGTTTTAATAATTCATGATTGTCTTCGAAGTATTAGATTAGCAAATGTTAGCAATTTTTATCCAACTAAAACCTATCGTCGATAGCCCGTTGTGTTGCTCTAGTAAGATGTTAATTAAAATTACATTACCCAACTAAAACCAAAATTCAGATTACTCTAAAGTATATAAATTGTTGGAAAATATTCGCACAGCAAAAAGTAGGTAGATATTTTAATAAACGTAGTACTGTAGCAACACAACGTCTGGTAACGATGGTCCGGGATCAATCCCAATGAGAAAGATATGATGCAAAGCAAAAGACCAAATAGGTAGTTGGTAATTTTTTAATTAACGTCATACTAGAGCAACACAACGGGCTATTGACGACGGTCCGGGATCAATCCCTTAAGGGAAGGATCCGAGGAGAATACGACGTAATTTTGAACCACGGTCAGATGACGTAGGACACACCTGAGCTGGCACCTCTCTCTCCAAACTTCCACACCACGCCAACTTTAAAGTTTCGGAAGAAGTTTAAGAAGTATGTTTTTGATTTTTTGTAGCTTCAACGCTCTGATCCTAACACGGTAAAACGTCAAACATCTGCACACTAAGACCGACTGCGAAAACAGATGTCTAATTCGAAATCGACTCCTTTAGTATACAAGTGAGATTAATCGCGTGTGCCTTTGAATCACTTATTACTGTTCCTCTCGTCTGAGTTTACGAGCGGTTTGTCGGGAGAGCAGAATAAAAACTAGCTCTGGGAACTAGTTATTCTATCAGACCGATTCAACATTTTGAGAAAATGAGCGTACAGCAACGAACCAAACCATCGACATTTTGGTCCCCTTCAATGGTAGATAATGTGGTGTGATGGACACTTAACTCAGATACTCCAAGGAATATGTTTCCTATAGTGGAACGAATAGCCCAGTTAGGTAATGGTAATTTTTAATTAACGTCATACTTGAGCAACACAACGGGCTATTGACGATGGACCTGAATCAATCCCCTAAAAGAAAGAACCTCGTAATTTTGAACTACGGTCAGATGACGAGACAACACCTGAGCAAGTAGTATTCGCTGTAGACAATAGCTACCCCATCCATTTTGGGCATTCCATATTCTAGTACTCTGCTCATTAACTACTAAAAGGGTAAACTAACAGGAGTCAATTGCAATTGAAATTTATACCCGCTTCAGTTCATATTTTTTAAAGTAAGGAATTTGTTAATAAATAATATCTAAAAAGTTTGGGGTTTGTAAAAGTGGTGGAAGAGCAATTTCTTTGGCATGACACTTTTATAAAATATCACATAACTGCACACACGAAGAATCAGTGGCGGATTTAGGGGGTAATAGCCCAGGGCGGTAAAATTTCTTGGAAATATACCAAAGGCACAAGTCACAACAATAAAAACAAAAAATAAATAAATAAAAATGTTAATTAATAAAAATAACATATTAAGAAGGCAGCAAGTTGCTGGTAACTTCAAGGCGGCATAAGTATAAATCCGTCACTGCGAAGAATTATACAATACGACACACAAAAACCAAAAATACATACTTGACAAGTTCAACACTGATCAAATCGTTGATAACTCAGTCTAGTTGTACGGTTTTTCACACCGGAAGTATCACTAGTACTCCGCATTTGCCCACGCAGAGGAATCGTATTAGCCATGCGGGAAGGAATACCCGAACTTCACATAATTAGAAAACATTGCAAGAAAAAGGGCATACTTTGTTTTGTGTAATTTAATAGTTTAATGTAATTCAAAAATTACTTTGATAATATGTTTATTTTGGAAAGCATAAGGAAAAGATTGAAACTAATTTAACATTAGGAACTCTGAATTTCAACCACTCTTAACTCAACAGAGATTTGACTAATGTAAAAAATATTTGAATTCTGCCGATTTTATGTCTAGAAAATCAGAATCTGATATCCACAAAATATGGGTTACCCTTCTAAACGGTTGAGTTGAGTTGATGCAGATTTTTATATGAAAACGGACACTTTTACTCGAACTAAATGCATATTTATTTGTGTTTGTGCGACTCTAGAGACTGAATTAACAAGAGATGTTTGGATCTTTCTCACCGAGGTTATTAAACTCGTTTTAAGTATAAATTTTTTTAAAAGTGTAATGAGCCACTCCCATTTTTTTAATTAAAAAACCAACCCAAATTTTTGCCATTTTACCACTCCCGTCTGTGATGACACCCGAGGCGGCCCAGACCCACCGCACTCCCCTTCCTACACCACTGCCTGTGGGATAACTATGTTGATGTATACACAGATGGAGCAAAAGCAATGACTGGTAAGTTGTCTGGTCAATCGCAAAAATAAAAGAAAAGCCAAGAGGCGCAGCAGTAGCCACTGCGTAATTTGATTTTATAATAACATTTGAATAATGTTTATAAACGCGTTTCAATTTTAGACGGCGGTTCAATGTGAACTGATATCACTTCACACTAACTATTAACGATGCTGGGTTCACACTCCTAACTAGTGTGAACTTCTCTTCTCACCTTTACAGTGGCAACTGGTTAAGCACTAAGCCCATGTAAACAATTGCTTTATTGAGTAACATAAAAGTGCGCACAGTAATTTCAGCTCCAAGAAATTGGATCGACTTAATATTTTCCCTTGGTTTAGACTTGTAAACTTTACCTATAATTAGACTGCAAAAGTTTCAAAGTGTGGGGCATCAAGCAAAATTAAAGATTATGGCTTTCATCGAATTAATTTTTAATGATTTGGAAATTTTCGGTAATTTTTAATTAACGTCCTACTAGAACAACTCAATGGGATATATAATGGTCTGGGATCGATCCCCTAAGAGAAAGATCCAAGGACAACACCACGTAATTTTGTGCCACGGCCAGATGACGAGGCAACACCTGAGCTGGCACCACACTCTAAACTTCCACACCAGTCCAATGTGAGGACTTTTAGCCACGACAGATTTAAGGTGCACTGGCCGCCTCTTCACCATACGCTTACAAATATCCATGCACTGACCCGGATTTGAACAAGGAACCTTTCGATCTAGAGGGTAACACCTTAACTATCAGACCGGTTGGTCGACTTATCAATCCCGAAGGAAAAGTAAGTAGTAAGTAGTAATTTTAGTTAACGTCGTACTAGAGCAACACAACAGGCTATTGACGACGGTCCGGGATCAGTCCCTTAAGGGAAAGATCCGAGGACAACACCTCGTAATTTTGAACCACGGTCAGATGACGAAGCAACACCTGAGCTGGCACCCCACTCTCCAAACTTCCACGCCAACCCAACGTGAGGACTTTCGGCCACGACAGATTTAAGGTGCACCAGCCGCCTCTACACCATACGCTTACAAACATCCATGCCCGTACCCGGATTCGAACCAGGAACCTTCCGATCTAGAGGTTAACACCTTAACCACTATACCGGTTGGTCGGCCCCGAAGGAAAAGATACAAGGACAACATCAAAGACAACATCACATAATTTTGAACATCAATCAGATGACAAGGTCAATACCTGATCTGGCACCTCAATCTCTTAACTTCCACATCACGTGGGAACGTTTGATGCTACCACAGATTTAACGTGCAATAGCCCCCGTGTACACGAAAGTTGGTGACTGAACCAATTTCAAAACTCGCAACCCTCCGGTTGCTAATGTATTCTGGATGCAGGAAGGAAACAGGTAGGTAGGTTGTTGAATTACCGTCACACTGTTGAAATACTAAGAGCTATTATTATTCTATCAATTTTTAAGGATGCCCCTATCTCACATTTTGAGGTAAACAAAAATGAAAGTTGGTTTTGGTTTAATAAAGGGGTTGAATTTTTGTTATAGGGAACAGCTGTATTGCTATTGGATTAAAAGTAGTGAAATGTTAAAATATGCACCAATCATGGTTGACTAAAACTGGGTTTTATTAACGTTTCTAGATTTTAAGTGTGTATTGGCAACTTCACCGAGTTGCCGACGTAGAATGTTCAATCTGTGGTGGTGTAATTAAGTGCCTCTGTTTTGATCTCTAAAATGTGTTTTGTTTAGGTTGTACCTTATTATTTATTTAGAATGTTTTTTGTCTGGATATTGTCATGAACAAAACACTCAAAATATCCATTATTACTGCTTAACATTCTTTGGTAAATGTAAAACATACATTTGCTTCTAATATATATGGTGAGTTTCATTTGTTTTTATATTTAAATATAATTTATGTAATAAGTGCATTGCTTTGATTTGATGAATTGTTAGAATCCAAAATATGTTTAATTGGCGGAACTTCAGATGTCTTGAAATATTGAATCGCTAAACAAGTGTCTGTCGTGCTTGATTGCCCTTCAAGGTCTTGATTTTTTCCTGCGCATATGGGGGCGAGGTCCAGGGGAACGAATATTGTTGCTTGATACGAATTACCAAAAATCCAATCGTATGTGACCCAAGGTTAGTATTTTGGAATAGTTTTCCAAACTGTGCAATCCAGTTTACCACAAATTCTGCAATAAACAGAATTAGATTGCTTTCAAATCGAACCTATTTCCTCTGCATTATAATTTTTCATTTTCTTAGCGATCTTCCCACAGCATCAATTCCTTTTAAACTTTTATCCAGAGCTGTTATATGTCCTTCACTTTTGTAAAGTTTGAAAAAATTGTGTTAAATGTCATTTTTTCTGCTGAATTATGTTTTGTTGATCTTGATTTGTGAAACATATTAAGGCATTGCAAAAAAGTATCTTGCAATCTTATGAAAGTGAGCTATCTTTATTGAGTGTTTTGTTAAATTGAAACAAAGCATTCTAGATTTAGTCTAGGTGTTTGGCTGATGTAGTCAATTTTGCTTTTTTTTACTGGCTCCCTAGGCGTATTTCCCTTTTGTGTCGGTGAAGTTTTCCATGTGGTGTCCATTTACTTGATATTGTTTGCAGCTTGGCCAAACACTGCCCCTTGTAAACCATAAACCCAATCAACCAACCTTTTAATTGCTTTCTTGCAATCAGAGCTCAGGTTTGATTCCTGTAACTATCCTGTGTGTATATCTCTTCAGTGTCAGTAAAAACTTTTTGTCTGTATCCTTTTTTTGGGGGCGCCTTAATGGGAAAAATCATTTTGTTAAAAAAAATTCCTCAATCCAACCTTTTAACTTGCCCAAATTAGCTATTCATCATGTGGAATGATTTTTTCTCAATCTGATCTTGTATATTAATGAATCCGAAATGCAGTATGTTATACTAACACATTCCTGTTCTGCAAAAGTCCCAGACTGCAATTTTTAAAAATCAGCATGTATTTCCTGAATTTGTAACTTGGTTGTTACTGTCCGTGAATTAGTATGTCCATGATATTACCAGTCTATTAGCAAATGAACCATTTCTCATAGCTTTGATAAAGTTTCTTATGGAAGGATAATTCATGATATCAGTACCCAACAAAAGTTCAAACATCAAGAATTACTCAAGTTATACTGTAGGTATTACAAGATTGGTTTTTATTAAAAAAAATTTTGGGAGGTTCTGCTGAAAACAATCAATTAAAATTTGCACTTGGTGTTGTACTACCAAGACTGCATTTAGGTTCATGTTTACACCCAACAATAAAACTTGTCACTCAACAGAATTAGTTTTATGTATTTTTTGTTAGTTGAATTATAGTTAGTTGAGCTGTTAATTGTGTACCTGAAAAGTTAAAATAACAATCTAAATTGAAATTGGTGGATAAAGAAATTGGTTGATGAAAAGTTATCGTTCTTAGTTTTTTCCGGAGCAATTGTCGAACAAAATAAAGTGTATTTTTGAATTCTATAACTAACAATATCAAGTCTGAACTGAATTTATTGTGTATATATAAGCAGTGAAGGCTACGAGAATTGTAATAAGCTCGATTTGAATCAATATAAATCCGGATTAAAATCAAGTGATTTATATCAACTTTTAAAAGTTTCCTTTTTATTAGTTAAATAATATTGAAAATGAAATAACCTGTGGACAAGATGTGTTTTATTCTAACTGTTTAAAAAATTTGCTTCCGAGAAATGCCTGAGAGAATCATAGCTTCTTAAATTTAAGACAATCTAGAGAAGTATTAACCTCTAGAATTTTTGAGCACTTTTAAACTTGTGACAGTGTTTCTTCAATCGGTAAAAGCAGCTTATAAATCTAAATCAGCAGAAGCTGAGTTTTGTCATATGAGCCATGTCAATGAGGTCTGTCATTAGTGGAATTGGGTCAGTCTTACTACAACTGTATTAACAGGCAATTTTTTAGCTTATTGAATACATGATGACTCACTTAAAGTTACCAGTCTTCTCAAAGTGGGTATGCCCATCAGACTAGTAGCATGCGAGGTGTAGGCAGCGCAGATTAACTCAACCAACCTTGAAGAAACTAAATCCATAGCAAGAACACTACTCAAAAATGAATCTGATTGTTGTGAGCTCTCTTGTTCTTTAGATTCCAATAAAGAATTGGTTTACATAAAAATGGGATAAAAATATGATTATATTTAAAAATCATAAAAATCTGATATTTAAATCAGATTTTATTTATATATATATATATATATGTATAACATGTGTGCATTCTACAAAATATGTGAATGCTTATAAGAGGCCGTTGAATGAAACAAATCCAGTAGCCACTGGCCACTTACAAAATTTCTTAATTTTCACCTTAAGTACATCACAGTATAGTTTCTAGATTAGAGGTGCACAACCTGCGGCCCGCGAATCATCAATTTGCGTCCCACAAACTAATTTTGACTAAACTTCCAAGAGAATAAAAGTTAAGAAGCAAATTGACTAACAAACATTTAGAATTAGTCTTAAAAATTTCTACTAGCAGTATTGAACCTAACATACCTAAATTAGTTAGTAAAACTCAGTATCAGCCATCCCATTAGCAAGCTGTAACATAATTATTGTTTATGCATTAGAAATTTTAATATTAAATATATTTGATGCTGTAATTTTTATTTCCAATTTTACTGATATTAAAATTTCTGATATTCATCTTTATTGCTCATTGTACTATTACTGTTATTAAATTTATAACCTAAAATAATTTGAAGTACATATGACGTTCTTGAGACACATTCTTAAAAGTAATTCTAAATGTTTGATCATTGCAAATGTTTGTTAACTTCTTTTTTAAAACTATTTACAATATCATTCATTTAGCTCTGTAACAAACTCCTATATTTTTTGAGAAAATATTTGAAGTTTAATCTTAAAAAAAAAAGTTATTATTTTTTTACGATACATATTAAGTGTAATAACAGCTGTACATAATTGGGTAGTAGCACTTTCATTGTGTCTGCGCTGTAACTTCATTTGCGGCCCCCCATGTCTCAATCAACGGTGCGAGTGGCCCTTCTCCCAAAAAGGTTGTGCAACCCTATTCTAGATGGTATTGACTTATGTTAAACGTTAATGTATTTGAGGGTTTAGAAAATATAGCAGGGCAAATTTTGGAGAGATTAAAACAACTAAAAGTATCATTGAGCCTCGATGCTTTCATTCAAATTGTTTTTCATGATACAAATCCATAACATTTAAAATTTTAAATCAAAAATAATTTTAATAAGGGTAGGAAAATTTAATAAATTGTAATGAAATACCGAATTTAAATTTTTAATACTCCAAAACCAAACTTGGTTTTTAAGTGTAAATTGATTGAAAATATTCGTTCGACAAATACATAAGTAGCTGTGTTAAGTTACCTTTATGAATCTTTCTTGTTGGCTACACACACAAATCTAAATGACTGTGAAGTCTTAAAATTAACCGAAAACATTTTGTGTGTATGAACTGGTCCCAAACTCGGCCTCTACTTGTTTTTATTGAGCAAAAAAAAATGGTCAGCTGTCATTCCAGCGTGAGAGCCCAAACTACTTCTGTCCCCAAACAGGAGGGATAAATATTTCCTGAGAAATCAAATAAGTTAAAAACACCTACATCATGCCCTAGGAACCCTGACTCCTTTGAACATTTTTTATGGTGTACCTAGCACCCTCAAATGCTAGGGGTAAATATTGAAAATAATACAAGTAACGCAATCTGAAGAGCAATCCATCTTTCCTAACAGATCATTTAGTTAAAAGGGGTGCAAATTTCTAGAAAACCTAACTCCTCAAGTTCCAAAGGGACCCCTTAGTGGCTTTGTATGCACACTACGCTAGCAACCTTTAAGTTGTATGTGGTGCAAGTTCGATTCCTGTTAGGGTATATTCCTCCCATTGTGTATTTCTCTCTTATGTGTAAAACTTAAGTTATAAAATTTATGTGGTTGAGGGCCTGATCCTTATGTAGCGAGGTATAAATATTACAAATATACTGATATTATCTGTAATTTATATTTTCAAATTAAATAGTTCTGAAACCCTTGTATATGAAGCAAGAGGAGTTGGGTATTTACCTCCTCCAATAATTTCTTGAAAGTTGGCCCTACTGCATATAATTTAATACTATCTAATTGGGAATCCAGTTATTTTCAGTTATAAATTATAGTTCTTCAGGTGTTACTGAGTGGGAGCAAATTTTTAAACTTATATGAAAATGTAACATGAATTCTGTCCCAGGTTATCTCAGTTTCAATATCATTATTACTTCAATTATACAAAGAAAAAAATTAAGTTTGATTTAAATCATGATATTTTAAAAATGAAAATAAAAAATCACATGATTTAATTGTGATTTAAATCAGCATTACCTGTAAAAATAAATCGAAAAAATCTAAAGATTGGTTTGGGTTATATATGTATTTAATGGTCTAAAGACAGACCCATTGTACGAAATGCAAGGTAATGTAAACCAGTAAAAATAAGTACAAGGTTAAAATAGTTTAATCAACAAAAAAGTATATTTAAAATTCTATACTTATTGTTCAGATGATATGTAGTTTTGATAATAATAAAAGGTGTAATGCACGTACTTCATAGAGGGGAAAATTAAGAAATTTTGTAAGTGGCCACTGAACTTGTTTCATTCGGTGGCCACTTACAAGCGTTCACATATTTTGTAGAATACACACATATGTTATATATGTGTGTGTTCCGACTTTTATCCTTTTTTTACGGTTCTTGGGGTGGGGGAGGGGGAGAGAAGTCAAATCAGAGGTTCCACCATATAAACTAATGTTTTTAAGAAAGTTGGGTGACGAGCAAAATTTTCAGTCTCCACTTTCAAACATTCAGTCATCATGTGACGACCGTTAATTTTCACCTTTAGTACTTCACCATTGGTAAAAACAATTAGTATAGTCTATATCAATACAGGCAAGGGTGGTTACCTTCAGTCTCAAAATGTTTTTGAATTTAACATATCGCACCCCTGCAAGAAAAGTGACAACTCAAATTTGCAGAATTTGAGAAATATCAAATTAAATTATGCTAATAAAAGTTGTATTGAAGTAGTATAAGCTTTGTTTAAACTTTAGATAAGTATTTATGGTGGTAACTTCTATTATATTCTATAGAATAGTAATATAACATGCTGGAGCACCTATTCATATTTTTCATTGACATACTATCAAAAATTTTATTTTTTGACTTGCGTCACTTTTCTTGCTAGGGTGCAAAATGTTAAAATTTTCGGGAAAAAGTAAGAAACCCGTATTTTTTGTTTGAAAAAATTTTCTTGGCTTGAGATAGAGGCAGCCAAAGATGGGGGCCTTGTGCGCCATTTCTCATTTCGATCTTCAGCAAAATTTTAATAAGCTCTATCTTTGAAACTGTTTAAGATATTTTTTTTGCGTTTTTTTATTTGAAAAATATATTTTTTTGATTAAAATGGTATTTTCTGTTTGGAAATATGTATCCAAGTTCTCTTACTTCCTTAGTACATAGCCTTCAGAATTTGTTTTTAAAAAAAATGTCAATCCCAAAAATTTTGACTGTTGATCAAATTACCATAGAACACTACAGGGTGTCCTAAAAGTTTGCATACTGAGGATTAGTGAATTTACTATACAAAAACAACAAACTTTAAAACAATTATTTTTATGCCAATGGTATAAAGCACTTTTAACCTAACGTAGGAAAAAAAAAAATTTAAACTTACATCTATATATAATTCTCTTACGTGGCACACAAAAAAGATGTTATTTGTTAATGCGTTTTGGCAACATTGTACATTTGTTTGTTTACCACAAGGCCTCGCACATCAATTGAATTTATAAGCGTTATCAGATGAAATTTTATTGGAAAAAAAATGAATTTTAGTTGAGCTGTTGCAGTTTATAATAGAAATCAAAGAAAGCGGGGGATCTTTTCAGGGCCATTTAAAAAACGTTCCTTTTCAGGGGCTAACAATTGTATTTATAGTTCAACAAGACGCTTGCACTACAACTTTCGCTAACAAACTCGATGAAAAACTGGGTGGTTCAAGTGCTGGGGAAATGTATAGAAACGTGCTGGGTATTCAATTTCCAAAGCAGCGCTCACATATTGAGTCAAAGTTTTCATTTGAATTTTGATTTTAGAGGTACTGTATATATATTTTCTGTAATGCAGCAATTTTAGATTTTTAAAAACATTTTTTTTGGAATATCATATTTTGTAAACAAACCCTTCTGCTAGGACACATGTCTTCATTGATGCGAGCGAAGCGAGTATGGGTTCACGCAACGAAACAATGAGGATTGCGAAGCAATCCTCTGGGGGTTAGCAAGCAGGGGGCGTGCCCCCTAGTTTTTAGTAAATGTTCAAAATTTCCGCCTTTTTCTTGGAAGTAAAGCTGAAGTCTTTTGCGCATATTTTTAGAAACGCGTATCAAGATGCTGGGAGTGACTTGTATTTTTTTTAGTATTGGCAATTTTTAGATCACCTATTGTGATTATCTTCATAAACTTTGTTCTTTAATTATCCCCACAGAAAAAAGTCAGGGATGCGCAGATGAGGGAACGAGGTGGCCAAAGGTTTCTTGAGATAAGTCGATTGCCAAAAAAATCTTGAATCATGCCATGGTTTCATAACTTGGATGGCAGATTGCAACGTCTTGTTGGAACCAGGAGTCTCATTCATTCACTTCTAATAATGCAACAAATTGTTGATATAGTGTATCTTTACTCGGTATTGCATCATTTAGATATTTATGCCACCAAAATTCTTTATATCTTTCATATGATTTATATTCAAAATAAGCCTCAAACAGTGCAATTCTCTGAATGCGTGATAAATTCATCTTGCAATGAAAAACAACATGACAAGAACTTTATTATCGCACAACTTGAGTGCAAAGAAAATCAAACGATAAAATTTAAAGAGTCGATAAAACTATAAGCAGACTATAAAATTCAATAATTAAAAAAAACACGGGCAGTAAATTTCTTTAAAGTTGGAGTACGGGAACTTTTAGGGATACCCTGTACAATCCCTGAAAAGAACTTCCACTTTTGAGTTTAACAGGTTTTATAAACAATTGAAAATTTTGCCATACATTAAACCAGTTTCCATTACCACATACTCGCATATTGGTATTATGAAATCAAAATCCAGACTTAATTGACATGTCATTTTAAGTCGTCATAAAGATAAGTGACAGACACAGCTTTGAAAACTTATTGAAGCTTCCAAAATAGTTGTGCAAGTTCCAAAACATATTACAGGTTCCACAGCATACCACTTTGTGCACTCTGCTTACATCTGAAATTAGCAATTCAATGAACTAAAAATTTGTTCAACTGCATCAGTATCTTCCTTTGAGTGATGCCCTTCCTGTTGAATCAATAGGAACTGGGGTACCCACAATCTTTAATACATTGTGTATTGAATGTGAGCATCGTAGGTGTTGCTGTTTTGCAGCTGGAAATCTATATCCAGCAGTGTGTCCATGTGGTAGCATAAAGTTCACAATAATTTTATTTAACTCACAACTGATATCTAACCTCTGTAATCCACCAGTCACAGTCATACACATATATCGAACAAATATCACTCTTTGTAGGTTGTGAATCTGAATATTCTGTCATTTCTGAGATCTTGGTTGGACAAATGAAATTTCTTCTTTCTTACTCTTTAAAGTTCGTGCAATATAGGTTCACCTATCATTGTGAGTCTACACATGTGTTTTCTGATTTCCTTTCACTGGTGTTTGATTTGATCATTCTTTTTTCTGCTGGTAGAATTCTTCAACTTCCTCTTTGGGCAACAGGAATCTCAAATGCCTTTTTTAAGGTTTCTGCTTCAGATGTCTTAAATTCTTTAAGTACTGTTGTGTAGGTTTTAAGTAGTTTTATATACAATTGGTAATTTTTAGCTAACCTCGTACTGGAGCAACACAACGGACTATTGACGATGGTCCGTGATCAATCCCTTAAGGGGAAGATCCGAGGACAACACCTCGTAATTTTGAGTCACGGTCAGATGATGAGGTAACACCTGAGCTGGCACCCCACTTTCCAAACTTCCACAGCAACTGATCGTGAGGACTTTCGGCCACGACAGATTTAATGTGCTAGTTTTATATGCATTACATTCACACAACTGCTTGCTTTGCTGCTCAAAATGACACATTATCTTAATTCCACTTCATCTAGAAAAAAATCATTTCAAAATGCATTTATGTGAAATAGCTCATGAAAGGTTTTTAGTAGGTTTCAAGTCAATTTTTTTTTTTTTTTTTTTAGGTTGCTTTTTGGTTTTTAAGTAGGTTTCAAGTAAATTTAGGTCGCTTTTAGGTTTTAAGCCGCTTTATATTTTTATAGGTCGTGAACCCCAAATTAGGAATTTTTAGGTGCTTTAAAAGTTTGATATTTTATTCAGGGTATTCCAAATCGTAAAAGTGTTAACAGATTTGAAATAGCGTGTACATATATGAACAGGTAAAACACTAGGAACCCTCTAGGATTTACTCTTTCTATGTGATCTATATTAAAGGGGGTGATTTTCATGAAATTAATGGAACTTGTAAAGACAACAAATCAATTAAGATAATAAAATTTTTTGATTTAAAGAAAAATCTGATTTATAAATAAATAAAAGATTTATTTGATTAGAAATGTCATGATTTTTCTTACCCCTATTCTACTTATACTACAAATGGGTATAGTGTTGCTTGGGAATTTTTCCAATGGAATCCTTGAATAGAATTCTGTACAGTGTATAAATAATTTCTGAGTGTTCAACCAGTAGAATACACTCTTCCATAGCCTATCCCGGGAAGATTATTCATTGTTTCACTCTTATTTTTAATAAACTTCAGAATCAGATGCAATGACCCCTTGGGTTAAAAATAAGCTACAGACAATGAAAATTTCAAGATGTAATTGACATCCTGATCTTTTATGTTGAAATGTTCCTTCACATCTAAATGTGTATTTTAAAAATATAGAAAAACCGCAGTTTTCCAGAATTTTACTTTTCAAATGTACTTTTTTTAACTTAATGAAAATATTTTCCATATGAATGTAAAAATTTTAAATTTGGGTCTAATTTATTGAAATATAACATTACAAACATGCCACTTTTAGTGCCAAGAAAACCTACGACCGTATTGTCCACAAATAAGATTGTAATTTTTGAAACCTAACATTTTGCAGCTTTTGATAACAATGTGTGACCTACTTGAATGTATGACCTATTTACGACTGATGCTTTCCTTTCATAGTATTGATTAGCGTGAGAAGAGATATCACCTGATGACTTTCTGCTTTCCCCAAAGTGTTCATACCTCACAGTCGGCAGGGTAGGGTTGCCAACAAAAAACAGAAGGGATCCTCTAGAAGGTCAGTCACTGACAGCTCATAAATGGTGTTCAATGCCAGCGGTCACTTTTAAAAGGGGGTTTTTTAGTAGTAACAAAAGTCAATCTGCCACATTGTAAAAGTTAACAGTAAAATTCCATTCAAATTGGCAGGTTGAAACAATACATATTGAAGCTGTTGCCTGTCCAGTTGGTATTACCTCAAATGTGTTCTGGGAGGCATGTATATTTTCTGTATTGTTCATTTTGTTATTAACACTGGGAAGGGGTACTAAGACTGATATGACTCTGGCTGCTCACTACAATAAAAAAAATATTACCCCTGACCCAGATGAAACAGTTCCTGAAACCTAAGTACACACATTTAGCACCTTTCTTTAATTGATGTAAATACGATAAACAGTCACAGAAAAAATGAACCACCCCTCTTCATTCGAGCAATTTTACCAGCAGACAAATTCAAAGATGGCATTTTACAGGAACAAATTTCTTCTATGAACCCAAATGAATAAGATTTTCATAAGAGGCTGACTTCATATTAAATTGAGCACCAACTTCATAATTTCCAATGGTTTCGAATCTATCAAAATTTAACTTCATATACCAAATTTCATTTTTCGAAGTTGTGAGTACAGAAAGATTGGAGCTCCTAATGTTAAATCAGTTTCTCAGACTTTTAATATATATCTTCCTAAATAATGTTTCTATATCGCTGATATTTTATACCATGTTATTTTACACAACCCATAAAAATCCACGTATTATTTTATTTTGAAAACAGTTTTTAGTTTGATAATTAAATTGTTTCAAAAATTATGAATTGGAACCTTACTATATTTTGATGGGTGTTGATTCCGAAGAATGTCTAATATAACCATGGAGAATTTCATCTCTTTCCAATATTTAGTTTTTGTGTTATTACATTTTTGTAATTGTGATGGCAACCAAAAGTTAAAACACGTCGGACGAACAGCGGATAATAATTATCAGATCGTTTGCACTTGAATGATAAATATATTAATTCTCGGATCGCTGAAAAATACTTTTGAAATTGTGTTCAAATTTGAAATTTAGGTAGCTATAACTACAATTAATCTCGATCTATGAATAGCCATTTTCTATGTGGAGATGATCCCTGAAATTGACACAAATTTTAACATTGAATATTTCTGGACATAAAGATAGTAAAGTCATAAAATTTCATATTTAGACTACTAATTTAACAATGCAGAATCTGGCATCAAAAAACAGTGCTTCAATTAAAAATTTTGTTTGCAAAGTTTGATATGAAAACATCCCCTTGTGCAATTATTTGAATTTGTAGAGGATGTTATTACCCTTTGAATGATACTTAGAATTTGCTCTAGTTATAGTGCAATTTTTTTTTTTTACCGCGACTGTACATAGACCTTGTTAGTAATGTATTGTCTCGTTTTAAAACAAATGCTTTATGTTTTATTTTGAGCTAGACATAAAACTGAAGGTTATTTAAAAAATAAGTTTTATGCTGTTTTCTTCATTTTCAAGTAACCCAATAAGTAACCCAATGTAGCAAAAAGTGATCATAAAGCAACAAGCAAACCAGCATCCACCGATAATTGATTTACTAATTTTCTGTAATTTAATTTTGTAATGAAAACTGTCTTTTGTCTGAAACAGCACTTGGATCATCCAGAGTTGCCAGGATTAGTCACAATTGTACCTTTTATGCTACTTTTTAACTTATGGCTAAAATGATTGTATTTTATTGTCTTTCGAGAAAATAAACTATTACCAATCAGATCTTTGTGTACCTGTGTCATATACCTCCAGTGGTTGTACTCTTAAAACTAAGTTTGCCTTGGTTTTCCCTATATTTCAGACATACTTAACATATTTCTTTCACTGAATTTTTCTTTAATTTTTTTCTTGCTGCTTGCAATACTCAAAAAAGATGTTTTAAACATGAGAAATAAAACTGATTGTTTTGTAGGTATGGATCAAGAAGAATGCACCCTGAAAACAGAAGATGTGCTATCCCAGGGTAAATAAGTGTTCAACACATTGCTAACTTTAAAGTTGAAGTTAATATTTTGTGTTGTAGTTAAATCTTGATAGAAAATTTTGTACATTGATGGAAATGTTCAAAATAAGGTGAAACTCAAAAACTTATTGATCTATCAATTAGAAAATTATTTAAAATTTATTTAGTCTGGTGGCCATATAGGTTCGGTGCTGACTTGACAGTTAATCTGACTGCTGTTTAGTGTATACACAACTGTTTGAAAATAATAGCACAATAGAAGAATCATACAGTAAGAATAAAATTTATACCACATGTTGCTAATTTTCTCTACATTAAACTGTTAAAATTTCAGAACAATGCACTTATAACTTGAAAAAATCAATGTTTTGAAGCCTCTGAGTTGTAGCAAGAGCTGCATATGTCATGGCATCCAATCAAAGTGACTGGATGTGTCCCTGGAATTATAAACTTTATAATTTAATATGGTTCTTTAATAATAGTGTTTAATAATGTTCCTTTAGTGCTTAATATTTGACCTTGAATTTATTGTAATGTCCCCTTTTCAAAGGTGGAATTAAGTTAGTCTTACTCATGTATTTATTTTTAAGTTGTACATTGTTTGCAATTATTCCCAGGTTATGCTGATTTAAATCAATGATTTTTAGTATAAAGTCATTGATTTAAGTTGGTTTTAGTTGAGATTTATGAATTGCGAATTTTTAATAAAAATCATTGATTGAAATCAAAAATTTTAATTTAATTTTCTTCTCTGTAGTGTATTAAGTTTATTAATATAGAAAATGAGATTCCCATGAACAAGATGCATGTTATTTTATTTAAATAAGTTAAGTAGTCTGTGACTAAGTGTTTTATTTATTTCAAAACTTTTCTGCCTTATGATTTTAATTGATCCCTTGCCCATACAAGTTTAAACTTGTTGTATAGGAGACAGAAATCTGTTATTTATAAATCGATTTGATTTATATGTTAAACATTGATATTTATGATGAATAAATAACATTAGTGTAATGAAATTAGAAATACAGTAGGGCAAATTTTTAAAAGAGTAAAATGTGATATAGGAATTAGCAAAGTTGATCATGATAGGTTAGATACAACAGCACAACAAATGACAAATGTTGTCCCAGTTGTTTCTCAAGAGGTTTAGATTAGTTTGGTTTTAAACCCATAACAGGTGGTATGACCTCAGTAAATGATGTAGGGAATCCCACTAACATCATATAAAGTTTTGTATAAAATTATTCCAAATCAAACAAATTTCAGAATATTTTTGCACTGTTTATTTATTATATGATTAAAATGAAGATAATTTTTAAAGTTATTTTTACATGGAATATAATTAATTGGTTTAAGACTAGTTTTTGAGAAGAAAAAAATTGTCACCAATAGAAAATAAAATAAACTGTCTTGAATCAAAATTCATTTAATTCCTTCTCATTAATTACCTTACAAAAGTACTTATTTCTGAATTTGTTCAAAAAAAGTTTTTAATTTGCACGGTAAGACGTGAAAATATACATAAATTGAAAACGTGTATGGCTAATTTTCAAATTTAAAAGTATTTCTAATGGTTGTTCCAAGAACACAAAAAGGGTTTGTACATAACTTTCATGAAAATGAAGCTTTTATCTTCATATTATTTATCTCACAATATAATCTTGTAAAATATTTCCTGTAAATCCATTAACAACAATAGATGTCAGAAATCCCATCTTATAATTTTAAAGTGGATTGTTAGTGTCTCAAAGCTCTTAATAAAATGGCTAATTGGTTCTTACAAATCTTTACAGAAGATGTGAAACCATCTGTTGTAAATACCTTTGAAAGCTTTGACTGTGGATGTGATCCCTCAGACTTGACTTGTACTAGTTTATGTGATATTACATCTTCTAGTTTGATAAAATCACCTCTAGTGTTTGAGCTTCTTATATCACATGGTTTGTTGAAAAATGGACTAACTGAAGATAGGCCCTTGTATGATTCAGATGCTGAAAGTAAAGTAAGTATTGTGAATTTTTTATTTCCATTCTTAATTGCAAATATGAATGAATGTGACAAATAACATTCTCATTAAACAAAAGGAAATATTTTCAAAAGCTTATAATATATGGTATAGAAATATTAAATGTACAGATGAAATAGTTTTTGGATAACAATACAGCTTAATTTTTCAAACCCCTCTACTTTGACACTGAAAGGGATTATTTCTAAAAGAAATTGCAACATGTTTGTTTAATGGTCTATTCAATATATATATAGCACAGTGTTGCATGTGACAGTTCTTTTCATGGGGGGTCATGTGTTTTTAGACTTATCCAGTTATTCCCCTGGACCTTAGATATAATTGGCATTTTACTAATTTTATAACATTGTGTTAGAGCAGGTATGGGCAACCTTTGGAAACTTGCGGGCTAAACTTTAGGATATTAATGAAGTCGCGGGCCGTATAGAATAGTTAGTTAAGAAAAAGTAATAATAATGACGTTTATTTTATATATTTATAAAGTAGAATGGTAAAGTTACGTGAACAGAATAATATCGTATTGATTAAGTATTTACTTACAATCAGCAGAAATTAATGAGAAGTTTGCGCTTGAACTTGAGAAACAAGAAAATCAATGTTGGGATCAATCCCACTAATACACAGGCGCAGAGTGTTTTCCAAATTCTCATCTGTAAGCCTGGTTCGATACTTCGATTTGTTACTTTTCATCATGGAAAAGAACTGTTCACATTTATAAGTGCTTCCAAATGCGTAAATCCTTTTTCTTGCAAATGCTCTGAGCTGTGGGTACTTTTCTTCGGCAAGGTATGTCCTGTAGAAATCACTTAGCTCCACGTCTTCAAATTTTGACTTCAAATGTACGTCTTCTTGAAACTCGATCAACTCCATTTGTAGGTGTGTGGGAGCCTTTCCTATGTCACTTTTCATCGGAGTTTCAAAAAGGTTAAAACAGCTATCCATGTTTTAAAGTCTGAAAATCTATTAAAGAATTGCTCCAACAGTGATTTTAGTTCTTCAGCATATTGAGCGTAATCAATATTTTCGTGACTGGATAGTGTTGAAAAATGATAACAGCTTCCAGATCGCATTTGTGTTTCCCACAAGCAAAGTTTGTTTTGGAACGCTTTCAGATGGCTGTGCAATTCGTTTACCAACTGACCTTGTTTTTGAAGCTTCAAATTCAACTCGTTTAAGTGACCCTTGATGTCTACTAGAAATGCTAAATCATATAACCATTTCTGATCACTGACTTCAGGCAATGATTTTTCCTTGATTTCCATAAAATCGACTATTTCCTGTCTAAGATCGTAAAGTCTTTTCAGCATTTTGCCTTTGCTTAACCACCTTACTTCGCAAAAATATGTCACATCACCGTGTTCTGAAGAAAGGTCATCCAAAAATGCTTTGAACTGGTGATGGTTAAGCGCGCGGGATCGAATAATATTAATTGTCTTTATCACCACATCCATAACGTTCTGCAATCGAATTGACTTAGTGCACAAGTTTTGTTGGTGAATAGTGCAATGTAGGATTATTAAATCGTCTTTTTGCACATTCAAGTCAATTGCTTTTTCTTTCAAAATTCCTATGAAACCTTTTCGTGAACCGACTATAGAAGGACACCATCTGTGGAAATCCCAATTTGCACCACTGTAAATGATACTGTTCAATAGCACTTTTAACCTCATGAAAAATATCTTCTCCAGTAGTGGTCCCTTTTAGAGGCTGTAAAGCCAGCAATTCCTCAGTTACAGTAAATTCTTTGTCAACGCCTCGTATAAAAATAGCTAGTTGTGCTGTATCAGACAAGTCAGTGCTCTCGTCCAAAGCAATTGAAAATGCTTCAAAATCAGTCACGCGATCAGCCAATTTTTCCTTGATATCACCAGCCATCATATCTATATGTCGAACAACAGTACGTCTTGATAAGCTTATTTTCTCAAATTCCTTTTTCTTTTCGGGACATAAAATATCTGAAATTTCTAACAGGCACTCTTTGACAAATTCTCCTTCATCGAATGGTTTTGATGACTTCGCTATTTTGAGCTGACTATGAAGCTAGCTTTCACAACATTGTCCAGTTGTGTCCTTTGTTCACTAAAAATTTGTTGCTGTTTGTCCGAATTTGTGATTAGCTTTTGAATTTTATCTTTTCGCAACTGACCCGTGTGTGTATTCTGAGTAATATGCTTACTGGAATAATGCTTCTTCATATTGTATTCTTTTATAACAGATATGGATTCATTACACAACAGGCAGATAGGCTTACAATTATGCATGATAAAAAAGTATTCATCAGTCCATCTTTCTTGAAATTGGCGACATTCCGTGTCTACTTTTCGCTTTTTAACATCAGACATCCTTTCATACACTTTCCGAACTAAGAACTCCAAGCAATTAACGCGATGAGTGTACTATCGACCTAATAAGAGTAGGACGTATGACTGGGCGCGCGATCGGACTTTCCACAGAAAAGGGGGAAATGCAGGGGCTCCAAGGACATATTTCAAAACAATTTGAAAGATGGTAAAATCGAACGGAGATGGTTTTTGACAAATTATCAAAATTGTAACTTTGAAGTACCGTATTTCTCCGAAAATAGGACCTAATCAATAGTTAAACCCTAGCACCTCTAAAATAAGATCTAGTTGTAATGATAGAAAAAATTGTAAATAAAAATAAGAGGACTTACTGTTATCCTGTAGAATCGTTGATGATGATTCCTTGGCTGTCTTGGAGGAAGAGACCAATGACACAATGAAAATATCTAACTCCTCTTTAACAATAACAACTAATCTTTATTGTATTCTAAATGCTATGTGAGGACAGTTCAACTTTTCTATGAGGGAAAACTTTCTTAATATAATGAACCACAGTCGCTTCAGATCGGCAGCCAGACGGGCGTCAGCCTTTTTGCCTAAGTTTCAGAATGTGACCGAAACACCTGCACAGGAAGCATCAGTATTTTATGCCTGTGGGCGCCAGAAATCCGAGTATTGTTGGTTTGTATCAGTGTTTTTTTTAACAATCACATCCGCTAGTAAGGAATGGAATCAATAAGTGCAAGGCCGTTTCTTGGATACAATCAATAACGAAATTTATAATTATTATTCCCGATTATCCGTAGAATTGGGTGGCGTGATGTGTCGCCGATAACTTGTCTGGCGACTTCCAAACCTCGTTCTGATTTAATATATTCAAGAAAACAGGCTCATCCATCTCATATATCCAATACTAATTTTATTAGTAATAATAACTTTTTTAGATAGTATTGAAAATACCTACTTTTACATTGTTATATTCAGGTTTGCCGCAAATAATTCAAGATATTTTTAGTGTGCCCGTGCCGTCAACTGAAAAAGATTGAGAAACACTGACCCATGTGGTTCAGGCTTTTGTTTCCCTCCCCCTCTCACTCTCTTGTTGGCAAGAACAGAGAATATTTACTTCTTTTCGAGCACGATTTAAAAATGTTCCGCGGGCCGGGCCACATTTGGCCCCCGGGCCGGAGGTTGCCCATATATGTGTTAGAGCGTAAAAGAATTGGAGAATATTGGAATATTTTATTTTTCTCAAAGGTTATCTCTTGGCTAGTGAAATATTGAATTTTTCCAGCCCCTCTTTGAAAATAACTGGATAATCAATAGTTCAGTGATATAAAATCTACAACAAAATATTTTAATGATCCCAAGTAGTTGTAATGGGAATAACTGTTTGACATGTAGTCACAGTTCAATGTATGACTCTGAAATTTTATGCACTAAATGGTAACAGCATACTAGTTTCTGGGTTTCATATTGCTTTTTAAAAAAATGATAAATTGGTATATTATTTCCATTATATTTTTCCTTTTTCAGTTCTGCTCAATTGATCAGAGCTATGGACCACCATCATTTCTACGTGTGTATTCCCTTCAACCACCTCCCAGTAGCTGGAACAATGTAGAGGATGAGGAGGATGATGATGAGAAAGGCATTTATAAATGTGGTTGGAGTTCATGTGATATGTACTTCTTTTGCAGAAAAGACCTTGCTTATCATGTAAACAACTCGCATGTAAATCAGGATGAAAATTCTTTGTATCGATGCCATTGGAATGGCTGTGCTCGCCAAGGCAAAGCTATTAATGCTAGGTTGGTTATACTTTTTTGTAAACAAAATTCTATCAGATTTAAATATATTTCTAGGAGTGTGTATGTGTGTGATATATTAAAAATAGTATAGATTAGGGTTGCACAACTTACTGCCTGTGAACTGCTTCTATCTTCAAAATCCATTTTAAGTTATAGCCAAGTTTAATTAATGTCAGAGCAAGAGTGGCCAAAAAAATACTACTCTTCAGGGGGTATTGTTTGTCGTCTTTCAACTAACTCAAATATAATTAGGAGAGAAATTAAATTCACATCATTAATATTATAAAAATAAGTGTTTGTTTCTTGCCCGCAAAGTCCTGACAAATCTATGGCACTTACAGTAGTAGGATTTGGCACACAGGTAATCGAAATTTTTTCCAATTTTTGGGTCGCAGCAAATTTTTAATTTTTTTTCTAGAACATTTTAAAATGAATTTAATAGTTTTTTCACCGTTCTTTCGGGAAATGAAGAAGCATCAAAATTTAGACTTTTCTCCCTTACGTCACTATTGACGTCAAGCCCTTGGAACATGCCAAGTTTTTTTCACCTTTCGTCTTGAATGGGAGTGAACAGATTCAAATGACCATTCATTTTGATTTCCTGGGAAATGGATTCGAGTGAAACAAAAAAAAATGATTAAAGTTATCACTGGCATTCTTCAGTGCTTTTTTTATCTCAGCAATCCTTCAAGATGGAATAAAAATTTTAACGGATTTGAAATCTGGAAAATTTTACACCGGATAGATACCTTATACCAGGGTACGACAAATCGTGGTCGCCATGGCGCCTAAGAAATTTGGTTTGGCGCCTAGATGTTCTCTTTCTGTAAAAATTTTTTTTTTTCGTGAAAACAATTTGATTTTTTAAGCCATAAAATGTCTAATGTAGATAATGTTATTTTTTATTGCCTCAGTTACACTATAAATAGCATATTGTTTACTGCACGCGCGTGTGTAATGAGTTCTTTGATATACTCAGCATTCGAAAAAATATTAGTATATGTATTGCAAGGGTCCTGGCTCCTAATTTTTTTTATATTTTTGTCATCCCCTGCCTTATACATTTGATTTTCTTTTAATAAATACTTTATCAAATAAATATTTATATCTTTTGGTTTGCAAGGCAAACCAATAACACGGGCAATGTGACCCCACGAAAAGAACTGTCACGGGCAACTCCCTTATGGCTGTTATCCAATAAGCTACAAATTCCCATTTGGTCTGCAAAGCAAACCAACTCCACTTGCAACGCCGTAATGGCTGTTATCCAATAGGCTGTGAATTCCTATTTGGTTTGCAAAGTAAACCAATAACCCCACAAAAGCAACTGGCACAGGCTAGCAGTGGCTAGTGTTAACTAAAGTTAACACGAATTTGTATAAGTTGACAATTGAGGCAGTGATCAAATTTGATTTGTTGACTTTTTAAAAAGAGAAATTATGAAATTCGCTATTTATTTATTCAAAATATGTTCTTTATCTTTAGAATGATTACCATCAGTACTAAACTTTGGAAACCAAAACTATAGACTATCAAAAGTAAAAAGATAATATGGTGATATGAGGTAGCATGTAAAGGGAATTTGTTAAGTGCATAGTAAATATTGACAGTTATGTATTCTGCATTTCGTTCTTATATTAGGGTAAAAAACAGTATAGAATTCACAAGTTGTAAGAGACAAGATTTGTCATTCTGTCACATTTTAGATGTAATGCAGTTTCTTTTGAAACAAATCTATTATAGTGGTTCTTAATTTTTCAGGTATCGAATGTTAATTCACATAAGAACGCATACTCATGAAAAACCTCATGGATGTGATGTTTGTGGGAAAAAGTTTTCAAGATTAGAAAATTTAAGGATTCATATAAGATCACATACTGGTAAGTGATGAGTTACTGGTTCTTTGCATGAGTTATATTTATGCGCTATTACTACTACTACTATACTATGCGCTACATATACAATTGTCTCCATTTTATAAAGGAAAATTTTTACATTGTAGAATTCCTTATGAAACATTGTTTTAAAAAGTGATTAGAAAATTTCTTGTAGATCAATTCATTTCACCTATAGAGGTAGATGGTGCAGAGTGTTTAACAAAAAACATAGTAGCTTTTAGTATTTTGCATGAATTATTACAAAATTTAGAATGAATCCCCAAAGGAGTTCTACTAACACTTCCTGCTAATAACTGGCAGCTGTAAAATTCCTTTAAAAAAATCATTAGGCTTATTTGTAAAGAAGTTATTGAGGGGCTGTTTGACAGTCTCCAAAGAATTGTACTCCAGGCTGTTCAAAGAATTTTGTAGTGACCTGAAGAGGTGAAAATCTGAGGGGGCAAGGTCTGGTGAATATGGGAGGTGACACAAAACATCTCAGCCATACTCAATAAGTCTGTCTGACATTCAGCGAAATGTGAGGCCAAGCATTGTCATGCTGGAAGACAACACCTCAGCGATTGGTCAGTTCCAACCTCTGCTTTGATTTCTGCTTTCAATATTGCCATTTGAGAACAGTATTTTTCCGAATTTATAGTCTGATTTTGTGGCAACAATTCGTAAAAAACAATTCCTTTGTAGTCCCACCATACAGAAAGCATTACTTTTAATAGGTCCTCATTTACAGAGGATGGTTGTCCAGAGCGGGCATCATCTTTGAGGCTAAAATTTCCACGCTTAAATTGAACAAACCACCTTCAAACTGTGGCCTCAGACACAGCACTATGTCCATATTCAGCACACATTTTACAAGCACTCTGACGCATTTTTTCCTTTCTTAAAATAAAAGCATAATATGACGAAAATGAACTTTCTGGTTCTCCATTCTTAGCACTGCAGTGAAACAAAAATTATGCCACAACACATGTTATAATTAGGCAGTGTAAGCAGAAAAGACTTAATTTAAACATATGCTTCAGTCAAGGTTACTTACTCCTTATCAGCAGTAGCAAAATGATAGCAATAAAAAAAATGCGTAGAACTTTTACAGATGACCCAATATTTCAACAATTATTTCATGAAGATTCAGCACTAGTAAGTTTTGTTTTATAGTAATGTTTGTTAGCTAGTAGTATTTATTTTCCTTTAAAATGTAGCACTTTGTTTACTTATTAGCAAAACTTGAAAATGTAATTTGAAATAAACTAAAAGGGTTTGTATAACATTTAGGCAAAAAGTAATTAACTTTTCTTGTCTTTTTCTCCAGCTTTTGTTATTTATTCAAAAATTATGACCATAGTTTTTGTGTGTTCCTTTCTTTTACTTGTAAAATTTTTGCTCTAGGAGAAAAGCCATATGCTTGTCCAGTAGCTGGTTGTAATAAGGCATACTCTAACTCTAGTGATCGTTTTAAGCACTCTAAAACTCACCAAGAAGATAAACCTTATGTCTGTAGAGTTGAAGGGTGTGATAAACGATACACTGATCCAAGTTCATTACGTAAACATATGAAATCAACAGCGCATGGTGGAGAAAACAAGCAAAAATTAAGTGTAGCATCACAAGTGATGGATAGTAAAAATACTGATTCCCACACTGAAAGTTCAGTACATTCTTCTAAAGATCCTGGAAGTACACCTTTGAAAACGGCAAGTTCAAAAATCAGTGAACGTGATAAACCGTATGCTTGCAAAGTTGAAGGTTGTGACAAAAGGTACACAGATCCTAGTTCTCTTCGTAAACACCAGAGAGCTACTTCTCATGGCCGAGATCCTAACACTCTGAAAGCAAAGAAACCAGCCAAAGAATTATCCATCGCAGAAATATATAATTTTGAGAAACAAGATGAAAAATTTTCTATAAGTGATACCAAACCTTCTGATAAATGTGTTAGCAGTACTTCTCCAAGTAATGTCCCACTTGATTTCCAGATGCTTCTTAAAAACAAGCATGCTTTGAAACATTCTGGCACTATAAAAGCAAAACTAGGAGTTTTTAAGGCTTCACGAAATACAAACAATATTTTGAATTCTCAGGTATCCAATGGTGCCTATCATGTGATGACAAATAACATAACAGTTAAATTTCTTCCTGAGGAACCTACCAAAGAGTGTAATTTTAAAAAAGCATATAAATTTGAGGGTTCAAGTAAAAGACGCAGAACAGATGATTCAAAACCTTTGGATCTAAGTGTAAGCTGTTCTTCACTAAATGATTGTTCTGTTGAATTTGAAGCACTTGAAAAGAAAAAAATCCTTTCTGGATCCTGATCAAAATTTATATTTATAGCCTATATTTTGTTATGAAATACTTTGTACAAAATATTTAATCTATTTTCATATATCTATATAAAGTAATATATTAAGCTGTTATGACACTTGAAATGTTTTGTAATTTTAATTTATATTTAGATGTTTGTTGAAGGTTAGAAAGTAGCCTGTCAACTAATTATATATTTACGATGGTTCTCATGTACTACTTATTTAATTATCTTATGATTACAATGCATGTTTTCATGTGTGTGTATACATAAGTATATATAAATTTGAGACTGCATAACGGTCTATTTTCAAGCAAGAATAACTATTTTTGTCTTTTTGAAAGCAAGGTAGTTGTGGTTTCATTGCCTCATTGAAATAAGGTTTATGTCTTGAATATGATTAGCACAGAATTTTTATGTGTAGTAAATATTTGTTTGAAACGTACATGTGTATGGAAGACTAACTTGTGTTCAATTCTTGGCTGTGATAAAGGTTATCTATATGTAAATATGGAACAGGTATCTATTAAGTATTTGTTGACTATGTTGATGATTTTTTAGTACTTTATATTTATTACCAGCAAAAATAAGTGCTTTCACAGTGTGCTGCATTTAGGTGACCATGTGCTACTCACTTTTTTATTTTTGTATTCTATTCACCTTTCTTTGGAAAATATTAAACTGGAGTAATGGTGAGTTGTAACCTCTTAGAAAACGAATAGAATACTTTAAATATTTAAATTGTCATGATTGAAATTTGATTCGTGTAAATTCCCCTAGCAGGTTAGCCCATTTTTGTCATATAAGGTAATTTAGCATTTAAAAATTATATTTTTTATTCATTTACTCTTACTAACTTTACTGATTTTAAATATGCTCAATATTAAAGAAGATAAGCAATAATACAATTTAAGTCTTATTGCCAACAATTTTTTCCTTTTAAATTAATTTGAATTTAAAACTTGTACGAGAATACCTGTAATAAAATTATGCCTTGCATAATGATCCCCTTTCGTGTATTCAGTCAATGACCATTATTGGTCATTAATACACTGGTCAGAAATTAGTGTTTGGTTCACAATTTTCTTTCAATGTTTTTAATGCAAATTGTGTTTTAAGTAAATTTAATATTTAAATTGTATGAGTGAGACCTAGTGATTAAGGAAGCGGGCTGAAGCAAAAATATGCAAGTTTCATTTTGGAAAAACATATTTCTGTATTAAAGAAATGTGTTTCAAAATTTGTTTAAATGATGGTTATTCATTTCTGTACTCCAGCATCAGAATTAAAGTACAGACATTCCATAATAATAAAAGCAAGCCTGTATATTTGAAAGGATGAGAAATGTCTGCACTGATATTTTTATTTATAGAAAATATTCCATATTCCTGTGGGAATGAAATTTGCTGGTTATAAATGAATATTAACTATTGTATTCTCTTGCATTATTGCTCTTAATTCCTTATTTAATTTATTGGATAAATCTTTTGAAGTTACTAAAGTAATAATAGACTGAAGAAAAACAAAATATTTATATAGAGTATTCAATGAACTAAAACATTGAAAATTGAGAGTGACATTTTACCAAAAATTTCATAACGTTAATCTGAATAGTGGTTTAATTAAACTTAACTGATATCATGTTATTATCAATAGAGTATCCTCGAAGTGTGGCTGTTTTGTTGACTTTTAATTGCTTCAATGTGTCAATGGTCTTTGAACCAATGTGAAATTTATAGAATATTTTTATTATCATTTTAACCAAAAGCTTTGGTTAGATAAAAATTCACTCAGTAATTAAGAGCAAGATTGTTGAATTGTATTATTTAAATTTAGGGAGGATAGTTAATGATCTACAGCAATGTCATGACATTAGTATATTTTTCAAATGAATTTGTTTGCTATGTTTGGGTGGCTTTTTTAAAATCTGTTTCTGTTTAGTTAATATCATTCCATTTTATTCAGTTTTATCCATGTTTATTCATTGTCCATATTCCACACTCATGTTGCTTTAAAAGTTTGTATTTTCACTTAAACCTTAGTCTTAAATATTTATCAGAGGGTAGAACTTTTTAAAATACAACAAAATTAAGAAATACAATTTGGAAGTATTGAAATTTTTTACTACTAACTAATGTTTTATTACTTATCCTAAGAACAAATTCTGCTGACCTGGCAGCCAAGTGGTTTCTTATTCTATCCCTTGATTCAACAGTCTTGGTTGGATTCTCAATTTGGATATTAATGTATGTCATTGTTTAGAATGCACTTAAAGCTGAAGCTTTGGTCTAATTAACCTTGTGTAGTAAAACATGGAATCATAATGAAATTCTACTCAGGAAAAACTATTAAGTATCATTCTATCCTTAAAAATGTGTTTTCATGGTGAGCTTACTATTTAAAAAATAGTTGTTTATTTTAATGACTAAGTAGTGATTGGTATTAAATGTAAATCTACTTTATAGCAGGCGTATACAAAGTTTTGAATACTAATGGAATATATTAATGAAAGTATTGTCAACCTGGTATATAACTAATAATATAAAGTGTTTATGGTTTAGATGCTCAAGTGTATAAATATGTTTGTATATACATACTGCCTTCACAGTAACTTTGTTATATTTTGCTTTATGCCAGAATGAGATAAAAGATTTGGAACTTAAAACTAAATTTTGAATTGAAGTAATGAAAAACAACGAAATATCTAAGGTTCATACTTGAACAGACCTGACAATTATTTTCTAAGTATTCTATCCTTTTTCGCAAAGGTGCAGGATCATATAAACAAACCTGAAACTGTTCCCTAACTTTTGATTAAAAATGTACATGGCTCACTAAAATCCTGTCTTTATATTTGTAAAATTAACAGATAAACGAAGGTGACATATAACAAACTTAATCATAAATAATTTGGTATAGATTACTTTTTCATCTACTCAATATCATTCACTTAGGTAATTAAATCAATTGCCTGAATAGTATAGAAAAATTCAGGTATGTAGTAGTTTATATATTGTGACATTTACTCAATAAGGCAAAAAAAAAGTCTATTACTGGATGTTTTCACCAGTCACAGCAGAATAACCAAGCTCCAAGGAAATTTTTGTCAAATTCCAAATGATTTCAGAATGCTTCAATGCAAAATAATGTAACTAGAAATTGAATCATGGAAAAATCTTATTGTGCTTTTGAAAATAATCATTTTAATGTAGTGATTTCAATAAGTTTTAGCCCAAAATATGTTTAAAGTATGGAACAATTCTATACCCATATAATAGCATCAAGGTAAGTAGATGACTACATTAATGACAAAAATATACTCTGATGTTCCTAAACTGTTGAAAAGTGAATGAATTTGTTAATCTAAAATGTTTTTATTTTATACATTAAAATACACTAAATTAAACACTACTATATTGCGCTGTATTTGATAGAAATAATCCTAGTCTTTTTTTTGCTCAACTCGACTATTTTAATGCTCATTTTCACTTTTATAATTGTAAGGTATACTTAATTTTCTTAACTATTCTTGAACATACTCAGTTATTATATATATAACAAGCAGTTGATATAAGTATAACTGTTTATTAGTAATTTTTAATTCGTGCAATTTTCATTTTTCCTGAATAGTAAATACAAGCACTCGCTGTTGTATGAAATTAAACATTTTGAGAAGATTTTTTCCATGAAAAAATTGAAGCAGTTTCAAATGATTTTGAATGGCGTGTTTATTCAATTATGATTTTCAAAAGTTATGTGAATTAAAATTTTGTTTCAATTATATGTATATACACACATGTTGACACTCCTAAATTTCACTTACCAACTGTTTCATTAGTGTTTTGATTAAATTATTGTATCTGCAGTTATTGTTTGGGTTGACTTTACATATGAATTTGATTTGATTGGTTAACTAAGATGTGCAGAATGTTCATTAATTTTCTTCATGGCAAGTATAAAGTTTCGTAATTTTTTTGCATAAGTACCAATGAATTTCAATTCATCTGCATTAATATTTGGTAAAAATAAATTAGCATAAATCATGGTTTGTTCAATTCTAATCTTTAAATTAAGGTGTTCATTTACATCACACTTTACTTTTAAAAATAGTTTTTAGGTTTCTTACATTTCATCACAGCACTTAAAACTATGTTTTGATGTTCAAAAATGAGGCCTTTTTATGTTTATTAATTTAAAATGCTGAATTTAGAATATGTTTGAAATGCACATCCTGAACCTTAACTTCACTTGGAAGAATAATTTCACCAAAGAAATAGATTTGATGACAATGAACCTGCAAATCCTTTAAAACATCTGGAAATGAGTAATTTTTTTAACGACCCTGGGAAACTTATTTATTGTACTTTATTCCTGACAAACTAATATACTCCTAGAATTTACTTCTATTCTAATTATTTGTAATGAAGAAATCAATTTGCAATATGGTTTAAAACCCTCTTTGAAAAAAAACCGACATAAATGTTGTCATAATTAAAAATCTGATATGGCAACACAGGAAATTTCAGTGACAATGAATATTTTTACGAGCTTGCTTTCAACTGAAAAGTGTAATCTTGTAACGAATGTTGCAGTGTATTGATTTGAATAAATGTTATGCTTAAATTGATATACCTCTTGAAAAGATTATGCATCCTTGAAAACTGAAATTCGCTTTCCCAAAAAGTTCAAACAGTGTTTAAAGCATTTCAACATTCGAAACAAAATCCAATCTCAAGCAAACTGTTAGTATTATTTATTTCTGACAATGCATTGTTGCATTCCGGAATTACTTAGAAAGCATATATTTGTAGTTCCACTCAAACTGTTCCACTTATGGTTTCACCTACTGCTGAAATATTGTCAGTTTAAGGTACATTAAACCTGTTAAATTAATCTTTAAAGTTGTCATTGTAAATTTTTATTAAACGAGCTGACTAGCATTTAATTTTGTATCTGGTGTTTTAATCGTTTTTCAAAAACATTTTCCGTACATTGCAAGAACATTTGTATTAAAAATTGGTTCAAGCCCTGCTTTGTATAATCTCGTTCTAAATGAATTTTTTGCCTCAATATTTTGGATTAGAACAATCTAGTATTTCTCACATTTGTACATCTAACAACAGTTTGCTTTCTAAATTAAAATGTGTTTTATTGTATCATACTTTTAAGATTAGGAATCTGAGTGATGTCAAAAATTTATGGGGTTTGTCTGATCTTGTGTATTATTTATTTTTATCGGATCTTTGTAAATGTTTGATTTCTTTGTGTGAAGGGTGTATTTGTGATGGTTGTGATGCAATCTGTTCAGTAAATTTGGATAAAGTTTAGTATGAGTTTGTATACTCTAAAATTATATATTTTTACTAGCTACTAGGATGGCAATAATGAATTGATTATACTTTTTCCTATCATGTCCGAATATTTATTTATTGACAAGATCTACTTTTTCTGTATTTACTATTTTTGTCAAGAATTAATGCATTTACTTAAAATATATGACCAATTCATATTTTAAATTTTATGCAGATTGAATCAATCTGTTTTGTAATCTCATTTGTTAATTTGTTTTTATTTATAGCTGCAATATATTTTTAGTATCAGATTCTATGTGTTAATTTTTGTCCATTATTTCAAATTTAAACCTAATGTTTAAAACTGTTGGGCATTATTGGTGATATTTATAAAATGTCCTGTTTTATTTATGTATTTCTATAACCTATTTATTTCAGTGTGAAAATTGGTAAATATTATTGATACTTGAGTGCAATCATTTTTTGCAGTTATTCTTTTTTAAGTTTATCAAATTAATATAAATGAATTTTGTATAAAGTTATATATATTTATAGATATTTGTTCAAAAATTTATGATTATCAGTAATAGATCTATATGATCATATCTATATCAATAATATCAGTCATTCTAAAATTTTTGTATGTTATTTGAAGACAAGCAATTATGTTTCTTGTGTGCAAATGTTAAGTATGAAAAGATTGTATGATGTTACAAAAAATTTATTTATAAATTATTAAAACTTATTAAACAATTTTTATATATATATATTTTCTATGTTAATTACAAATTGTTTTCATTTTGATTGTAATATAGGTTTACCAAAACTAATATTGAAAATTTATTGCATTCATTAACTAATGATTTTTTTAAGGAGATAACAGCTCACCAGAATAAGTATTAATGGTCTGCAGTTGAGTTCCAACCTCACCTTATTAAACAGTTTTATTCAATTTATTTTTACATAATAAATGCACTATGTATTAAAGTGCCAGATTAGACATTATAGAATGCTATACTATTGAGATTTTCTAATCAAATATTGACCTAAAATATTATCAAAGGTTTTCAATTAAAATTCAAAAGATTAATGTTGTATATTTTTAAATATGTAGAAATCCTGACCAAAATAAATTATGAACTCAATAGGTTCAATTTATTTTTAGTCAAAACATATTTTAGAAAGCAGCTTGATCTTTTGTTTCAAAATTCCCTGCTTTTTGTCTACTGTTTGTATATGGATGAAAGTTTTGTGTATGTCTGTGCAAACTTATATTTTTATACTCTTTTTCTGAGCACAACTTTTAAATCTGAAACATGTTTATACATATTGATTTTCCTATCCTTTTATTAGTAATTTTGAATGAGCAATAATTTTCTTGATTAAATTCTCATTTTTAAGTTGCATTACACTTTTGAGTACATTTGAGTGCTCAATTGATAATTATTCAGTATAGTATTGGTATTGAATGAGCCTTAGTTTCTTTTCTTTAAAAACTTTAATGCTTTGTTTTTGTGCATGATACAGATATCGTTTAATCAGTGGAAATTTCACTAGCTTTAAAAACTTAAGTGTATGAGTTTTGTTTTTGTCTCAGCAATTCATCCATATTGATTTACTGATTATATCATTAACACACTATTTGGTTTAATTATCTCCATAACATTGATATCTTGTAAAATAAATAAATATTTCCCTTCTGACTATTTCTGTAGAAAAAAGTATTCTTTCTTACACAATTGTCCTTAATAATGCTAACTATCAAGTAATTATATTAAAATTTGCTGACGAGTATGAATTTAGTAATTAGTGAGCAATATTAATTATTGAAAGTTAATTTGCGATTTTTCATTTTGTGCTACATTTATAGCAGAGCTATTATGTGGCTACATGAGAAACTAAAAATGGCTTTACAGAATATAGCTTTTCGTTAATCTTAATTTTCAGTATTCTAAGGCAATTATTGATAATTTGTAGAACATAGCAAAATTGTATTGCTTCAATTATTGCAGGCAGTATGATATTGTGTGATGGTAAAACCGCAAAACATTTTTATTTATCTGTATTAATTGAAAGTCACTAGAATTTTTGTAAGATTGTTTTGAATAATTCAAATTTTAATTGTATCTGAATTATTTTTTGAAAATGTTTTTTTAGTTGAATTATTTTGGCTTATTCCAAAAATTACTTGGGTACAATGAACTGATGTTATGTACTTATTTATGGGAAATGTCTGCTGTGATTTTCTTGTAAGATTTTTTATTTGTAACTATGTTACAAACTGGCAGATTCTGCAAAATAAAGTGATAAAGCAATGTCAATAAACAGATTTCATATCAAATGTAGACTCTTTGCTTTTATAGTGGTTATTATCCAATTCCTATCCTGATATTTTTTGTGTGCATTTCTCTCTTGACATTGTCTTGTGTTTGGGGCTACTTGGCCAAATGCAATCCTTGTGCTATTAAACCCAAACAACCTGATAAAGCTTTTTATTCCAATAATAAGAATCATATTATGTTTTACTGACCTTGGGGTACTGTTTCCAGTAAAATAATTAATTTCATTTTTGAATGCAGTATCTCTTAAAATTGTCATGAGTAATTAATAACACCAACTGTGTGTGGTATTTGAATGTGTACTTGCACTTAAAATACTAGTTTACAACAAAATTTTGTTGTGTATGTATTGCACACAACAGGATAAACAACACTCCCTTAGTATTATAAAGGAAGTGTTTGTGTGTCTGAGGTGTCCAGATGAATCTATAGCATTTAATCATTAAAATTTGGCCCCTAAGCACAAATTTTTAAAATTTAATCTAGAAATTTTTTTATATTCGTGTATTAGCTTTTTCCTTGTGTGGTTCTTTTGGACGAGCGCCAAGTTTCGACTGCTGCGGTGCATGACTGACGTCACTGGTCAAATGGTATTCAAAGCGCGATTTTCTAATTTTTCCCACACAGTATTTTCCTTTGATTTTATTGGTTCTTTTATTTTTTCATTTCAATTTCTTTATGGATTGTAAATTATAAGAATTAACGTTCTGTTTGATTTGAGTCACGATCCAATGCAGTCGCTTCAGGTTTTGTTTCTTGGTTTTTTTTTAAACATAGCTTATTCCTGTTTAATTTGGATTAGATTTACGTTGTTAGTCGGAATCAGTGAGGTTTAACGTTAAGATTTTTTTTTAAAGCATTACTTTCTTGCCTCTTTTTTCTTTAGCTTTAAGACTGTTTTAAAGTATAGCGATTGTAAGGAGTTAGGCGACGTGCCTGTATATCGGGTGGATGTGGTACTAATTCTTAAAATTGTTTTCCCTGACACAGAAAATGTAGTAAACTTCACAGCAGTTTTTGAATACATTGGAGCCATCTGGAGTACACTAGCACATGTTAGAGCTGAAGATTGGGGCACAATTATGCTTTACAGAGAAATCTGCATGCACCATCACTCTGCAATGGAACAAAATTGATGCCGAATATTATTGAAGCCACCATCATGACTGAACATGTCGCAGGCGAAGACAAAATAATTCCTCAAGGATTAGTGAGGTGGAAGGAGGTGACGTGTCATGTCGGGTGGGACTCATTCTTAAAATTTTTATTATTTTTTCTTTTAATGTTTTCAGCATCAGTAAGGACATGACAAGAATGCTGTCACGTGCAATGCCACTTTTTGAAAGTATAGCAATATTTAATTTTTATCTTTTACACAATTTTTGTTTTGTTTAGTACTGTATAATTTGGTTTTGTCGGAATCGGTGAGATTGCCTTTTTAAAAGCATAACTTTGCTACGGGCAACGCCGTGCGGGTACTTCTAGTGTGTTACATTAGCAATGAAAAGTGAAAACATTTTAAACTAATTCCATAGACATTTTTATCCACAAGCTTTGTCCTCTTCCACATCGAGCAACTGCGGATGTCTTGCAAGAAAGCTCAATCTTTCAAAGGCACTCGATAACATCTTTGTGAATGAAATGACCTTCCATGCTTAACATCTATTGAGCTTTAATTCGTTCCAAACTATATTACAGCTGTGCAGACCATGGCTCCGCACATCAATCTTACGAAAATTGGATACAGTGCCTCGCACCACACTGGATATCTGTTTTGGAGTATTTCGAACTTGACTCGTCAAAAGCTTGCATTTGGTATGCCATGAGCCATGTTTGGTTTCGCGTTTTTATTGTTACCATAGCATTAACAAATCTTGAATGCATTGAGGTGACTTCTCATTCTCACACCTTTTCATTCATTTGAAGTAGCTGGACGACCTCTTTTCACCATCGCACCCTGGAAGTCCTATGAATTATTATTTTTGAATTTATTTCTTTTCTATGAGTCCCAACAGAAACCCAATCGTATACTGTCAACTTTTGAACTCAACGTCATAACAGAAATTATGCACCCGTTTATACTGACAGCTCAAAATCCAATTACTTCACAGTTCATATTCCATTATTTCTTTCACTTAAATTTTCATCTGTTTTTACTGCCTAATTTGTAGCCATCTATAAAAGAACTGAAATGTTTCTAGCGCTAGAGCTGACAGTTACATTTTATACACTAACTCCAATAGTGTTTTGAAGGCTCAAGCTTCAGATTTTCCCAGGCCTTATTACCTGAATTTCATAAGACTCGCCCAACACCGGGACAAGTCGGTGTGAAAAATGCAGTGACTCTATTTAATTCACATTTTTTAATGCATCACCCGATTTATCAAATTGGTTGGATCACCCTCCATATTCATCACTTTTTACTGCACCCTGGCGTTTTATCGCATATATAATACATAACCTGTCGATTCTTTTGAGTTTTCTATTGTCATTTCTTTATTAGTATATGTACAGGGTGTCCCATAAATTTATTAACATTTTAGTACTTCATAAAAATAGCGAAAAATTGGTATATTGAAGTGGTTTGCACGAAAAGGAATCTTAAAAAAGTGGTGAGAAAAATAAACTCGTTCAAATTTTCACTGATAAAGGGATAGATTACTACACATGCCTCGTACAAATGAGAGCCATGTAAAACGACATCTGGCAGCTCATCATGAACTTGTGTATTCCCAGTCGTTGGTGTAAAGAGTATGTTTGAGTTGGTGTAAGGTTTGTATCGTGTGACATTGGGTGGATTGGATATTAGTGAAGTTTTATGGAATCGGAAAGTTATAAATGTTCTTTAACTGTTCGTACCAGCTTAGTACTTTTTTTTTGTATGAAACTCAGTTTGTCAAATCGGCATACCATTGTTGTGACTTCACAAATTAATGACTAATTCCTGCATATGAATTACCAGTTTTCTCTGTCATTTTGACTCAATGCGGTCATCCTCTATTGACAAAGATTGGAACTGGACTTTTCCCCCCCCCCAAAAAAATCCCTTGCATTAGATTCCTTATGTGCAAACCACACTTTAATTTTTCAATTTTTTTGCGATTTTTATAAATTTTAGCAAACATGAGACATTTTGTTTATCTTGTTCCTTTTTATATCATGTTTCTGGTCAACATATTTTAAATCACCCATTCCCAATATACTTGGGCCTTCGTGGATCAGTGGGTATGTTTGTTGTGATCGAGCGTTTGAAATTGGATTGTCTCAAAAATACTGTTGCTTAGTTCTTTAGTGGAGTTCACTACTGGCGTGAGGACACAGCACACAAAATCTTTGCGTGTTGTATCACTGAGTTTTGTGAGATTATATCTAAGATGAATTTTTATTATGTGAGATTGAGCTAGAATTTTTAATTATAAAATATTTTTAATGAGTGTTCGCGAAGTCCCGACAGAAAGAAATCCTTTTTCCAGCAATCGAAAAACCCTTCTAAATTTGATTATGTGCAGTTGCGAGATCTTATGTGACAGAAATTGCGAGTGCAAAAATAGACTTTGTACTGTGATAGTGCAGGTGATGTAGCAATAGTCCATTGGCGATTGAGAAAAGCGATTACAATGCCATTGAGCTTATATGCTCAGACAATAGCGTTATACTTGCACTGACATGAAAGCCCTATTCAAAAACTGTTTTACAAATAAAAAAAACTCAAGTCTAAGTCAAAAACTTCGAGCGTAATGATGCCGACCAACCGGGATAGTGGTTAAGGTGTTAGCCTCTAACGGAAGGTTCCTGGTTCGAATCCGGGTCCGGGCATGGATGTTTGTAAGCGTATGGTGTAGAGGCGGCTGGTGCATCTTAAATCTGTCGTGGCCGAAAGTCCTCACGTTGGGTTGGCGTGGAAGTTTGGAGAGTGGGGTGCCAGCTCAGGTGTTGCCTCGTCATCTGACCGTGGTTTAAAATTACGAGGTGTTGTCCTCGAATCTTTCCCTTAAGGGACTGATCCCGGACCGTCGTCAATAGCCCGTTGCGTTGCTCTAGTACGACGTTAACTAAAATTACCATTACCATCGAGCGTATTGATAATTTCCGTGAAAAAAAAAAGACGGTGTAAAAATCCAAGATGGCGGAGTAGTACATAGTTAAAAGTTGAAAATGCTTGTAAATTCCGTGACTGGATTTTATCTTTGTTCAAAGTCCAAAGAATTTCAAATGTAATCTAAACCCACGACTGGATTTTGTATTCAGGAAAGGCCCCTCAACATTTTCCAGTGCTTCGCTATTGCAGATTATAAAAAATAAAATAAAAACATTTTATTCCATAACACATAATTTTTAATTCAATTCAAAATGTTATCTTGCACCCAAGTGAAAGCCCTATTAAAAAGAAATTTTTGACTGAAAAATTAAGTCAGATGTGCGCAATGATAATTTCTGTAAAAAGTATTAAAAAAATGACGGATATTTTTTACACCTGCAACCGATATCTTGAGGTTTTTCTTGGGAACATTCTAGAAGATCCCTTGTGTGAAGTCATACTCTAAAGTACCCTAAGCGTCACGTTACTACTAGTTTTGGTCACATGATCCTTGTGCACCTTAAAAGGTTCCATTGCTCACTCTACTTTTATTACCTCTGCACAAGTACACGACGGTCTTTGGCTGAAACAAATCTCGAATTCTCACTCCGGTCGCTTGTCTACGACTCTTCCAACTGGGCACACAAATCAGAATACATATCTACAACCGCTTTTCAAGGCATGGTAGCCCGGTTGGAAGAGTAACGAATTAGCAACCGGAGGGTTACGAATTTGAAAGTCGATCCATCAAAAATTGTCGTACGTGGGGTGCACGTTAAATCTCATCACCTCTAATATCGTCGCGTTGGCATGATGTGGAAGTTTGGAAATTGGGACGCCAGCACAAGCTTTGACGTCATCATCTGCCCTAAATTCAAAATGACGAGGTAATGTCCTAGTATTGTTTCCCTCGGGATTGATCCCGGACCGTCGTCAATAGCCTGCTGTGTTGTTTCAGTGCGACGTTAATTACCTACCTCTTGGTAATGGCAATTTTAGTTAACGTCGTACTAGAGCAACACAACGAGCTATTAAAGACGGTCCGGGATCAATCCCTTAAGGGAAAGATCCGAAGACACCACCTCATAATTTTGAACCACGGTCAGATGACGAAGCAACACCTGAGCTGGCACCCTACTCTCCAAACTTCCACACCAACCCAACGTGAGGACTTTCTTCCACGACAGATTTAAGGTGCACCAGCCGCCTCTACACCATACGTTTACAAATATCCATGCTCGGACCCGGATTCGAACCAGGAACCTTCCTATCTAGAGGCTAACACCTTAACCACTATACCGGTTGGTCGGCACCTACCTCTTGGAGATCGCCAAGTTCTGAACAAAGTCAAAGATAGTTTTACTCACACGGTTGAGTGCAACAAGGCCTGATAGGTAGGTAGTTAATTAACATCGCACTGGAGCAACACAACTTGCTATTGACGACCGTCAGGTAATGGTAATGGTAATTTTAGTTAACGTCGTACTAGAGCCACACAACGGGCTATTGACGACGGTCCGGGATCAATCCCTTAAGGGACGACCGTCAGGAATCAATCCTGATCACCAGAGCCCAAGTACCCATTCCACACGCCATGGATAGTTACAGGAATCGAACTTGCATTAAGTTCTACTCGCAGACAGATAGCGTAGTGGGTAACCCCACTGAGACACGAAGGCCCTGTTTAAGTCTTTGATGCTAAGTAGTTGAATATAAATCGCCATGCTCCAGTTGCTAATCCGCTGCTCTTCTAATGGAGTTACCTCGTCATCTGACCATGGTTCGAGTCTTTCCCTTCGGGATTGATCCCGGACTCACCAATAGCCCTTTGTGCTCCACACAATGCGACTTCAATAAAAAATACTTACATAACATACCGTAGTTATTTTCAAATTTGTAGCTCAGGTGTTGCTTCGTCATCTGACCGTGGTTCAAAATTACGAGGTGTTGTCCTCGGATCTTTCCCTTAAGGGACTGATCCCGGACCGTCGTCAATAGCCCGTTGTGTTGCTCTAGTACGACGTTAACTAAAAATTACCAAATTACCAAATTACCCGGACCGTCGTCAATAGCCCTTTGTGTTGCTCTAGTACGACGTAAATAAAAAAAATTACCAAATTACAAAATCACGAGGTGTTGTCCTCGGATCTTTCCCTTAAGGGACTGATCCCGGACCGTCGTCAATAGCCCGTTGTGTTGCTCTAGTACGACGTTAACTAAAAATTACCAAATTTCAAATTTGTAGATTCTAAAGAATAATTCTCTGGTTGGTAGGTAGCTCAGGTGTTGCTTCGTCATCTGACCGTGGTTCAAAACTACGAGGTGTTGTCCTCGGATCTTTCCCCTAAGGGACTGATCCCGGACCATCGTCAATAGCCCATTGTGTTACTCTAGTACGACGTTAACTAGAATTACCGTTACCTGGTAGGTAGATATTTTAATTAGCATCGTACTGGAGCAACACAACGGGTTATTGACGACGGTCCTGGATCAATCCCCAAGGGAAAGAAACGAGGACACCACGCAATTTTGAACTACGGTCAGATGACGATGCAACACCTGAACTGGCACTCCTCTCCAAACTTCCACGACAGATTTAACGTGCACCAGCCCCTTTTGTACACGACGGTGTTTGTTGGGTTTGAACTCGCAACCCCCCAGTTGCTAATCCGTTACTATTCCAACTGGGTCACCGCGGCATTATAATTCTCCGGGTTGCGTAGGTAGGCATCTGACCGCGATTCGAAATTACGTGTTGTCCTCGATCTTTCCCTTCGGGGGTTGATCCCAGACCGTCGCCAATACCCCGTTGCTCCAGGACGACATTAATTGAAATATCAAAATATTATCGAGATGGGCTTAAAACTCAGTAAGTTTTCAATGTGTCGATTTCATGATATGTGTTTGGCACAGCATAGCCCATGGTGTTGCTCTAGTACAACGTTAACAAAAATTACCTTACCGTGTCTGGCGCAGCATGGCCAAATATGGCCTCTGCGCCATGAAGCCCCGAGGTCGGTAGGGCTTCTAATTTTCTATTAAGTGTTTTTCAAATTTTGTGCTCAATTCATCACTGTACACCTACTATTGAATCGAATAATTTACTGCTCAATTAGAATAAAAATAGCAGAATAAAAACTTGAAACAGAGTTTTAAAGAGTAGTCAAGGTAGGTAATTTTAGTTAACGTCGTACTAGAGCAACACAACGGGCTATTGACGACGGTCCTTGATCAGTCCCTTAAAGGTAAGATCCGAGGACAACACCTCGTACTTTTGAACCACGGTCAGATGACGAAGCAACACCTGAGCAGGCACCCCACTCTCCAAACTTCCACACCAACCCAACGTGAATGGTAATGGTAATTTTAGTTAACGTCGTACTAGAGCAACACAACGGGCTATTGACGACGGTCCGGGATCAGTCTCTTCAGGGAAAGATCCGAGGACAACACCTCGTAATTTTGAACCACGGTCAGATGACGAAGCAACACCTGAACTGGCACCCCACTCTCCAAACTTCCACGCCAACCCAACGTGAGGACTTTCGGCCACGACAGATTTAAGGTGCACCAGCCGCCTCTACACCATACGTTTACAAACATCCATGCCCAAACCCGGATTCGAACCAGGAACCTTCCGATCTAGAGGCTAACACCTTAACCACTATACCGGTTGGTCGGCTAACCCAACGTGAAAAATTAGTCAAACAGTAATGTAAGTAGTAATGTTTTATTTCTAATAATTCAAAGTTCATGGCACTTGATAAAATCCAAGCATACTAAGATCGCATTTTTCATATGTACCTTGGTATCAAATGTTACACTTTAAGGAATTGTTCGACGATGCAGGTTCTGACAGTCGGCTGAAATGAACGCAGGATATCTTTTGAGCTGTGAAGCTGAAACCGTTTTCGACGCTCTACCTCGTCAACAGAAGTTGTCGCTCGACGTACCATATGTCATTCCCTGGAAATGAGGTCATCCAACGTACAAATTACCCTGCACAGTTGAAGGCAGTTGGTTTAAATTATCTATTTTGATGGAAAAAAGGGTTACGCTTCCCTGAGGACAACCCTCTTGGATATAAATATCCGACACATTTGAGCCAATTCTAACTGGAAACTGTCGAAAGGCTAAGATGGTAGGTATTTAACTAGCGTCGCACTGGAGGAACACAATGGGCCATTGGCGACCGTCCGGGATCAACTCCGATGGGAAAGATTCAACGGAGGCATAAGTTTCGAACACAAATCGGTAGATTTCTCTGAAACCCAAGAGAATATATATCACGGTTCTCGAATCTTTACCTTTGGGGGATTGATCCCTGACCGTCGTCAATAGCCCGTTGTGTAGCTCTCGTACGACGTTAACTAAAAATTACCAATTACCAATTACCGTATCGCAAGGTGCGATCATCAGAAATGGGACGATTGTAAAATATGGGTGAATATCCATTTGATTCCAACGTGTTAGAGAAATTTGCAGTGGTTGGGTAATTGGTAATTTTTAGTTAACGTCGTACTAGAGCAACACAACGGGCTATTGACGACGGTCCGGGATCAGTCCCATAAGGGAAAGATTCGAGGACAACACCTCGTAATTTTGAACCACGGTCAGATGACGAAGCAACACCTGAGCTGGCACCCCACTCTCCAAACTTCCACGCCAACCCAACGCGAGCAGTGGTTGGGGTATTTTACTTTTACACGAAATTAATTGTTGCTGTTCTTGTATGAATCGAGAACAGCAGGATTGACAAGAATCGAACCCGCGCCGCCTACAGTTCGAAGGTTGCTAGCGCAGTGGGCATACCCACTGAGCCACGACGACTACGCATATGGTTCTGGAATAATCCGTGGTTTAACTTTGACCAGCGGGTTAACCGTACTCGGATTAACTCGAGACTTGTGAATATGGCCGTGAGGCTAAGGACAGACCGAAACCTACGGCCACCAGTTTTAAAATAAGATGGGTAAATAAACAAGGTTAAACAGAGCTTTAATGACGTGGATGATATTAAAATATCTTTGATTCATCCGCATAATTTCGAAGCCCTGTATTCAGCAAAGTAACATTTCATATCAAGATATTTATGAAAAATCAATATTTGTATACTTTTTTTTTATTAAATGCTATACACTCTTGAGTTATTAGAAACAACAAAACATTACTGTTTGACTAATCTTTAGAACGACTGCAAATTATCCAATTCAAAAGTAGGTGTCAAATGGTGAAATTAGAGTTCAACTAAATTTAAAACACTGGTAATTGAAAAAAATGTAAACCAGAAAATAATCCGTCGTGTGACCTCCATTTCACTAGTTCTGAAGTTGCATTTACGAACGCTTGCATACACTACAACATTCACCTGCGACGCTATATACTGAACTGATTATCAGTACGACGTTAATTAAAATACCTACCTACTATCTGAACTAACGAAACACAGAGCAATCTCGGTTCCTTTCCATGGATTTTTTTCTCGTTTCCAGTGGCTATAACACACTAGAAAAACTGAGGAATTTCAGAACAATCCGTTCGAATAACTCGTAGAGCCGGTGCGATTTATTCACGTTTACGAACACAACCATTGTTGATTGGTCAACGGCAATTGCTAGATTAAACGCAAAACGATGATGAAGTATCATGTTAAGGTAACCATAACATTACACACATACATGCAAGAGTATTTGTAAGCAGAGGTAAAATCTTCGCTGACGTTTGATTTGTTTGCACTGAAAAAATTCTTCTTTACCAGAAAAGTTTTAACTGACACAGAAGAGACAAAGGGATCCAAGGTGGAATCGAACCTACGCTGCAGCGGTACGGCTGCTGTAGTCAGTTTACAGATGATTTTTGTGTGTGGGAGGGGAAGTCTATTTCTATAAAGGTAGTAAGATCGCCTGGTTTTTCATACACAAACCAGTTGTTCAGCGTAAATACACTATCTACCAAAAAGCATTTGGACACCAATGCAAATGACGATATATGCGGTCCTGATAAACGTCACGCCCTCCGTCTTTAAATATAGTGTAGGAAACAACATTGACATTAATCGCATGCAAGATGCCACTAAGTGCAGAGTTATCTGATTTCGAGAAAGGTTTAATCGTCGGGTATCACAGAAATGTCCGATCCTTAAGGGACATATCTAGCGAGCTGAATTACCCAAAATCGACAGTGACCTATGTGATTCAGTAGTGGAAGGTGAACTGTGATTGTCGGAATGTGTCCCGAGTCGGCAGACCCACGAAACTGGGAGATAGAGACCGACGGGTGCTGTCCAGAGAAATTCGGAAGAACCGCACCCAACCGATGGCCCACATACTCCAGGAGTTTCAACAGGCACCCGAGAGTGTTGTTTTGATTAATACCATATGTAATAAAGCACGTCTGCTTGGTTTTCATTGTCGTGCTGCCGCCCATAAGCCTTTGATCAAAGAGTCAAACCGCGCTGCTCGGTTAATGTGGTGCAAAGCACGTCGAAAGTGGACCGCAGATAAGTGAAAACGAGTTCTCTGCAGCGACGAATCAAGGTTCACCCTCTATCATTCGCATGGCAGGGTCTGGGTCTGGCGTCTGCCTGGAGAACACCTCCTGCCAGAATGAATTGCGCCCACAGTAAAGTTCAGCGGAGATGGAATTATGCTCTGGGGGTGTTTCTCCTGGTATTGACTGGGACCCTTGGTCCAAATTCATGGTAAGCTTAACGCTGATGCCTACTGCACTATTTTGGATGACAGTGTGCTTCCTACGTTGTGGCAGTTTTACGGGTTAGACCCATGTTACTTCTAGGCCGACAACGCCAGCTATCATGTTGCGAGGTCCACCATGGATTTGTATGGTGACAATGGAATTAAACGAATGGACTGGCCTGCCCAGAGACCAGACCTGAACCCTATCAAAAACCTCTGGCACGAGTTGGAAAGCCGAATTAAGGGGTGCAACAACCGTCCAAAATCAATGAAGGAACTTACATGTCTTCTTCAAGGAGAGTGGAAGAAAATACCTCTAGCCGTCATACAAGGACTTGTGTAATGCATGCCCCGGAGGGTTGAGGTTGTAATTGACTCTCGTGGAGGCTCTACCAACAATTGAATATGAATAAATTTTGTTTTTCTTTTCTTTCACATATGTCCAAATACTTATTGGTAGATAGTGTATAAATAAACGATCAGAGAAGAATTACTTCTCCGATTAAGAATACATTGTCGTTCTGATGTGATATTCTGAATTATAAAGCGACAAAAATAACATAGAATGTATTGAGCTTATGTGTTGACCTTGTCATTTGACCGTAGTTCAAATGACGAGGTAGGTAGGTATTTTAATTAACGTCACACTGGACCGACACGACAGGCTATTGTGGACGTTCAGGGATGAATCCCGAAGGGCAAGACCCGATGACAACATCACGTAATTTTCAACCACGGTCAGATGACGAGGCAACGCTTGAGCTGGCTCTCCAAACTTCCACACCACGCCAACGTGAGGTCATTAGAGTTCACTACAGTTTTAACGGTCCCCTTTGTATACGGCAGTCTATGGTTGGATTCGAACTCACAACCCTTCAGTTACTGATGCGCTGCTCTTCCAACCAGACAACAAAACGTTTTGTATTCTCAGGTGCGGTGATCGGAAGGTTCCTGGTTCGAATCCGGGTCCGGGCATGGATGTTTGTAAGCGTATGGTGTAGAGGCGGCTGGTGCACCTTAAATCTGTCGTGGCCGAAAGTCCTCACGTTGGGTTGGCGTGGAAGTTTGGAGAGTGGGGTGCCAGCTCAGGTGTTGCTTCGTCATCTGACCGTGGTTCAAAATTACGTGGTGTTGTCCTCGGATCTTTCCCTTAAGGGACTGATCCCGGACCGTCGTCAATAGCCCGTTGTGTTGCTCTAGTACGACGTTAACTAAAATTACCATTACCATCTCAGGTGCGGTAAAACGTCTTTTCCATATAAAAAATGGAAACGAATGGTTTCTACGTAGGAACGCTTGTTAAAGGACAAGATATTATCTACTAAGCCTGAAACTGCTTTAAGAAGGAGTGTCTCCAAGGTGATATTTTCAAAAAACATGCAGCTGCAGAGTGCGATTGGCTGATTATTATATGCCCTATCGTTTCCTAGTTTTGGAACTATGACACGTTTCCAGGTCAAAGGGAAGGCCTCCCATAGTAAGTATTGATATTTCTTGGGATCACCGTATCAACAGCTTTAACTATACCATCGGCGCCAACTGAAACTGCGTCGTCTATGCTGCCTTCTACAATCTTCTCTGATATAATGATCTTAGACGTAAAATTATCCAATCGGTTGCTTCGTAAACATATCGTAACAGGCAGTCAACGCGATCATTTACACTAACAAGTCTAACGAATATTGGAAAATTACCATGGTTGCGCAGGGTCACTACCAAAAAAAAAGAGGGACAGAAGGTAAGATGGAAGGTGAGAGGATGGTAAGGTAATTGGAGCATAAAATATGCGGGAAGGTTCGTGGAAGTAGGTCACCATTATTTAGCAGACAGCCATGAGCATCTCTATCTATCGTCCACGAAAATTGGTATCCCTACTTTCCCAAAGCACACTATGAACATTAAAATCACTCTGTATAATGAATGGCTCGGGGTAGTTGACTCATTAAGTTCTCAAGGCTTTGTTGTTGGATGGTATCATTAAGTGGCAAATACATAGTACAAATGGTAATCATCCGTCGTACTTGCATTCTGATAGCTATTGCTTGTATGGAAATTAAGCGAAAGAATGAGAGATGGGTATGCATGGGAGTTGAAGAACGCCGCACCTCCCAAAGCTCTTCCACCATTGTTGACATCTTTCCAAAAAAGCATAACGACGATTCTTAACCGTGTCAATCATTTTCAAGTATGTCTCCTGAAGTGCAATACAGGCGGGAACCTGACATTATTTAAAAGGAGGAACAGGTTTATTAGTTTCTGGTGGATGTTCTTCCATTTTTGTATGTGCCTCGCACGGAGATCAGATGCATGGGAAAAGTTCTATCATTTCAGATGCACGCTGAAGCAAGTGATGTTTTTATACCTATTGGGCAGATATTTTCGTTTTTATTTTAGAAGTATGCCCAACCTTTGAAAGACGTTTGACAGTTTTAACCGATTTTAGAACGCCGCTCCGTGGTTTTGAGTCGAACTAAAGAATGAATGACTAATATAGTTTGCAATTCTGACTTTTTTCTACCCTCGACTGCACCTTTGTTTCTAAACAAAAAAAAGGTGTAGCATAAAAAGGGTTTCTTTGAATATGTACTAAAATAGACATTAAATTGACTTTCAATTGACAAGTGAACTCTTGGGAAAACCCAATATGTGTGTGCTAGCTAACAAAATTACAGAACATAAAAATTTGAAACACTTTTTCACTTTTGGCCATTAGGGTATGGAACTTCAATTTCAGTCAACTCTTACATGTCCATATAACTCTCTGTGCGTCACGAAATTTGTGAGTAGTGTAATTTTAATTTTACCCTGCGTCACATTTCATGACTAAATAACCACATTTGTATTGATTGAACGCATTCTATTGGTGGTTTGATGTCACACAGAGAAGATATGCGCCCCTCAGAGGGCTAATGATAATTTTAATGCTTTTCTCTACATCGGAGTATTTGAGTGAATCACAGGTCACTAAACAAGGGAATTTCTCTCCCATCTCTTTGACCAAAAGTTTGGACAGAATCTCTTTTTTTTTTTTTAATTTTGCGTTTTTACTCATTCCACAAGATAGAAATTCCTCATTAATTTATAAACAATTAAACTAACAAAATTATATGGGACATTTTTCAACGTTGCAGCATTAGAAAGAACTTTAAAGTAGTGTGATGGTATTATAATAGGGAATATTTTATTTTCCCCTCTAAATTCCGTATGCGGGTCGTTTTTCGTCAGTACAGATTGTAGGGAATCCAAAATATGAAACACATGAGAAATATGTAAATAATTAAAAAATGTGTTTCGCAATACCATTTATGAACTCTAATGGAGACATTACTTTCGATTAGTGAAGTGTGGTATAGATGAACACTAATAAATTAATAATAAATTGAAGGGATAGGCAAAACTGATGTTAGTTTTAACAGTAATTGATAACTTGCAATAACAGTTATTATTAACTGCTAATATTAACCGTCTCGTTAACAGTTAATAACTAAGCTAACAGTTAATGAAAAGGTTTCAGTTATTATTAATTGTTAAAATGAACATTAACGGTATAGAAATTCACTAATTGCTTTTCATATTCTTTCCAAATTTTTAATATACTAAAAATATTTATTTAATTTGCAATGACTTTGGTTACTTTAAAAATTACTTTTTAACATTAATCCATGTCCTTAATATTTCGACAACAGTTGCTAACTCTTAATTTGCAATAACACTGCTATTTTAACTAGTATAGGAATAACAGCGTATCTTTGATAAAAAATATTAATAGTTACCGATGTATGCGAGTAGAATAGCAATGAAACAATTTAAATCAAATTTTAAAAAAATTAATTAAAATTAAAAAATATTGTTAAAAATACAAAAAATGAAACTACATTATATGTTTTGACATAACTTAATAGTTCATTTAACAATTTATAAGCGTAAAAAGTAACCGCTTATGTCGATTTCTAATTAATAACATCCGTTGAAGTTAATTGCTACTGTTTGCGTCATAGTATGACTGAATATGGAAAAAATGTTGCAGTCCCACCAATGATGGAAGTATTGCATCCACTCACAAATGCAATGATTTGGAGGTTTTGGGCATGATTATTATCTTAAAACTTGCTAGATCAACTGCAAATACCACTTAGAATACTTTCACCCTAATCACTTACTTCTGTGAACCACTGTTAACGGCTAATGTCCATTCCTTGAGAAAGTTGGAAATTTTACCAAAACCAAGCATTACGGAAGTAATAAATCCACTCCAATCAGGATGCTACGTTGTTTTTAACAAAAAACGAAGCATATCGAAGCTATTATAGAGAAAAAGTCTATTTATCTATACGAAATATTGATTGTGGATACTTTTGGATTAATTATCTAAATTTCTAATTAACTGGAATTAAAAACTCAATGATGCTTTCTACTAGATATTAGTGGGAAACTACACGGGATGTAAGAGCTAATTAAACCCTGAGAACAGTTCAGAATGACACCAATCGAAATACCTTATCTTGAAGATCCTTGGTACTGGGTATCCAGAACATAAATGATTACATGTATACACTGATGCATCCAGTATTTGAATGGCAGCAAGTTTTTGTCTCATCTGCTGGAAAATATAGACCGACCCTTCGTTGAGACAAACTCTGCTCCGCAAATTTGCGAATTGTTTGATTCTCGAATCCCCAGGAAAATGTCGAGATGAGGACAGTTGTTTTGCAACTGAATGGCGGGATTTCAAATATCAAATTGGTTCAGTGGTATTTTTAGAAAGATACAAAAATGACGATTGGAGAGATTCTTCAGTTAAATTAAAGTTTAATTACTATTTTACACTATTTACAGATACAGATAAAGATTACGTATTAATGCAAATCGAAACATCAATCAAATTAAGAACTCTAGGTTCTTGTCGAATTCAAATCAATTCTAACTTCAACTGACAAAAGCTTCAGGTGTGGTAAAGCACGGAAGGAGCATGACGTCGGCGACACAGCGCCATCTAAAATTCAAATAATTTCCACAGCAAGTACAGGATTGAATTTCGAATTTTAAGATCCTAAGTAGGACAAGCTGCTCCATTTTCACTACGGTCACATTCATACAGCCGTCACTTTTATACCCCCATAACATTCAGTAAAACTATACAGAAAGAAAATTATTAACGTTGGACGTTTCGCATTCGTCATTTACAGGACAATGAGAACAAAAATGAAGGATCCGTACTGTCAACTGAAAGAATCTATGAGCCTGTGGTGCATTGACTCCGAGGCAATACAGTACTGGCGAGCTAAACAACTTTTGGGCATCGATCATTAACTTTTTCATTTTCTACGTGTTCTGAGTATTAATTTGAGATTTTTGTTTTATCTCCTTTGATCACACACACTGTGTTTACGCTACGTGCTGATAAAAAGCTGTTAATATTAACACAGTTAAACGTAATATATATACGAATAGTTAGTTAAAGTACTAATTAGTTACGAATATAAGTTAAAACGTAATATACCAATTTAGCCCTTCCTGTTTCCTCGATATAACATTTTCTAAGTTCTTTTATAAAAACATTTATTTAAATTACTATCGGGATAACAGTACATCTCTGAATTTTTCGCATTCGAAAACGAATATCATGTCAATAAACCTATTAGTTGTTCTTATCTTTACGTTCCCTGATTAACTACAAATAATCTCGATTTACATAAAGCGACTTTTGATCTGCAGATGATCCCTAAAAGGGTAGATTGTTTTGGATTGTGTGGCGTAAGGGTCATATTTGGCCAGGCTGCGCCAAACACAAGATAGACGTCAGTAATGGATAAGCACACAAAAAAATTTTTACTGACACAGAAGAGGACATACCCAAGGAAGGAATCAAACATGCGCTGCCTGCAACTTATAGGTTGCAAGGGCAGTGAACAAACTTATTGAGCCACTGCGGCACCCTAAAATGGACAGCGGATTTAACATGAACTATCTACAAGTATAACGATACTAAATTCAAGAAATTTCATAGTTAGCTTTATTTGACGAGTTAGAATTTGTGTTTACGGCATCAAAACTTAGCGTTGTTGTTTTGATATTTTGTAGTTTATGAGGAATTAGATATGCTTTTTATGCATAGGAATTTGTAGAGGATGTTAATCCCTAATGAATGCTTTCCTTGAACTACGGCCCGAAATAAGAGGGCTAGTTCTTTTTCTTCGGCTGTACTTCTGCCCAACACCTACTCCCTTTTATTCTTTCCTCTGCAAACATCGTTTTGACCACATTTCCAATCTTTTAGAAAAGGCCATTTTCTTCGTGCATGGCTGCATTTGGAGCATCAGATTGAAAATTTTACTTTTAGAAACGGTACTCTAGTATTTCATACAGGTCATAGCAATCGGAAGCAAGCATATTTCTACCCGTTTTTATGTTCATCATTGTCTACTATTTGGGCATGCGGAAAAATAACAAAACACACCTCTTTAATATGGGAAATAAAGTCTTCCATAAGTTCATCAGACGCTCAAATTAAGTATAATTTTCATAATTTCCAATCATAACACCCGATTTTGCTTCCAAATTCACCCCACCCCACTCCTAAATCTATATCAAAATTTAACCTCGAAGTTTCAAGTAATTTTGTACGGACGTTTCAAGATTGAGTATGGTTGGTAAGTAGTTGAATTTGCACTGGAGCAATGCAAGGACTATTAAAGATTGAGTATGGAAAGTTTACTTATGCTTAATTAGTTTTCCAGACTAAATTCGAAATGAACTTGCTTCACTCTACTATTTATGTGTAGAACAGCGAACTTGAAGAATCCTACTCCTACAGTATGGGATCATGAGTGCTATCTTACATTTGATTGACGGAAACTTGTACTTTAATATTCTAAAACTAACCTTATGCTCGAAAATAGCAAGAGTCGAATTTTATCAGAATAAAGATACGAAGCAGATTTAGTGCTACCAATTTATTCACCAATTATCTACTCTATTTATTCAGTAAAAAACAGTTAAAACGTCTAAACACCAGTAAGAATTTTCCAAGCATTTTTTTAACTGTAGGAAGTGTTTCACGCTGTAGAACTTTCATACCATCCTAATAGTTCATTTGGTTGATAATTTGGAAGTTGACTGTGTTTGGGTTTTATGATTGCCATAGTTGGCCAAATATTTTCGAAGAGAAACAATTGAAAAGGCTTAGTACATGTGAGGAAATGGAGAACGTTTTTAAAGCACGTTAGATCTCTCTCAAAAGAAGAAAATACGATTATGCAAAATGCTTCTTATACTACTGAGTAATTCATTTCAGTAAAAAATTATAACGGTGAAATCATCCAAAAGCTGTAAACGCGCGCGGACGACATTATGCTGTCAATCATTTGTTTAAATTCAATAAATTTACTTATTTTTTGTCAACATATCCGTGGGCCGGATTGGTTGAGATTTGAAATAAAAGTCAACACATAATGAAGTAGTCAAAAAGGGTCTGCAACTGCGTGGTCGTGGCTCTGGCACAACCGTTTTGTATATTCACGTACGTGTGGACTATAAATCCACTTTAAGTGGAAGGTTTCAGCCTATTTAGCTCTCACATTGTAATAAACTGACTGTCGAGCAACAAACTGAACTAACTGCAATTTAGCGTTAACGAAATCTTTCTATACATCCGTCTTTCAAATTAAAGCGGTGAAATTTGTTTTCAGGAGAAAAAGTGACATCTTTTAAATGAAATAAAGGAAAACATAAAAACGAAGCATTTAATTAATCATCGCCTATTTTATACTACAGTTGGTATAGACTTTTAACAGCGACAAATTCAACACTCGAACCTGCAAGGGTATAAATATATTTTCAGTTATTAATCAATGATCTGGCTCTAAATCATCCCATTTGGTTAGAGTTTCATTCGATGAGGTGTTTTCGTACGAATTTTGTTTCGAAAGTTTTGTCCCAGAATTTGCAGCACTGGAGTCTTTCCCCAAGGAATACTTTCTTGCTGTGTGGACTCTTTTCGATTGAAGATCTTTACTGTAACTGTTCCATTTTGCACTGTCACTTCGCTCACGATGCGTGACCTTGAAAGGAGATGCACAAACACCGTTGAATCCTGTACGACTTTCGGAAGGAAAGTCCAATTCTAAAAATGCTGATCTTTCTTTTCTTGAAAGAGCCGAATTATTGAATCGCGAATAGAAGCTCTTCCTCCAAATTCTATCTTGAACCGATTCCTCTCTTTCATCTTCAGAGGTCGAAGATGCTCGCAATAATGGATTCTTCTCTGTTTTAGGATTACTCAAAGGATCCGAATAGAGTGGAATACTCTTGCCAGATTCATTAGCGAGGGAAGCATTTATATTTGATGCTTCCGGAGACTCTGGAGGACTATCATCCAATTTCGGTACTTCTGTAGGACCAGTTGTTTCACAGATCGGTTCCTCGAAAGGTGTTTTATGATCTAAATTCTGGCTCAACCAATCACAGACCAACTGTTTCTGCTTATAAGAGGGTGCATACGTTTCATAAGGAGCCAGCAAATTTATATCGTAGTCAGGAGAGCTCAGTTGTGGTAAGGAGTCGTAATACATCGCGTTGTATCGCGCTATGTCCGTCTTTCTGCCGTTTAAAGGGGCGAATGAATTGCTATCTGTTCCCTGAAATAGCTGTGAAATCACACCTTTATATCCGTGAGTTTTCAATGCTTCAAGAAGTGAACCTGCACTACTTTCTTCAGCATCAATTGCCGCATTTCTTTGGGCTTTGTCTAATTCTTTCTCAGCCTCTTGGATTCGCTTCAAAGATAACAATTGAAGAAAACTCTTTTTTTCCATTTTAGGTCTTTTTCCCGGTGAAAAAGAATTTCTGAAATAGCGTCGGTGGTTTACACTAGAGTCCGTTAGATTTGCATTTTGTTCCCGGTTTTCTAAATTGTTGAGGAATTTTGAAAGAAATGGAGTCTTGTTTTGATTATTTTGACCACCAATAATGCCTTTCGAAAGCTTCCGAAGTATATCACTACTTTCATCACTTGAAAAAGTGTCTTCGCTTATAGATTTTGCTCGATTTGGGCTGCTTGCTAAGAAATCGTTGCCAATGCTGTCATAACTATTCGATTCTTGCAAAATCCGACGTAAAAATGCAGAAGTTTTACTAGACTTGTGTGCTGAAGGTGGAAGTGAGTGCATTGAATCTGTATAGAAATCATTGTTTACGTTAGCTCTGAAACTCAGACTGTCTATACTTTTGTTATCATTGAAGCTGATCTTTTCCAACGGATATAAGTTAGAACTTAAAAAGTTGTCTTCACTTTTGGGGTGAGTCAGTTGTTCTTGATATGCAGTCCATAAGTGATCGTCGGTGCTATTATTTAGGATTCCTTCTCCAGTCCTTTTGAAGTGATATATTTTTTCAACGTCACTGAACACTTTCGAATCGAGTGAATTGCGTCGTTTCTTCGTTGCTAACTCGCATTGATTTTCACGAAGAGCACATTGGAATGATTTTACTTTCGTTTCGACCGCAGTTTCTTGGTTCGAAAAGATGTAGCATCTTTTTTCTGAAGTAGGCAAGCAAGACAAATGGTTCTTAATGTAATTTGAATTCACGTTTTCTAAACCTTCACAAACACAAATGCTGTTGGAGCGGAGAATTGTTTTAGTTACTCCATTTCTATCATTATAATTTTCATTGGCTTTAAAACTATTTGTAAATGCTTTTGTGTTGGATTCTTCAATCGATTGAATAGAGTCATGAAAATCGGATTTGTTTGTGGCTTTGGACGATTGTCCATAGATTATACTTTTTTTGTAAGACACTTCCATACCATTTGCATCATTGTTATAATACTCTTCATATTCATCGTTTTGAAACGTACTCCTAAAAATATTTAATCCTTCGGAATCACTAGCAGATCGCCGCAATCTTGTGTTGCAATCACTCACAGGTATACCAAGTGAATGAACATTGTATTTATTGGATGAGCTATTGGAACGAATGGAACTGTCGTGAAATTCATTGGAATTTGAAAAATGACTTGGAAATTGCATATCCGATTTTGATTTGGCTAAAGTAAACAGCCTTAGATCGTATTCCTTTTTGGCCGAACGATGTCTTATGGGAAACATTTCCATTCTGGCAAAATCGAATGTTTCATTTTTGCTACAGTGATCTGTGTTCGGATATATAAAATTAATTCTTTTGTTGTGCTGCCTTACGCAGTTAATATTTCCTTTCTCAAACTGATAGTGAAAAGCCTCAGAAAGATTGGGACGCACTTTATTCAGCTGTTCCATACTGCCATTAGCACATCGTTGTTCGTCGCAAATCATGTCTTGTATTTTCTTAGCTTGCGAGAGCAAATATTTTTGGATTTTCAATCGATTTTTGGAACTGGAACGCTTTATTAAATTCCTATTCAGCGCGGCTTTTTTAATCTTGTCGATCTTCTTCTCGATCGTTTCTTTATTTTCGGACACGCTCACTGTCGGAAAGAGGACAATCGGTTTCCTTTCGTGCACGTTTGGAGTTGTCGATGGATCAAACGTAGATGGAATCACGATTTTTCCAGGCAGCTTCTTGAGTTCCACGGGTGCTGTTCGAATCGCTGTGCGTTTCTCATACTTTAAAGAGAAAAGACGAGCCAAACTAAGGGCATGGTTCGTCGTCCGAAAAAAAGGCCCCAGATGCTTCGACGCAAATTTGTAGTTTTCGTTTGCTCGCCTTGTTTTAACGGATGGTATTCGAGAAAAAGAATTCTCTCGATTTATTACCTTTTTTATTTGAAGCATGTCATTGGTGGCTTTAGAAATATTTGACTCTGTTATTTGAATGATCGGCAAACTCTGCTTTAAATGTTCATTTGTATCATTTACATCTTTGGATGTTCCTAGTTTTGCAACTTCTTTCCTTTGAATCATTAATTTCTTTTTAATTTCCCTCTTGGGAATTGCTTCGGAACTTGTATGTATCACTCCATTGGGTAGTGGTTTCTTGGATGGCTCTGCAGTTTCTTCGCCGTTTCGATTCTTTATCATATTGTTGTTTTTCGGTACAATACTCGTAACTTCAAATATCGGAATGACGTAGGCCACTTTAGACGCCCCGTTAATCTCCCCATTTGGAGTCTTGAAAGAGGAGATTGGATTGGAAACTGTTTCATTTTTGGAGACCGAAGACTCGACAGCCACTAAGAGCTTGTTGATGACGAAACTCACGTCGTAATTCACTATCTGTTCATATAACGCACAATTGCGACCATTTATTGAATTCTCAGGAGGAATAGTATCATTCGGTTTCTTTATACTTGCTGGAGAATTAATACTTCCATGTCCATTTGTTTCGAATGCAAACTTCGTGAGAGACACATTCTTGGTCTTAATTGCTACATCCCACGCCATTTTTTCCGCAACATTGAGAAGAGACGCGTTGTATCCTTCATTGACCCAGATATCGATACACACATCTGAAATTGTTGCTCTTCTGGAAATATCTGGTGTTAACAGACGTCGTATTAAGCTACTGGCACCTGTAAGGATATACAAAAAAATTGGTTTATATCTTACCAAAATGTCGAATAACATAATTTTGGTTGAGCACTTTTCTCGCTAAAACCTCATACAATTTTAAATTGGACTGGATAGTCATACAATTTGGTAAATATTACTGTATAGATAAATATGAATAAAACATTGGAAAATAGACAATATTCTCTATTTGTTATCGAAATGACACGAATCTCAGAAAATTGTTTCTTCGCCTCAACTCACTTGCAAGTGATTTATAATGCAGAATTGGATTTATAACAAAACATCTGAGTTTTATAACTGTAATATAAAATAAAAGTAATTAACTGAAGTTCCAGAAAAGCTGGAACAATAAGCTCTCTCCCACGGGAGCGTAGAACTGCGGAAGTATTCTGTAGGCATGGGACTTCATACTTCTTACAGAGCAATCGATAATTCTGTTGTATTCCAAGTTGTGAGTGTTGATTAATCCCTGTTGTGTGTAACTCCCACGTAAATTCTTGTATAACATCCCCCGTCGTGCGCTTGAATTTCTACCCTCCTTGGGTTCATGGCATCGACGCCAGTCAATCACCAGGCGCCGACAAGGCCGTAAGCGTCGTACATCGACGACCATCGTCTGTGTTGATTAATAAATAAATGTGATTGTCCTTTAAAATAAAAGGACTGGGTACTTTGTGTTTCTTACAAAATACATTCAGTTCCAACCAAATGATCCCTCGAGCCGAGAAAAAGCAGCTACAATGGATAAATTTACCACACTATACCGAAGAACAGCTTATGTTAAAAAAAAAAAGGTCGTATAACCATACTACAAACATTTGTGGACTGTTTTGAAGAAAGCATCGATGATTCCACGAACATTAAAGTTCAATTCGATGTAAAAATCGAAAATGTGGACAATATCAAAGCCAAGACTGAAGATATCAATAATTTTGGATTTCCATTTTGGAACTGATAAAGCAGACAATTACTTGTCTCGATGGCAAAAATTTGTTATCGAAATGACACGAATCTCAGAAAATTGTTTCTTCGCCTCAACTCACTTGCAAGTGATTTATAATGCAGAATTGAATTTATAACAAAACATCTGAGTTTTATAACTGTAATATAAAATAAAAGTAATTAACTGAAGTTCCAGAAAAGCTGGAACAATAAGCTCTCTCCCACGGGAGCGTAGAACTGCGGAAGTATTCTGTAGGCATGGGACTTCATACTTCTTACAGAGCAATCGATAATTCTGTTGTATTCCAAGTTGTGAGTGTTGAGTAATCCCTGTTGTGTGTAACTCCCACGTAAATTCTTGTATAACATCCCCCGTCGTGCGCTTGAATTTCTACCCTCCTTGGGTTCATGGCACCGACACCAGTGAACCACCAAGTGACGAGAAGGCTGTAAGCATCGTACATCGACGACCATCATCTATGTAGATTGATAAATAAATGTGTTCGTCCTTTTAAATAAAAGGACTGGGTACGTTGTATTTCTTACAAAATACATTCAATTCTCACCAGTGGGATTTCTGTGTTCCACAATCACGTTGCATGAGATCGAAGATGTGTTGGATAACCTTAAGATCTGGAAGCTTAGATAGGAAGGACAAGACCCATCTCAGATGAGTGTACTCTAACCTTAATTTGGGGTGTCTAGACGTGTGCGGAGGTGCCATGCTCTATTGGAAAAGCCAAACCAATCAGAATGAACGCAGGGTATGAACTGGTGTAAGTAACCAGAAAGGATGCACACATGGCATTCACCTGTCAAATACGCTCATACCTGGGCTTCCATTAAAGGCCATCTAAATAAACCTCGTACTATTGCGGAGCCTCACCACCACCAGCCCGTACAATCCCCTTTTGACAAGCGGGACCCTTGGCTTCATGAGATTTTCTCCAAATACGAATACTTCCATCTGCTCGTAACACTTGGAAACACGACTAATCAGACCCGATTACCTGTTTTCAGTCATCAAGTGCCCAGTGAAGGTGTTACCGAGCCCAGACGAGGCGCATAGCTAAAAGTCCTTCTCTCAAGGGTCCGTATTCACCAAGGGTTCTCGAGTGGGGTGGCAACCCCTAAAGCCTATATATTTGAGAGAACGGCGAAGTCCTCACGTTGATGTTTGTTGAGGGCCCAGCAATGAATTTTTATGTTATTTGAAGCAGTGTTGCACGCCTATTTCGTGAAACGATCTTGCCAACCGGCACCAGTCACGTTTATTCAGTCTTTTTATGGCCACACTGTTGTCGTAAATGACAGGTTTTGCAAAATTCTTGAAGTCGCGGTACATCTTTCAAATGGTATAACGTGAAAATCCAAGCTTCATTAGCTCAGAAATGCTATGACCCATCCCACGACCTCAAGCTATTAAACCGTGTTGAAAATATCTTACATCGTGATAATCTGTCTTTCTCGGGGAGGAAAAGAGCTCCCACAGACGTGTGCCTTATATATGCACTGGCAAACGGGATTAATGATGTTGCCTTGCGTACGAGTTTCTCTGGCACTGCAGTCTATAATGTAAAACTTCGTCACATCCACTTCTGAGAATTCATACAAAAGGAATGAAATTCCTGAAGAACATGAAGAATGGGATCGCTACATAGACAAGACGCCCAAAGAAATAGAACAATCCCATCTAACATTGCAACTAAACGAGAAAAGCCACAAGTGAGTGTTGAATATGAGATCCATGTGAAACTAAAACCTTAGAACCAATTGAAAAAAGGTATATTCCATAATCTCATTCTGGATTCTTATGTTTTACGGCCTTAAGGTTACGAATCCTTATGTTTTACGGCCTTATGGTTACGGATCCTTATGTTTTACTATGTAGTTGGATTCCAAAACTATTTTATAAAATGAGTCCAAGTTACCCGCTCTGCAGTTTCATCATTAGTACAATCAATCACGAATAATGTTAATAATCCCTCAAAATATCCATTCGTTCAAAGGCATTTAATTAATATTAAATAAAGTGGTCCGAAATACACGCCCCTACGATAATCGCAATGATTTATTAAAATTCAAATATGCAAGTTAGCAAATGATACGAATATTATGAGTTCAAAATTAATATCACTGAAAATATTGATAGTTATTTACAAACTTACTTGATTTATTTGCAGGCTCTTCATATCTCCCTTCAGAAATTTGTGATACAAGATCTTTGAAATTTCTTCCGTCGAAAGGCATTGTACCGTAAATCAAAGTATATAACAGAACACCCAAACTCCAGCAGTCAACCTAAAACATGCAAACATATTTAGAAAATTTAAACACTATATATGACAAAATCATTTCCAAACTAAAAATAAGGCTCAACTTCTGTTTTGAATTTTGCGCCTTAAAATCCAAACTTATAACAGGATTGAACACCGAAAATTCGGAGTATCAACTTCGATGAATTAAAAATAAACTCGATTAATGCGATTTAAAATCAAAGCCGTTAGTAGTTGCCTCTCATTATGAACTTTTCTTCATACGAAAAAATTAGTTGTTTCCAATCTTCATACTCAGAACATGACATTTTAAATCTAACTCTTTATTCTTCGGTATTTTTTGAAGACTATGTTGATTTTTCATATACCATAATTAACATCGCTAATCTGAGTTTGAACTTTTCCAGACTGACACATGATATTCTCGTTTCCTGGTCTTACCAGTTGAATGATCTTTGTCCTTACTAGTGCAGATTTTTCTAATATCCTGCGCATATTTTTACCCCATTCACAATCGTTCCTTTTGATAAAAAGCTAATTAAGTAACTAAAATATTCTGAACCTACTGATTTAGATTAGACAGTTTAATTATCTTGTCCTAGTAGATTTCCCCCTATAATCGAAAATTTGTTTCACTGGATACTAAACTTTTCCTCGTAGCATTGCAAAGTTGAAATAAAATCAATCTGAGTATTTTCTTTCTCTCGCAATATTCATACCCTGCTTCATAAGCTCTAGAGCTTCTGAGTGGTCTTATTTTTTCTCAGCACATGACTTTTAAGACTTGAGTACTAATAGCTGTTTTGTCATAGTTTCAATTTTTTTCTTAACCTTTATTTGCATAGTGGTGGAAATTTCCATCATAACATTGAATGCCCAAAAATTATATAAAAGAACAAGTTCACTTTAAGTTGATCGTGTCTGGATACCTTTTTAATGTCCATTGCATAAAAAAAAAAACCATAGCTGTCAAAAATAAGCAAGTATTACTATCAGTAAAACGAGCTTGAAGTTGTCATTTCGCTGTTTGTTGTAGTTGCAATAAACGTATGATTTCGTTTTTAATTTTGTTTTATTATATTTGAGTTTCTATATTGCTAAAAAAGTGAAAATGAGTGGAAGAAAGGTTTGTAACATGTGTTTCTGTTATTTTTAGAGCAATTTCTGAAAAAGTTTGCGTTTAATTAAAAAAATACCACATGATACCATCATATTGTTTTTTGCTAAATTTATACTATAAATATATACTAAGATTTTTTTAACCATTTTCCCTTTAATTTTGAACATGAATTATATCACCTTGATTTATTTCACCAAAAAAGAAAAAATCATGCAAAGAAGGGTTAAATATAAGTAAGGCGAAATGGGCGCATCGTTTCTTTGAGAATTGTTAAAATTTGAAAAGTAGTCTTATACTTCCTTACACTATGCGTTTTTAAAATAATTACAAGGAATTAGCAAGAATAAAAATAAAATGGGAAACGTTTCTCAAATGCAGTGATTTTGAATGCCAAAGCTTCATTAAGCAAAACTTCTATTCGAATGGATAAGTATCCTGACTGGGAAGTAAAATTCTCTGCAATTTCATTGATTGCACCTCTTATCAAGTCAACACAGAAGTATACTGTGTGTAAGGCTCACTGATGCAACACTAAATAGTCTGAAGTACTCATGCGTAACGACATGTTTTCTATATAAAAACGCGGATGTTTCGTGCCCGACCAGGTAATGAAGACGTTGCGTTTAAGACTGGAGAAATTTATTACTAACCTTAACTAATGACGTAGCTTGATTTAACTGTAAATTGGAGCTAAAACGATAGATCACGTCTTGTGAAATACAAAACGTAGTCACAGAAAAGCCACCGACCTTATTTCGAGCACTATTAATAGCGGAACAAAATTAAAGGTATCATTCAACAGAGAATACCGTCCTTTACAAATTAAAAATTTAAAAAAAATTGCATAAAGGGGTCTTCTTCATATCAAATTTTGCACAAACAACAAAATTTCCAACGACAACACCATGTTTTGATGTCTCAATCAGATTCTACATCGTCAAATTAAAATTTCCTGGATTTATTTTCTTTATATCCGGAGATATTCAATGTTAAAGCCGTTGTCCATTTCAGGGATCATCCCTACATTGAAAGTCGCTATTCGTAGATCGAGATTATTTGCAGTTAATTAGGAACTATTCATTTGATGCTTGACTGAAAGAAGCCTTCAAAGAACCTTAGAAGAAAGAAGGTTCGTTATTAACATAATATTCCTTTTCCAAATACCGAAAATTCAGAGATTTGCTATTATTCAGACAAAAGTTTGAGTAGCAGTGTTTTCAAAAAATAACATTTAATAATTGTCATAGAAACTCTAAACTGTGGGTAATTGTTTTAAAAAATCGTAACTGTAGTAACTGTTATCAAAACTTTTTACTGTTAATAACTGTCATCCAAAATATTAACAGCTATCAATAACTGTTATTTCAATATATCAATAAAGTAAACTAATTTAAACAATTAATAACTGTTAAAATTAAAACTGTATATGTCTATTTCTTTCAATAACAATTGTTATATTTAGTTGCTAACGGTTTGTGCCACATGCTAATAACATACTTGTTAATATAAAGAGCTAATAATATCTATTATCACAAGTTAGCAATAACTATTAAGACAACGTAAAAAGAGTTTGGCCCACGTCCATTATTAGATTGATCATTGTTCAGGTGCACCAGACAAGACTACAGGAAGGCAATGTCCGATAGATTACATAAATGATATTCCCCAATATTTTTCAAAAATGTTTACATTCTTCAGGTTTGTCATGAATTTTTTCAACTTTTGGATGCCCCCTAAAATCACTGTTATGACAAAAATTCAAGTGCAGCAAAAAATTTATACGGAGGAAATGGCTGAAATTTTGAATGGTCATATTAGGTCTTTTTAAATCGATTTCTATAAAAATTTATCAAAGTTCCTATTCATATTTTTTTTTGAAAAAAAAAAATTAATTTAATGATTAATAATACAAGCTAAAAACTATTTAAAAATAAAACATTCATTCTAATTTGTTTGGTTATTTGTCTGCGTATAGCAACCTAGTACAAAATATCAGCTCTGTAATATTATTTATTTGTAGGAATATTTACTTATAGGGATATTTATTCATCAGAATATATTTATGTATAGGAATATTTATTTATTAGTTATAAAGGTCTGGGAAACTGTTTTAACGTTAGGAGTTCTAAACTATCTGTACTCATAATTCCAAAACGGTTGGACCGAATGACAAGAAACTTGGTGTCTTGTTTTTTGAAAAAAAAGATTAGAAATTTTGTGTCAAAATAGGGGTTGCTGTTGGAAATTATGAAGTTGGTGCTTAATTTAATATGAAAATGGCCCCTTCAGCAAATTTTATGAACATGGATTTATAGAAGACCCTGTCGAATACCATCTTTAAATTTGCTTCATTCTTAAAATTGCTCCAATGAAGAGGGTTCCATTGTTTTTTTCCTCGACTGTAGTCAACCTAATGATGACTTCACGGCGACAATTCGATGGGATCAATAAACACGTATGAGAAGAAAAGGCTAGCTGTTAAAAAGTATAATTGACATTAGAAACATTGAAGGTCGTTCTTTTCATATTCATTACGTCGGCAGAAAGAGAGAAGTTGCAGAACGCTAATAGAAATGTCGCCAAAGCGAGAGGGATTAAACATCACGGTCGTTGTCTCTGAATGAGCTGTTTAGCTGTATTCGATGATACTCTTCTTTTAGGCTTCCGTAATTTTAAATTAGTTTGTACCTTTTTAAGAGTGCAGATCGTTCTTTCTCTTTAAAAGTTACAGTTAAACGTAATGGGAGATGCAAAATTGCTTTCTAGTTAAGAAACCAATGGTGAGTTTGCTATCATACGATAACAACATTTAAAGTGAATGCTTCCTATTAATAATAAATCACTCTGCAATGAACAACTTCCCTCTAGTATAATTTACGACTTTTTAGTTCTTGATTAGCACAATTTTGCACCAACTATTTTATAAAAAAGTATTCATTCAGGTTATTTTAGCTTTTCAAATATTTTTGAAATTATTCCATAATTGTTGCAATTTAAATACATTCTCGGTCGAATTTATCAAGATAAATGTGATTTTACAATATACCCGGAAGCTCTAAATCAAGCCAACATTACAAATTCTATTTTCACGTGAAAATAGAATGGCAATGTAAAATGTCATGCCAGAAAAAATAACGTTCTGCTTTACATCAAATTCTTTTCCTAAGCAATTTTCAGGTATGCGTAGGTCCCTGTTTAATGACTAATAGTAGTGACCCATACGAAAATATCATTCGTAAAGTTTCCAAATTAATAGTATACATTCTTTTAATTCAAATTATATTACCAATTCATTTTCATATTATTTGTATTTCTTATCTCTCACTTCTAGGAAGTGAACAAAAACTATTGTGACTAAAATTCTTCCACAGGATGTGGTCTGTACTCTGAAATGAACTATATTGTTACGTACAATTATATAGAATCTATGCATATTTGAAAGAGTACTTTCATTTTGAAATGTGAAGTTCGCTTTCCAGTTGGCCGAGTACATTCCGTATGTAGTAGCATATTTAAGAGCGTAAAATTGTCTAGAACTGCCGACTTTAAATGCTTATTCAATTATGAGCAATGCCTACTAAAAGCAGAAGACATGCGCATCATGGTGATTACCTCTGGTCCTTTGTAAGGAGTGCCTTTCACGATTTCTGGTGATGCGTAGAGAGGACTTCCACAAAATGTGTTCATTCTCCTTCTGTCGTCAAATATATTAGAGAGTCCGAAGTCAGCAATCTGGAAAATTACAAAAGTTCTGTCAAGCAAATGAAGCTTACGTGCCGCTTTTTGGGTTTTGTCAATCTATAAATTCCTATTCGATATTTATTGAGTCGTAATAGGAAGATATTTAAAAATGCTACAATGTCCTGCACGTTCGATTAATCAGTAGTAGTAAAAATAATTCGAAACTGGATGTTCCCTCAGGGATATTTCGTTCCATCCCATACGCGCCAATTTATTGATCTCATATGATTTTTCGAAAAGTCTACAAATTTATGGGACATCCCGTGTATATATTAGGGATGCAACATCGACAACAAAACATCGATGTTCAAATTAAAACATCGATGTTGATAGTACATCGCACAAAAATCATCGCCGTTTTTAAACATCAGTGTATTTAAACTTATTCCCCCCATTTCTTAAAACTGGTTTTGTAACATCAAACAGTAATGTTCGCCGGGGGGGGGGATTTAATTTGTCATTTGTGCGTTTATTAATTTATAACTAAGTTTTTTTTAACTTTCAAAACAAAGTCAAAAAAGTTCATAAGAACAATTAACAAATCTTTTATTCTCAAATTGAATAATTCAAAAGAAAATAATATTTACAACATAGGTACCACTAACCATAAGTATAATTAGGTAAGTACATTAGAATACTTATTGTTAGTTATTACTAATTAATTCACTAATTATTAACACTAATTATTCACACATTAATCAACTAATGGGGGGAACATAACAAACTTATTTTTTATTTGCTGCATATAAAAAATATTGGGGCCTATAATTATTGTATGCCCCAATATTTGTTATTTACAGTTTGTAAAAAAGGTTTGTTAATTTTCTCTCCCTTAAGCTGAATTCTTTTATCACTAACTATCCCACAAGTTAGGGGAAAATTTTTTTCTTTTGGGACTGATGTCGCCATTACTGACAAATATTTAGTTGCACGGTTATTTTTCTTAATTTTTACTATGTTACTTTTTCATTCAAATATAAAACATAGACAGCGTAAAAACATCGATGTTGAACAAACATCGGCTCCAATAAATCGATGATAAATTCTTCAATGTTTTGAAAACATCGACATCGATGTCACATCCCTAGTTTTTCGTATATCTAACCGTTCATTCCCAATCAAGTGTGTTCTATTTCTGTTTTATATCCATTTTCTAATACAGCTTTTATTTGAGCAGTTGCGCAGGCCATAAATCATCCCGTCTTGCAATCTAATAGAAACACGATTCAGTTAGAAATGGATGCACAGTACGAAAGAAACCTTTGATTTGTTGCGTAAGTAGACCATGGCTTGAATTTCTTGTCACTTCACGGAACGAATCATTTTGAATGTCCGTTAAAATTTATAATTCATTTCGCAAGTATGATATCATTCATTTTCCTTGTTCCTAATTGCGAGATTCTGATCTCTTATGCTACGCCCCATTTGTGTATTTAAATACTTTCAATTCATACTTTTCTAGTATTGATTTGTATTGATTTTTATTTAACATAATTTTATATAATAGAGGTATTTCAGATCTTTAAAATGATATTTATGACACGGACATCGTGTAGTTCATAAAACACAGAACAGAAATAGAGGAATCAATAATTTAGTAAATGTTCAAAAAAGTGCTCATAAATATTTATTTAATTGCTGTTTCCTCTACAGAAAAAAAAATCTCATTAGAGAGAAATATATAATCCAAAAAAGACTTGCAGCTAGAATTCAAGGATATAAAACTAAATACTTCATTGCAACAAATTATTTATTGAATTGAGATCATTAAAAAAATATTAATTCCTGAGAAAGTATTATATAGTTTAAAAAAAAATCTGATTATAGCAAAATGAAAACATAAATTCCTTTTTAAAGGTTTAACAAAACATAATATACCCTTTCTGGAGACGTTAAAAACAATCGAAGCAACTGAAAAGGACGAATTATTTATGTAATGTAGGAGGTTGTAAAAATTAGTTAAAGCAATGTCTACGGAGCTTTCAAGTAATAAATTCAAAATGATTTCTCAATAAGAATGCGCCACACTTTCACCAATAAATATATCTTAAAAATTTATTTTGTACGCTTTCAATATTTATGATACGGCAATTGTAGCAAGGGTTCCACTTACACAGAACCATATTCCAATTCAGATCTAAAATAAAAATTCAATATAAAAATTATAGTATTAGTATTACAAAAAATTTTGTCTCCCTCTCGATCCAACCAAATTTGCACAGTGAAGTGAATGATGTCATGGCATACTACCTTCTCCTCATTGTCACATTTACGCTCTTGCAACGCGAATGAGACTGAATGCTCAATTAGTGAACAGTGATGAAGCTGTGGTAAACGTTGCTGTCTTAATAGCTTGGTTTTAAGATAGAAAAATAAACGCGATGGCATTTGCTATACGTTTAGTGGTGTTTTACGATGAATTTGCAGCATGAGAGACGTTCTTATAGGTATATTTCTGTTTCGTGTATGAGAAAACTGCTACCTTTTTGGGACAGAAAAACCACGTCTTGTGCTTGTTGGGATACAAACATGTCCAAACATTAAGGGTAGTACTAAATTCGTATCAAGCAAATTCACTTGATTTCAATCTATGTTCTCGTATTGCAACACCCAGGACCGCACAAGAGCAAACCTGCACGGTGTGAGGCATTCCCTAGTATTCAGTATTACGTTTCCGTTAAAGCTCATTTTTATAGTATAATTTTCATTCTAATCGTGTAATTCTTTCAAAGTATTGCAGTTTACTCAAACAGTAGCGTATAAACATGCTATTTAAACAACGTATACTCAAGTTGACCGTAGTTTACAATGAAGAGCATCTTCGGGATCGAACCGTCGCCAATAGCCCGCTGTGTTATCCACTGCGACGTCAATTCAACTATCTCAAACACATATTCGACTGACGCTCGAAACAGAGAGAATGCGGATGCAATCTATTTACATAAAAATATTCTCTTTAGATTCTGATAATTCTCGCTGAGTAATCACGTGCACCTACCCAACTAAGACTGAAGCTCAGTTGATCAGAAATGGTTATTAAATAAATTGCTGAGAAATTGTAGCAAAGTAAAAGATATCAATCCAATTGAACATTTGTGGGGAATTACGATTGAAAAATTAAATCTTAAATCAACAACGAAAACGTAATAAGGGTCTTCCATGACAATGAGACGCCAACAGATTTAATCGAATCCATGTAACAAAGACTTATTAAAGCAGTAAAATATATAACAAAGCATTAATTATGTAATAAAAATTGCTGAAGATATATGTTCGAATACCATTTACACCACTGGAAAATTTTAATTTCCTTTTTTCTATTGGCGTTCCTGCTTTTGGTAAAATTTAATTTCCTATTTTTTGGAACCGACTTCAGGGTGATTAAGTTCCCAATAACTTTGAACAATTATACTTCTATATTAAAATGGCATTTCATAATTGTAATTTTATAGCACATAACGAACTGCAATCGAATTTTCTGGTTAGACAAAACTAAACCTTTCATGTATCAAGCTTATGTTAATTTTCCTGAGCTTTTTATACGTAAAATATTTAATAAATGTCCTGTTTAAAACACTTGCTTGTTTTTCCACTACATCACTGAGAAAAAGTTTAGATTATTTCATATAATTGTATCTCGTCTCGCTTGTAATAAGTTCACAAGGTCACATAGAAATCAAACACCCTTAGTGTCAAACCAAAACTCAAAATAATGACTACTATAATTAAATTTGCATATCAATTGCGTCTTTGTTAGAATCAATAATAAAATCAGCTAAATTCACCCCACCCCCGATAGAATTCGATTTTTTGGATTCATATAAAATACTTTCATTTTGCTCAACCTGTAATTGTTTCAAATTCGAAACTATTAATATCACACACACACAAACGGATTTATTCCTTATAATTAAAAAAAAAAGCTAGCTTTCGTCCTTTTTAAAAAAAGTCATTTTCAAGTGATTTCATGGAAGTTGTTTTCTCTTAAAGGCGCGTTCTCACGAATCAAGTTTAATTGACCGATTGTAGTTGACAAAAGTTAAATGAAAACAATAGTGAGAACCTGTGTTTCTTTAAAGTTGATCAACTTTTTAGTGGATTAAGAAAAGTTTGACCAATTCAAACTTTATCGTTCAAGTGATGAATCATCCGCCATCTGCTTTGTAGTTATTTCCACGCAAAATATCTGTCGTGGTTTATTTAATTCTAGAAACAAAACAAAAGTGTTTTTTTTTTTAATATTCTCTGTGCAAAGTTTGTATCTTCACGATCGTTAAAGAAAGAGTAAAAAATTCAACGGATTTGAAATCTGCGGGAATTTTTAACCAGTTTGGTACCTTAAACGTGATATTCTATAAATAAATAATTTTTCAATAGTAACTTTTATATTTTCGCTTTTTAAACTGTTGATCAGTTTCTATTGAAGTGTGTGAACAAAAACCGATTCAAGCAATATTCAACTTTTATCGATCAACTATAATCGGCCAATTAAACTTGTTTCGTGAGAGAACGAGCCTTTAAGAGAAAACAACTTCCATGAAATCACTTGAAAATGATTGAAATGATTGACTTGAAATGAAACGAATTAATTGGATTATGAGAAAGGAATGTATAATAAAGTGATATAAAGTATGCTAAAGAATGATTACAAAAGGTCCCTATTTTTCCGACCAAAAATTAATATTTGTTTAAAGTTGTTAAACCAAAATGTTAGCACGGTTTAAGCTCCAAGAAATGAAGCAAACCCAAATAGAAAACGTTTCTTTCCTACGTTGATTGAGCTGGAATTCACGGCCGTTTTACAAAAAACGAGATCACTAAGTACAAGAACAAAGTAGAGGCTTAACCTTGCTCTCTCTCTTCTGAGATCAGCCTTGTTCAATTGCGCTTAAAAAAAGAATAGGGGAAACGAGACAGAAAAAATGAGAAAAGGGAGAAACACCAAAAATAAAACCGAAACCAAATACATGCAAGCATCATTAAGTTTCAAAACAACGTCCCGACTCCACTTCCAATAAGTACTCGATATGGAAAGCGTTAAAAGGTGGTGAACTATTCATTTGCGAATTCATCCTGCACATTTTATTTTCGTCGAGTATTACGCATAAAAAATAACTCAAAACGTGTTGCCAGACATACTAGGAAGGGGAAAAATCCAAGAGATGAATTTTACTGCCAAATCTCTCGGATCAAATGCAGGCGCCAAAAATTACCGCCTTGTCTGCAAATACCCATCTTTTTTCCTTTCTTTCGTGTCAGCGGTTTTCGCCCTTGTCACTGCATTGAAACGTTCGCGACCCTCCCGTGAGTGTTTCTTGACCGAGTTTTTTCCGATCTTCGAGTCACCAAAACTTCGCTATCACTCGAGTCTTTCTAAAGCTTCAAATATCTATTTTCTTCATCAAAATGCTGCCTTTTAAATCCTCTTGCTGTTTTACTTGGTCACCATACCAAAAGTAAAAGACAAGTATGACTTCAAGACTGAGGATTCATAAATGCATTTGAATCATCGAATAATCACGTGGAAGACATTTTACTGTGCTAACATTTTGGATGGTAAGATTCGGCTCCTGATAGGTTACCTAGGTAATGGTAATGGTAATTTTAGTTAACGTCGTACTAGAGCAACACAACGGGCTATTGACGACGGTCCGGGATCAGTCCCTTAAGGGAAAGATCCGAGGACAACACCTCGTAATTTTGAACCACGGTCAGATGACGAAGCAACACCTGAGCTGGCACCCCACTCTCCAAACTTCCACGCCAACCCAACGTGAGGACTTTCGGCCACGACAGATTTAAGGTGCACCAGCCGCCTCTACACCATACGTTTACAAACATCCATGCCCGGACCCGGATTCGAACCAGGAACCTTCCGATCTAGAGGCTAACACCTTAACCACTATACCGGTTGGTCGACAGATTACCTAGAAGGGTTTATTGCACTTTCAATAGTTCTGGGAAGTCAGAAGAATAATTGCAATTTTAACACTATGCGCTCGTCATAAGAAATGATAAACCTAAAAACAATAGCATTTGCCAACTCGTTTTGCTCTCATGGTACACATAAGCGAGTTACTACAATTCTGCGGCACGCCAAAAATGTATTACGTTTTGACGATCCTACAAAAAATAGATATGAATTTGTTTGATTTGCTAAACAATAATAGAAACCACCTACCCTATTTCTCCAAAATGGCGCTTTTAAGAGTGTTTTTGAAGCTATTTATACTTCGTAATTTCAAATATTATAAAAGGAAGTGTTTCTCTGCGTGTGTGCGAGGGCTATCCTGAGGAATCTATGGCACTTACAATAATGGGACTTGGGCACACAGGTAGTCCGAATTTTAAAATTTAGTCTAGAACATTTTAAAATTTAGTCTAGAACATTTTTAAATTAATTTTTTTTGCATATTTTTTTATTATTTGGTTTCAGAAAAATAGCGAACATATTCTATTTTTTTCGTTTCCGTTTTCATTTTGCGCGGAGGAATGATTTTCCAGCAGACGATGAAAAGCAAATGAACTTTTAACTGGAGTTATGTAGATCTTTTTTCTATCTCCTAGATAGAGTAAAAATTTCAACGGATTTGAAATCTGCTGAAAATTTCACATTAAATCGATACCTAAAAAATATGATTTTCTTTAAATGAATGAAATTTTTTAATTGAATATCTTTTATATTTTTTGCAAGAGATTGTGACGTCACTTGAACCTTCGCGTTCAAAAAAATAAAAAGATTACATTTTTTGCGCTCTTACAATTTCAGCGAAGGAAAGCAAAAAATATAAAAAACATTTTGGCTGGCATGTTTAGTTCTTTTTTGTAGAATCTGAATCGTTAAAGATAGATTAAAAATTTGAACGGATTAGAAATCTACCGAAAATGTGAAGTGAGTTAGATACCTTATATATTTGATTTTCTTTTAATAAACAATTTTTCAATTAAATATTTATATTTTCGCAAGAGATTGTGACTTCACTCCGAATTCCCTTTTGGTTTGCGAAGCAAACCAACACCACGAGCAACTCTGTGATGGCTGTTATCCAATAGGCTACGAATTCCCATTTGGTTTGCAAAGGAAACCAATAACCCACAAAAGCAACTGGCACGGGCAACGCCGGACTAGCCACGAAGTGGCTAGTACAAAATAATGCTCAAAATTACTTATACAGGTATTGCATGAAATTATTATATTTCTCAAAAATAAATCACTGAAATGAAATAAATGTTACGCATTTTAAAGAGTTTCACCATCCATAAGGTATGACGGTGCTCTTCTTGAGCTTCTAAACATACCTCTGCATACCTCGCACACCGAAAATGTCGAAATTCTCTCATTTCGCAATGAGATGGCAACCAAGTAAGGGCCCAAGATTTCATCGCGACAGAAGTATTGCAACACTGAGGGACAAGAGATTCCAAGATTTCTCTGTCACGACACACATAATGACTAACTAACCACATCGATTCGTTGGAAGAATCTTAGGAAAGGTTCTATCGTTGGGTAGCAGAGCGGAAATATACGTTTGAACCCCTCAGAGCGTTAAAATTCTAGCCCTCGAACACTTTATTTCACATTTACTCTAGATTGTTCTTTATATAACCCTGCTAGCAACATCATAAGAATAAAGTTAGGCACTAGGGTAGTACAATCAGGAAAAACTTTTAAGTAAAAACTCATATTTGAAGTCGTGGAAACTTTTGAACGAAAACTGAATTTACCTGCGCATTTCCTACATCATCTAGAAGTATATTCTCCAGTTTAAGATCCCTGTGACAGATCTTATTCTGAAATAAGAACAAATAATTATGTTGTATACTTTATGAAATTTATGAAAAAACAATGCAATCACAAATACGCTTATTTGAAGACATGTTAAAACTATGGGACGCACAACGAACAAGCAATTAATTTTTCATGCATATATCCCTAAGTAGACTTGATATCCATGCTGTAACCTTTATAAACAGTTTTCAAAAGTGAAGATTATATGTTGATTCTTAGTCTGAAGTTGTTGTAGCGATGGTACATTAGAGATATCGGTAACAATTAACAATATGTTCAAGCACATATAGTATATACAACAAAAATTATATTTTTCAGTTATCAAGTTCAATGATTTTATTTGAAGCTTTCCATAGAAACATTTTCTTTGAATTCTTTTGAAAAGTTAACAAGGTATAAGAATTAGGCATGTAAAATACTCATAAGGACGTATTTAAAGAAGTATTACCAAAATAAAAACTTGTGATCCAGGTCAACAAAGTAGATTCATTGAAGATATGCATTATTTCTCACGCGACATAGATCATATTCTATATTTAATCTTGATCAGGTAATAAAAGGGTCATTGACTCTTAAATGTACATTGAAACGTTGCTAATATTTGTCCAACATGCAAAAGCAATAAAAAAATCATTAAAATCTGAAGTAGAAATAATTAGTGCCAATTTATTTTGCCTCTAAATTGTTTCCTGTTCATTAGTTAAAAATTTCTTGCAATAGTTGCTCCTATGCAAATAAATTGCAGATTAAACTGAAAATGATAAATTGACGATTGTATTAAAATGCAACACCAAATCTAAGCTGTAAGTATTATTTCACGTATCGGCATTAGTTTTTAATTAAAAATTATAACATTCTATCTAAAACAGCATTCAAATTAAAACTTTTGATTCGCTAAAAACTTCTCTGCATTAGCTGGAATAACAACCCTTATTTTCAATCCAATGTCTGTGGTTTAATAATAGCACGTTCTACCCTTGTTCCAAGGTAAATTATAATTAAAATTAATATCTAATCCGTTTAATAAAATATTCTGCTGTTGCTCCCTTTTCTGCTCTCACTAGTTTCGTAACGATTTCATGAAAACATTATCATCTCTTTGAATCCAATGTTTTTTAAATACTATTTTAATTTAAGAGACTATTTTCAAGAAAGCTGTTTTTCGTTCACATATGAAATAAACATTCGATTTGTCTAAGAAACGTTCTTAGCTTCCAACAAAAATACTGAACTCGAAGTTATTAACATACATACGAGAGTTCAGCCAGAAAATAAATATGTCTTACAAAATTGTTTCGAAAGAGTTTCTCAAATAATTTAAGCAAAGAAACTTCTAAGAAGAAAGTTTTTTCATTAAAATTTCAATATTTTATTTACATTTTATGTTATTAAATTAGTACAAACACGGAAAAAAACGACCCCCTTTATTTAAGCCCTATTTATAATAGAGCAAATTAGAATGTATCATTCAATAAGGAATAACGTCCTCTACAAATTCAAATGCAAAAACATTGTATAAAGGGGCCGTCTTCGTATTAAATTTTGTTTGAATAAGTTTTTCAAAGGAAATAGGTTACGATGCCTTAATTAGATTATGCATCATCAAAATTTGTCTAAATATGAAATTTTATCAATTTATTATCTTTATATTCGGAGAGAAATTCAATGTTGAAGCTCAACAAATTCAAAGCTGTCGTTCATTACAGGGATCATCTCCACATTGAAAGTTGCTATTTGTAGATTGAGATTACTTCTACTTAATTAGGAAGTGCTCATTTTTTCTTGATAAAAAGAAGACTACAGAGAACCTTACCCATCCGGGTGCTTGTCTCGACGTCATTAGCAAAATTCACTAGATCTTGAGAAACGAGAAATTTGGAAAGAATGATCAGCAATATTCACTGTTAAACTACATCGTCAGCTTCATTTTTAACAGTTAATTATAACTGTAACGTTTACTCAGTAACTATTAAATAAGCTTTCTTATAATAATAGTTAATAATAACTATTACCGCAAGTTAGAAATAGCCTTTAAGACTTATCGTAAAAACAGTTTTGCCCGTCTCTACAGTTAGATTAATCAATATTTTGCAAAACTACACATGGCACGTTGAAGGCAATGTCCGTTAGATTGCACAAATGATGTTTCCAGAAATTTTCAAAAGTTTACACATTCCTCAGGTTTGTCATAATATTTTTCACCTTTGTGAGGCCCTTAAAATCATTGTAATGACGAAAATTTAAATGCAGCGCAAAAACTATCCAGAGGAACGAACTGAAATTTTATGTGGCAATATTAAATCTTTGTGAATCGATTATGGTCAAAATATACCGAGGTTCCTATTCGTAATTTTTATTATGAATTTAATAATTAACATTACAAACTAAAAGTTATTTTAAAAAAATATTGTATATTTTGCTTGGGGACTTTAATACCAACATGCTGCAAAAAATCAGCGCTATAGGAATATTATTTAGGAAGATATCCATAAAAGTCTGGGAAACTGGTTTAACAGTAGCAGTTCCAAACATTCTGAATTCATGAATGACATGAAATCTGGTATCTGAAGTAAATTATGTTCGAAATTTTGTGCCAACATAGGAGTTTGTTATTAGAAATTATCAAGTTGAATTTAATATGAAGATGGGCTCCTTATGCAAATTTTATGCCTATGAATTTACTGAAGACGTTATTCCCTGTCGATTCCTCGTTTTAATTCGCTCTACTGTCAAATTTGTTTGAATTGAGAGGGGTGGATTTTTCCGCGATTGTACATGTTGCTCGTCCTGATTTCACGTGTCTTCTAAATCATAAGGGAATAAGACAAGTTGAGTGGCAATATTTTCCTCACACAAACGAATTATCATAAATTATTGAACAAATTTTATACATCTGAAATCATTATTTCGAAGAAAAACAGAATTTTTAGTGTGGTACATTGTACAATTTTACTCCAGTAGCCTTTAAGCGTAGTATTTGTTTCATGGTCTTGAATATAAATGCTATAATTTTCGCTGTTTAAAATGGAATATTTCATTAATAATTAATATCTTAATTTAATATTAAACCCTCTTTTTCAACGAGATCAGTATCACCTATGATATTCATTTTGAATTACACCTTTTGGAAAACGTTTCTGTAGCATTCACACATATCCTTCAATGTCCATCTCTTCACAAAAAGTCAGGTCATTCTGTGACCTTTCTTTCGCTTTAAGGGTGCTGAATTGAAAGCCTATTATTTAAGTTGGATTCGGGACCATACAAATCTCCAATGAAATTTTTGATAGAGGTAGGGTCAGGCCGGGTAATTGTAAACAAGTGATACAAGTGTCCACGTGGGATTCCGAAAAACTAAAAAGTTGTGAAATCTGAAAGGTGGTAACCCTGAGGATGCAATATGGCAATCCCGTATTTCTTTGAGTCACAGCTGATAACAATCTGTTTAGTTGAAAAATGTGTGTTTGAAGCGTTTTAGTTGTGTGCTGCATTTTCTGCTGCCCTCCCAAATCTGTTGAAAGGTATGTTGTTCCAATTCTTTACTGCTTTCAGTTATGTTTGGATCTAACCGAAAATCATTGACGTTTGCTACTGGGAACTTTAGTGCACCTACAGTTGAATGTTTATAACTACCCCATATTTTTCAAGGGACGGGGTAACTGTAAACATAACTTTACCCAAAGTTTCGTTCAATTTGGATGGAAAACCAAGGTGTTTTTCTGCGTCATTTTGTACGTTTGAATTGCGTTTTATTATATTTTTCGTATTCTTGGGAGCAGGAAGACTGATTTACTAAACCATCACACACATGGTGAAGTTCTTATAGTTCTGTCACGCCTGAAGGAAGCAGAAAAAAAATGGAAGCCAAGTGAGAAGAAAGTGAAAGTGCCAGTTGTAAGCAAGAAACCAATAACGAAGCAAGGAAAATAAAGCAAGAGAACTCGAGGAGAGAGCGAGGATGAGGAACTATTGAAATAATTGACTAACACTGACGTTGAAGAGTTTGAAGTTCTTCAAACATTCAAGCAAAATATGGAAGCTTCTAGGGGAAGTTACATATTTGGTGGCATCCATGAAAGACATAGAAACCACTACGTTTCTGTTTGTAGATGTTGAGGGGGAAAGAGAAAGAAAACCCACTTTTCATATATGTGAAGGGTGGATGACGTTTCAGAAGAGGAGTTTGAGGTCACCGGACTCAAAAGCATTGATAATGCAAAGACTAAATACGTTCTGGTTGAAAAAGGCAAATTCTGTGGTCTGAATCTTTGGCCATGTCAATGCAATTTTACATTCTCTAACCTGTTGCAAAGAAGGCCGTAAAAAATTTTACAATTTGAGGGCACTGTTGACGTACAAGAAATGTAATGTTTGTTTGATTTTGTATTTTTCTATTTTTAATTTTCAAATTTGTAATTTTCTGTTTTTTACACTAAATACATTCTTTGTTCAATAAATGATTGAATTATTTATTCTTATGGATTCCTGGAAGTTCGTCTCCTGATCAATGCAACTTTCAAGCGTCACGATATTTTGCTGGGGTAAGGAGTGAGAGTATGGTGTAACTGTTAATCAAATCGAGGTAATTACAAATATGTTATTAGAAGGGTCAAAATACCATTGGTTGTTAAAATATCAAAATATCACTTGTTCAATATCAGGAGGAAAATCGTTGTTTACAATTACCCCTACTTTCAGGGGTAATTGTTAACACGTGGCATTATTGTGAACATTCGAGTGCGATGTGAAATTTCTTTTCCGGAATTGTTGTAATAGTGAAATATCGTAGTAGGATAGTGACAAATTAGTTTAGTAGGGTTAACGATGGTTTATTACTTCATCAAGAGTTTGAGAATACTGATGGAAAGTGAACAGACAAATATTGTTTACAATTACCCCGCCTTACCCTAAGGACTTTGAAAGCCACTTTGCTTGTTTTCAATTTGTAATCTGCTAGAATGGCGTATGTACTTATTCTCCTTCTCACGGACGAAGGAAGTGAAGTCTATATTTATCAGATTCGTAACAGTCCATTGAAAAGAAAACAAAGAACGCGAATCTCCATTTTTCTTTGGGAATTTTTAAAACTCATTTATCAATGTAATTATAAGCAAATTAAACGTTTTTGTAGGGTATTTAGGTGCTTATAAATGCTTAGCTCATTGTATCATTACTTTAGCCTTCATAGAGACTAGCTTCAGTTTCTGAGAGCATGTAATGTTTTCTTTCTGAACAAAAAATGGTTAATAAAGTCGTGTTTCAAAAAGGGGAGAAATTTGAATTACTATCCGGTTAAGTGTCAGGTAAAAATAATTTACCATTTTTAGATACTCACAGCAAAGGTACTTTTTATCGCTCTAAATTAAATTACAATTTAAAATAGTAAAAAATTGCCTTCACAGAAATGCATTTTCCATCGTTGTTTAACCTTCGGCGTTGAATAAAAAAAAAAATAATAATAATAAAACATTTATTTGAAAGCATGGACATTTTTCTACTCTAGTTCAAATTCTTCTTCAAGCCTCCAGAGAACACAGGTCAAGTACTCATCTATACATTTAACATCCTTTAGGTGCTTTTAATGAGATTGATACCACTACCAGTACCATGTTGAGACTACCACATACTGTCTTATAATTTTACCTTCCTATGCAATGTTTTCTTGTCGTTCAAATCATTATTTTAAAGTTTCATCATTCCAGCCAATCTGTTAGCCCTCTGTTTAACAGGCATGTAGGTTTGGGGTGATTCGGAATTCACTTTAAGACACACGTTACGGTCTAGTTAGCTCTCGTGTAGCAAAACAGGGTCGTAGTTGTCGAAACAAATCAAATTGTTCTAATTTCACTAAAGTAACCAATCATTAATTATTCAAAACAGTTTTTGTAATTCCTTAGGAAAGGTAAATGAAAGTAACTTTTCCTATTTTTAAAACTTGAAGGGGATAAAATAACTATCCTGAATTTGGAGCAGCACTAGAAGTATTAAATAAGCAGAGGTACTTACCTTATGGCAGTAATAAATAGCTGACGCAATCTGACGAAATATTCTCCTGGCTTCTTCTTCGGGAAGAGTGTTGTGGCAGCCGAGATAATCGTATAATTCTCCTCCACTTGCATACTGCATCACGATGACAATTTTTTGCCTGGTTTCAAATACTAGAAGACAAAAGTAGATTTACTACCTTCTGCGGAAAAATATGCACAGTCTTTTAAACTTGTTAAAAATATTCAAAGGAAACTCAATCTTTTTAATATAAAGTATATATAATTTTTAATATAAGTAGGTACTTGATTAACGTCACACTGGAGCGACACAACGGGCTATTGGCGACGGTGCGGGACCAAACGCCAAGTGAAAGAGTGACCCGAGGACAACACCCCGTAATTTTGAACCACATTTAGATGACGGAGCTGGAACCCCAAACTTACACACCACGCCAACGTGAGGACATTAGAGGCCATGAGAGATTTAACGTGCACCAGCTCTCTATGTACACAACGGTCTTTGGTTGAATTAGAACTCTCAACCCTCCAGTCGATATTTTATTGGCCTTGTTTTTCATACAACCTATTTTAACCATACAGTCAATCCTATTATTATCATTAACGTTACTACTTTTAAGGAAATTTTTATATTATAGCCCATGTAGGTGGAAAGTCCGTTTTCAATTTCCAGATTTCTGATAAGTTCTGTTTTTAGGTCATTTTACGATATTTTTAGAGCAATTTGATCACCATTGAGTGTTTGATAATTATATTCATTATGTATTGGGTTTCGATTCTATTTTGCTGAAACATTCCCACAAGCGCGTTACGATCTTCTAATTGATGAAATACTTAAATTCATACATACTAAAATAATTAAAAAACTCCTCCCTCAGTTTTGGATACAAAATCATAAACATCCTGTATGTTAATTTATCCCTCAAAATGGGATGTACCTAATACCTCCTTTGTTTTTGCAATCGACGCTTATAGCGACAGTACAGAAACCAAAGACAGGCTACTTGTTCAGCTCCCATAATGTAAAATACATTATACAGTAGGGATTAGGGATGCGACATCGATGTCGATGTTTTCAAAACATCGATGTTTTATAAAAATAACATCGATGTACTGGAGCCGACGTTTTTTTAACATCGATGTTTATACCTGTCGATGTTTTTACAATTTTGTTTTTATTTTTAAATAAAATGTTTTTTGTGTAAATTAATTAATTTTAAATGTGTCGATGTTTTATTTTTAAATAAAAAAAATACCATTATAAAAATAAAAAAAAACGATTAGCATAATTTTCATAATCAGTAAATTTAATATACTTTTAGATCTAAGTGGCCATGGGTGAAGGGTCTTAAAAGTAGGGATGCGTCAACGATGTTGATGTTTTCAAAACATCCATGTATTTACCATTAATTTATTGGAGCCGATGTTTGTTTAGCATCGATGTTTTATTGTTTAATGCAAAAAACACGATAGTAAAAATTAAGAAAAATAACCGTGCAACTAAGTATTTGTCAGTGACAGCGACATCCGTCCTCCCATCAGAAAGAGTTTTTTCCCTAATTGGTAGGATAGTTAGTGAAAAAAAAAAGTCCGCTTAAGGTGGAGAAAGTTTACAAACTGTAAATAACAAATATTGGGGGCGTATAATAATTATAGGCCCCAATATTTTTTATTTACAGCAAAAAAAAATTTTTTTCCCAATAAGTTGATAAATAATTAATAGTAACTAACAATAATTATTGTTATGTACCTACCTGATTATACTTATAGTAAGTAGTACCTATATCAAATGGTTGTAAATATTATTTTCTTTTATATTATTCAATTTGAAAATAAAAGATTTGTAAATTGTTCTTATTCATTTTTTTTACTTTGTTTTGGCAGTGAAAAAAAGTTTTAGTTTTAACAATAAACACGGCAAATAACAAAACGTCTGCAAACAATCCAGGGAGATACGAACGGTGGTGTGCAAACGTGCAGGGCACGGGGAACTTCCCAAACTTTGGAAATGCTTGTGAGCATGTTGCATAAAATTGTACGAAGCATCCTGTATTGCTATCCATACAAAATTACCCATGTTCAGGAGTTGCTTCCTGCTGACCTGCCAGTAAGACAAATGTTTGCTCTAGAATTTGTTGGTCGCATGGAAGTGGACAATGAATGGCAATGGAACATTTTGTGGACAGACGAAGCCCATTTTCATCTCCAAGGACATGTCAATACTCAGTACCTCTTCACTCTGCAAAGGTAACTGTGTGGCGCGGGTTGACGCCATCGTTAATCGTAGGACCATTTATTTTCGAGGAGATTGGTCTTGCGGGTCCTGTTACCTGTATCGTCAATGGTAAACTCTATTAGAGTCTATTGCGCAACCACTTCATTCCAACACTTCAACAGCACGCATGTGTGGGTAGCATCATTTTTATGCAAGATAGTGCTCCTCCGCACATTGCAAAGCCAGTGAAGCAGTTGCTCAAGAGGAATTTCGAAAAGGATAGAATTATCAGCCGTCATTTTCCTACAGCCTGGCCGTCAAGATAACCTGATCTTAATCCTTGTGATTTCTGGCTGTAGGGTTGTATGAAAAATGTTGTGTTCAGTGGTCCGATTGCAAACTTAGCTGAATTGAAGACACGCATTGCGCAACACATTCACAACATGACCCCTGAGGCACTGCGATCTTTTGTGGAACATGCTGTTTCTCGGTTTCTACTTGTGGCAGAAAGCATTGGACGGCATATTGAACATGTATTGCGCAAGTCTGGCGATAGTTAACAACCAATTTCATTGTTGCTTTTTATGCAGTTTTTGGCCTCAGGACAATTAAAAACCGATTTTCCCCATCCGATGTGGTACGACCTTGTCGCGGTGGATGGGCTTTCCACTAACAGTGCCACAACTGTTGAATGACTTGGAAGTCATTTTTTCAATAAGAAATCAATACACTTATGCACATTGAACAGTACGACGACGTTCAGAGAGCTAATAACTTATGCGACTGGTTTTATGCATCGACGTTCTTAGTGGTAATATCTGTATACACTCGATAATGAAAATTGACAAGGTGTGTTTGAATTCAAAAAGTGAAACATGTTCAACGAAGAGTGAGAGTTACTTGCGAGCGTGATCGAGATTGAAAGTCATATGGTGCAGATAGATGTGAGTTGCAAGTAAATCATACTACCTGAGATATGATGATATACCATTGATATGATTATACAGTGAAACCCCGATTTAACGTATTTCAAGGGACCGGAAAGAAATAACGTTATACGCGCGAAAACGTTAAATCGGGGTCGGAGAAAAACAAAACGTAGAGCATGAAATAATGACTAATTTAAGTAACATACCGTTTATTTATTCCTTTAAAATAGTTTTATTGTTTAAAGAAATCTGCTATTTTAGTTTTTACGATTGACGCGTTTGACGAAGATATTCATAACGAACACAAAAAGGACTATTTGAGGTTTTCTATCTTCGCGATCGTTAAAGATAGAGTAAAATTTTCAACGGATTTGAAATCTGCAAAAACTTTTACGCCAGATCGATAACTCAGGAAGTTTGAATTTTATGTGAATTTGCGACATGCCCGTGTCATGTTGGGTGGAGGTGGGACGCATTCTTAAATTTTTTCTTCTTTTTAATGTTATAGTATCAGTAAGGACACGAAAAAAACTGTCATTGGTAAGTTCTCCCCGTTGAAAAAACGTTAAATGCCGGTAATATTTTGAAGCGATAACGTTAGGTACGGAATTTTTTAATTTCACTGTATTTTCAATTATACATAGTTTCAATGTTTAATATGCACCGAGATTTAATTTTGTGCTTATAGTTAAGTTGCATGTCCAAAGCATTTATTACGTCATCTTTCTTTGTTAATATTAGTACACAAAGATCGTGTGTATCTATTGAAAGTAACTATGTGGTTTGGCCATTTATTACATGGCCCTAAGTACTAGTTTGAGAGTTGCAATTTGAAAGTACAATAAAAATAAAAATTTACTTTTTTACAAAATGAAAATTTCTCCCTAAGCCAAAAGCGTGCTCTGAAAGTATTAAAAATGTACCAAAACACTTAAAAAGAAAGCAAAAGGTCGAAAATGCCGAAGTATGCTAATGTTATCGAAGTTCGAAAACTAGAAATGATTAATTACATCTCCATAATAAGTAACCTTGTGCAACATTACTGAAAAAGTGAAAAAGCCTATGGAGCCTTGAGACACCTATCCTTGCAACGAATGAAGCTGACAATGAGAACTCTTTCCTGTTCTCATTTTCAATGGAACACCTTATGCTTGTGGTTGAGCTACTGCCAAAAGGACGCCATTCTTCATGTCATTTAGTGAATTGGAAGCGGACAATAAAACCTTATAGACAGAACTGGCAGCGAGTGCTGAACGTTTAACTGTTGAGTTGGCAACTTAAAAACTTCGTCAAATAAAGATCAACAGAAGCTCGTACAATACGGAAATGGTTGTTTTCATTTTAAATACCTTCAGTTCATGTGCGTTTTGACATCATAAGGAACACCCAGGACACCTATCTTACAAGAATCACGACTTCTACCAACCTCCTAGTGTGCTGGGAAGACCTCAATTTATATACTCGTAGTTTCCTATAGTCCTCAAGTGTCGATTGTATCTTTTATTATGAGTATTTAAGTTTTAAAAAGCTATTTTTGAATTGCGCTCCATCATACAATCAAACATGAAAAAACTAATACATTGCTTCGTGTTACTTTTAAATACAACACCAACAAAGACTTGAGTTACAGCAATGAAATCAGCATGCCCAATTCGTCAATGTGACTGCGGATGATGACATGTGGATGAATTTTCTAACAATCATATATCACCCTAGTTTCATGCAGACAAATCAAACGACCGAAGAGGTCGAGAAGTGGTTAGTGTTGGTCACAGAAGTAACGTCGGACAGTACAGGGGACATAGGGATGAACATTGTCCTGTTGAAAGATAGCTTCAGGGAGGGCCCGTATAAGGAATAAGACTTCTGTTTCCCAAACCTCTGATGTACTGCTAACTAGTGCTGAGACATAAGACGGGAATGAAATGAAACAGCACTCGAAATCATTACGCTTGGAGTAGGAGTCCAATATGAAGCTTTGTAATGCATCCTTCTAGATGCTGTTACTTGTGTATCTGCGAACAAGGATCATGATCAGGGATCAAGATACTGTATCTGGATTTGTCAGAAAACATAGTTCGCTCCCATCCAGCGTGCCAGTGTCTTTGCACTTGGTACCGAAGCCTGATGTCTAAGGCACAGCTATAAAGAAAATCGCATTAACGGAGCTGTGAGCGGAGCATTAACGGAGCTTCAGCAGCTAAAGACAAACAGTTCTGACAGACATCACCCGATGTGTCACCATCCTCCATTGTTATTCTAGCGTTGTTCATTTTGTTGTACGATTCGTCACCACCATGCATAACAAGTGCCTATCTTCCCTTTCTGACGTAACCATTGGTGCTCCAGATTCCTCACAACTGTGTGTAGTACCTACTTCTGCTCACAATATCTTTAAGTAAGCATAGCTGTACTAGAGTGGAGCAACATCACGATACGACAAACCGCCTTCTCTCTGACCGATAATTCTGAAACTCCGTCAATCGTTCATAATGTTGACTAGTTTTACGACGAGGTATATTTACGAACTAGAAGAGCAATCTCAATTTTCACATTCTATTGTGTCGAATTCACCGACAATGTTTGGGTTTTTTGAGTCGTATATCTTTCGGGTCGCATTTCAGCTTGTATTTCTATCTACATATTTAACTGAGAATTTAATTATTTGCATTGCTTATTTGTATTTATGTGTTCTTTTGGCTGAATAATAAACGGCCTAATGCGCTGAAAATAAACTACCCGTTTGCCGAATTTCAAGACAATTTTCTAAAAATTTCTCTTCGTATTGCATTTTTAATGAACAGTGAATTAAACAAATGCATTTATAGATAATGAACAGTTCGGGAATCTATTGGAATATACGGATTTTAGTAAAGATTTTTGCACACTTTAACGTGCATATACGTTGTTTTAAATTAAACAAAATAAGGTTGATAATAATAAAGTTGAATCGTGATAATCTGAGTTCCGATTAACTGAAAGTCATGTCTGTTATCCGAGCCAAATTTCATAGTTTTTTATGCTCAAAATGAAAAACTACGAAGTAGGCTCATAAGTGTGAGCATTTGGTCCTCGACTGGTCTGATTTGACGAGAAGAAGGTTGGTTTGGGGTTTGGTTTTATGGCGCAAGATCCAAGAATAGATAGAGTGGAAAGATAAAATTATATAAAAAAAATATAAAAATTTCAGATTAACAACCAGATCAACGTTAAAAGTATGATGAAACGGTTAATTAAACATGAAAATAAAAAATAGACACTAAAAAAGTATTGAAATAATTACATGAAAAGCACCTCGAGCGTGAAAGATCGAATTGCATTGATATGAAAGCTGCATTTTTGGATATGTGAAACAGTTAACAGATAACCGGCAAGTCCTTTTCGAAGAGTAGGTAGGACGTCCATTTGTATTGTACACTTATCACAATGTATGCATACCGTGACATAAATTATAGTATCGATTATTCTCGTTTTATAAATCTTTCAGTTAGTAACATACACAGTCCAGTCACATTAATGTGACCACCACCTACCTTCGACGTCAAAGTGAAATAACCAATCACAAAAGGCAGGTGGCAGCACATTTCAGTGGAGTTTATATAAAGGATGTCCTAGGGCATCGGAAAGCATTTCAATCGTTGGCGTAATGCAGAAACGTAGCGATTTATCCGACGTCCAAAAGGGCATGAATATTGGCTTTCGGGCCAAGTATGGAAGCATTTCGGAAACGGCTAATTTTGTGAACTGTTCGCGTGCCGCCGTGGTAAAAATATACCGAGCATGCCAAAATGGCACTATCCAAAATCAGCGGCGTGGCACATGTGGTGCACCACGGGCTATAGATGACAGAGGCCAACGAAGGCTACGGAGATGCGTTCGGGCGAATAGACGTGCAACTGTTGAGCAACTGACCGCCCAGATGAACCAAGGGGCTACCAAGAGTGTATCCTCAACAACGGTTCAGCGAACGTTGCTGCGCATGGGCCTCCGCAGCAGACGCCTGGTTGATGCACCTATACTGACTGCTGTTCATCGGCGACGAAGGCTGGAATTTGCACGCCAGTACCGCAACTGGACGTCCACAGAGTGGTGACAGGTGGCTTTTCCCGATGAATTACTTTTTATGCTCTATCGGACAGATGGACTTTGGCGTATACGGCGTGAAACGTCTGAAAGCAAACACCCTGCAACACTTGCTGCAATGATCCAGGCTGGAGGAGGGAGCATTATGGTTTGGGGAATGTTTTCCTGGCATTCACTGGGTGCACTCTTCACTGTGGAAGGCACGATGGATCAGCACAAGTACGCATCTGTCCTTGCGGACCATGTCCACCCCTACATGCGAATTATTTTTCCTCAGAATAATGGCATCTACCAGCAGGACCATGCGAGGTGTCATACAGCTCGCAGTGTATGTGCATGGTTCGAAGAGCACCAGGATGGGTTTACCGTACTCCCCTGACCAGTAAACTCACCGGATTTAAACCCAATCGAGAATCTGTGGGACCACCTCGATAGGGTTGTTCGCACCATGGATCCTCAACCGCGTAATCCAGCGCAGCTGGCCACGGCACTGGAGTCGGCATGGCTCAACATCCCAGTGAACACCTTCAGAAACCTAATTGACTCTCTTCCTGCACGTCTCGCAGCGGTCCGCTCTGCCAAAGGTGGTTATTCTGGCTTTTAACAGGTGGTCACATTAATGTGATTGGACTGTGTATAATACAGAAATTTTTCTCTGTATTTCGTAAAGGTGTTATTACGTCCGTATTATCCGAGGCGGCTACGATCCACATCACCTCGAATAATTAAGTTTCTACTGTATTCCTAATTGTTATTTTAATGTCTTCGTTTATAACAAATATGCATAAAAATATGCTGGTTAGCAAAAGAGTAGGATTAATTCGAAATTTGAGAAAAAACTTATATTATCAGTAGTAGTTCTATAAAAGCATATACAAAGTAGTCATCAAGAGAATAACCACAGGTTCGCAAGATTTCAAAGACTTCAATTTTGTGAAGAATTGAGATGGAAATCCTTTATGACGGTTAAAGATGTTTAGTACAAGTATATATATATATATATCCCAGTACATTTTCAGAGCAATATCACTTCATTTTGATTCAATTGTCAAGAGAAAAAATAAACTTATTCTATGGATTCTCAAATTGAAGATTTCGTCTCAGGAGAACGGCCATATTAGACACATTCCGAATGTGAAGTAAGATATGCAGAATAAGAAATGTCTTTCTTTTTATTACATTTCTCATGATTTATTTTATTTCCCCTTTCTAATGGTTTCAACGTCAACAAAGTCATGACAGAGTGAAAAAATCATTAAGAGCAGACAGCTGAAATTTTCTATCGTATAAAACGTTTTTCTACCCTCCCCCAATAACAATCTTTGTAAATAGATTTTCATTAGAATATACACTGCTTTCCAAGTTATACAAATTCTGAGTTTCGCGAAATGCGTGCTTCAAAAAATTTCATTGAGTGAAATTCACTGTGGTTGTAGAAAGGAATATGTAAATATCAAATGATGGGCTATCAGAATTCATTCTTCTGAAATATGCAAATTAGGCATTGGTTGTAGACTACCCCATTATAAAGCTTTTCAGTAGATAAGTTTAAAAGCTGATTGAAAAATTTTAAAGACCATTTTGGTTATTTGTGGATTAGATACGGTAAATTAGGTCTCAAACAAGACGACTGAATGATTAACACTGTAGGGATGTGGGGTGGCTTGAAGTAGGACAGTCTATTAAAGACGTCTATTCTCTTTGGTGTTGACCCATCTGGGATTTCTCGTCTATGGTACAATTTCAAACGAGTGTCCGGAGACCTGTTCCCGTTCGTCCGAGGTTTACCACACCCTCTGATGATAAGTATGTCTTCATTGACTACGCCCAATCGACGAACGACAGCGTCAACTCTAAAAGAATGGTTACTACAACAATTTGTAAGTTTAATACCTTCCACCATTGTACGTCGAAGGCTATATTTGGAAGGACTGTATGAACGGACACCGAGAGTTTGTGTCCATTTAGACGTTAAAGCCAAAAGAGCACTGTTGAAGCGATGTAAGGATGCGAATCGGAAAGTGGCGGAATGGTTCAACGTAGTCTTCAGGATGAGTCCAGATTTGCCCTGGATTCCGATAATAGGCCCGTATGAGGAACTAGAGAGAACAATAAACCCAGTAATATCATTGAACGCCGCGCCTTTAGTGCTGCCATTGTAATGGTATGGGCTTGATTTTCTTTGAGCTACCACTCCGATCTGCACGTCTTCATCAGAGTTACTGTGAAGGCTGAAAGGTGTAGGGATCAAGTCCTTGACCCCGTCATGAGACTACGCTGCAGCAGTTGGTCCGGAGTATTTTCTTATGGACTATAATGCACGTCCACATTGAGAAAACTTGGTGGATGAGTATCTTGAAAGTGAAAATGGTGGCCACTTCATGCATTGCTTGGATAGAGTGGCCATAATACACGCCCGACTTCAATCCTGTCGGAGAACCTTTAGGATGACCTTGGACCTGGTAGTTAAGGTCTCTGCCAAACCTCCTCCAATTACTTCGAAACAGACAGAAACGGCTCTATTAAAGAAATGGTAATTATTGCCCTCTGGTACGCTTTACCACCTAATTAAACGTATGGAACGTGGCTACGGAGCTTTTAAGGTCAGGGGTGGACTTCGAATGTAGTGCCTTTAAAGCAGAATGAAGTGTGAATTGTTTTGTCATAGAATTAATTGACAAAGTATTATGGTTATTATGTAATAACATAATACCTGTGCAAAAAGAGTACAACATACGCCGTCATTACCAAACTAAGCACGCGTCACAATATTCAAAACTCACAGAAAATTAACAATCGCTAAAATTGGAAAGTTTAAAACGGAATGCTTCATCAATAAGCAATTTATTCGTAAAAACAAAAAATGATAATAAAGCAGTAACTAAAGTCAGCATACGAATAGCTAATTTATTAGCCACGAAAGGGATACCATTTACCGAAAATTTTTTAACCTGTTGTTTTTGTTGCTCTATGGGTAGAATTACTTATGTAAATATCTTCAAGTTGCTAACTTGCCAACCAAGCCCAAAATTTTTACGATATGCTCCTTTCCAAAAAAAGTTTGCCGACCCCTGGTCTTGATAAGAAATCTCGTCACTGATAAAATTGACTTAGCTTTTTGCAATCATGAATGACATGACACCTGGCATCTGAAGTAAAATTATGATACAGATTCGAAATTTTTTGTCTAAATAGGAAGCTATAAAAATGTAATGCTGCAACTGAGCAAAAATAATTTCGTTAAAAAAGTGCATTGTCCTTCCTTGGATTCCTCTTACAAGGCTTTTTTAGGAAATAATTTTTTTGCATACTGTCAGTGTGGGGTAAATTGGTAATTTTTTGTTTACGTCGTACTAGAGCAACACAGCGGGCTATTGACGACGGTCCGGGATCAGTCCCTTAAGGGAGAGATCCGAGGACAACACCTCGTAATTTTGAACCACGGTCAGATGACGAAGCAACACCTGAGCTGGCACCCCACTCTCCAAACTTCCACGCCAACCCAACGTGAGGACTTTCGGCCACGACAGATTTAAGGTGCACCAGCCGCCTCTACACCATACGCTTACAAACATCCATGCCCGGACCCGGATTCGAACCAGGAACCCTCCTATCTAGATTCTAACACCTAAACCACTATACCGGTGGGTAGGCTGTCAGTGTGGGGGACAGTGTAACAGATAAATGGTACTCACGCTTAGGCTGACTGTGACCGCCTCTATTCCAAAAGCTAAAGAAGGTCTTAATGCATTTTAATCCGAAGATGCTGCACGTCATTCGCATAGCTCATGATCTCCACTGCTTTACTGTGAAGATAAGGTCCGCCGCTTATATATTTTCAATAAGAGACATTTTTAAAAGCGCCAAATCGTGAGGTTATTTTCAGGAGGTTCCTTCGAATGCCCTTCTTTCGCCTGATCCTATTATTACTAGCTCCGCAACATTGCATTATGGATCCCCGTGTAGATATTGAAAGTGTATTGGAGTAACTTTCGTGAGAGGAAGCCGTAGCTATCACTACACACTACTGCAACTTATCTTCTACCATTACAAAATTGGCGGGAGCCTTTGACCGAAGCGGTATATTTGAAGCGGGTACAAAGGAAACACTTGTCCCTGGACCGGTTAGCATAGCTATTTCCGGAGAGTTAGAGGCTACTCTAACAAGAAGTCCCGACTTCAAAATAGCTGATAATGTGTCCCAAGTTCTTCGTGAAACTATGTACGGTGGACATACATAAAAATTTCTCAAATTAAATTTGCCCTCTCCCTGATATTATGTTCAGTTGAATGTATGTTTCAGAACTGAAACAAATCTATCTGAAGATATTAAGTGCTTTACCAATGAAAATTTATCTATGTTTTTGACTGTATGTCAAAAAATTATTTTCGTTCTTATCAAATTTAGTTTGGTTTGTCGCTGAACGATCAGTTTTTTCTAAACGAGGGTTAAATTAGATTTGTGTGGTTTAATTTACACCTGGAAGGGATAGTTTTTTTTCCAATCATAAAGAACAGGGCTGTACATAGAAATAAATTTCTTAACACCACAGTCCAATAGATAATTCTATAATTTGTCTTCTGCTTCAGATGCCGAATCCAAATTGTTTTCGGCTAACAAAGTCAATATTAGCATTGCTCCATTTCGAAAGAGAAACCCAATTGTTATCTTAAATTCTGGACACAGTTTTTTAAATAGTTATTCTTATTTAATTACTTATCAAATTTAAATCATACAATCGGTTGTTATCCCACTCGATCTCTGTGACAAATTAAACATTTTACAATGTTATGTATAAAAGAATCAAGTACGTGTCATCATATCAGTAAAAAATATGTTAATCTTACGATATTACGTTAAAAGTGATATTTTGTCAGAACCTATGAAAACTAAACCATTTAAGAACCTTAAACATAAATTGAAAACATTATCTAAGATTTAAAAAAAATCCGGTGCTCAGTTATGAGTGTGTTCGAAATTTAAGAGCTCCTAATAATATGAGTGTTTCACTCTTTTTTTTGTCTTCCAAGGTAATTGTCGGGTCTCACACAAAAATACAATTTTAGTGGACTAATACATTGATTTCTGTAATATCCTAAGCAGAAAGAAAGGGGTGTACTATGTTAAGTACACAAAGAATGGTTCCTGGCGATATCCTTTTATCGCGTCAAGAGATCAGACAGAACTGAGAAGTTGGCAACGTTCTTGGCGCTCGCCTAGTATATGAAACATTACGCCAATTAAGGAGTAACGCCAACAACTATTACGGAGATACGCTCGGTGCAAACAGTAATCTGATCAAAGTAATTTATGTTACATTAAACTAATAATAACCCAGATAGAATACATCCTTTTTATTTTAAAAGCAATATTTGTCAACTATTAATTATTAGTTAATTTATACACTCACTGACAAAAGTTAAGCACGAAAGGTAAAATGCGAAAAAAACGACAAGTACAGCTTTGTTTGACACGGAATGCGGCAGTAAAGTAGCAAATAGGTTTATGCATGAAATAAAACAAAGAATTAAATATAAAGATGAAAACAATATTGAATTTTCATAAATTAGAAGATGATGTCAAATTGAGTCATTAACAAAATGATGTATATATATAAATCCAAAACAAATAAACAAAACCGATATTAATAGGGTATGTGACCACCCCTCATCCTCATATAAAGTTTACAGCGAGCGACCATGCTTTCCATGAGGTGATCAACCACCCCAGAGTCAAGTAATGGTCATTCCTCCTGTAGGGCAGTTTGTAACTCTGTGAGAGTAGCTGAGGGTGGGAAACGTGCAACACGGCCGAGGGCATCCAAAAGTTTTCAATGGGATTAAGATCGGGCTAGTATGCCGGCCAAACCATACGCGCAATCCCCCTTACTCTCCAGGTAGTCGTCGACGATGCCAATTCTATAGGAACGCGCATTATCATGCATTAAAATGAAAGAAGGATCAAGTGCTGCAGTGTACAATCTCACAGTGGGTTCTAGAACTTCATCCCGCTACCGTACAGCTGTCACAGAACCCCGTCTATAGATGTGCAGGTCGGTGCGATATCCTAACGAAATCCCGGCCCACACCATGATGCTTCTACCTCAGAAAGCGTGATGCTCGATGATGTTCTGGAGCCGATTGCGTATGCCTTGTTCTCTCCAGACCATTACACGTTTGTAATCTGGCTCCAGGGCAAATATCGACTAATCCGTGAACAACGTTAGCCCAATCAGAGACAGTCCAATTCGCATGCTGCAGACACCGCTTTAATCGTGCCCCTCTGGATTGGACGGATAGAACACAAACTCGTGGTACCCGGACGTACAGTCCATTCATGTGTAGCTTTCGGCGCACAGTAATGTCAGATATCGTCTTACCAATGGACGTTGTAACCATAGATGTCACGCATGTGGAGGTCGTTCTTCGATTCCGCTTCGCTACAACAGCAATATATCGATCTTCCGCGAGGGTCGTAACCCTTGGGCGGCCGGCCACAGGTCTTCGGACAACTGTTTGCCTTGTTTGGAATTGTTTCCATAATCGATTGAATGAGTGATTGATTTCCCTGCTTCAAGGCGTCCCACAGAACGCCAGAGATCACTATCTGCCATTCGTCTTCTGGAATCCATAGAAACACGTCTGTCTTGAAAACTAATAGTACGAAAGTTCTAAACACTTTTTATCAGCACTTACATGCAACTCCTCTAACCCTTAACAATGCTGGCTTCTTATACGACTGCCTTTTTGCATATTTCTCGACACGAAACTGTAATTGGCTGTTACATAACACATTTGCATACTTACATCTACCTCTGCAGAGCAAATTGCAGCCTCTCATAATCAGATTGGCTTCTAGAAATTATCATTTTCCTCTCCGCGTTTAACTTTTAACAGTGAGTGTGTACTTAAAGAAATATGAATTAAAACGTGTAAAAATTTGCAACTGTCTCAACGGTATTTCAAACTTAGTCCTTTATTCAAAACTGCATCATGTTCGCAGATTTTGGGGGACCATCCTATTGGAATTTTGAATTTACTTGACAGAAAAGTTTTTGAAAAATATTACGTTTCAAAATATTACCCGTTCAGCAATATTTTAAGATCAAACTCTCCAAATAATTGGCCATTAGAAAAGGATAATTTTGTTTTTCAAAATCTGTTGAAAAGGGTAGAAAAGTTGCCTCTTGCCCTTCAAATAAATGTCTTTTTTATTCAAAGCCTTGAGCCCTCTACCATTTACCAAGCATTAAATAATAATGAAATAGGTTCAAAATGGGGAAAATGCGTTTCTCTTATGCGAGTTTTTATAGTTATATTGATTTATAATATCTAATAAGCAAACTTTAGAGTGTAAAAGTGCATGTAGGCGCTTTGGTTAGTTTAATGATGTCCTTTGTGCGTACAAATGTCGAAATAATTATGTCAGAAATAAAGAATTATACGAAACTGGGACAGTTTCGTACATTTTAACGTAAATCGCAATAGATTTTGTTTAAAAAAAGGAGTTATATTCAAAAACTGCAATGTCAAGGCATCAAGTAGAATTTCTTATTTCATCTGCACCCGAAACTTTTGAAACATAAGTTTTATTTCTTTCATATAGGAGCCAAGTGCTTATTTAGTGCCCACTATTTCACCTTTAAGTTCGTCGAACGGAAAACAAGATATTTTCGCTGTACCTTTAAACGACGCACGATTAATTGGGTAGTTTGAAATCAATCCCTTGGGACCACTCTTTCAATTCATCCTTTTGTATCTTCTGTCGCAAGTAAAAATTGTTTCCCAATTTCAAACGAACTGCTAAATGTTTGCAAAAAATGCGTCTAATTGTCTTCAGCATAACAGTAATTGCTGTTCGGAAGTAAATTCTTAGTTCTTGGATAAGTAAATTTTTTCGATTCATTTTAAATCTATTTTCGATGTAGATTGGGATATCCTCTCAGATATTTTTGCAAGCTCGTCTTAGCGTGTTTTTAAAGTTAAGGAGACTACCCCAATAATGCAATCATTCTGCCATGTATATTTTTCTGCATTGATACCATTTGACATTGATTTCCTTAAAATGGTTTTCAATTATGTGTTGTAGAACGCTTCCCAATTGAATCAAGACCCAATCTATGACTATAAACCAGAATATTAAAATTTTTCAATAGTTAGAATGGTGGCAAACCCTACCCTACAAGATATTACTTAAATATTCAATAATTTATTTAGAGAGAGTATTGTACTATACTCAAAAATTGGCGATCTCAACAAACATTGAAAGAAATACAAACACAAAGAATAGAAGTGTGGCATCTGAAGATGATAACAAATCACATCTGAAAAACGTTGAATGCCAATTACAGCCAAATGTGATCCATGCCAATTTTTTGACAGGTTCTCGAAATGACCAGCTCAAAGAATTGTAACTCAAGTTTCCTCTACATCTCTGTCGAAGAAATAAAATACCTTGTTATGTGTATGCTTTTCAATCGCATCAGAACGTATTTTGAAGTGATCATAGTTTCAGTTCAGCAGAAGCATTCTAATCTCACCATTTTAAAGGATGTTACTTTCCTCGAGCAGTCAAGTTAGGCTAATGGATTTGTTTTTCCTAACGCGACGCATAAAGTAAATATCAATAATTTTTTACCTGCACGGCATTTCACAAAAAGATGGCTCTTGATACCTTATTATTTAGTGATTGTACTGAATACAAAAATTAACTTGTAAACACGTGGTATAAATTCCCAGCACATGCTTCGTTATTTACTGAAAAGTATTGGGATTGCTTTCTATCAGTAGATAAATACCATGAAATAAATTAAAACCACGCTGTAGGACAAAAGGAAGCTTTAACAATCTTCGGATGATAGCATGATTTGTGGTGAAAATAATGACAACTCTTTGACCAGTATTTTACACAAGGGAGACTTAATTTTCAGTTTATTTAAAAGATTAATTAGAAAAATCCCTGTATTCTCTTTGAAACACTATTTTGTTGGTTTCTGTCACCTATGACAAAGCAGTAGAAGCACCAAACCCAGCATCAATATTTTTAATGGGTACATGATGTTCCTTGTCGTTTCTGTCGGTAAGCATTGTCACCCAGATTTTTGACTGCATCTTTTTTAAGGAAACGTGAAGCAGAATAGCAAAGTTAATTCCTCATATAGATGTGGTAATAGGGGTTTATCAGCTTGAAAGTAAGTCAAGAATGTCTCCGATTCCGAGGTAACAGATTGTAAAATACACAGCTTAGCAAGAAGGTCATCTTAAGGAACTTAGACACAGTATCAAAGTTTTTTGTGGCTGGAGGATGATCTTTCACACCTTTAACATTTAACTTTAGACAGGGAAATATTGTAACTGTCCTTTCAATTACATTGCAATTTTCGACCCTTCTGACTGCACATAATTTTAATGGAAATAACGATGAACCAGAAAAATGATGATAATCTGCTCTTCTTGATGGAAAGTCCTTGAACAGATAAAAACTGGCACGCCAGAAATCATTTATATCCTATTTTGATTTCATCATTGCTGTCTTATAAAATCCATGAAACACATGAAGAGAACAAGTTTCAACATCTATTAGAGTGTATTACCTTGTTCTTTTATAACGTGCTAATCAAAATCCTTCAACAATTTTTAATTAACAATTGGGCCATCAGTTTCTATTTGTAAAATTTTTTTGCTAATGGCAAACCAAAATCTCTAAGACAAGTGGTTAAGGCATGCAGTAAATCAGTAGTCTTAGAATGACCTAGAAACATGGTACCTTGTAGTAACCAAGTTTTGGGAATCACTCCAAAAGCGGACAAGAATATCCATTTGACCTTTTTGGGGTACCTTATAAAGTCTTTCATCTTTGAAAGGCAAAAATAAGGACACTTTCTAAGGTCATTTAAATTTTATCCTGGAAATAGAGTCCCAAGCCATATGTAATGACGTATGATAATTTATCTTTCTGCATTTTGAAAAAAAGAGGATATAAATTTTCGAGATCGGATTTTTGTTTTCGGCATATTTTCGAGACTTAAGGGACATTCGGGACCAGTAGACATCCTGATATAGATTCAGAATGTCATACTGAGGTATGATATTCCAGATGTCCTCTATCTGATGCCAAAGTTCAGCCGTACTCTCTGCCCGACGTGCAGTAAGAGCGAGGCATTGACCGATGTTCAGTGTGCGACATATCCGGGGAACATGCAGGCCATGGAAGAAGCGGAACCTGTCTTGCACTGAAAAAGGTTTTTACATTCCGAGCAATATGTGGACGGGCATTGTCTTACTGAAATACAGCTCCGGGAATGCGTTGCAGGAGGGTTAGGACCCCAGGCTTAACAACTTCCCAGGTGTACCTTGGGACATACAATGACACACCATTGACACACCTGTAGATGTTTTCCTATGTTGAGCCAACACGCGATAGGACGCTGTATTTTCCGTCACAGCCATGCGGATGAGGTGTCTGTTGTTCCGCGGTGACGTCATATTGCGTGGCCCACTGCCGGGGTTTCGATTTCTCCGGTTCTCCATTGTCCATCTCTTCCACACACGCATAAGTGTTGTGGCATTACATACAGTGCGAGTGGCGATTTCACGAAACGAAAGTGCACCCCCACTTAGGCCGATCATGCGGCCCCGTTCGAACTCCGTTAGTTGCTCGTATGGCACTGTGCGTGTTTGGAGAGGCATATTGACTTCTGTTCAATCATTTACAGCACAGTCAAGCAACGATACAATCGTTTCAACGAACCTTTACAGTGTTTATTATACACGTCTCACTTGGAAGTTTATAGGATGTGTTTTGGTACATACGTGCGTGATCGCTTTGCAATTCTAATCATTTGTATATCCTAACCTATTTTGCATTTAATGTAAGAGTCGTTTAATTTGCATGATTTCTTCATGGTGTGTTGCAATTTTCACAAACAGTAATGTATAATAAATATGGTTTTGATATCTTATCACTTGTCGTTCATGATTTAGGCATTTCAATGTATTTTCGATGGCCAGCACTGTAAATTAGAGAGAGCGAGAGCGAAAGATTTAGGTTTAACACTTAAATGTAGATCCCGTATACGAAACAGAGACTTGTGCTGAATTATTGATGACATTTGAAGTGAGAAAAACGACAGTTTTTCAAACATTTGCTCCATTAAAATTCGCTTATGAAAAGACAACGTTGTAGTTTCGTTTTCAAGTCAGATGCACGAAACGATTAAATTATTTGTATTTAAGAAAAACATTGAGTGAATCATGGAACTGTTTTGTCAGCAGTTTAAATTTAACTCCAATTATAAAAAGTTCGTTTCGGCTCAAAACATACGTCTAGACACTTCCGATTCCGACACTTTTTGATTCATTATAATGCTCTACGAAGAAAGACGGAAATGAGCGAGACTGTTTAAATCTCAACTTTTAACTCAAATATACTGTGGATTACAAAATTATACTGCCCAAACCTATTTCTATGTATTTTTTATGGATGTAGTTAAAATTGTACCACAGAAAATCTGCCTTTCTATTTAAGCCTCCCATCAAAATAATTAAATACTTATTGAAAGTTATGAGGGAAAAAATACGTCACATATATATACCTAATTTAGTATATCTAATTTAAGTAATTTTAGTTAACGTCGTACTAGAGCAACACAACGGGCTATCGACGACGTTACGGGATAAGTCCCTTAAGGGAAAGAACCGTGGACAACACCTCGTAATTTTGAACCACGGTCATATATATATATATATATATATATATATATATATATATATATATATTATTTTATATATTATTAATATATTTTTTAAACTGCTTGTTTCTTACTTTGTTTTACTTTATTATTACATGGTTTTTAACGTGGCGGAGGGTGCCCCTGAGCCGAATGGGTGAGGTACGTCGGGAGTTTTTCTTCTGGTAGAGCCACTCTAGGCGTGAAGGCCATTCCGCTTTGTCCAGTTAATATCAGCATTCACTTGGAGCTAATTCAGTCTTCTGCCATCGGGTCTCAGTGTCTCAACCCTCTGAATCACACAATAAGTCACACTTTGTTTTTTATTTAAAACTACCCACTGCATGGCTAGCCCGGCGTTGCCCGTGCCCGTGGTATAAGATATTATTCTGGTGTAAAATTTTCCGTAGATTTCAAATCTGTTGAAATTTTTAATCTATCTTTAACGAATACGCTTTTACGAAAAAGAACTAAACAATGCCTCTCGAAATGCTTTTTTATTTTTTGCTCTCCACTGAAAGAGGCAATAAATGTAATCTGGTTTTTTTTAAACTTGAAGGGGGCGCGAAATGCAATCTGTTTATTTTTGGAAAGGGAAAGTTACCGTGACATCACAATCTCGTGCGAAAATATAAAAGATATATTCAATTTAAAAGTTATTTATATAAAGAAAATCATATTTTTAGGTATGGATCTGAAGTGAAATTTTCCGCAGATTTCAAACCCTCTGAAATTTTTACTCTATCTTTAACGGTCTAGGAGATAGATAAATAATTAATTGACTCCAGTTAAAAGATTTTTTTTTATCGTCTGGCAGAAAAATTATTCATCCACGCGCTGGAAACGAAAACAATAAATTTAGAATATGTGATCTCATCTCTGCTGTAGCATTCAATTATGATTAAATTTTATTAAATTCATTAAAAAATGTTCTAGATTAAATTCGTCGCTACCCAAAAATTGCAAAAAATTGCTGTAAGTGCCATAGAATCGTCAGGATTTTTCGTCAAGCAGACAAACACTTCCTTTTATAATAGTAGAGATTCACTTCTCAATAATAAATCCCCTTCTTCTTTCTTTATTACTTTTCATAACGGATTTATTGGTATGAACAATTACGCAACCGATGAGACTAATTCTATTTCGTTATTTCCTCTGCGTCATTGGTGTTGGCGTTTTGTTGGACGAAGTGGGTAGCGGCATTTGATGTGATCTTCTGTTCTGTGTGTAGTTCTGGCTTGGTGTTGCCGATCTCTCGACTGCTGTGGCTAGTTTGATTTCGTTTTCTTATTTTTCATGTTTTGTTTTGTATGTTTACTTTTTAATGGTGTTTGGGGGAGTATCTGAGCAATTTCTTAGCGTTTTGTTGCTCATGTACGTAGAAAACACCATTTTGTGTTGTATGGGTCAGGCTCCTCTCTGATGACGCCCTGATCCACGAACACTTTCATTTTTAATATTTTCCCTTTAGTTTTTATCTTGAATTTCCTCTTTCTTTAGAAATTATACTATATTGTATACATTCATTTTATTAGAGCCATAAACATCGTTAGTAAATGCTGTTTCATCAATTGGGCTACCCGTCGATACATATTGTATAATATCATGGCGCAAGTTATAAGAAAGATAGAGAAGTGAAAGTGTTAATCTTAAATTTAAAGGTATATATTTCCAACATGGTTCACAATATTCCCTATTAAGATAGTGTTTGTAGCTTTTAATGTAGCTTAAATATTATAACATTACTCGCGGAGGGGATTTTCACGTCTCAGTTTTTCTTTATTTTTTGAAATATCCTAGGCATTTTCTTCCAGAACATATTACAGTTAGTATCGGTTATATGGTCAGCTCAACTGTCCAGAAAAATCAGATCATATAAGCGGGGTGACCATATGAACAATACTACACTATTTAATTATGGCATGATTATATTCACCAATCAGAATATAGTGCTCATAAATAAATAATTAAACTTTTAAGAACGTTTCAAAAATTAATTCGCGAAGTAAAAACTACAGTAAGAAATATGCAACATTTTTTTAGTGAAATTTATTAGCTTACCTAACCAATCGAAGTACAATACGCATACTAACTTGTATCCATATTCGATGCACTTATCTCTACTATTATAATAAGGAAGTGTTTGTTTTTCTGGTATTCGTTATCACAGTTCTGACAAATCTATGGCACTTACAATAATGAGATTTGGCACACATGTAGTTCGAATTTTTGTGCAATTTTGGGGTCGCGCCGAATTTTGAAATTGAATTTAGAACATTTTTAAATGAATTTAAAATAATTTAATTATTATTGTTTTCTTTGGAATGGCAACAGCATAAAAGATCGCAGATTCTGAATTTATTTTTTTGGTTTCCGTTTTATTTTGCGCAGAGGAACAATTTGTTAGCAGACTAAAAAAAAAAAAAAAAAAAAATTTTAACATAAATGAAAGTTCTTATTCGTCATGTATGATCCAAATGAAACAAAATTTTGTTTTACTTATTTCATCTCAATTTCAACGTGCTTTTCAAACAGGAGAGATAACTTCAATCAATAAACAGACAAATGTCCACCTGTTGTGCTTGGGGAAGAAGAGAATTGAGGGGGGGGGATAGCCCCGATGATGATTCAACGCAAAATAGAAATGAGGGGAAGGGGAGGGAAGTGAAGGCGTAAATTAAGGTTCTCTCCTGAGTAGCAAATACTTTTTTTACTTCTGGTCATTCCCTGTGTTGCTCCCCATCTCAAGAAATGTTACAACAATTACTATTTTTCAAAAAAAAAAACGATAACCTCATTGAAAAGATTAAAAAAAAATTACCATGTAACCGATAACCAGGAAAATAAAATGACTGTATAAGCGGTGCGCTTTAACACATATTCCCTATTAAGTCAGACGGGACTTAGAAAGACTGAGAAGACGAGAGAAAACTGACCATATAAGTGGGGTGACCTCATAAGAGGGTGACCATATAGCCGGTACTGACTGTATTACACTTTTCTACGTGTAAGTTTGAAATAAAAGGCAGAAAATATTTTCTTACCAATACAAACACAGTGGGTGTACTTTAAAAAGGTTCATCGGGTTGCGTAACAGCTGGAAATTTTTTTTAACAAAACTTTTAATACTTATTGCATTCTTTTTAATGGAAGCTAAAATCGAGCCTCTTATGTGTTAAAATTGTAATTTTAACAGCATCCTTATGATATTCTTGAAAGTATAAGTATGGTATGTGGTATTTTAATCAACGTCGCACTGGAGCAACACAGCGGGCTATTGGTGACGGTCGGGAATCAACACCTCATCTTTTGAATAGTACTCGGCGCTAAATGCAAATACTATCCCACACTCTCTTTGTCTACATTCTCAGCCCCTTAGATAAATCTATTCTGGCAGTGCAGCCATCATCATGTTAGGAGCTCAAAGTCCTCTAACAGACCCACAATTTGACTGCAAATTTATCTCTTTAATAATAGGATCTTCTTTAAATTTTATGTCTTGTTAAGCATGATCTATCAAAAATCTCATTGGATTACTAATGCATATCCAAATCTATGCCGTGTCTCATTTAGATCTTTGTAAAAGCATCAGATTTATGCGTTACCTATTTTATTCTTGGAAGTAAATTATAGTATATAAATAGCAATATGAATATAATGAAACACGTACCTTCATGAATGTGAATAATATAAGGGTGGCAAATAGATTTCATAATGTATATTTCACGGCGGATTCTCAGCATATCCTCTTCACTTTCTATTCTGGCCTTTTTAATAGTTTTTATGGCAACCTATAAAAGAAAAAAGACAGTTTACTCTTTTAAATGAACTGAAATGACCTATTCTGAAAAACTACCTAGTAATATTTTAAGACAACAAAATTCCATAATATAAGCTCCCATCAAGAACTGGATGATCGTTTTTGTTCACATTGCATTACTGACCTTAAAGCGGTTAACACGTACTGGTACTCAACAGTTCGATCTTTATCAAATTCTTCGCCCAAATATACCAGCAAGAATTCTCTATCAAAACTGTAACAAGGGGATTCCTAGCATTTGAAACAGAACAAGGATCTCAGCTTCTTTGGATAGACACTTAGACCAGTAGGTCTTCTGAATAAAGCTCTTAAATTCAACTTCCCAAGCAATTCAGAGAGAGCAAACTGTTATGTTAATCAAGTAAGATGAAACAATTCAAGAACTGTGTTTGACATTGAGCTTGATAATAAAAAAATGTGTGTATTTTTAATGAAACACTGAGTACTTTGCTGCTTCCTCATATAATGTAGGTAGGTATTTTAATTAACATCTTATTGGAGCAACACAACGGGCAATTGGCTGCGATCCAGGATCAAACCCGAAGCTCCCTGATAGGGAGAGAAGATTAGAGATTAAACACTTACAAATCACCCCTGCAACAGACATCAACCTTTAATGATAGAACGTACATGCCAAAGTCCTGACAGAAGGACCTTACTCAAGCACTTTAGTACATGACCTACCACCAATCACTGCGACCTGCCGGCAGGACGTCCGTTTTATGTTCATTGGTCCTGCGAATAGGACGTGTCCTTCCAACATTACTTGGTAGAACCCGCCAATCTCCTCACTTACTTTGACCTCTACATTTTAGATATTGTTTCAGAATATATAAAATTTTACAAATAGAAAAATATGAAGGTATAGCTAAAAGCTTGATAAAAGAGACAAAGTTAAAGGACACGTATTACATATTATATTTTGGTAAAAAGAACAAATAAAACAGGGAATATACACTACTGTTTGTAAAAATTGCAACACCATGAAGAAATCATGTAAATTAAACAACACTCGCAGGAAATGCAAAACAGGTTAGTACATGCAAATTATTAAAATTACAAAGCAATCACGCATGTGTAAGCTGAGAAACGTCATCTAAACTTCCAAGTGAGCTGCGTATAAAAAGCACTGTAAAGGTAAGTTGAAATGTTTGTATCGTCGTTTAACCGTGCTGTAAATGATTGATTAGAAGACAATATGCCTCGCAAAACACGCAGAGTGCCATACGAGCAATTAACGGAGTTCAAACGGGGCCGCATGATCGGCGTCCGTGAGGGTGGGCTTTCGTATCGTGAAATCGCCACTCACACAATGTGTAATGGCCCAACAGTGATACTTCTGTGGAAAAGATGAACCATGGAGAACCGGAAAAGTCGTGGGCCACGCAATATGACTACACCACGGGACAACAAACACCTCATCCGCATGGCGGTGACGGACCGTACAGCGTTCTCTTGTGCGTTGTCACGACATAGGAGCACGTCTACAGGTGTGTCATTGTCTGCTCCCACGGTTCGTCGACGTCTTCTGCGCCAAGTCTTCTTCATCCTCATATTGGACGAACGCCTGGCGTAATGGTTTAGAGCGCTATTGGATATCATGGGCGATCACGCCAACTCCCAATTTCGGGGACCCTGAACAGCGGACGCTACATCAGGGAAATTGTAGAGCCCGTGGTCCTACCCCTCCTGCAACGAAATCTTTGAGCTGTATTTCAGCAAAGGCAATGCCTGTACACATGTTACTCGGAATGTACAACTGCACGACAGGTTCCGATTCTTCCATGACCTGCACGTTTCCCGGATATGTCGTCATAGAGCATGTGTGGGATTGCATCGTGTCGGTGACTCGTTCGTACCGCTTGTCTGGCAGAGAGTACGGTTGAACTTTGGCATCAGAGGCCACCTGGAATGCCATTACTCAGCACGACATTTAGAATCTGTATGATTCGATGCCACGACTTGTATAGGCTCTCATCGCCGGCGGTACAAGATATTGATTTTCGGAATTTTTTTGTTTTATTGATCTGTAAACTTAATGGTTTATTTAAACCACTATAAGTAATCCGTGGACAAAATTTCATTTATTTCTGATGATTCTTTCATAGTGTTGCAATTTTCACAAACAGTAATGTAAAGTATAAGAAGATCACTGGAAAAAAACACAAAAACTTGTAAAAATCATAAAATCATACAATTTGTTATATGATACCAATAAATTTAATTATATTGGTAAACTATTGTTTATATTTGATGCCTAACACATCCTGCCTATTTATGGGGAGCATAGAACTGCTTGTGATCCACAGTCACTGCAATACTAACTAGCTCTCACCTGCTTGTTGGTGAACGCGAAAACATATAACACATTTTCTTTGAACTCTTAGCTAGTTGGAATGGCGCATTTTTTTTCCCCGCTTCTTTTCCTTCCCGCTTAATTTTCCCCTTCTGTTCCAAATTTTGAACTTTAAATCGTGAATTTAAAAGCGAAGTTGTCTAAAAACGCCAGTGCTGACGCACACAAAGTGGGTTTTACAAACTCAGTTTACTTTTGTTAGGTAGAAAACTTCCGAATTTTTAAATTCTCGTAAAAAAAATGTTAGTTGGAATATTTAAACTGATTTTTTTTGCGTCAACTCAGAATTTTCTGGTGGTAGGAACGACCGTCCTCCCAGAAGGAAGGAAAACCTTTATGCGATCGTAATGGTGAGTCGTACCAGTATTACGCGGCGTCCCTCAGGAGGGACGTTGTACGTTCTATCATTAACATGCAACTCATTAGGTGTCCTATCAGTTAAACCGATTTGATGTACCTATGCATCCTCCCGTTTCCCCTGACCGAAGCAGCGTGTTGAAACTACAAGTGTGCAACCAGGATCCCTTTTCCAGGGTTAGTGGTGAAATCGTTTCTCAGGGGGAGCTCCGGAAGAGGAAACGAGTGTGAAAAGCAGAGCAGGCGATGGGGACACGACTTGCAGACCCCCTGAGGGGAAGGAGGCTTATGGGCCATTACACCTAGATTGAATTAAACTGCAAGCCATATCGCCGAATTTTGTTTTTCCGAGTTCACAACTGTCACATTTACTTCTTAACCAAGACTAGATAGCGGTATAATTGTAAAACCAAATGTTCATTGAGGATGCTGTAACTGTTTGGGGGATAGGCACTTTCATTCGCAGCCATTCAACAACCCTAGACCAAACTTAGACTTGGAACTTAGTTTCCTTGACAAGCATGGCACAGTAAGACACCTGGACCTGAATAAAGCTTTCTATATTTAAAAAAAGATTGAAGAGAAAAGCCAGCACCCCTCGTATTTTTTGGCAACAGGTATTTAAGCTTCATGTAGCTCTATCTCTTTCCAGATGTTGATAACTATCTTTTGCCTACCCCTAGAACGCACTTTTAGAAGTATGAGCCAAGATAGTAAGGGTTAAAAGTAATGTGTGCTGTGAAAACATGATTTCACCATTGAACTCAAGTTCTAAGCTTATATTCATAAATTGCCTTTTCCTACTCAGGCAGAGGAGAAAAAGTTTGCGTTGTAGCTGTCAAAAATAATGTACAATATGTATTAACTATCAACGCTTATAAAGTCAACAAGATCTATTTGGAACGTGGAATGAATTTGTCGAGGGTACATACACTAATTGCAATTCACTTAAGATTTGAAACAAAAGTTTAGAGATGAGGCTTAATATACACTCATGTCCAAAATTATCTTTACATACCCAAAAATACCTATATTCCATGAAATCCCCAATCGATGTAATCCATTTTTGCAATGAATGTGTGAAAGACAAGTCTAATTAGCATTATCCGATCAAAAGTAATCAAACGGTTTCTGATATGCAAATCAAGACGTTACGTGATCCGACGGTGAATCAAGCGCTTTGCGCAAAGTGAATTTCTGCAATACAGCGTTTGATTTCAGTGTGTAAGGACTCAAATCGATTTGTTATGGCTCCGAAGTATCATTTGGAAGAATATGTGAAGTGACGCAATATCGGCCGTTTAGAAGCAGGCCAAACAATCATGGAAGCAGGGAGATGTGTGAATATTTCAAGACAGACAGTCTCTGCGCTATGGAAACGATTTCAGAACACTGGAACTGTTGTAAGGAGGCCTGGACAATGTCTTAAACGTAAAACAACTAATTCTCAAGATCGATATATGGCAATAACTGCCCGTCGTAACAGAAAGTCTACTGTTCGGCAGTTAAGTTTAGATCTTGCGGTCGCCATAGGAACTGTTGTATCACGGCAAACTGTATACAAAATGGAAAAGGTCTTTATGCCAGAAAGCCAAGGGTATGTGTTTCACTGTCTTCACAACAAAAGAGGGATAGCTTTAATTGGTGCAAAGAACATCAGAACTGGAGTCAACATCAATGGACACGTGTTCTCTTTACTGATGAGTCGAGGTTTAGTTTAACATCTTATTCTAAACGTTTTTATATCTGAAGGGAGTCAGGAACACGAAATGTTCCTTCGAACATTATGGAATGTGACCGTTTTGGTAGTGCAGGTGTGATGGTGTGGGGAGGAATAATGATCGATGGACATACATCCCTACAAGTTTTCAACAGAGGATCTGTGACTTACCAGAGATATCGGGATGAGGTCTTAGAACGCGATGCAAGACTTTTCAGAGGTGCAAATGGATCTGATTTTTTATTTAAAGACAATAATGCTCGTCCACATTGAGCAAACCTCGTTGAAGAATTCCTTGAAAATGAAACCATTGAGCTAATTCCGTGGCCAGCAAAATCTCCTGATCTGAACCCGATAGAGAACTTATGGGACTACCTTGGAAAAGCAGTTGCACGGATACATCCTCCAACTAGTGATATAAATGCCCTGAAGACCTCATTGCTGTAGGAATGGAACTTAATTCCCCAATCTGTGGTAAACAACATTATTGCCAGAATAAAATCACGTTGTGATATGTGTGTACAAGTCAGGGGCTATCACATTCCATATAAAATTCAAAGGACTTTATTCTTACTTATTATTTTTTTCTCTGAACTCTCCTCGTCATATATTATTGCCATTTTTATTGTTTCATGCTAGTTTTGTATCATATGCAGCGTTCAAAAATTTCAGTTTCACAAATTCTGAAAAATCCGTGATTCTATGCATGTAAAGATACTTTTTGGACATCAGTGTAGTTCAGGGATGGGCAAATGCGACTCTTCGTTGAGTTAAGTGCAACTCCCATTAAAAATTTAAATCCGTTTTTTTTTAATTATTATTTCAGAACTCTTTTATTGACTTAGTAAGTGATATGTTCAAGTCGTATGTAGTCGCTTCGATAGTAGGTCTTCGGTTGAATCGATAATGAAGTGTACAAGTCGTACGTAATCGCTTCGAAAGTAGATCTAGGCATCCTTAAAAAATATTGATTGTCACAAACTCTATTCAGTTTTAAAGCTAAACTTCGGCTTTTTGTGTATGATCTTAAGAACTAAATCTTTAATAATTTTCCATCTCTAAAAGCAAATATAATTAATATGAAAGAAGAAAAGTTAGACGAATACAAAGAAAAATTGGAAAAATTGCAAGCAGATTTCAAACATAGGTTTGAAGATTTGAAAGCAAACTATTGCTTTTTTAAAGGCATATTCCAACTGGATAACGGCAATCTATTGCTTTTTTAAAAGGTGTGGTTGTTTGTGCTCTCGCAATTCGAACTGGATAACGGCAAACACTGGATAACAGCTATTGCATTTTTAAAAGCATAAATTTTTTTGCGATCTTTTTTTCTGTTGTTTCTGTGTTTGGGCTTCTTTTGGGAAGTATAGCAATATTTAATTTTGATAATTTATGCAACGTTTAAACTTACAAAAAAATTGCATAAAAGATCAACAAAATCCAAGTATGGCGTGATGTTTCCCATGTGGGGTTTCGATCTCATCCATTACCGATTTGAAGCTCTGGATGTAAGAGTAAGTAAGCAAACCAAAAATTGCAGAAATATAGCTAAACTTTAAAAAAAATATGCAAAACAAAAGTTAAAGTTTATGCTTTTGTAAGTTTATACGTTGCATAAATTATCAAAATTAAATATTTCTATACTTTCCAAAAGACACCCAAACACAGAAACAACAGAAAAAATGATAATTATGCTTTTAAAAAAGCAATGATTGTCGTTATCCAGTTGGAAGACGCTTTTAAAAAAGCAATAGTTTGTCGTTATCCGGTTGGAATATGCTTTTTTTTGGAAAATTTCCCAGTCAAAGTAGATTATCTGCAAATTGCTGGGCAGAGGGTTCACCGTTGATATCAACTCGCATGTTTGTTGACAGTCCAAGTCCGTGAATGCCATTCCAAATGTGAGATGATTTCAAGCAGATTTGCATTTAATCCGGCCTGGTTCCACGGGGAATAACCGGAAGCGTCTTTCGAATGTTGCCAGCCGACAACGTATAAACTTACAAAAGCATAAACGCTAACTTTTGGTTGGAATATCTTTTTTAAAGTTTAGCGATATTTATGCAATTTTTGGTTTGTTTACTTATTCTTACATCTAGAGCTTCAAATCAGCCATGGATAAGTTAACGTTTATGCTTTTGTAATTTTATACGTTGTCGGCTGGCAACTTTCGACCAACACTTCCGGTTATTCCCCGTGGAAACAGGCCGGATTAAATGCAAGCCTGCTTAAGGGAAAGCAGTACCAATCTTAGAATTTTCTTCATTTTTTTATAATAGGATTAAAATACTGTGGTTTTTCTATTGTTTTGGGAAAATAAGTTGATTCTGGAAGAAAAAATTGTGTCAAATAAGCAATTTTTGAAAAAAATTCAATTTTAACAAATATTTTTGACATTTTAAAAAATGCTACTAGTTTTTCAATTTTTATTATTTTTATTCAAATTTTTTTCACAACTTCATTTGAAATATACTTAACAAAACTGGGTATGGAGTTTTAAATCAAGAACATAGTTAATTTTATACAATTTTGTTTTAGCTTAAATGATAAAAAAAAAGCACCGAGAAATAAAAATTTTGATATTTAGATATTTACAAAAAATGAATATAGCACTTAAATGTAAATCCATACACAGTTTTATTCTAAAGACACATAAGAGTAAGTGAGAAAAGTTTGGAAGCTTTTTCTATGATGCATAAAAATCCTTAGCATTTTGAATACCGTATAGAGCCAAAAAAAAAAAAGCCGAGAAAAATGTTTTTAAAGTTTTAAAACCCGTATAAAATAATATTTACAAAACTCGGAGTTATGTTAAATAAATATGTTAATTTCCATACCAACTAAAGCAATTCAAAGCATTTTTCACTCAAATTTAAATCTTTTTAACCAAAATATAACCGTAAGAATAGGTTAATTTAGTTGATGTTTAAAAACATTTCATTTTCAACACGAACTCAAAATTTCATCAATTCGTAATATACCAGTTTTGTATGTTAACTGTTTTAATATCCTGTTTATAGTAACTTTACAGAAATTAAAAATATTATTTAAAAAAGTATTAATCAGTGTATACATTTAAAAGTTGCCAGATTTTTCAACTTCTTTTTCTATATCCTTCCTTTTTTTAGTTTTTTTTTTCTGAGCGAGTAAATAAACTGCTGTCTTCTATCTATGTCTTAAATATGTTCTACGAGTCTTTATAGATAGCAAGATGTTTACAATGCACACTCAATGAAAGATTGTTTTCTTTTTTGAAACATACTACAGCTTTCAGAGTATCCACATTGAATTCTGTGATAGAATCACAAACAGCAATCGTAAAACGTTGCAGTGATGCACAACTTTTCTTTGAGCACTTGCTCCATATAACACTGTACAGGCTTCTATTAGAGTTTTGTGTGCTACACCTTACACAACGTTGTAACAGCCTCTTCGTTGAATCAAGTCTTTGGGAAATTGGCAATAATTTTTCCAAATGCGATTTGTTGGTTAGGTTTTTTTTAATATGCTTCATATGAGAACCAGGAGTTATACCATGAGCCAATGCAGCTTGATAAAAGCACCAGGAATCTTAATTATATTCTCACCAACACTCTTTGAATTCAAAACTAAAACTTTCATCTCTGAAGGTCGCGATTCGAAGTAGGTCCCGAAGGACCTACTTCGAATCGCGTATTTTTATTGTCTTGGATCAGAAAAGTGTTTATAACTTTTTAACTAATGCAGTTACCGGTTTAAAATTTTGCACACATATTTAGAAAAGAGGTAGCTCTAATTTAAATCAATAAAAAAATTCTATATTTTGAGTGATTTTTAGGTATTGCATCCCTTTAAGTAAACAAACCAAAAATTGCATAAATATCGCTAAACTTTAAAAAAGATATCCAAACCAACGCTTATGCTTTTGTATGTTTATACGTTGTCGGCTGACAACTTTCGACATACACTTCCGGTTATTCCCCGTGTTACCAGGCCGGATTAAATGCAAGTCTGCTTGAAATCATCTCGCATTTGGAATAGCATTCACAGACTTGGACTGTCAACAAACATGCGAGTTTATGTCACCGGTGATCCCTCTGGCCAGGAATTTGCAGATAACCTACTTCGACTGGAAAATGGTGCCGTTGCTTCGGACAATAGAGATGAATGTATAAAGATTGTGAAAACCAAAGAAAAGCTTAAATAGGCGGTGTTCCCAAATGTGGCACAGCAGTTTACTAATCACGCATGGCTGTGCCAAAGGCAATTCCTGCTTCAAGAAATGAAGATGTCAATCTCATCATAAAGCAACTCTTGCAAGAATTGTAGGTAGTGTTCAAATTTACCAGGTAGTGTTCAAATTTACAAATCTATCGACACTACGTGTGGCACAGATGAGGTCGTAAACTACACTACACAGTTTTTAACACTGTTCTAAGCCACCATCAAGACTGGTATGGTGGAAGGAATTAAGTGGCATGTCCATGTCATGTCGGTGAAGGTGGGCCTTATTCTTTATATTAATGTTTTTATCACACAGAGATGGGGATGTGTTGTAACAAATTAGGCGACATGCCTGTGTCATGTCGGTGGGCCTCATTCTTTTAATTGTTTCTAAAGTAACATTTGACATCTACAAACATTGCTAATTTTAAAAATTCAGATAAGCAGGAAAATAATTTACTTTGTACTCAAGAAAAAAAAATGACCGCTAATTTTGGTCTATTTATCTATTCGATTTAAATTCAAAAGATGAAAATTACATTAACATTTAAAAATATTTTTATTAAACTATACTCTTCTAATTTTTCTATCTCGCTATTACCTGAGTAATTTGGGGTTAAAGGATACTGCGTTGCCCAAACCAACACATTTCATTGTTTGTTTGGTTAAAAACAAGATACACATTTATGTTGTAAAATTTAAAAAATATGTGAATCATTTTTTCTGTTTTAAGTAAAAGAGCATATTTTCCTACTCCTCTTTCACCATTCAATTTTCTGAACTGCCTTCTGCAAAAACTTAAACTCTAATTTTTATAATTTTAGAAAATGGAGAAAGGTTTGGTATTGCAGTAAAATGTGTATAAAAAAGATGGATTTTATAAAAAATATACAAAAATCAACAGATATTCTACAATTTTTTATTATCTTTTTTTTTTTTACCCTCTAATTCAGCTTTTGTTTTTCGCTGCGGAATGTTACGTCACCCGTATCTCGGACGTAATCTTCGCCTCGGTTGACCTCGGAAAGAAGCAAGTAGATTTTTAGATTTTCACAGTGAATCGATTCTTGCGTGTTTTGTGAAAATGGGAATACGTAGTAAAACAATTTCAACGGATTTGAAATCTGCGTAAAATTTAAATAGGTAATTTTTAATTAACGTCGTTCAGAGTAACACAACGGGCTATTGACGAAGGTCCGGAATCAATTACCTAAGAGAAAGAGCCGAGGTAGTTGGTAATTTTTAATTATCATCGTACTAGAGCAACACAACGTGCTATTGACGGCGCTCCGGGATCAATCCCCTAAGGGGAAGATCAGAGGACAACGCTGCGTAATTTTGAACCACGGTCAGATAACGAGATAACACCTAAACTGGCACCCCACCGACCCCACTCTTCAAGAGATTGTGATGTCACACCGACTGGATCTCTTCGCAATTCGAATTTAGCAGCATTTGACAATGACGAGGCCCTCACGGCGTTGCCCGTGGTGTTGGATTGCGAAACAAACCAAATGGGAATGCGTAGCAAACACCGGTGGTTGACGAGCGTTAACAGTGGCACACCTAACCCCACAAAAACAACTGACACGGGAAACGCCGTCTAGCCACGCAGTGGCTAGTAAAATATAAAAATTAGTTGAATTTTAATCTGAATCGATGTATTCGACCCTGTACATTTTCTTTTAGTTCCACTTGAAAAAGATGCTGAGGTGATAAATACGAGTTTCGATTTGATCGATTCATTTAGCACCCACATATAAAGTAAAAATCTAAACAAACAAAGTAAAAAGATTCTAAATGTCTTACGATATAGTGTATTAAGTACGTTTAAGATATCTAACTTTTTACATAGATTATTTCTATATCGTGCTCGACAAACAAATTGCAAACAAAAATTGGGAACAAAAATTATTGGAACAAATAATACAAAATACTCCTTTTTATTCATTTATGTTTAATGATTTGAAGCAGATTTATGTTTGAATTCATAAAGTTAGTTTAAAGAATTCCTTTTAAATAAATTGGTAGGCTAAATATTTTTGAAACAAATATCATTTTAACTCCTTTTTTATAAACTGCACTAAAATTATACCTTCGTTTATATTATTTAGGGAACCATATTACTCAAACTTGGAAATAAATTTTAGAAAAACCATTTATATAGAAGGAAAACAAAAAAACTTGTTACAAATAGTATTGAGAAAGTAATTTCTGAGTACAAAGCAAAATCAAAATATATATACCAAGCTATGGTTTGAGTATATATGCTTTGATGTTTTGAAGAAGTTTTAAAAATGCTTTCTAAATTGAATAAATTTATTTGGTCAAACGAATGTTATTAGTTGTTCAAAGTGTCAACAATGAAAAATTTTTAACAACAGCTGCAATTAGTGTGTTTGGAAATGCTAAATTCTGCATCATTAGATCTGAAAAACACTATAAATTCTTGTGAAAGTAAGACACAGTGCCTTTCGAAACAACCCTATGAAACACCAGTTTAATTTAAAAACATTTTGCGAGCCGGTTTAGATATTTCGAGCACTCTCTTGGGTGGATCTGTCAGTGTCATGAACTTTATGGAGGCGCAGAAAACCCAAACCAGTATATATTTAGAAACACTTGGGGTGTTCAGCTCTACACTAAACCGTGACTTTAGGGCAAAGTCAGTTTATTATTCCGCATACTCCCCATTCGCTTACAGACTGCTCAAGTAGTTTGCTTCACAATGAATTCAGCATAGAGTTCCGAAATCGTTTTGAGGTGCAATAATTTCGAAAAGCAAAAGGAAATTTTTACATTCATTTCTTGATTCCATAGTGAGAAATAACAAAGACAACAGGTCATTACGCGAAATATGCTTGTCATAAAATGTTTGTTAACATGTCATAGTAAGAGTTGAAACATGTATCGTATGATCGAGCAGTAGAACTGAAGAATATCTATTTACTAACTCATACAAATATGCTTTAAGGAATGACTATTGCACGAAATCATCGAAATAAATAGCATAACCCACTAAAACATCCAGGTTAGGTGATAACTCTCTTTTAAGCGCCTTACGAAATCGGAGGCAATTGAATTAAAAAGAAATATAACTTCATTTCTTTTAATTTATTAGCATTAATGATACACATTTGGGCAAAATCCTTTAAGAGGGAATGAAAATTAGGTTTCTCCTGATAAATAAAAGTTGTTTTGCTCTCGGTATGGAATAAACGCTTAACGAAGTTGTCAGTTGTCTTCATCACGTGGATGAAACTGTCTTTGACTTGTCAAGTATTGCCGTTTAAACTAATCTTCGAAATAAACTTTTTTTATTTTTTCAATAAAAAGCAAAAATCACGAAAGACTAGTTTTTAAATGAACGTTAACACGAAATGGGGGTTACAAAACAAGCACTAATATAATTAGTTCTCGACAACATTACTGAGTGAACCTATTTAACATGCTTAAAAGTGGTGCTGTTTACAATACTAATTGTTGATTAGGAAATGTTATTCGGAAATTCTCAACTTGTACTCAAATTCTAGGAATTGCTGAAAACACTTGCTCATCGAGAGCGATCAGGAAAAATAGCCATGCTACTCGATTGATTTATCCAATTGTTATATTTATACTGCCAGAGGGACAATTTAGGATATGGGGCCTTCGACTCCATAAGTCCAACTCTCTAATTTTGTAAGCTAAAAATTATTAGTTAATGTATTAGTTTTCATTTTATAATAATTTCAAAACAATTTTCTCTTTTTTCTCGAGTTCAGCAAGTTTTAATAATGTTCTAACCGTCTGAGATGTTATTCAGCAGGTTACCTGTGTGTGTGGCTCATTCTACTTCCATTTTCTTTCGTGTGGGAGACGAAACTTCATCCAAGAAACCTTTTTTCATTATCACTCAAAATATCCTATTTTCAGAGCGACGTAACAGCCTTGGAAAAGATTCTTCTTAGCATTGATCTCGTACAGCTCCAGTGATCCATTTTCAATTAACGAAGTTTATCTTTAAGTTATATGGGTAGTCACAGGAAAATCTCTAATATGCATGAAAAAAATTAATAATGGTGTGTCTGTTTTCAAATGATTGCTGATCCATCTGTGAAATTTGTGAAATATTCCAAAATATGAACTTTAAACTAACGTTTGACAGTTGGGGGTGGGGATTATTTTAATTTATCTCAAAAGGTACGTACTTTTCAGACAAATTTAAATTCGGTTTTCTCCAATTTTTCAAGGGAATGGGTTTTAGAAGTTTTTGTACCACTGAAATGAAAAATATGAAATACAGTCAGATAATAGAAGTTAACTACTACTAATTTTTTTTACTCCACATGACACGTGTACCAAAAATAAATTTTAAAAGGAACATTAGAATATTTTAGCCTGTCCTAGGGCGTGTGTATTTTTTAAAGCTTCCCATAAACACATTTAATGTACCGCATATCGTTAATATACAGACAGTCCCAAATTTAAGTGTTGAACAGGTTTTCGTGAAAAAGTGTCAGTTCAATACTATTGAATTCGTATTAAAAGTAACATTATTTTTATTTAGAATATCTCCAGGAAATATTGAGCATATTTTTCTAATAAAGTATTTAAAAAATACCATACAATATTGATATTAAGCTATAGAAAAAAATAGTTTAGAAATAATACAGGAAGTTGTACTTTAATGAGCATAGCGTATGTATTTTCGTAAAACTTTTTCAAGTATTATTATGGATTCTTCATCAATGTATTGTACATTATACTCATCTTTAAAAAAATGCTTAGTTTATTAAGTTAAAATGACGAAGGCTTCCAGTTAAAAGCGGAATTTAGCTTTTAATGATCAAAAGGAGGCAAGAGTTTTCGTGAAACTGTTTCATTGATTGGACCGCATTCATAAAACCGTCCAGCATCATCAAAAATCATGGACAAAATACGAAATTTTCAGGATTAGGGTATATGTCAGGAAAGGGCCATCATAAAGACGATATTTCGCTCTATCAAAAAACTGGATGAAACGTCACTTATTTGCAACATCAAGATGCTTTTAATGCTTTTAAAGTTCCAGGATTAGGAGACTCCGTCATTTTTAGTTGCAAAATTACTATGCATTAAAATGATGAGCGTTGTAAAAATTGAAAACATTCTGTAGTTCCTGAAAATAGATCAACAGTTGAAACCGAGTTACGGTGCTCTCTTCGCTTGAACTAACATTAGTTATAGCGTCAGGGAAGGTTATTTTTAAAAATGGTATTATGTCAGGAAAGGGCCATCAGGAAGACAATATTTTGCTCTATCAAAAAACTGGATGAAACGTCGCTTATTTGCAACGTCAAGAAGTTTTTAATGCTTTAAAGTTCCAGGATTAGAAGACTCCGCCATTTTTAGTTGCAAAATTTACTATGCATTAAAATGATGAACGTTATAAAAATTGAAAACATTCTGTAATTCCTGAATATATATCAACAGTTGAAACCGAGTTACGGTGCTCTCTTCGTTTGAACTAACATTAGTTATAGCGTCAGGGAAGGTTATTGTTAAAAATGGTATCATGAACCTAATGGATATCTCGACATTTTTTAGAATAATCTCGACTAATGCCAATAAGCTGAATTTGGGATCTAACTACAATACATATTCCACAGCGGGATATATCTGACTGATAGCAACTACATTCACTACCTACCTCCAGACAAGAATACTAGAAAATGTATTGCCTCATTACAAGCAAGTAGCATTTAGAGGTGGTTTCGAGAGAACTAAAACTACAAAAACAATTGTATAGTTAATGATATAGAGATAATACATCTCTAAATATCAAGGGAAATTTATGCCTACTTTCATTGGATTCTTTAAAAAAAAATATTTATTTTTGGTATTGTGAGTTTGTTATAATATTTTGTTAGAAAACTATTCTCATTGCATCTAATAAATTCAAATAGAAAAGATTACTTTCAATTTGAACTTTACTCTTCTGAACGTAGATTTCCAAAGCGAAAATAAGTATAAATTCAATTTTGGGACTGACTGGTTAAAAATAATTGAAAAATTATAAAATTAAATTTTTTTCCAAATCTGTGTTGGTGTCTTTTATTGAAACCTATATACTAGGAACTAATGATAACCTTTCATTTCCATAACCTTTGTTATCTAAACTTTTTAAAATAAAAAAATTCGCTTAAAAGAATTAAAAACATGGTGAGCCATTAAAGCTAATTTAATTCCTATACTGTAAACTGCTTGTTAATTTTCTTTTCAGCAAAGTGCATGCTTCTGGACGATCCCAATTTTTCTCATTACAGTTGCACCCTTTCGTAAAATAAAGTTTTTTATTAATAAGGTAACGTTTAGTAATCTTAAAGTACTTTCAAAATTTCGCGTCTCCCTAGAAACAACATGTGTGTAAGGATATACAAGAAGTGGCATTTCTGTAAAGAGAAACCAAAGGATAACGAATCTACTCATAGAACGTTTGTACAGAAAGTTTGATAAAGAGCATCACACAAATTCGTAAATCATAATAACCCGAGTGGCAATTCAAATTCAAATTGTCATCATCTTGAAACTATTTTTCCTATCAACGTGACTTTATGATTCAAATGTCCTCAGTTATTTACTAAAGATTAGTCTCAAATTAAGAGAAATATATAAGTATCCAATAAGTAAATAAAAAAACGCTTGCTTTAGGAAATTTCATTTTAGACTCATCAATTCATGGAGTTTGTCATTTATGTTCGTAAACTTTTAGAATTATCACCAAATTTATCGACCCTTTCTCTAAATAGGTCCGCGTATAATTGGAACCATTGGTTTTTCCACTATCAGGAGATGATTTACAGGACATAAATTTTATTCATTCAAAATCTGGTTTGGAGTCGAATTTCTTTCGAATTACAATTTATTCGTATAATTTGTGTTTACTTGTAAATATAAGCATATTTTGTCGATTTATACTGTTCAAATAAAAATTGTCCTTGCCAATCTACAAATTATGATAAGATATCTCATAATTCTATTTGAGAAATTTCGGTACTTCAAAGTTGCATTTCGTTTGTTAGTTTTTTGTAGCACTGTGCCGTATGACAACGGGTAATTTGGCCTAATGGTCCATATAACACACAATATTTATAAAAATCTACACTATATTCCAAATAGCAACAAGAAAAAACTAGAAAAAATCAAATATTTGTAATTTAAAGGAAAATGAAACTTTCAAAATGGCCTCGACATTTTTGGAAGGATGCTGAAATCCCCCTTCAAAAAAATTACATCAAAGCTTTAATAAGCCCATATATATATATATATATATATATATATATATATATATATATATATATATATATAATTTTTTTGCTTCACAAGATAATTACTTTTAAATGAGTCGTCCATCAAATAGCTTGCGTACATTTGTTTTGAAGCCCCGGCCAACTAGACACTTTTCATCTTGGTGCTCCTGCTCCAGGGGAGGATTTGTGAACCACTTAGCAACGCGGATGTGTTCACGTTCTTACCACAACCTGTTTAAAGACCACTCTTTCATTCAAATATTCATCCCTAACCCCTATCCAGGAACCTTTCGCACCCTGAGCACTAAACCGATTGGTTGGCTAAACACGTGTGTACATGAATAAATTATTATCACACCATTGAATTCCTACCACATTCTAAGAAAAACAAGAAAATTATATAAATTGAACTGTCTCCCAATTGACCAACGTTGCTCCAAATGAAAAGGAAAACTTTTATCACTTCGATTCGTTATTATCATCTCGGAGAGAGAGAGAGAGTTAACCGGCAGGTATGTAATTGACAACACACTGGAGCAACACATCTGGTTTCGCCGACGATGGTAATTGATAATTTTAATTAACGTAGTACTAGAGCAACACAACGGGCTATTGACGACGGTCCGGGATAAATCCCCTAAGGAAAAGATCCGAGGACAACACCACGCAATTTTGAACCACGTTCAGATGGCGAGGTCACACCTTAGCTGGCACACCACTCTCCCAACTCTTGCAATACGCCAACGTGAGGACATTAAGGCCACGACTGATTTAACGTGCCCTGTACACGACGGTCTTTGGTTGGATTCGAACTCACAACAGTCCGGTTGCTAGTGCGTTACTCTTCCAACCGGGTTACCGCTACCCGAGTAAACACTCGGACGGTTGCGAGTTCGAAACGCGATCCAACCAAAGACCGTCGTGTATGTGAGAGCTGGTGCATGTCAAATCGGTAGTGTCCTCAAATTTCTTCACGTTGACATGATATGGAAGTTTGTAATTTGTAATTTTGTAATTTTTAGTTAACGTCGTACTAGAGCTACACAACGGGCTATTGACGACGGTCCGGGATCAGTCCCTTAAGGGAAAGATCCGAGGACAACACCTCGTAATTTTGAACCACGGTCAGATGACGAAGCAACACCTGAGCTGGCACCCCACTCTCCAAACTTCCATGCCAACCTAACGTGAGGACTTTCGGCCACGACAGATTTAAGGTGCACCAGCCGCCTCTACACCATACGATTACAAACATCCATGCCCGGACCAGGATTCGAACCAGGAACCTTCCGATCTAGAGGCTAGCACCTTAACCACTATACCGGTTGGACGGCTATGGAAGTTTGGAGAAGGGTGACAGCTTAGATGTTGACTTATCACTTGACCGTGGTTTAAAATGACGCGGTGTTATCCTCGAATCTTTACCTTTGGGATGAATCCCAGACAATCACCAATAGCCCATTGTGTTGTTCCAGTGCGACGTAAATTCAGTTACCTATCTACCATATAAATTTTAAGTATTCATATTGAAATATGCTCTACGGGTAAGGGTAAGGGTAATTTTAGTTAACATCGTACTAGAGCAACACAACGGGCTATTGAAGACGGTCCGGGATCAGTCCCTTAAGGATAAGATCCGAGGACAACACCTCGTAATTTTGAACCACGGTCAGATGACGAAGCAACACCTGAGCTGGCACCCCACTCTCCAAACTTCCACGCCAACCCAACGTGAGGACTTTCGGCTACGACAGATTTAAGGTGCACCAGCCGCCTCTACACCATACGTGCACAAACATCCATGCCCGAACCCGAACCAGGAACCTTCCGATCTAGAGGCTAACACCTTAACCACTATACCGGTTGGTCGGCAATATGTTCTACGATTAGACGCCGACCAACTGATCTGGTTGTTAAGGCATGCCTCTAGATCGGAAGGTTTCTTGTTCGAATCCGGGTCAGTGTATGGATATTCGTAAGCGTAGGATATTTGGTAATTGGTAATTTTAATTAACGTAGAACTAGAGCAACACAACGGGCTATTGACGACGGTCCGGGATCAGTCCCTTAAGGGAAAGATCCTAGGACAACACCACGTAATTTTGAGCCACGGTCAGATGACGAGGCAACACCTGAGCTGGCACCCCACTCTCCAAACTGTCACACAAACCCAACTTGGTGTTGCTTCGTCATCTGACCGTGTTTCAAAATTACGAAGGTGTTGTCCTCGGATCTTTCCCTTAAGGGACTGATCCCGGACCGACGTCAATAGCCCGTTGTGTTGCAATTGAATGACGTTAACTAAAATTACCATTACCATTACCTTAACCACCTTACCGGTTGGTCGACCATAGGATATTTGGATATAAGAGGCGGCTGGTGGACCTTAAATCTATCGTGGCCGAAAGTCCTCACTTTGGGTTGGTGTGAACGTTTGTGGAGAGTGGGGTGCCAGCTCAGGTTTTGCCTTGTCATCTAACCGTGGTTCAAAATTGCGAGTTGTTGTCTTCGGATGTTTCCCTTAGGGGTTAGATCCCGGACCATCGTCAATAGCCCGTTGTGTTGCTGAAGAACAACGTTTATTAAAAATTACCTTACCTTACCTTATCTACGGATCGGAAGGTTCCTGGTTCGAATCCGGGTCCGGGCATGGATGTTTGTAAACGTATGGTGTAGAGGCGGCTGGTGCACCTTAAATCAGTCGTGGCCGAAAGTCCTCACGTTGGGTTGGCGTGGAAGTTTGTAGAGTGGGGTGCCAGCTCAGGTGTTGCTTCGTCATCTGACCGTGGTTCAAAATTACGAGGTGTTGTCCTCGAATCTTTCCCTTAAGGGACTGATTCCGGACCGTCGTCAATAGCCCGTTGTGTTGCTCTAGTACGACGTTAACTAAAATTACCATTACCATTACCTTATCTACGATTACACATTAAGCCAGATGTGAGCTTGTACAGCTTAAAATAAAAGCAGTGCATCTTTTGTCTTTGATCCCTTTTTAAAAGAGTGTAGAACCAGCTCAGGTGTTGCTTCGTCATCTGACCATGGTTCAAAATTACGTGGTAGTTGTCCTCGGATCTTTACCTTAGGGGATTGATACCGGACCGTCGTCAATAGCCCGTTGTGTTGCTCTAGTACAACGTTAATTAAAATTACCTTACCTTTTTAAAAGCAAGATTAAAATTTTATTATAAAACAGAATGGGACACACAAAACTGATAACCTGGGAAGATTTTTATTTACCTTATTCACACAAATGTAATTTGGTAATTTTGGTAATTTTTAGTTAACGTCATACTAGAGCAACACAACGGGCTATTTGTTCACAAATGAATTTCGTCATCTGACCGTGGTTCAAAATTACGTGGCGTTGTCCTCGGCTCTTTCACTTCGGGTTTGATCCTGAACCATCGCCAACAATCCTTTGTGTTCCTCCAGTGCGACAATAGTTAAAATATCTACCTACCATAATTGAATTAGTTTTGCCGTAACAGCTGGTTGGGTTGGCGAGGAAGTTTGGAGAGTGGGGTGCTAGGTCAGGTGTTGCTTCGTCATCTGACCGTTATTCAAAATTACGAGGTGTTGTCCTCGGATCTTTCCCTTAAGGGACTGATCCCGGACCGTCGTCAATAGCCCGTTGTGTTTCTCTAGTACGACATTAACAAAAATTACCAATTACTCGGACCGTTGTCAATAGCCCGTTGTGTTGCTCTAGTACGACGTTAACTAAAATTACCATTACCATTATCCTATTGTATAAAATAATAAACATGATGAATGGTAATGGTAATTTTAGTTAACGTCGTACTAGAGCAACACAACGGGCTATTGACGACGGTCCGGTAATGGTAATTTTAGTTAACGTCGTACTAGAGCAACACAACGGGCTATTGACGACGGTCCGGAATCAGTCCCTTAAGGGAAAGATTCGAGGACAACACCTCGTAATTTTGAACCACGGTCAGATGACGAAGCAACACCTGAGCTGGCACCCCACTCTCCAAACTTCCACACCAACCCAACGGACATGATGAATGGATTGTCTGTAAAAAATTAGCCATACCTCGTGACATATTGTATCAGTACATAAACTTGGGTGTTCAAATGTCTAGCATTTTTTTTTGATAAAATAAATAGATAAAATGGCATAGAATAAAATTTTAAATTGTACTTTAAACTGCAGAACATTTACTATTAAAATAAAATGCTTGGAGGACATTGAATGCTAAAATAGTAGACATCAAAATAATATCTACATAAGAATCAGCATGCTCGGAATAAGTAATAAATGTTCCTTGTCACTTGAGATAAACCATGGTTCATACAACCGCAATGTTCGATTGTGCTTCACTTATTTTGTTGTGAAACACTTACTTGAGAACTAAAATTTTATTCAACTGAGATCGTGTACTAGACTAAAAATCAAAAGCTGAATTGAGGCATTCATGATTTGAGAGTCCCTTTCATATCAAGTTCAGCGTATTTCCATATATATAGTTTAACCTGACTGATCTTAGTACCGTCAACACTTGTTACAACTCTCATGACAAGCCCCCCCCCCTACTCCTAATGTTTCATTGTCCTACTAACAAAAGGATTTTGCATATAATTGGATATAAAAATTAAATATTCTTTTTCAGGCATTTAGATAATATCTGTAAACTAGGTTTCTCTCTCTCATTCTGTTTTTCCCCAAAGTATCCGGTAAAATATCATAACTTGTTCGTTTTTATTTTATTTTTGTTTTCAGACCAATTTCTGTTCCAAGTAAAGATAATTATTCTTGTTATTAAGTTATCGTATGAAATAAGATATATTATTTTGCTAAGGAAAGTCTTCCAAGAGCCACAAGTTTTTTTTATTGGAACCCCAAAGTTCCAATAATGTTACGGTATATAGTTACCACCACACACGCCAAAGGCGCCAATCTGCAAAGGTGACGTTCTTACAAAAGCACGTTTAAAATTTTGAAACTACGGGGGAAATTCAATTACGCCTCAAAGGTTGTTTTCTCATGAAAATTGACATTTCCACTAAGAATCAAGATGATTCGTGGCTTTGTTATAGTATAAAACATGCAGTGGCGACTCAAAAATGGGCAGTTAGATGAAAATTGCCAAAATACAGATTGGTGCCTTTTGCGTGGTAGTAACGGTATAAGAAGTACCACATATTTTAAAACAGATTTAACTGTTACACTTAACCTTTAGACAATGGCTATTGATATAACTTGGCGCGATTCTTTCTTGGCGTGATCTATATAACTTTCAAAGTACAATTGTACCGGACGTAGTTAACATTCTTTCTTGGCACGATCAAGGTACAACTGCTGTACCGGCCGTAGTCTAAAGGTTAAAGTTGAAAATTTTCATCCGATAAAATTAAAATCCTTTTTTTAAATATGATAGAGCTCAAAACATAACGTTGGAATTAATAACATTGAAAAATTAAAAAACTTAGGCTTTATAAAGTAACATAATTTAATATTCCAACGTACACAACAATATAATTCATGACCGCTTTTAGAATTGTAATAAGATATTTACTGCGTGTTTTAGAAATGGTTTTTGACTGTATAATTGGTACAAATTAATTATTACTTAACTTGAAACCTTTTCGCTATAAATTCTAGCTATTCCACCATTTTTTTTTTCAAAAATTGATTTCACATCACCAAACGTCGAGTAAAAATCCAAATTTTCAAGCTAATAGTCACTTTTGGAGTTCCTCCAACACTCTAAGGCCAGTCTTTTTCAAAGCAAGATAACTAAGAGTTATGGCCATCGAATGAATAACAGAATTTTGTTTTGCAACTTATGTTTCTACCTTTGAATTCTTAGCATAAGTAAATCCATATACAATTTAAAATGTTAAAACTTTTTTGTTCATTCCATTTCAAATTGCTCAATATTCATTTTCTACAGAAAGAAAAAAAAAATTATTTCAAATGTCAAATACCATACTTTAAAATAACCTTCAGCATAATCATTGAGTTATATTCAATTCTTAACGCGTCCTAGTTTTATTATTTAATTTTTATGGAGGATTATACAAAAATCTCTTAACGTGGATCTCAAATGGATTAAGTTGATTCAACTTCCACATTCGAAAATTAAATGGTTGGGAGAGATCTGTTAAAGATTTATGAAATAGAGATAAAAGTTATACAACATAATCAAGTTTTTGAAGTACACATAACAGGTAACTCATGATTTAGGGGATGTCACATTTCGACTCCCGTAAAAAATAACAAACTTACCTCTTGATTGGTTTCTTTGTTTAAAGCTAGTTGCACTTTACCGTAAGTTCCTTGACCAAGCTTTTTCAACACAAGGAATCGATGCTGTAAGCGTCGTTCGCTCAACTTTGAGTCACCAGTCTGAAATTCATTGTCTAACAACGATAGATTCGCTCTTTCAAAGGATGTCCCCGTCGGTATCACCATTTTGAAAGTTTAATCAACTAAATCACCAACTTCAAAAGTTATTTTCAAACGCTCATAAGTTACTCATTCAGCTGGCTTTCAAACTAAACATTATTGATGGATGATATTTCAGATATTCGACAACCTAGTTGCAATTGACATGGAAACACGATCAGATGGAAAACATAACAAGGTATTTCTGTTGAATGGAAAGTTCATTCCCTTGAGATGCTGCCGGTAAACAAAAGCAAATGCATGTGCTACATTCTCTCCCGAAACGATCTGTGCTGTCCTTGCGCTTTCAGCTTCCTGTTCTAAATTTAGCACGCAACTCACTCTACCGGCGAAAGATAATACGTCAGAAATCCATCCTTAGTGATTCTTTAAAGATGTGATTAATCTGCACTTTAGATGGAAATAGATGAATCCGTGGCAAAAGATTCTCAAAAGAATAGAATCTTTAATAACAAACTCATTCAAAACTTTACCTGCCAAGCGGAAGAGTTGAAAAGAAGCTTCTGCCAGATTCTGGAAATATTTGTTTAAGGAGTGAAAATTTATTTTTTTCTTATTTAAGCTTTCATTATTTTTTTTAGCCATGTATTAATATCATATTCTAGTTCTGAAACATTTCGACAATCGAATAAACGAATGTGAAAGATTCAGGAAATAATTTTTAGTGTAGAATCAAAATTCACAAATTCATTTCGAAAAAAATGCAGATTCACTAAGAAATATATCTGACTACTGCTACCAAATGCGTGTTTTCTATCATTTTTGATACCTGAGTAGACATCTTTGCTTTAATACTTTTAAAAAGTAAAAACAATCTGAATAATTTCAGTGTTTTACTTTCGCTTTTGTTGTTGGATTGAATCTCAAAACAATTTTGAATTCAGTTTTTAATAGGATTGTATCTTATAAATGTTGGTTCTACTTCGATTTTAACTTTTAAAAATTGTCTCCATTAGAAAAAAAATTGTTTCCGTAAAATAAGTTATTTTTACTTTATTCAGCCTGTTAAATCATAGATCATTACTTTTGCCTGATTTTGCTTCTACTCATCAAAAACATCAAACTACCCAATACCTCCTCGTCGTTTTTTTATTTGTTATGCGTGTCTCTTCAATTATTTAAAAATGGGCGAACGTTGGTTGTGTCAGTTCATGAATAAATCTCAAACCACGTAACATACTAGTAGTTTGAATTTGAAACATTTAAGATATTTTAATCTAGGGGTTCTTAAACTCATGATTTTGTAATCAAACGAACAATTTATCATTTTCTTCCTTGTGTAGGGGGAGATCTTGTGTAGTAATCTTGTTTTCTATGAAGATCTAGCCAATTACCTCAAATGTATTATTTCGGTATCTTTCAGACAGTTCAAGATTTGTATCGTTCCTCCAGATAGTAAGAACGATAGAAATCTTGAACTTGTATGTCTTCTGCAGAGTGCAAATTTTTAATTTCCTCTTAGGTAGTTTATAAGTCCATGAAGGTTCAAGTGCAGACCGCTTCGATCTTAGAACCGAACCTCTAAGAACACCCTGTCGAAGTTGAATGGGTTTTTTTAATGGTTTCATTGTATCTGACACTAAAAAGTCGCTGATCCAGATATTTGGAAATCCAAATTAGAATCCTAAAAACAATTTTGAAGTGTTCATTGAGCTTTTAAAAAGGAGCTTGTGCCACACAATGAATCAAATGTCTGAATAAGATCTAGAAAAGTTTTCACTGTACTTTTTGTAGGTTTTGCATATTGATTATCCTTTACTTTTTGGGTGAAGCAGAGTGCCTGATCCATGTCCCTATTTGAATCCTCATCGTTCGTCCAAATGCAAATTCTGAAGCTTCAGATGATTATGGATATGTTGTAATAAAAAAAATTCATTAATTTACAACGATGCTACAGTAACAACAAGCTAACCTAAATTTATTTTGTAAAATCTATGATGAGGTGTGTGGTTGAAATTCAGAACTTATAATGCTCTAAATTAACGTTTCCGTCTTTACCTTGTCTTCCAAAATGATTAGCTGTTCAAAGATATTTTTATGTTGCATTGAATTATTATATGACATACACCCAAACGAACTGCCCATCTTTTTATTACCAAAGCAATATTTTCGAATTATTATTAACGCATTAATAAAATTTTTAATTGTTGCCATAATTGAAGGAAAAATTGGCGATCGAAAGATGTGTAAATCTTTAGTGTAATTGACTTAGTGGTGTCTCAAACTTAGGTGCGTACAATTTTAATTTCTCTTTCAGTAGTTTTGGGGATGCTGTCACTCTTATTGAAAATTGTATTATTTAAACTTGTATTAGGGGCGTCCTAAGATGAAATTATGAATATTCTTCTTTCGTAACCCAGTGTAAAAAAATTACATCAAGTCATTGAGTCTACAAAAAATGTTTGGGGGCAATGGTAGATGGGTCCTTAAAAATGTTTTCATGTTCTGCTCCAATACAATTCAAGATGTGTGCAGTTTGAGGCAAATAAGCAGCACTTTGTACAGGTAGGAAAGGATTTCTGACCATCAAAGAATATAATTTTCTTCAAATGGCCAAATTGGAACCTGACGTGCATAGAGAAAGTTTTCCGGGGCAAATCGAAGGCGAGCAGCTCTACTGTTGTTTTACTAAGGTGCCAGTGATGAAAAGGTACTGGAGATCAGCTGCGCAATTGCTTTTGAAATATGGACAGGTGGTCATTCTTTCAGAGCAGGGCGGTACTTTCTCTTGTCCCAAGTTGTTTATTTGTGACAACTTTTGTAAAAAATATCAGCTTTCTCATTGCCCTGAATTATGAATATATTTGGAAGCAAATATTTTGTTTGTAAATTTTATGTTACAAAATATCACGCGCCTAGCTATTTTTCAAGGTCCCGTGACCTGTAAAATACCAATGCTTATCTATGAATTCATGAGCAATGAGCTAAAGAACAAAAATGGCCAAAATGTATGCTAATAAATATTTCTATATTACAGTTTGGTGAATTAAGTATGTGCTATTCTACTTCAAAAACATCGAAGATCCAGGAGTGGTGAATGTCAACATCGTAGCGACTGTTCTAGAACAACCAAGATTCAGTAAATTATATTTTTATAATTTCGTTTAGCTAATAATGTAAAGTAAAATAAACTCACACAAGCACAGTGATTTTTATATTTGAAATATTTTATCAAAATGCATTTATATTATAGAAGAGATAAGATTTAAAAGTCGACCGAAGAAATGAGAACAGAAGATTAGGAAACGTGCTAAAACATTCTACATATTCTTATCGAATGCTTCTACACATTGAGATGAACATACAATAGTTACTAGTCATATAATTAGCTGTTTAATAATCAAAAAGATAGTTTTATTCTAGGTATAGTTTTACTCCTATATGTCCGGCATTCCAATTAGATTTTTTTGCTCAAAAATTTATATTTAACATAATTATTAATTGGGAAATTTTTAAATCACATTACAAGTGAGTTTCATTATTGGAAAAATCTATATAAATAAGAATAGAGCGTATGTTTGTACATTGAATATTTTCGACCCCTTTCAAGTTTTCTATTTACTTTATTTTGTTTTATTTAGCCGTTTTCTGTATAAAATATTTATTACTTTAATAAATTGTATTTCCTGTTTATCACACGTAACACAACTACAAAGTATTCGACTTAAAGTGGCAGGTAAGTAAGAATAAAAAAATTTTAAGTGTAATTATGCCGTTATTGTACAAATAATAATGTTCAATAAATCCAAACTAGAACTTCTTTTCATATTTCATTTAATAATTTTTTCTTTGTCATAATGACGTGAGAAGTTTGTGAAATTCCACAATGTCGCATGCCTGACGTAAGAATGCCACAAGTAAAAAATATTGTTTTGTTGACTATGAGTGCGAGAGCACTCGCCGTAAATTATCATTTTTATTAATTGAGTTGAACATGAAAAGAACTTAAGAAATGAAATTCCAAATCTCCTACAAAATCGTCTTTCGTAGTAGTACCTTAGTGTCATCTTTCGTCATTTTGTAGCTTTGTCATACAGCAAGGGTGCAGTGTATGTGAAATGTATTACATGGATGGATATGCGTGTGTTGGATTTGCGCCCAAAGTAAGTTGTAGAAATTATAAAGATGGCGAAGGTGTTAAAATATTATTTTATTCTACGAAAGACATAAGTCACTATATATTTTGATCATCGCTTCAATCTAGGGTAAACCAATTCAAATCGAGTAAGGTTGGGTATTTCGCTAGTATCTAAATAAATGTGAAGATAGACCCTTACGTAAATAAAATGCTCATTTATATTTGGTGCCACAAGTATACTCGTGGTGACAAACCTGAACACCCTACCAATTACCAGTGGCTGACAGTGAATTTGTTAAATAATGAATTAATTCTTCAAGGTTGGCATTGATAAGGCACTTTTACCCAATTATCTTAAACTATGTGACATTCTATTATTGTGATATTGATGAGAAATTTATTTAAGTTGCTTGTGAGCTATAACAGACTGTGGCGTGGACAATAAAATATAGAACGAAAATAAATTGGAAAAATATCTTTATTCGTGCATTTCTTGAAGCGGAGCAGATTCAAATATGCACAGTAGGCATGAAATTGTAAATTTCGTTTACAATTGCTGAAAACAAATTTGTCGTCCGTCCAATTTGTGTCGTCCAAAAACACCGTCGGCACTGCATGCAAACATCACCACATAAATTCAATTAAATAAGACTCTAAATGGTTCCTTGCAGTTCCACGCTGACGTTTATTCCGCCATTTTGCATAGGGTTGCTATAAACGTTAAAAGATTAGCTCTTTAAAGGTTGTTAGTTTGGATGCGTTATCGATGTTTTTGGCGGTTTTTGTTTGGAACCCAGCCAATAGAAAAAAACCGCCTCTCCTGACAGGTAGTCGAACGTAAACAAGTTTTAATTAACTAAAACTTCGTTCACCTACTCACAGTGATAGGTATAGTTAGCAAAACTTGAAGTGCTGGGCAGGGGGACGTGTCCCCCTGTGCCCTTTTGAAACGAGACATATCCACGTTTGTAAACATCCGTGTTTCTCGTGTCTTCACACGACACCGCTTGTTAAAATTGCACGTCGGCACTGTAAATATTCTTACTTCACGAATTGGGCGCTGCGGTGTATTTACAGGGCGGCCTTAGTTATACAAATACTTCGAAATTGTAAGGGCGCCATGTTGTTTTTTCAGGGCGCCCTTAGTTAAACGGGTTCCTCGAAGTTGAAAGGGTGCCGTGTTGTTTTTTCATGGCACCTTCAATTAAACAGGTACCTCGAAATTGTAAGGGTGCCGCTTTGTATTTTTCAGAGCGCCCTTAGTTAAATAGGTACTTTGAAATTTTAGGGCGCCACGGTGTTTTTAGAAGGCGCCTTTTGTTAAACGTGTACACTAACATGGTAACTATCTGTGATTATCGAGTTGTGCTCTGTAGTGTCTTTAACAGGTCACCCTTTGTTATACGTGTTATAAATGTCCTTGATTCTCAAATTGTTAAGGTCGGTATTTTTAAAGGGGCTTGCCTCCAGATATAGCAAAAGCTTCATAATTTATTAAAAGCTAGTTACGAAGTTTTTATAATATCTCTTAGCGTCCATTTAAAGACTCGATTAAAAAGCACACGATTTTTATGTCTGCATAAATTTAAGATAAATTTGATTTACTAATGCTGTCTCTGTTGAAGGAAATGGTTTTGAAAACAAAATTAGTGAGTAAATTATAATGCAATTTTTTTTTTTTTGGGGGGGGGGGAATACAAAATGGACAAAATGCGTAAAACTTTTCGAAAATTTCTTATGGTATATTAAAAGGGAATATGAAATCATATTTACCATATATTACCATTATCATATATACCATATCATATATACTCATTGACATAAAAATTCTCGCACCAAGAAAAAGTCGTCAAAATGAAACGAAATTTTACACATGTAAGTACAGCTTTGATATAAGTAAGTGATTAGAAAATCAAAGAAAAAGGATCATTTATTGCAGAAAAAAGTACAAATGAACGGAAGTTTTAGTACTCTGTTGGACCCCCTCAAGCGCAAATGCACAATGCGATACGAGCGAGCAATGAGGCATACACGTTCCGTATAATGTCCTGAGACATCTCGTTCCACAGTTGCTGTAAACGCGCCTCTAGTTCGACCAAACTCGTAGGGTGTCCAACTTGCCGTCCCAAATGATTCCAGATATGCTTGATTGGTGACAAATCTGGGGATCGAGCAGGCCAGGGAAGGGTGGTAATGTGACGGAGACAGTCTTGTGACATCCTTGCTGTGTGTGGCCAAACATTGTCTTGTTGAAAATGGCTTCTGGGAGTCCTGCCATGAGTGGCATCACATGTGGCTGAAGGATGTCATGGACGTACCGCTGTGCTGTCATTGTACAATGGATCAATATTAGAGGTGACCTTGTATCGTAAGCAATGGCACCCCATACCATCACACCAGCTGTGGGAGCGGTGTGTCGCTGTAAAGCGAAGGCAGGATTGAGGCGTTCACAACGGGGCCTCCACACACGAACACGATTGTCACCACTGCTCAAATTTAATCTAGATTCGTCGCTGAAGACGACCTGGTTCCATTCCGTTGCAGTCCAATCCCGTCGTGCGCGACACCACTCCAAACGGAGGCGTCGGTGTGTGGGTGTCATTGGCAGCACACGTAATGGGCGCCGCGATACCAAATGTCCTTCAGCCAGGCGCCTTGCGATGGTTCGGGAAGTCACAGGGGGCCGTAGTGAAGGCGCTGCCTGTGTTTGGATAGCGGCCAATGGGGCAGTTGGCTCTACGCGTGCGTTTCGTATGATGTGACGGTCTTCTCGACGACTGGTCTGTCGAGGGCTTCCTGAGCCTGGTCGCCGTGTAAATGACGTCTCTTCTGTCCACTGGTCCCAACACCTCCTCACAGTAAAATCAGAGCGGCCTACTTGACGAGCTACTCGCCGAGCTGACCACCCAGCTTCCATCATCCCGGTGATTCTTCCCCTCTAGAACTCTGACAACTGCTCATATTGTCTTCGATGGTGGCGTAACGGCATGTCTACCTCAGCGTTTCCTTTCAAAAAATTAAGTACACTCAAACCTGCTTACCTGTTTTATACTCCGAGAAGAACGAAGTTCAACGCCCTCTAGTGGCATTACGCAATGAGCAATCACGCTGCATTTCTAATCATTTGCATATCTTTACCGATATGTACCTTCATGCCAAGTTTCGTTACGATCCCAGAATTATTTCTTGGTGCGCAAATTTTTAAGGCAATGAGTGTACATACGTGGTGCTATGCTCATGTTTTGAACTTAGTTCTTTCGGACACATTACAGTTTCTGCCCCTTACGATCACTTTTTTTTTTTTTTGTCTGCTACAGGAAACTCAAGTTTTCTCGAAAGAATCTCTGAAGAGGCAGCAAAAATATCAGGAGGAAAACCCATCATATAAGTTGAAAGCTATTGGGGCTGGGGCTACTCGTTGATGCAGCAAAGGTAGTGCTTGCATAAAATTGTTTGGAAGGATTAATGACTGGGTATGACCTAAGTCGAGAATTTCATCACAGAAACCCCAAAATAATGTTTTTTTTACGAACTTACTGTTGTATTGTATATTTATCAACAGAGTTCAATGCCAAAATTAGAAGCGAATGCGGGAGCTCTTTTTCATAAATTTACTTCATTCGAAATTACTATAATAGCTATGATTTTCTTACAGATCTTTAAAGTTACAACTCCCTTGTCGGATTACCTACAAACAAAAAATTTGGATTATGCTAAGGCGTGGAGGTCAGTTGAGTCGGCTGTCTCAAGACTCGAAGATGTTAGAAATAAATTCGACGAAACTCTACACGCAGCAAAAAATTTTGTTGAGAAGTTAAAAGAAATAGTGGAGGAATCTTACAATAAAGAATTATTAGAAAATATAAATATAAACAGTGATTTCGAAAAAAAAAAGAACACGCAAAATTAAGATGATGGATTAAGAAATGTGTGTGGATGAGAAGGGTAAACATTCACCAAAGGTTGAGTTCCGAATTCATACATATAATAGAATAGTGGATATTATTATACAAACCATGGAAAATAGATTCACAATGCATAAAAATCTTTACTTAGATATGGGTTTGTTTGATCCTAAAAGATTTGCCTATACTAAATTTGACCAGTTGCCTATAAATGCACTGGATAAGATCTGCGATTTGATTTCATCTTTGAATAAGGAGAAATTAAAAGAAGAAATGATTTCTTTTGTGAATGTTTGATCTAGAATATCCAAAAAATCATTGGATGAAGATCATAATACTGAGTCAGAAAAATATCAACACCCTGAATGAAAGAGGATAACGTTTTTACTCCATGCAATTTCAAAAATCAATGTAACAACTGCATCAAGAGTGCTTTGGGAATAATAGTTGAATTCAATATGTTCAGTCTCCAATATACCGAAATATACAAAGTCTATAAGTATTTACTCACCATACCATTAACGCAAGTAAGCTGTGAAAGAATGTTTTCGAAATTGAAGTTAATTAAAAATAGACTGAGAGCATCTGTGATAAATGAAACTATGGAAGCATTTGCCTTGATGCATACTGAGAGAGATATTTTAAACACCATCGTATCAGATTTTGTAATCAGCAAACTGTGTGAAACAAGTTCCAAAATGAGGCGCCTTCTAGTTCTATGAGGACACTGAAAAGTTTCAAATGTACAAATAAATCAACTTCATCCAGTTCATTTTAGGATTGTAAGACAGTAGGGACAGCAGTTCTTTATCAGGATCTACTAAATGTGCATAGAAAATTATAGTATATAAAGTTATTTTATTTTTAGATCCATTCAAATGAAATGTTATTAGGAATTTAATTCTGAGAAAATTACCACTCTTTTTAGAATATTCAAATTAATTCATATCAAAAAAAGGTGTACTCTTTTTTTGAATTACCATAATTTCGGTTACATAAGCCTGGGTTTTAAGTGATTAAAAGTTAAAATTAAACGTACTGTACAGTATCGACGAAAAGGTAAAACCACTTCCTGGTTAAAATAATTATATTAAGAATTGATGTTTACAGAATTTGTACAGCTATAGTTTTATAATTAAAGACGATATTCATTAACGATGCAATACAGCAGCCTTAAGATAAGAAGTTCTTTTAATCGTCTGCGGCTAGCAAAAGCCTCTCTTCAAAAGCATCTCTCCCCAGACAGCCTCCTTCAGTCGTCACTTCCGCAGCCAGACCAGGGGGTGGACCGGCTAAACGACTCCCGTTGTGAGCTCTCACGATTCTGGATAAGGGGACGCTCTCACGATCCTACAGACTCCTCACCTCCAGGAAAGCTTTTCTGCAGATCTCGATCGATGAAAAGTCCCGAAAAGAGAATGAAAGTAATGAGCATAAGTGCTCACACAAGGGAGCTAGTACCAACTTACCAGACTGAATCAGTGCATCATCAAATTCAGGGTACAGACACAATTTTTACACAGCAAAATTGAATGAAAGAAATTGTACAAATAATATAAAACAAAAAATAAAAGATACCTTAGTTACAAAAGATATTATTACTTAATTACATTCACTTAAGAGTGTGTGCTAGGTGAGTAACCATGAAGGGGAAAGGCGTCACTCATGACTATTTTCTCTGTGGTAAGGATCAACACTTTCAATTCTAAAACACCTGCATACTCCTAGTGTGAGAGTTTTTTTCTTGTGTCTGTGGAATTGCTTTTGGCAGGCACCTTGTTTTTCTGATTCGATTCATTTTCAATCTGTCCAACGAATTTCGTGTGTCCTATCGGGACTATGGGCACAAATTGCCTGTAGGGACCTGTTTCTCTAGTCCTAGGCTGAGGACAAGCGAAGAGCGGTACACGCATGTGGAGATCGGAAGGAAAATAAGGTATAGCTCGAGAGACGATGTGCGGTGCATTTCTGTAAAGACCTACAGTTGTTGGTAGTGTAACAAGTGTCTGAACTCCTTAGAGTGAAAGTGGAGCGACAGGCAAACACAAGTTAGTTTGTAGTGCAACAAAATGAAAGGTATGACTAGTCACAATCCCTAGTCCGTTGCTGCCTTTTGTAATCGTTAAGGGATCAGTTTCATCTGCATCTTCAATATCTGAAAAAGCCTCAACGGAGTTTTCGGTCAATTCAATTTCCCATGACCGCGTTCCATGCAACCATTTCTCCCAGAACCTTTAAGTATAGTCTTCTTATCGTACCATGTCTTATTCTTTTGTGATTCCTCTAACTTGATCACAGCTAGTTCTTGACAACGTTTCATCTTGTTTATCAACGAAAAGATGTACTCGGTCACTGGATTTACTCCATCATCTCCTTGGTCCAACCACAGTTCGAACAACAGCATCAAAGGAGTTCGTAAGTTCTTACCAGGAACGAACTCAGAAGGCGTGAACCCAGTACTTTCGTGGGTCACAGTTCTCAAGACTAATAGGGCAGTATAGAGTGTTAACTCCCATTCTGATCCAGCTTCAAGACATAGGACTCGTAAAATTCTTTCGACGGTCCTGTAAAACCATTCAACTGGATTACTTTGAGGATAATAGACCGAACTTCGAGTCACCTTTATTCCAAATCACTCTACGAAGGTTGTAGTTGGCTCGCTCATCAATGAAGTTCCTTGTGATCATGTTGCAATTCCTTCGGAAATCCCATCCGACTAAAAATCTGCATGATTCCATCGATTAAACTGATTTGTAAATCTGAACAAGATTTTATCAATTTGGGCTTTTTAGGAATTATTTTGATGTTATAAAAATGACCAAGTGGTGTTGAATTTTAACAGTTGTTCAAATCGAGTGACCAGTACATGGTCAATTGTATCAAACCTAGGAAAAAAGACATTAAATTTTAACAGTTCTTCATGATTTGTTGGGGTCATCTATGGTCTCGTACTTGAATAATCCCTTATTTCTTCGCGATCGAACTGATTTTAAAACAGGTTCTATAGCAGCCTGAGAAGCTATTTCTTTAGCTATTATTACAGCAGATGAATATTGTATTTGTACTCTCACATATTCTGAGCATTTCTTTAGCAATTGAGAAGCTTTTGGTAAATCCATAATTTCAGACAGCATAGCCTTACTTACTATGTTAACTTGAAACAATATGTCGTATACCAAGCTACCATGGTAGTTTGACTTCAAATTGTTCCATGTGCTGTATTAGAGGCAAGGCCTCTGATGCTGAAATTGAGTCATTCGTATCTTCGTGAAGTTCAAAAAGGGCATCACAAAAGGAAGAGTAGTGACGGCGAACTGCAGCAAGGCTATAAACAAGGCTCTCCCAACTTACTCCCAACGGGCTTCGCAAACTTTTTTCAGCGACATTTCATCCACGAGCTTGGATATTACTTCCGATCGCTTTGTTGATCCAGAGAAATGAAGTCTTTGGCGAAATGCAAATAATTAAAACGATTGAAATGATGCTACGACCAAATCCAAACTATGACAGCCACACGGATTATAAATTATCGAGGATATTGGTCCAGAATTCTTTTTTGCAGACCTTTGTTTATTCCCATCACATATTTCCGCCACTGTCGTACACTTGGCCTCAACAATCGTTCATGTCCAAATCAAATTGTTCCACAATTTCATCAAGGAAGAGGCCAGTGAGTCCTTCACCCGAAGAATCACTTACCGGTTTGTAAGCAATAAAACATTTTCGTACCTTGACTTCATCTTCGCAATGTCAACAAAACGCAGTCAACGATAACTGTTCGATGTGACTCACATCAGGAGTGCAGGCCAGTATAATGGAAAAGTATTTAGCTGCTTTTACCATAGATAAAACTTTATTACTAACCTCACCACTAGTAAGCCAATTAGTTCGTTTTGTATGCGTTTGCTTAAATAGTAGCTGACAATAAACGATTGTCTAGCGATTTTTTTTGTTCGATCGAAAGCACGACTCGCGTGTACACGATTCATAAGTCGGCATTGTTATTCTACCATCAACTAAAAATTTAGTGAGAAATATTGTACTTATGAGAGAATTTTTTTTTTACATTTGTCTTATATTTAGTAAATTGTACGCTGCGAGAAATATTTAGACATGCGACTTCCGGTGTTTAAAAACTAAAATAAATTTTATATTCGCTTAAGTAGTTTAGTAACGTTTACTATTGATATCTTTATTAATTTGGTAATTTTTTAGTTAACGTCGTACAAGAGCAACAAAACGGGCTATTGACGACGATCCGAGAACACACCTCGTAATTTTGAACCACGGTCAGATGACGAAGCAACACCTGAGCTGGCACCCCACTCTCCAAACTTCCACACTAACCCAACTCGAGGACTTTTGGGCATGACAGATTTGAGGTGCACCAGCCGCCTCTACAGCATATGCTTACAAACATCCATGCCCGGACCCGGATTCGAACCAGAAACCTTCCTATCTTGAGACTAACACTTTAACCACTATACCGATTCGTCGGCGATATCTTTATTAAAAAAAATTTATACCAATTGAATGCACAAACAGTTATAATTTTCTCCATGCAGTATTTGCCGACCAAACGGTATAGTGGTTAAGGTGTTAGCCTCTAGATCGGAAGGTTCCTGGTTCGAATCCGGGCACGGGCATGGATGTTTGTAAGCGTATGGTGTAGAGGCGGCTGGTGCACCTTAAATCTGTCGTGGTCGAAAGTCCTCACGTTGGGTTGGCGTGGAAGTTTGGAGAGTGGGGTGCCAGCTCAGGTGTTGCTTCGTCATCTGACCGTGGTTCAAAATTACGAGGTGTTGTCCTCGAATCTTTCCCTTAAGGGACTGATTCCGGACCGTCGTCAATAGCCCGTTGTGTTGCTCTAGTACGACGTTAACTAAAATTACCAAATTACCATGCAGTATTTGATCTCGGCGCGCCACAAAGGCAACGCCTGATGTGATCACCCTGCTCGCTCCGCGCTAGGGCCGTCGCTGCGCGTTGTGTGGAAGGTTGGAGAGTTGAGAGCCATTTTAGATTTTTTTTCTCGTCGTCTGAATATGGTTCAAAATTATGCGAATTCCTCTCATATCTCCCTTCGGGTTTAATACCGCACCGTCGGCCAATAGATTGTTGTGTTTTCCATCAAGACGTTAATTAAATACCTACCGAGGACACCGTAAATTCCTCTCTTTTTGAATGGAAGTCGAATGGTAATTAAACAACTTCCCTTTGGAGCAATGTTCTGGACTTTTGGCGGCGTTTCGGGTAATGGTAATGGTAATTTTAGTTAACGTCGTACTAGAGCAACACAACGGGCTATTGACGACGGTCCGGTAATGGTAATTTTAGTTAACGTCGTACTAGAGCAACACAACGGGCTATTGACGACGGTCCGGAATCAGTCCCTTAAGGGAAAGATTCGAGGACAACACCTCGTAATTTTGAACCACGGTCAGATGACGAAGCAACACCTGAGCTGGCACCCCACTCTCCAAACTTCCACGCCAACCCAACGTGAGGACTTTCGGCCACGACAGATTTAAGGTGCACCAGCCGCCTCTACACCATACGTTTACAAACATCCATGCCCGGACCCGGATTCGAACCAGAAACCTTCCTATCTTGAGACTAACACTTTAACCACTATACCGATTCGTCGGCGATATCTTTATTAAAAAAATTTATACCAATTGAATGCACAAACAGTTATAATTTTCTCCATGCAGTATTTGATCTCGGCGCGCCACAAAGGCAACGCCTGATGTGATCACCCTGCTCGCTCCGCGCTAGGGCCGTCGCTGCGCGTTGTGTGGAAGGTTGGAGAGTTGAGAGCCATTTTAGATTTTTTTTCTCGTCGTCTGAATATGGTTCAAAATTATGCGATTTCCTCTCATATCTCCCTTCGGGTTTAATACCGCACCGTCGGCCAATAGATTGTTGTGTTTTCCATCAAGACGTTAATTAAATACCTACCGAGGACACCGTAAATTCCTCTCTTTTTGAATGGAAGTCGAATGGTAATTAAACAACTTCCCTTTGGAGCAATGTTCTGGACTTTTGGCGGCGTTTCGGGTAATGGTAATGGTAATTTTAGTTAACGTCGTACTAGAGCAACACAACGGGCTATTGACGACGGTCCGGAATCAGTCCCTTAAGGGAAAGATTCGAGGACAACACCTCGTAATTTTGAACCACGGTCAGATGACGAAGCAACACCTGAGCTGGCACCCCACTCTCCAAACTTCCACGCCAACCCAACGTGAGGACTTTCGGCCACGACAGATTTAAGGTGCACCAGCCGCCTCTACACCATACGTTTACAAACATCCATGCCCGGACCCGGATTCGAACCAGGAACCTTCCGATCCAGAGGCTAACACCGTAACCACTATACCGGTTGGTCGGCGGCGGCGTTTCGGGATTAAACCCTAAGAGAGAAAACCTAGGATAATACCAAGTAATTTTGAACCACGGTCAGATGACGAGGCAACACCTGAGCTCCATAATTTTGAACCGTGGTTCAGTTGACGAGCCGTTTACCGATGTATCTTTTTTCTTTTAACAAAAAACATATTAATCAGGTTTGGAGAGTGAGGTTTTAGCTCAGGTATTGCCTCGTCATCTTACCCTGATTCAAAATTACGTGGTGTTGTCCTCGAATCTTTCCATCAGGGGATTGATCATGAACCGTCTTCAATAGCCCGTTGTGTCCTCTAGAATGACGTTACTTAAAAATTATCAATTACTATCATTAGTCAGGTGATCACGTTGAGTTGGTGTCGAAGTTTGGAGAATGAGATGCCAGCTCGGGCGTTGCTTGTCATCTGACCGTGGTTCAAAATTATGTGGTGTTGTCCTAGAAACTTTCCTATGGTTCAAAATTACGAGGTGTTGTCCTCGGATCTTTCTCTTAAGAGATTGATCACGGACCGTTGTTAATAGCCCGTTGTGTTAACTAGTATGACGTTAACTAAAATTACCATTACCATTCACCTTGAAGCTTTCCCTTAGGAATTAATTCCGGACCGTCGTCTCAAGTTAGGTTGGTGTGGAAGTTTGGAGAGTGGGGTACCAGCTCAGGTGTTGCTTCGTCATCTGACCGTGGTTCAAAATTACGAGATCTTGTCCTCGAATCTTTCCCTTAAGGGATTGATCCCGGACCGTCGTCAATAGCCCGTTGTGTTGCTCTAGTACAACGTTTACTGGAAAATTACCAATTACCAGGACCGTCGTCAATAGCCCGTTGTATTGGACTTGTAGTACGTTAATTAAAATACCTATCTATATAATAACTCGTCTTTCGGGCGAAAGTCGTCATCTGACCGTGGTTCAAATAACTAGGTGTTGTCCTTGGATCTTTCCCTTAAGGGATTGATTCTGGACCGTCGTCAATAGCCCGTTTTGTTGCCCTAGTGTGACGTTAACTAATACTTACCAATTACCTTTTGGGCTAGAGCAAAAACAACTTACACTTTTCAAAATCAAAACTGGTTGCGCAATCTCGATCGTACTGTTTTCAAATTTTGAAACAGCTGTGTATGTGTCGAAATCAAAATCTGGTTATCATTTGGCACTTTTACCTTCGAACCTGAATTGTCTCGTCTGTTATTTTATCAGTTGAATAAAAATCCTAACATTTCAAAACAAGTAGGGCACGGTATGCTTCCAAATTACTAGTTTAAGACCAGATAAAACTATTACTTTAAAAGTTACCTCTTTAAACCAATCATTCATAAATTTATCCCAGCATGATTAAAGTTATTGACTAACGTTTGATGAAAAGAACGTTCATGTTTTCCATTCAAATTAATGTATATACTCCTCATAAACATACAGTACATACAGTGAGTCAAATTGAAAACCTTGGACAGTGATTTGGTTAAAATACTTAAAAAGTAGGAACATGTAAAATTAAAAAAAGCAATACACAAAATAAGAAATATCATTGCACTTTTTGATGTTAGCATTCGCATAGTAAAAAATTATATTTTCGAGAAATGAACAGGAAAACTTTTTTATTTCAAAATGAAAACCAGGGAATTGCAATTTTCAGAATTCCTAATTTTTTTGGGTTGGTTAGTTTGTAGCCCACTCAGCTTCTGAATTTTATAATTATTTTGTTTTTACACGATGATTTTTAAGTTCATCCTGATAGAAAAAACGTATAGTAAATATTAGGCAAAAATTGCATTAAATCAAGTCAGAGCATGTATTTCTATGTTCTATTAAGGTGCTGTATATGCATGGATCTTTTTAAAAGAAACCTAGATTAAAATGAGCAAAAAGAACCAACACACACATAACAGAACTGTAAGAGGTGTTCAAAATCTTTTAAGCAGGGAATATAGGAAATGTTAATTCAGTCGATACAAAGCCAATAGAGATAGTGCAAAAAAAAAAAGCAAGACAGAAAAAGTAAAATTTTCCTTTAAATAGTGTTCCCAGCAACAGTTATAAAGCCAAGTATCCATGTATTTAACAACTAATTTTGGAGCTTTCACATGGAAATTATGTGATTAATAATTTATTATATCAAGTACGTTTCTTAAATTTACTTCATAAAGTCATGTATTTTTCACAAAAAATGGAAACACATTAAAAAACTAGTAAGGGTCACTTTTGATGGTGACAGTTCTAGTTAAAGAAAGTTTCTATTGTTGAAGAAATGAAATGAAGTTATAATTGTACATTCAGTTATAAAAATTGAATTTTTAATGAATGTGGCCTTTTTAAAACTAGTTATTACATTTCAATCACCTTGTAAAAACCCACAAAATTTGGAATCTACCTTGGCTATAATAGTTTTTCTGAAAACATTATATGAAATATATATATATCTTTGATTTTAAAAACTGAGAATATTTACAAACATTTTTGAAAGTTTTTTACTGGCTTCTATATATTCATAACTTTGATTACTCACTTGTATTAAATTAATTCTTTTCTAAAGCTTGGAAGAAAAGACTAAGGCAAAGTGGATGATGACTCAGATTCTTCAATTAAAAATGAATACTCACATTTTAAAGCAATAAAAGAGAAATTAAATAAACTTTTCTTAGTTGAATACATTATCTTCCAAAAAATAAGTAAGTAACTTTTGAAGTAAAAAAATTTCATTTTGATTTCCTGTATTTTTGTGTGTTCTATGTTCTTTTGTCTACAATATTTCTCAGTTGTTTCAGATGTGTTTTTGTTGAATATATATATATATATATATAACATAATTCAATGAACAGTGGTTCTTAACGTCTGATGTTCGCGGAAACCTTCAATAGTTCACTATTAAAGAAAAAATAATTTTCAAGAATATATAAAATATTCAATTATTTTCTAATTATTTTATGATCTAAAATGCAATCGATAAAACCTTCTTTTAGTTTTATGTGTAGAAATACTAATTTATGCTTCTGTATGCTGGAAAACCGTCCTCTACTAGAGTTTACATTCCTGGCATTTCAACTTAAAACTAGAAATTTCTTTCTTCATGAATTGTCCATCCTGTATACCATCTTTTGGGTTGCACATCAGGTTTATGCTGGTAATACTGCTCTTTATTGTACTAAAATAGCTGCTATTTTCAGTCTCATCTTATTGAACTCAGAAATTTACTGTGATACACCTATTTCCTGACTACAAGAGGTCAAATACCAGCCTTATTTATCATCATTTTTAAAAATTCCTAATCATACACTGCTGTTTGTAAAAAATTCAACACCATGAAAGAAGCATCCGAATAAAATGAAATTTGCAGCAAGTGTCAGTTATAGGATATTATGCAAAGTAATAAACTTTCAGAGCCACCATGCATGCGTGGTGTGGCCCTCTGAACTGATGCTAAAAGTGTATAAATAGAGGGCTGTGGCGGGACATTGAAAAATAGTGCATGGATATTTTTTAGTGGCGAACGGGGGGGGGGGGGTAGTGAGACCTAAGTATGCCTTCATGACAAAATAGGGTGAAATTTCAACAACTTACAGAGAACAGGTTGTTTTACAACTTACGGGAACAGTTTGAACGGGGGAGAATCATCGGCCTTCGTGAAGGAGGATTTTCCTATTGCGCAATAGCAGCTTGTGTGCAGCGGAACAGTTATACAGTGATGCGGGTTTGGAAGCAGTGGACCGACGAGCACCGGACAACTCGAAAAACTGGGAATGGACGACGGCAGGTGACGTCGGCGCACGATGATAGACACCTGGTCCATATGGCGATGAATGGCAGTACAGCTTCCTCCAGGAAGTTGGCAGCACTGTGGTCAACTGCTACAGGTGTACTAATGTCGGCTTCATCAATTCGCCAACGTCTGCTGCACCGTGGACTATGTGCAAGGATTCCTTTATACAGGATCCCCCTCACGCCAAACCATCGACGTCTGCATCTGCAATGGGCTAATGAGCACAGAGCCTGGCGGGCTGATTGGTAACAAGTTGTCTTTTCTGCCAAATCCCGTTTAAATTTGTGGAACCATGATGGCCCCATTCGTGTTAGACACTATGCTGGTGAACGCTGCCTTCCAGAGTGCGTTATCGAACGTCATAGTGGCCGAACACCCGGAGTTATGGTCTCGGGTGCGATTTCGTATCATGGACGAGCTCAGCTGCTACGAATTGAGGGTAATCTGAATAGCAATAAGTATGTCCGTGAAGTGCTAGTGCCCGAAGTCGTTCCCTTCCTTCAAGGCATCCCTGGAGCTATCTTTCAACAGGATAATGTACGCCCACATGTTGCAAGGAATGTTCGAGACTTCTTTTCAGCCCAACACATGCAACTTCTTCCTTGGCCTGCTTATTCGCCAGATATGTCACCTATTGAGCAAGTGTGGGATTTGGTTGGTTGGCGTCTCGCTCGTGATCCGCATCCTACAGTTTCAAAAGACGAACTTTGGGTATGCTAACAAACAATATGGAATTCTCTTCCACAAGCAGACATTCAACATCTGTTTAACTCCATGCCACATCGTATAGCAGCACTTATTGCAGCGTGTTGTGGCTACACCAAATTCTGATTTAGGACACTTAATATTGTTTTATTGCGTTGAAAATTTATTCATTTATTTGTACTAATCAAAGCAGTTTTTGTATTACATTTCATTTAATTTTGATGACTCCTTCATGGTGTTGCATTTTTTACAGACAGCAGTATAGTTTTAGAAATCACTGGATCTAAGTCCTTAAACAGTCATTTGTGTGTGGTTCTGATACTTAGCTTATCACTTTCATCTTTTTATCTTTATTTTCATGGCTGAATCTTTATCCTCATTTAAAGCCCTAAAATATATTTTGCATCTTAGTGTTGGTAATTCTATTCTATATAGTCTCCAAAACTATTAGAATCCTAAACATTGGATAATTTTAGACATCCTTTGGGATACTTGCTGTTTTTACTGTACATAATAAACTCATTCGACGTGTCACTCATTTTGTTGGAAATCAGGACATATAAAAATAGTTGGCAATGAATTAGAAGATGCTGCAGCACAAAATGCTGCAACTTCTCTAAATATACAAATTCCAAATGATGATCTCTCATTTTGTACAGGACATTGTATGGAACAAATAGCGCGAAGACTGGAGTAAACCGAAATAATGAACTAATATATTCCAATCCATTTTACTCCTGCCATCATTACCATCTAGAGGGCTCAGGTGTGCATATTACTCATCTTTGCATCATCCATTTGCCCTCAGGGGCACATCTCCTTTAGGTATCTACAGACTTCATGGTCCCAAGGTACTCTAATGATCTTTTCTTTTTCTATCTAGGGTTTATTGTCCTTTCGTCAATGCGAGGTGACGCAGAATGGCAGGATTTTTATATCAAATGGTTCAGTGGTATTTTTAGAAACATACAAAAATGACTATTGGAGAAATTCTTCAGTTAAAATTAAAGTTTTATTACTATATTACACACTATTTACAGACATAGAAAAAGATTACAAGATATACAAATCGAAACCAATCAAATTAAGAACGCTTAGGTTCTTTTGAATTCAAATCAAGGTAGCTTCAACTGACAAAAGCTGCAAGGTGTGAGAGGAGGGAAGGTGTGACCTCAACGACGCCATCGTCATCTAAGATTGAAATAATTTCCTCACTAGGCTCATGCTCCCTGTATACTCAAACAATCTATCTGCTTTCATCTCACTTTGTTCCCCAATTTCTCTATCATGGATTTATTACTTGACTTTGGCCAAATATGGCTCCCCCTTAAAACACTGAAACAGCCAACATTGACCATTTGAGTCAAGCATGCACATTTATTTACTATACATACATTTGCACATACATTTATTTATGGCTTCTTCCTATGTTTCTGGGGATTCATGCAAGCCAATAACATTAACAAACTATTTATTAGGACGTTCGCTCGTCTTGGCGGTTACATCGTGTTCTTCGTTTACATTTGCATGCATATGTATCATTATGTTAGTGATGGTTACACCATCTGACAAAGAATTATAAGCTGACTACATAAGTTTGCCCGAATGTGAAAAATAATTTTTTAACTGATAGATAATATTTAGGAGTAACAAAATCAATTTTATTACTCTCTTTATTGTATGTTATGTATATTTCAGAGTTTGTAAATTATAGTAAAGTAATTTACTTCAGAGTTTGTAAATTGTGGTGAAGTAATTTACTATATACTTTTTTAAAGTTTTTTAGTTTTGGTGTGTGAAGATTTGACTGCTGTGATGGTGTGTTTTATAAATTTAATTTTATTTGCAACAAAAAAAAGCTGGCGATAGGAATAAAGACATTTTGACATTTATTTAAAATATTAAATGATTAGTTGTAATTACAGTACATTTTGGCAAGAGACCTGCCATCATTTACATAAAATCGTGGATGTATTATTCTCAGTTTAGAGTATATCAAGGTGAAAATGGGGTACGGACATGCATTGCATGAAATAGAGCTAAAGAAATGTGTTGTTGTTAATATGTTAATTTAACTATTATTGTCTTATAAGTTTTGTAAAAAATCCTATACTGTGTATTTTATAATATGGTCACTTCTAACCCTGTTGTCACAAGGTAAAGCGTTGTCCCGTTTTACTTGAACTTCAGACGGAAGATTCCACTTTTGAATGACCAAAGCAGTTTGCTAGCAAATTATTTGAATTATCAGGAATAGTTGTGCAAATTATGTTACTCGGCAGCTATTTTTTTGAAAAAACAAATTCAACGCATCCATACAAGGAAAACTTAGACAATATACCATGCTAATGACAAAATTGATGCACTGAAAAATATTGTGTTCTACATGGAAAGCATTGAGAATAAGGATCCTGACATAATTCTCTTTGACTTCAAATTTTTTAGAAGAAAATAACAACAATAAACGAATCATTGCCAGCAATAATAAAAGAACACCTTAACAATTTGCTTCAAAAATTGAATTCATACATTCCAAGGGACACTCAGGAATCGATTTAAAAGAATTCTGAGTGGACTAGATCCATTTTCAGTAACGTCAAAACCAGCAGCTCTCACTACGGTGGAAATGATGTCCTTAGCAATGGTTTCAGACAGCCACTGCCAGGCATTTAAAAGAAAACTACCCTAATTTTGGGCTCAGTTAGAGATAAAGTAACTTCTATATACGAGACCCTAGTGACTCCACTTTTCAACAAATTAGAATGAAACTTGAGATTTAGCGATTTCAATGTATGTACTCAAGAGTTATATAAATAATGAGAATCGAGCTCACATTGTTATGAATGCAGTTACAGACTTTTGAATAGTGACACTCTCTTTTTTATTCATATGTTACTGGCCCAGTGAAAAACCAAAAATAACATTGAAATTTGATCTAGCTTTAAAAATGACTGCGTAAAAATGACTGCATTGTTAAAGATGAATATAATTTACAAAAGAAGAAAGAAAGGCAACAAGAAACCATAACTTTTATCTTTATCACAATGCTAATTGGCAAGTTGTGATTTATGCAAATTGTATGTATTATCACTGCTGCTTGTTCTTTTTCCCCCTTATTGTTAATGCTCATCTTTGACAGTGCTATTGCACAGTTGATTTTAGAGCTCTTATGTTATTTCAATATAATTTGAAATCAAAAGTTTGTTAAATCTTTTCATTTATGAGTTTTAAAATTTTATAGCCTTAAGCCTCTTTCCTGTGTAATCAATTGTTCCTATATGTGTATTTATATTCTGCCAATTTTTTATGATAATTCTTTCCTACTTTTAAGGTGTTGAATTAGTTAAGCTTATTTTCAATTTTAATTAATTTTCAGATGGCTGAATTCATCTCTAGTCACTGTTTAAAAGACAATGACAAGTATTTTCAGAAGAAAATTGTTATTATTGGAGCTGGAATTGCAGGACTTGCATGTGGGTCCCGTTTGAAAGAATTAGGTTTTAGTGAAGTACTTATACTGGAAGCTAGAAATAGGGTTGGTGGCAGAATTCATACAATTGATTATGGTATGTTGTCTCAATTTCATTTCTGTATTTCTTTGTTTAGAGTCTTAATTATTGTTAAAATAAACTAAAGTACAATTTAAAATGGAAATTTTTATTTAATGATTTCTTCCAGGATGATTCAAAGTGGATAATATGGTGATTATCTTTTAAACTATTACGGCCGTATTCAAAAGTCTGAGTTAACTCGAGGATCAACGATAATCCGCGAGTTATCGAAAAAATCGTATTCACAAGTCCTGATTCGTGGTTTAAACTACCAGTACGGTGTTACATTTTGATCCTCCGAAATTGGCGAGTTAACTCGCAATTAAGAGTTATGCATGCGCAGTACTACCTTTTCAGCTAAACAAAATGGATGACACATTTCATTCTGCTAAATTACAGTTTTCTTGCGACGATTGGATTGGACTTATCATTACAGAGCACCTGCTACATAGCAGCTCATGTCCTCATTATATTATTGCTTAAATGGAAAATTTAAAACATAATTTTATTGAAATTCAAAAGAAAAATGAAAATAAAGGTAGCTGCGTAATCTTTTAAACAAGCAGCTTGGCGAAAATATAGATGGCGGCACCTCCGTCAACAAAGCCAGAGAGAGCGAACGGTAGAATATGACCATGGCAGATACAAATTCATCGTAGAATAAAAATTATTCTGTTGATTTATTACGAATGAAAGAAAATTGACAATGCAAGTTACTTTTCACGACACCAACACACACTCATACTTACAGGTACAAAGATAATCAGATTACATACATCTGTCAAGACACTGTGTACAATTTTTTGTAGCCAAATTTAAGTTTCCATAAAAATCCAATTTGAAATTAAATGCCTTTGCATTTCTTTTCCCAAACCCATATTAAAATGCTGTGTGAGTCCTATTTATTCACAATTTGGAATCAATTCTACAGCGAAGTACGTGCTTGATCAGTATGAATGCATATTCGGGTGTCGTAACCAATGTAAACAATATCATGTGATCGTGAGGAGACGGTAGTAGCCAATCACAGCGAGCGTCTCATTTTAATCCCCGGATCACTTAACACAGCGTTTGAGAATACCGTTCTTGATAATTCTCGAGTTGACTCTTACTCGCGGATCAACTGACCCTCGAGTTAACTCGAGACTTGTGAATATGGCCGTTAGTCATACAAGCAGTTCCAGTTAAAAATACATTAAATAAAATATGAATGTTGGATTTTTTTTTTTTTTTACAAGAGGTTGAATACATGCAATGTATTTGTTGTTAATTATTAAAAGAAATAGATCGAGGATCTTAAAATGCAACAAGGCATTATTAAACTTCATATTTTTTCATGTAGATGCTGAAATGCATTCTATTAATTTTAAATAATTCTCAAGCTTGTGTGACTCTTTATGCTTATCTCAATCCTTTCTATTATATAAAATGCATACAATGCAAAATAAACCCCAATTCCACAACTTGGATTAAAACATTCTGAGACCGTCTAGTTCTCTCGACTGGTGTTAGGTGCCAGAGTTAATTTCGATTCCTTTAACAGCCTTCTTTAAATTGCTTTGTCGTCCTGAATACTTCTGACAATTTGTTCATGAAGTGTTATTGCGTATAACAAAAATTTGAAATCGCAACATTTTACTGATCTTTGTAACTCAGCAACAAAAGTGATAATTTACTCATGTGCTTTATGAATGCAGCTGTTGAACTTTAACCATTCAACAATTTCTGATAGTACCAGGTTGAAATGTTCATTTAAAATGGTAACAAGTTCTTGAAGACTACAAGCTAACAGCAGTTCAGGAAGCAATAAGTCCTCTGGTAAACTGCAAGTCGAAGGCTCTATCATGGTTAGAATCTTTAATGACTTCATACCATCTCAGGTATTCTTGGGAACTCCCATATTAGCTAATTTTTTAATCCTCCTGGCTGCCATATTGACCTTCTATTTCCATTAACAATCAAGATCTTGAAATTTTAATCATATACTCTCCATATACAATTTGATATAACTGTTTAAACTTGGAAGTACTCATCCATAAATTTTTGAAACTACTTATAATAATCGATAGAAAATTGAGCATTTTTTATTGATAGTGAAATATCCATTTTTGGATTGTAAACAGGAAGTATGGAACAAAAGTTGGTTCTCAGTAATTAAAAAAATTGTGCCTATCCTTAAAAGACATGCTTATGTTGTGGAGTATGGTTGCTGTATATATATATATATATATATATATATTTGTATGTGTGTGTGTATATATATATATATATATATATATATATATATATGTATGTGTGTGTATATATATATATATATATATACTAGGGGGCTTCCGCCCCCTGCTCGCCAACCCCCGGGAATTGCTACGCAATCCTATTTGGTTTGCTTCACAAATCAACACTTCCGTTGCAAGGGATTTCGCCTTTTTTTTAACACTCAATGCACCCTAAACTAATAGCTGCATCAGTAAAAACCCTTCTCCATCTTGTTCCGTGTACAACTTTGAATAAACCATGTTGATCTCGTAATATTCTGATCTGTACTTAATCAGTAAACTGTCTGAGAATCGAGTTGAAAAAATAAGCATGACCTCACAGCGAGTTTCAAGAGCATATGGCAAACCCGTCAGTCAGAAAATTTAACCTATTTCCGTGAAGTAGAATGAACGCAATCATACCACGATCTAAGAAATACGAAATTTTTCTGACCAACTTTTGATCATATCAAATTTATTTATTAACCAATTTAAAAACTAATTGTACCGTAAGGTTTTCCTTGATGTGTTAATAAAATGAAACTTAAAATAACTAATAGTAATAAGCTATAGATATGACGGTTTTAACAAAAAAGTAACAAAACAGTCCCGATTTTTCCCGAATTTCAAAAAAATACTATCAGGAACCAAATTGAAATTTCTAAAAAAATTTTCGATGATCTGCAAAAATTTACATTTGAGGTACTCTAAAAAAAATCACGACTGGAGACTGAAAATTTCTACGTCTTTTGCTCACTGGTGTTAGAAATTTTGCTTTTTCAATTTTAACACTTAATAAAACCTAAACTAATAGCCACACGAGAAAAAAAATCTTCAAAATTGTCAAGAAACACGATGACCAATCCATGTTAATTTCGTAATTTTCTGATCCGTACTTTCTTGGGAAACTGTCAACAAATCAAGCTAAACAACCCAGTTTTCAATCCTGCAACAATGGCGGTAACTTTTTTTAAATATAGAGAGATATAGTATGTTTGTTGCAACAATGCTACATATTATGTGCTTATTTAAACAAACATGTGCTTTTGGAATATTTTAATTCCTTTTTGTAATTTTAAATTTCTCTTTTCAGGTGATAATTTTATTGAAATGGGAGCACAATGGATACATGGCCAAAAAGATAACATTATTTATGAAATTGCTAGTAGTCATGGATTAGTGGATAGTTGTATTTGTTATGTTGATGAAGTATTGAGTTTCAACAATTTATGCCTAGAGGAAAAGGAGGCTCTATGTATGATGATTACTTTCTTAGATCAGAAGATTGCCAATATTTCTCCTCATTCCTCTTCTTGTTCCTCTTTTTTGAGCTATCTCAATGATAGTTTCAAGGAATTTCTTAATCAGTCTAAATTTGATAAACTAATAGATTGTTTAAACATAGGCTATGAATGGTTTTGCAAATTTCAATGTGAGTTGAATGGGTGTGTTAATTTGTCAGATTTGTCTGCTCATCTTTTCAGTAGATATAGAGAATGTGATGGGAACCAAAGTGGCGAACTAAAGTACGGTTATTCAAGTGTTTTAAATGTCATATTAAAGACAATACCACCTGATTGGATACTGAAAAACAAAATTGTTAACAGAATTGATTGGTCAGATTTCAAAAAGGAAGTAAACTTAGTTAACAAAATTAATGAAAATTCTGCAACGAATTCCATGAAAAATGTCAAAGTTATTTGTAAAGATGGTGATCAGTTTTTAGCAGATCATGTAATAGTAACTATTCCTTTAGGCTGTTTAAAACAGCATTCTCAGTCCCTTTTTGTCCCAGCTTTATGCAAATCAAAGCAGAGTGCTATACATTGTTTGGGCTTCGGTGTGATCAACAAAGTTTATTTAGACTTTGAAAATCCATTTTGGAGTGTCTCTGATGTGTTTAATGTGCTATGGGAGAAGTCATTTGATGAAAAAATTCTAAAAAAAGACTTTTATAAGAATAAGGTAAGAAATAATTTTTTATAAATTATAAGAGTATTATATGTTGAATTGAACTGGTGAAAATACTTTTGTATGTTCATAGAGTCCTTGTATCATTTAACAGTAACTATTTTAATAAATGAGTTTCATAAGTTTTAAAAAGTTAATTTCTGTTAACTTAACAAAGCGTCTAAAACATGTATATAAGATGTTTTTCATTTGAAAAAAATTTGACATTCTAAAAATAAAAACTCAAAAGCAGACCAGATGGCGTGGAGTTGCCTATTAATCTCATTCCAATCTTTTAATTATTACTACATCTTTCTTCAGTATAGTATATGCTGTGAAATCACATTATAAATTATATAGTCGGTGGCTTACACTCACAGAACTCTTTTTCTCATCAAAGATTTCTTCAGAAATGAGATTCCCATGTATTTAGCTTGTGAATGTTAGCATTAAAATAATCAGTAGTTGCACTTGGAAGTTATTTTAATTTACATTTATACGAAGTTCCAATCCTTTGAAAATAGTTATCACTGCATTATTATTTTTTTTCGTGTGCGTTTATTGTTAAGGTGTTAACAGTGCATTACAGTAAATTACCTGTTTTGAATAGAGGTAAGTGAAAATGCCTGTAATTATAAGCATGAAATGCTTCACAATAAGTGTTTTACTTCTGAAGTTGGAATTTTTTCATTTCAAACATTTCTGTTCTCCTGAGAATGGATATATTGTGTTAATTGGTTCAAGTTTATCTCAAAAGAGCAATGTTCAATGCTGCATGTTTATCGAGGTGTGCAGAGCACATGGACTGAAGGTCCTCCATCTCTTAGTAGAAGTTCGTTCAGGTTACATAACTGATCTCGGGCTTGAGAAGTAAGTCACTTCCTTACCTGGAAATCAAGCAGGTAAAGGAGGTGACTTGAGCCAAGAACAGACACTGGTAGCTGTGGGCAAAGGAAACTAATAACAGATTTCAACAGTAAAACCTCAGAGAGTAAGAAAGTTTTAAAGTAAAACTTCAAAGATTTAATGAAATTCAGGGAATTTTGGTGATAAGGTGAAATTAAAGTTAGTCAGTGAACAGGGAAGTGGGACATTTTAATAATTAGAGTTGAGCTTTTGGGATCTGAAGTCTTATAATTTATGGGAGAACATTTAAGTTTACAATTTAAAATGTGCCGAATCCAAATTAGGTTGAATAATATTTTAGTGATTAAGTGCAGTACAGACCAATTTTGGAACTGCATGCAGTTTTGGAATTTGGTCAGTGGAGTTGGTGGAATTAAGAGAAATGAACAGCTTGTCAGTTGTCAAGGACTAGTGCATTTCTGCATGCTCTGTATCAAACTTCTGTTAGTTACATTTTTGAAAATAGACTTGATTTCTCTAAATATATCCATAAAAAGTTTTAGGTCATAGGGTGGTTTGAAATCATCAGTCAGGGCCACTATATATTCAGAGTTGTTGAGGGTAGGAGATACCTGGTTAGAGACAGCTTTGGGACTGGATGAATGGCCGAATTTTAAAGTTTGGAAGTATAGGAAGTACCTGGTTATATATAGACTAGATTGCTGCGAAGCCTTTGGTATATTTGATGTAGTTCCAATAATTTTCAGTGTGTTGCTTTTAGCAAATAAAACACTTTGGTTTATGATTTCTGTTGGGACATTCTGAAGACATCTCTGTCCATAGACATCTTGGTTGCAATCTTTAATTTTCCCTGGAGTGATTAAAAAATTGGCAATTATAGCATTGAGGTAACCCCTTTTTTTACAGTAATACTCAACCTCAACAATTAAACATAAAATGGGTTGTATCAAAAGTTTATTTTGCTTTTTTTAGAAAGGAAAAAAAGGATCATTAAGATCTGAAGGGATTTTGGTTTTAAATCTTTTGAGTTGTTTATTAACTTTGTCAATTTTGAAATCAAGTTCTTTGAGTTCCAAATTAATGTCCTTGCAAAAAGTAGCTGTCATTAAGCCTTCGATAAGGTCTTTAAGGGGCTTATCTTTTTAGTTCTTTAAAATAAGTTAACTTTGCTAGCAAGTTAAAGGTTTTCATGCAATTTTTTTAACTACCAGGAAACCCAAAATTTGATTTAGTCTCTTCAAAAGTATTTGATAAACTTTGGTCAAAGTGACTATAATGGTCAATACTGTTCGATAAATGTTGAATGCCCAGTAATTTTTTGTCTATGAAAAATGAGTCATCTCAAATTGATATACTTTTTTCTGATTTTTGTGAACAATCTTTCTCTAATCCAATGACCTGTCTAACCAGAGGAAAATAAACTTCATAAATACAAGAACAAATGTTTTCTAGTTGAATGTGCAAATTTATGATTACATATGGATAGTGTTAAGCAAATTTTAACCAGACTAATGATTGAAAAATATTGACTAATCAGTAGTGATTGATTAGTTTTAGCCACTCACCCTTTCCATATTAAGTAATGGTTGATTTAGTTTTAATCAAGTAATCATGATTAAAAATTATGATTGAAATTGCCTCCTGTTAACATTCTGAATGCAGTAAAAATAGTATGTGTCTGTCTGCAGTTTTCTACAAAATTCCTACCTACCCATATTGAAGAAAAAATTACAATTGATTGAAAGAGGACAACATGATAAAATTGTCTGTCAACTTATAATCTACAGCATAGAAAAATTCACATAGCAACAAAAAATCAAATTTCAAAAAATGAAAAAAAAAGGGGGGGGGATTTTACAATACATCAGATTAATTAATTTGTTCAGTGATGAAATTATTTATTTTCTTGAATCCCATCTTAAGAAAATCATACATGTAGGAATTTAGACTGGACTGGACTCATTTATAGAGTACAGTTGCATCTCCTTGCCATAAGGTAACAAAAATAAATTACATAAAAGGAAAGAAATAAACTAACATTTTTGTTTAAAAGGGCCGGATAGAGTAATTTATCAGTGGGTACAAACATTTAAGGAACTTGTGATGGAACACCAAATTGTGACATTCCCAGTTAGTCACCTGCCCAAATACTGATTGGAACTAAAGACGTGTAACAATTTTTGTGACGGTATTAGGTCTGAATTGTGGCACAGCACTCTAACTTGAATGTTATAAGTTTAATTAGTATAATTTGAGAGTTTTAGTATTTGAATTAATATTAATTAAGATAAAAAGTTTTGATCAAATCTATAGTCCAGTCTAGTCTTCCCGAACTACTGGTGGCAGAATGAGGTTCTAAAAATAGATCTACAAGTTGTTTTACATGTGAGAATTAAGTGGAATTGAAGCCGGACTTCAGAGTCAATCATTTGACCATATTGTCCGATCGAGCTCAAATAGGGTTTGTATTGTAGGTAAAAGTAACCCTTCTGATATATTACATGACACTAAATTAACTTTTTGATTTGGTCATTCAATTTGTTCCCCTTTGAACTTGAATTTTGAAAAAGTATATATTTCATTTTTTCAAAAAAATATATGTTAGAAGTACATTGGTTGCAGGGAACATGCATTGATTCATAGGGAAAATATATTTGAATTAAATAGAACTGTAAATAATACACGAGAACACCTGTATCTTTTGACTTGATTGTCCAATTCAGTTGAATAGCTTATTTTGTAGATAATGCTTAACCTTACTATTTATGGTCAAAGGCTGTGCTGAATTACCTTGAGTTTGAAAGGTAGCTCACATGGTTCTACAATATATCAGAAACAGCATACATTTATCTACAAATCAAACCCTATTTTATCTTGATTGGACAATCATGTCAAAAGACAAATGTTATGGGTATTCTTTACATGATTCTATTTACTTTGAATACTTTTTTACTATGGATCAATACATGCCAATAAAATTTTCAGGAAGCAAATATAAATCATGTACTTTTTTCATATTAAAAAGTATGCACTTTTTGTAAAACTAAGTCAAAGGGAATCTAATTGAATGACCTTAAAATCAAAAAGATCTTTCACTATGTCATACAATGTATCAGAAATTTCCTATGTTTATCTTAAAATAAACCTTATGTGAGCACTAGTAGACTATTAAGTCAAGTCGTATAGTGTTTATGGGTATCGATTACATGGTTCTATTTATTTGGAATTCCTTTTTTATTTGAAACTATGTGTATCCAGACATGAATCTTTCAAAAAACAAAAAGACAAATAGTGTTCTTTTAACATTTAAAAAAATTGATTGTTTGGTTTTGTAATTCAAGGTCAAATGTGTGTGGAATGACATTGAAACTATAAAAAGATCACTCACAGGTTTATTTTTTATGCTACGCATAAAAAATATTGTACACTTATCTACAAAATGCATTCTAATTTAGTCTGAGTAGTTAGGCTATTTATGAAGTTTAAAATCATGACAGATTGACCTCTTTTACCAATTTAAAGTTAGTATAATTAAAAAAAAAAGACATTGTGTGCAATAGGAAGCTAAAATTTCTCCAATATTCTTATATGTAGTTGGGTGACAAAACCACTATTTTAATAAAATGTCCATATGCCATTGTTGTGTAATCTGATAAGGAGTGATGCAAATGTCTTTTTATGGAAGTCAAGACTCTTAAAACTTTAAGGCTCTTATAGCAAGATGCAGGGCAAGAAATATATTCTTTAGTCACTGGGTCATAAATGAATTTTAAAAAATGGTAGCTAAAAATACACTCTGATTTCATTACTTGGAACATTTTTTTAATATAAAATTCTTTTGAATGCATTGTTTTTACTGCTGTACTAGGATGTTTTGGGTTGATATGCACAATATCTCAAATACTTCTTTCTTATATCCTAAAAACTTTGCATTTAATCTAGTTCTTGATTTAATTTCAACGTTTCAATGGATGGAACCCATATTTGCATCAATAGTGCTATTATGCATTAATGTAATCCTGATAAATCAAATAAAAAAATAAATTTATTACAAGATGCATTGAATTCTATAGTTACATTTGCACTAATGTTTATTTTACTATTTATAAATCTTTATATGTATTTATTATTTTATCTAAAGCCTCCATCACAACTTTGGATACGCTTTATTGTTCGATTTGCTTATACTGCATCCCACCCAAACATGTTATGTGCATGGGTCACAAGTGAAGGAGCTCTTATAATGGAATCTTTAACTGAGAAGGAAGTTATTGGTGATTGCATGACACTTCTAGAAATTCTTTTGGACAAGCAGTTGCCATTGCCTAGAAGGATGTTGAAGTAAAAACACTTGTTTTTCAAAATTAATCTCTTATGTTCTCATTTTTGTTTCAAGGGTTAGGAAATGCTTATCAGTAAGAATGTAGAATTTTGTTTACATTTTAAAACTACACTCGTGTTCAAAAAAAAAATCATAACTTTACTAGAGCAGACTACTGACAAGAAAGCTTTGAAAATGTATTGGCAGACTGAAACTCATTCTTTAATAGGTGTTTTCCATACCAGCCTATAAAGTTCGTCATTGCAGAATTTAATGTTAAGTCACAGTAATGCTCATTTGGGAAATTGAGGAGATGATAAACTTTATCTTCCTTTTGCATGATGGATTTGGATATTTTTGATATGCCACAAAGGGATGAATTTATACATGATTGTAGTGATTAGTATGAGAGGATTTTCAGCGTAAACATGAACTATCAAAGAAGAAAACATACTTCAGGTAAATAATTTATTTGATTTATTGCTGCTTTGAAGATGTTTAATAACATTTTTGATAGAAGCCACTTGTGAACTTGTATTCAAGTAATTTGAAAAGCTACACTACAAGTTATGAAAAATTAACAAAGTACTTGAGTTCTTTATAGTTAGTTTTGCAGAAAAACCCTCAGTGTTGAGGCAGGAGGTAGTTGTAGTTGACATGATTGGAACAAACTGACCAGTTTCAAGGCTTTGATGGTAATATCTACAGGACACATTCAGGCAACCTGTTGCAGGCCTCCCACATGTGACACCATCAAATGATCTTTGTGAGGCATAACAGTAAAGGATGGACCACTTTTGCAACATCATTTACATGACTTCATGCTCAAGCACAGTGTACAAGGCACCCTAAAATATACCTCCTTGAATCCCTGGAATACATTGTGAAATGTATTGCAAGTCTGCAACCCCTTCTAGTACCCTTAATTAGCTTCAAAATTCCATTGAACATAGATGGCTTGATTTGATTTAGAATACGATTGCAACACTTATTAATGGCATGCAACTCTAACAAGAAAGTATTAAGTCTGATAAAAGTCTTGCAAGTTTAGTTCTTAGCTAAAATTCAGAACATTTAGCCCATTCATCACTTATTTGTGACTAGCTTTTCAAAAATGGTGTATTTAATTCACACTTTATCTCTACAAGGTCTGTCTAAAAAGTATCCGACCGTTGGCTGAGGAAAACATATTACATACACGACGGGATTGGGACTCTAATCCCTTTCAAAGTAGACCCCTTGCGCCGACTAGCGCGTCTTTCTAGTAATGGCTCTTCGTTACGTGGACGATTCTATTTAGGACCGTGGGGAGGACAGGCGCCTCAATCCCATGATAGTACTTTACGCAAATCCAACTTGATCGGCTAATCGGATCACATGACCTAGATACGTATGTCATCAAGGTTTATAGTTGTTGGCGATTTATCTCTTCCTTTCTGCTTTCTTCTTTTCAGATCCATGGCTATGGGTGGGTAGAGGTGGGAGCCGAAAATTGTATCCTTTTATTATATAAGTTAATAATTATATAAGTTAGTGTTTTATGTATGCTTTTTGTTACATCAGAATGGTCCTAAGCCAGCGGTGGATACGACACCATCATCCTAAAGCAAAGGGGACGGCAGAGGGGCGGAAAAATATCAGCTGGTAGTGAGTTCAGGAGTGGTTCTTAGATTATTTATGTAAAATCAACGGAAGCTTGGAAAAATATGAAAAGGGTATTAAAAATTAGGAAAAGTAAATTTGAATAAAAAGGAATTAAATTGGAATTTTTTAAAAATAATTTGGAGGATCTAAAAATTTTTCCGCCAGCTGGGTTCGAACTCGGGAAGTCATCCTCCGCTGCCGACGCTAATCTGAAGGTGGGTGACTTTAGCCATTAGGCCATCGTTGCTTCACGAAAAGAAGCTTTTTAAAGTATAAGTACCCTTCCATCAATCATCATTCCATCAATCTGCTTCAAAAAATCATAGAAGACACACAAAAAAAGACTACCAGACAAGTAAATAATCATAGCTCACTGTAGATCAAATGATCAAAACAAGTTACGAAAGAATCAAACTGAAGAATCGATTCACTTATCACGAGTTTAATATCTACTGACCTCCCTACGGTTCTAAATAGAATCGTCCACGTAACGAAGAGCCATTACTAAAAAGACGCGCTAGTCCTTGCGCCGCCACACACTTAGCCCACCGTTCCTTCCACTGCCGAAAACATTTCTGGAAGGCTACTTTTGGAATGGTGCAACTCTGTTGTCGCATACTGCACTATCGCTTCTCTACTCTCAAAACGGAATTCTTTCAATGGCCTTCAATTTCGGAAACAACCAGAAGTCGTAAGGAACCATGTCTGGAGAGTAGGGAGGTTGGTGAAGGAATCCCAGGTCCCCAAGGCCGAAAAAAGTGCTACAGGGGAGAAGCAAAATCAAGGTGATGCTAACTGTGTTCTTTGATATCCGTGGAATTACGCATCATGAATACGCACCGGAAGGACAAACAGCGAGTCAAGATTGTTATCAAGAAATTCTCCACCGACTCCGTGATGCAGTTCGCCGCAAAAGACGAGACCTCTGGACGTCGAAAAACTGGCAGTTGCATCATGACAATGCTCCATCTCATTCATCGCACCTGATTCAGACTTTCTTGGCGAAACATGGAATTCTAGTCGTTCGCCAACCTCCCTACTCCAGACCTGGCTCCTTGCGACTTCTGGTTGCTTACAAAATTGAAGACGTCATTAAAAGGATTCCACTTTGAGAGTAGAGTAGAGATAATGCAGAACGTGACGACAGAGTTGAACACCATTCCAATAGAAGCCCTCCCAGATCTATGGACCACTTTCGACATGTTTTGCACCATATTAATCGAGCAGCGTGGTTGGACTTATTGATCAAAGGCTTATGGGCAGCAGTATGACCATGAAAACCAAACAGATGTGCTTCGTTATGGATGATATTAATTGAAACTACCCTCCTCGATGCCTGTTGAAACTCCTGGAGAATGTGGGTCATCTGTTGGGTGCGATTCTTCCGAATTTGTCTGGACAGCACCCGTAGGTCTATCTCCCAGTTTTGTGGGTCGGCCGACTCAGGGCACATTCCGACAATCGACGTTCACCTTCCTCTTCTGAATCACAGGCCGCTGTCAATTTTGGGGGATTCAGGTCGCTAGATATGTCCCTTAAGGATCGACCATTTCTGTGATACCTGACAATTACACCTTTCTCGAAACCAGATAACTCTGCATTTTGTAGCATCTTGTATGTGACTAATGCCAATATTGTTTCCTACAGGTTATTAAATGGCTGAGGGCATAATGTATATCAGGACCGCAGATATCGTTATTTGTATGGGTGTCCAAATACTTATTGGTAGATAGTGTATATAGTATACTGAGAGTTGCTTGTCTTGTTCAAAATCTGACAGAACCTTTAAAAACATCATAGAACACTAATATAAGTACTTGTAATCTTAGGTTACATTTGTTTTTATAATTGCATTGTTCTGAGCAGTTAAAGTTTCCCTTTTCTATAAGTTGGATAATTATACACAAACTTTTGTTGGTTTCTTAGCATTAAAAGCCATTTAAACCATGCCTTGAATCTAAATACTAAACAAGTTTTTGTATATTGTCCTCTCATCATCTAGTTTGGTTTGTAGCCTTGTGAAGTATTAAAGTTTTAAAGTTGAGCTTTTTTACTGTACTTTTCAAACTGTTTGGAAAACAAAAATGTTTTTAAGATTTATTTTCACGACAAGGTACAGACACGAGGTACTCAAGTCATCTCTCCCCCCCCCCTTCCCCTCCATCTTTAGTAAACACAGGAAATGTACTCCTAGAATGCCCAAGCAAACTTTTCTTCTTTCATCTCAATGCTCTATATCCAAATCATTTTTTTTCTCTCTTCCATGACATTTTTTATTTGGTGTTGTTTTATGTTTGGCAGTTTTGCCAAACATAGCACCCTTGCACCTTAAAACAATCAACCACAATGTCGGAAATTAATTTCAATATTATAATTATCATGGTGAAAAAAAAGTAAGACTAAATTAATAATAAAAGTTCATATATAACTTATTTATTAGTTTCACTTTTTAGTTCTCAATTTCTTTATTTTATGTACTTAACAGCCTATTTCTCTTATTTAAAGTAGTTCCTTTTAGAGCAATTAAATTATACACACATACAAGGCAAGTGTAAGTTTGTGTTACATAAAATTAAATCTATTTTTATGCTTTAGATCTTCATGGATGTCTGACTCTTTTGCCTGTGGATCCTATTCATATCTTTCAACAGAATGTGAAAAAGAGAATGTTTCAAACCTAGATTTAGCTGAACCTGAGTACTCTGAAATCTTTTGTTCTAAGGTAAATCTTTTGTTCTTTTCAAGTGGGTACAACATGAAATTCCCTTTTCCTATGTTTATGAAAATATTTAAAACTAGCCTCTGCGTGGCTAGCGCGGCATTGCCTGTGCTGTACTTTGTGGGGTTAGGTGTGTCCATTGTGAACATTTGCCAACCACCGGTGTATGGTACGCATTCCCATTTGGTTTGCCTCGCAAACCAACACCACGGATGGCTTCATCATTGTGAAATGCGGAGAAATTGGAATTACGAAGAGATCCAATCGGTGTGATGTCACAATCTCCTGGAGGGTGGGGTGCCAGCTAAGGTGTTATCTTATCATCTGACTGTGGTTCAAAATTACGCGATGTTGTCCACATATATTTCCCTTATTGGATTTAACTCCGACTCTAGTTAATTGGTAGTTGTTTTGCTTGAGAACATTAACATATTCCATTCACAGATTGTAAATATGAATTTGTAAAATATTTTGTCTTTTTGTGCTACACAATTCTATACTCATCGTTAGTAAGAAATTGAATGCAAGTCGTTTTATACTTGAAAACTGGTGTTTCTCTCAAGCTAGTTTAAAATGTAATTTGGCATTTTATCAATATATATTACCAAAAAAAAGTATTGATTTGTTCTTGATAGATTTCCTTTTTTTAACCTTGAAATGTCTTTGACCTTTATGACCTTGAAATTACAGAGATTCTTCACAGAATTATATGAAGAAAGGCTATGCATTTATCTACTAAATAAACCCCATTTGAGCCTGATTGAATCATTAGGTCAAAAAATAAGTCATTTTACTGTCCAGAATTTTGAAAATTTTCATATAAACATTAAAACTTGCAAGTAGACTAAAATTTTCCAAATTTCATTGCATGTGCCTACAGATAATGAACACATATGCCTAAAATACATAGTTTTAAAAAGTTGGAAAGAGTAGGGTGAAAACGCCACTTTCATGTGTTGAATTTAACATGGAATGAGCAAAGTACTGCTGAATTGTTGCTGATTATTTATTAACAATTTTATCATTTTAACCAAATCTATATAGAAAGGTTTGTAGAATTTAGCAATCTTTATAATATATTTCTATTCTATTACTTAATACTGGCTTTTAGTCACAAAGTATATTGATATTTATGCTTTAATAATGAGTCCACAGGTATGATTCTTGATGTAGCCTTTTTTTACTGTGCCTGTTAAACTCATTAGAGTTGACTTTCTGGTTTCAGTAATAGGGTACATTCACAGAATATTTGGGAATTTGGTCTAGATATTTCTTAGACCCAAACACTTTTTGATGCTTTCCAACCTACTTTTTAAATTTGGATGCAATGATTTTTTTAAAGTTTGTGTACATTGGTAAAATAAAATATTTTATGGTAAAATATTTAAGGAAACCATTGGGTTGTTAACTGCTTATTTGGAAGACTTGTATGCCAATATATGTTAAAAATATAACATACATTTATGGCACAGTAGACAAACTCCAATTTTTGAAATATACCAGATAAAAAAAAGTTTTAACGTATTGAGAATTTTTATTTCACTCACATAAAAATGTGTTTGTGTGTAACCTTAGTGAATAGTTTCTGATGTTTTCTCAATATGGTTACTGCATAGTGTGTTGGTTCGTAAATACAATACCAGTGGAAGGTTTGTAAATACAATCGTTTTGAGAATGTCTAGGTATACAAATCTCCCTCTTTCCCTATGTGGTTCAGATGAATTAAATGAAAGAGTTGACTTTTCTGTATTTGTTATGCATGTATATTGTATTTAGCAAAATGAAGGCATTTTCTTGGATTTAAATGTGTACTTATTCATTTCTGTCATTGTTATCTAATATTATAAAAGGAAGTGTTTATTTGTTATATGCAAGTTCCTGACAAATGTATGGCACTTACAGTAATGGGATTTGGCACACTGGTAGTCCGAATTTTTTGCAATTTTTGTACCAAGCCCGAATTTTTCAAATTCAATCTAGAGCATTTTAAAATCAATTTAATGACATAGTTAAATATTATTGTTTCCCTAGAGCTGGTCACACAGTGGTTAGTAATACATGTGTGTTGATATCCTTGATTGGTCATTTGAAGTATTCACCCACTCCAAGATTATATGTCAAGATGTTATAGTGCATGTAAATATAGTAGTTAGATTTTTTTCCCTTGTCAGACCAGGGATATAATTTAAAAGCATAATTACCTTGCCATTATAGTCCTTTGATAAAATTTTCTCTGTGTACAGAAGATGGCACTTTTAAAGGGTTGCTGCCAAACGAAAGTGTACTTACATGTTCTGAAAGTGAACCTGTTCTATCAATTGCTGGCTAAAAAATACTTATAAATGTGTATATTTTGTTGTCAATTTCTATTACTACTGTAAAAAGTAAGTACTACAGCGATTCGATCATTTTAGAAAATTAAATGTTTTTTGAAGTGAATCAAAGATAATTTCTGTTTTCATGTAGCAAATCCTCAGAAACGTTCTGACATTATATAATGGTTTGCTCTACTTCAAGAAAGACATTGTAACTAATTTTGTTCATGAAATCAATTTATATCTTTGTCAAATATTGTTTTTATATTTTTTAAAATTAATTACAAATTTTTTTCATGGAATCCACCTTATGTAAGAGAGATTGACTAAGCAAAAAAAGCAATCCAAGAAATATATATTTTTATTTTGCTTTGTAATACATTTTAAGGCTGACTGAAAAGTCTTTTCACTCATATTTTTAGACACTCAGGTTTGCTGCATACAACCATGGATAATGCAAATGTTCTATAAGTTTTAGTTGATATGTAAGCTTGTAAATTCTGAATTTAATCTCAATCTTTATATTTTATAGCATCCCATTCTGTTGTTTGCTGGTGAAGCAACTCATGAACATTATTTTTCAACTGTCCATGGAGCTTATGAAACTGGTATTCGTGAAGCTGAAAGAGTATTTCAACACTACAGGTATTTGATTTGGAAAATATTTATTTTCAATTTGAGCACACATCTTTCTCTTTTATTAATAAATTTGACTTATGTGTAGATATTAGGCTGGTTTCTCTTTTTATTGAAGCTTCAAACTGTTATTGTATTTTAGTGAGTCTTTATAGTAACCAAATTTTGAAAGGGTTTTGGCTGAATTTTCCAATTTGCATACTTGCTTAATTTTTTGTTCATTCAACAAATTTCAACAGTAGAGAAATTTTAAAGATGGTGTTTGACAGGAACTCATTTCTATTAATTCAAATGTATAAAATTTAAACCAACTTTATAATATCCAACTGGAACCTCTTATTTTGACACACAATTTCGAATCTATATCAAAATTTAACTCCAGCTACCATGTAATTAGGTCTTACCATTTCAAAGTTCTGTGTACAGAAAGATTGGAGCTCCTAATGTTTAATTAGTTTCTTTGACTTTTATGGATATCTTCCTAAATATTATTTCTATAGCACTAATATTTTGTACCATGTTACTGTTATAGAACCCAAACAAAATCCACCTAATACTTTATTTAAAAAACTTTTTAGTATGCATTACTAATTAAATTAATGTTTGAAAAAAAATTTGGAATTAGAACCTTACTATATATTGATGAAATCGATTCAGAAGGACTTCTAATATTGCCATGCAAAATTTCAGCTCATTCCAATTATTAGTTTTTGCGCTACATTATATTTTCCTCATTGCAATTTTAGGGGGATTCAAAAGTTTAAAATCATCTGACAAACTTCGGATAATAATTCTTGGATCATTTGCACTTGTATTTACTATAAAAGGAATAGTAAATATAATAATGTAATTCTCAAATCATTTGCATAATAAATTTAATAATTCTCGGATCGCTAAAAAATACATTTCAAATAGTGTTTGAAATTCGTGTAGCGATGACTAACATTAATCTCAATCTACGAATAGTAATAGTAAATAGAATGATCCTTGAAATTAAGAACTACATTAGCATTGAATATCTCTGGATATAAATATGGTAAAGTTATGAAATTTTATATTTAGACTAATTTAACAATTGAGAATCTGATTATGGCATCAAAACATGGTGTTTCCATTAGAAATTTCGTTGTTTGTGCAAAACTTGATATGAAGACATCCCCTTGTGCAGATTTTTTTGGACTTGAATATGTAGAGGCTGTTATTCTCTATTGAATGATTATTTTGAATTTGCTCGAGTATAAATAGTGCTGAAGCAACTTTATTAACAATAATAGATGTTAACTTACAGTCGACAGTGGAATGTATTTACAAGTTGTGTTACATTAGGTGTTCATTAGGCATGGCCATACATAATTCTCTTCTCAAGTCATTGAGAGAGCTGCCGTCATCATTCTGGCTGAACATTGTGGCACTTGCTCATTTCCTGTATCACACATAGGAAGTGTCAGGTGTTCTTCTTGTTATTTAACCCATATCACACATGTATATTTATATACATGTTTCAAAACTTGGTGTACAATTTTAAAAATTAAACCGTATTTAAAATGGATGTGGGAATGCAAGCCCCACTAAGATATACTAGAGAATATTAACCTTTAGACTATGGCTGGTACAGCAGTTGTACCATGATCGCACCAAGAAAGAATTTATACATCAGTTGTACCTTGAAAGTTGTAAGAATCCAGCCAAGAAAGAATTTAGACTATGGCTGTTACAGCAGTTGTACCTTGAAAGTTCTATGAATCGCACTTGTTATATCTATAGCCAAAGTCAAACGGTTAAGGTACAGAAATAGAAAGCAGCAAGTATGGGAATAACATTTTTACTCCTGATTTAATAGTTTGACAATAGTTGTACCTTTAAAGTTTCACAGTAGGTGCTCAAAGTTGTGACCACCAACAACAATGCGCGTCTGACAGTATCAACTTTGAATTTCTGTATGTGTTCAAAACTTTTCTGATGGAATGTCATACTTGTTCTGTTGCTGTATTTGATAGATGCATATTAGTCATCTCAGAATTTATAAATTGATGCATATTACCCGGCGGAATTCAGCATCTAAAATGACAATTGCACAAATTGGCTAACTACTGCTCTGTTAAATAACACCTAAAAAATTCAGGTGGACTTGCAGGCATACATCCCTATAAATATGATTTTAGTTTGTTCTTTACCTTCTCAAAGTTTCTACAGGAAGTTTTAAATACCTTGTATACTTGTCATATGTTGATATATAAATTTCTAATTGTGGTTATTATTTTGTGCTTTTGGATTCTCTTTGACCTTGTGCCTTTTAACCCAATCAAAAAACAGATCAGAATGAAAAAAGTTAAACTCATTTAATCATGACTCAACCTAAAGAAGTTAGCATAACTTAAGACAATTCAGTCCATTTTTTTACTTGCAATAAGTTCACTTGATAAACTCAGTAGAAATCTTTTTGTCCAATTAAAGGGAGATTCTACAATTAAATTTACTAGCAAGCCCACTGTCGTTATTTTGACATAAAGTAGATTTCCCTGTCTAAATTGCTTTTGTTTGACAAAAAATGACTGTAGAATTTTATGAGGATCACTATTGAGATTTGTGGCAAAATGTCTTTACAATTACAGTATGAAGCATAATGAGCATGAAGTTTAGACAAATGGATATTGTGAAAGTAACAAAGTAATTGAATTGGAAACAACTGTAAAAGGGTATGAAAATCTTGTTATGATAACATAAGATATGATAATAAGGTGATATATTATGATAAGGGTATGATAATGAGTTAGCTATCTCAGCACTTTTGTAAACCGTAAAGAAAGGTTCAAAATGAAGGAAATGTGCCTTTTCTTGAAATAAGGTGACAGTTGAAAAAAATTTAAGATCTGTAGTTGGATCCTATAGAATAGTTTTTGACCAAAGGCTAAAATCACCAAGAAAGATAAGTGTATTATAAGTAAAATAAAAAAATGCCTTCATATTAGCTACAATTTTTGAATCTTTGCTAATTGAGTTTCATTAATTCATAGTTTTTGAAATGCTGCTCCTTTTCTTCTGTAAATGTTTGTAGTTTTGAATACTTTTCTATATTTTATTTCAGTAATTTGGAATTTGTGAAACTTAATAATGCATTGGAATGTATGCCATTTGAGACTCTACAAGTGGGGCCTAATGAGGACAATTTACTTAGCAATTTGAAAGTGGTAATTGTTGGTGCTGGTATTGCTGGGCTTGTATGTTGCATGCATTTAGCCAATAATAACTTTAGGAAAATAAATATTTTGGAAGCCCAAGATAAAGTAGGTGGCAGAGTGGCTTCAGTGAATTTTAGTAAGTATGCATGTTTACTGATTGATTGAAAGGCTCCTAAAATTAAATTCTGTTTTAATCTTTGTTGGATATGTGAGATGATAAAAAAATGAAATCGTTATTCTGATTCTAGATACAAGCGACAAATTTTAATTGTTTAACATTATCCAAGTATATAATTTTATTGTGCTGTTTTTCTTAATATAAAAATGTGAGTTTATAAAAAATACATATTATGATAAATATTGTAATTCATTTGCTGTTATCATGGCACTAAACTTTTTTAACTTGCCAAATAGAAATTTCATGATTCAACCTTTTCTCTTAATGACATAATTGGTGGACAGCTCTTTCCAATATTTACAATGTAATCATGTGTTTTTATTACAACCTCAGTAAAGTGCATTGCCACAGTTATGCCCTGAAACCTGAAAACTTTTTAATGTTATGTAAAACAATTGTGAATTTTATTTCTTCCAACATGTTTAAAACTAAATTATTGAAATATCCTATTTGTACTCTGTACAGCTTGTGAAAACACATTTTCTCTGTTCTAATTCTGCTCTTATTCAAGTTACTTCTTATTTCCTCAGTCTAATTGACCCTTGTATAGCAAAAATTATTGTTGAGAAAACCAAAGCTTCATTTCTGACTGACCAGGCAATAATTTTAATTTGTTTATTTTTATGTTAATAATAAACTGTATAGCTGAAAGTAGCAGTTACCAAACCTTTTCAGCCACAGAGCCCTTTTTGAAGAAAATATTTCTTGTGGAGCCCCAAGAAATGTTTAGTGTTTAGTTCTACCTGTATGTTTTATGAGGCATATTACACACGATAAGTATATGGAAGTATGAATAATAAGATATCTATTAATAAAGGAGACAATAGTTAAAAGGAACTGGAGAAAATATTATTTATTATTTACATCTAAAAAATTATATAACAACTAGTTAAGATATTTGAATAATATTAAAATAATACACGTACATCTGAAGTTAATGGAGTGGTTCAAAATTACATGGCATTGTCCTCGCAAGAGGTCTCTTAAGGGATTGATCCTGGACCGTCATCAATAACCTGTTGTGTTACTCTGGTCGGACGTTAATTAGAAATTATCAACTTACTGAAGTTAATGCGAACAATGTGCCGGCTTCTTGCGGCAGATTTTGTCAATGTCCTGTGTCACAGAAGTCAGTTGAAAATGCATATCGTCTTCTGCGTCCAAACGAGCTTGATATTTGTTTTTTTGTAGCTATGTACCTTGAAAAGGCTAATAAATATATTGTTTGGATTGTCCAAATTGTGGTTAAGAACTTAATTGGAAATTCATCAAGTTTATGTTGCATGTTTATGAAGTGCACCAAATTTGGCATTGTAAATCTTGCATGCTTCACAGAGAAGCAATTGCCGCTCCTACAGCACCACTCATAGCAGCTACGTCAACAGATCTGCTGGATTTACTTCTTGGCACTTTTTCCTAGAGTTCGAATAAGTCAATAAGCAAAGCCTTTTTGACTTGATTTTGCAAATTATAGACAATTTGCAAATTATAGATTTTCCTCTTATTGTACCTTTAAACAGTGTTCAAAGATATACAGCAGACTTTTGTTCGAGTGGCACTCCATTAAATGTACATTAAAGTAAATGTACAGAAATACTCACAATGAAAAGCTTTATCTAATAGTGCAATAAAATTTGATGAGATCAAAATTTTAAAAAATTAAAAATAAATAGCTTTTACAAGAAATCTTTGGATTTTGCAACTAAAAATTACATTCTTAAAACAAAGCAATTTTTTATGATATGCTCTAATATATTTTACCATATGATTTTCTTTACTTACAAAAATGCTTTCATGTTTACCTATGTTTTTATCACTCCTATAATGTTAGCTTGGTTGTTAATATGATATTCTTTCATGTCTTAGTTACATTTTATTTCACCTGGGATTTGCCTAAGTCCAACGATGGTTATCTATGTTTGGTGCCATAAAATCTAAACCAACCAATCTGAATGGAATCTTAAAATTTAGTAGTAATCATGAGTATTGAAATCAATATAATAATGTATAATATAATGATGAATAATATAATCAATAATATAATGATGTATAATAATCAATGATTGATTTATTGAAACATAATCAAGGACTTGAATCTCTACTGTTGATAAAAATGTATCTTTTTGAAAGATTTCTGTATCTATTCGTTTCTACGTCCCTGTATTTTCAATTTAACTAATATTTTTCTTCTTAAGCACAGTAGAAAACTTGCCAGTCTCAATACTTTTTGCAAACTGATGACCTGTTTCCTTTTTTCTCTTCATAACATTGCATATACATTTTCATAAAAATTATTTTTCCATTCAGTTAAAGTGAATGTCATTATTAAGACAATGTCATGAATGTTTTCTCTTTGATAATACAGCCCAACACATAATTTGGTGCCAGTGTTTTTTCAACTGATTTTATGTGTATTTCATGTGCTGAAAACAAATATGACATTAGTTTTTGCCCATCACATCTGGTTTGTGAGATATGAAATTAGTTTTATTTACCTTAACTCATTAGTCTTAGGGTATAACTGTTTAATAAAAAAACCTTTTCCTTAATAAATTTTGTAAAACATTTTAATTAATTGAAAAACACAGCAACACTCCTGTAAATCTACAATACATTAATTAAAAATTAGAAATGAGAAGAATCAAATAAAAACAAAAAGAAAAGTTAATTTTGTTCCACTCTGAAAGCTCCTTCTGTTTGAAATTCTCGAGTGAATTTTGTTTACACAGTTCCTTTGCAGATTCTAACAGTAATCTGCCATCGTATGAGTATCCTATCTACCCTGGTATCGATCCTCCATTGTCTTTATATCCTGGTGAAATCTTTCAACTTCTTCAATTGTATTACCAAGATTTTCACTGAAATGGTCTGAATAGCTGTCCAAGTAATGATTTTTTATGGTCTCTGAAGTTGGTAAACATGCTGTTAACTAGTTGAACATAGTTTTCAGCCTTGTGGTTGCCCCGAAAGTTCTTGACAACTAAGACAAATGAGATCCATGCTTTTCGCTCCTTCACATTCATGTAATCCACGAAATGAGGATCCTGTCTGTCTGATTTGGGGACCATCAAAAATTCCAGCTTTAATTTTTCTGTACTTGTTCCAGGCATTTTTTTTGTGCAATGTATGCAAAGCAAGGGCTATCTTGATCAAGAGCTTTCATGAACTGGTTCATTACCTTTATATGCAGTGGAGGCAAGATGATTCTGTCTTGTCCGATTAAGGGCTCACAAGTAACATTTTTCTCCAATAACCATGTTGTCTCTTGTAGGCTACTCTTTTATAATCCAGTGGTATTTTTTTTCTCTGCTATCCCATAGGCACAAGAAGCAAGGATATTTCGTGTAGCCCCCTTACTGACCAAGAGAAAGTTAACCATTTTAAGTCTGAGTGAGAAACAGGTCGTTTTGTAGAGGCTAAATCAGGATATGTCCACTTGCTGCGGTTATTTTGGTTTATGCCAGTTATATTCATAATACAAAAATAACACTCATCAAAGTTCCCTCCAAACCATTGGGACACCAAATTTTAGACTCCATCTCTTCCCATTAGTTTACTGACATAGGTGTTCTGTACGGGTTTAACACATGTGTGAAACGCCGAAGTACCCAAGGTAAGCTCTTTTAACAATATCAGAAATAGCTTTTCTGTTCTCATTTAAGGTGTACTCAGCACATATATAGCAAAATACACGAGGATGATTAAAACAATTTCTTCGTCTGGATGCCATTCTATAAGTTAGATGTAAAAACTAGGTTATGTTAACAAATATGACTACATACAATCAGCTGACAGCAGTCCAGAGAAGGAAGAAAAAACCAGGAACTAATCCACCTAATAAACTTATTTAATTACTAACTCAATGAATTTTTTTATAAAATTAATTTCTACTGAATCTTAAAAAGTAGTGCTGATAGAGAAAAACTGTTTTCATATTTGACACCAGCACAGCAAATAGTCAAAATCAGTTTTAAAAAATCCAGGCACCAAATGAAATTTTTTTTTGTAAGGCTGTGTAATTTGGCAAGTTATCTGAGATAAAAGATTGGGAAATTCTATATAACTTTTTCAAAAACTTATATATTTAGTATTCAAATTTTTCTTAGACAACAATCTGTAATCTAACTATAAATAATTGTTTCTTTTGAAGAATTTACTTTCAGCAACTTCTTTAATTCACTTTCACCTATATTGTTAATTATCAAGTTAAATTGTATTTGATTTCTTTTTCAACAGATGGAAAAATTCTGGAATTGGGTGCACAATGGATCCATGGAAATGAAAATGAGCTTTTCGAATTTTCAAAGAAAAACAATCTTTTACCACATTCATTAGATGAAATTTCATTTGAGGGTAAAGGTATATTTTGCACATCTAATGGATGTGCTATTGAAACAAATATTGTCGAAGAAGTCAAAAAAGTTTTAAGTGATGCAAAAACGGAGTTAGAAAAGGGGAATTATAATACTAAAATAAATAAGTCAGTTATGACTTTTTTATCTGAAGCTTTTGAATCCTACATTTTAAACTGCTCTGATGAGAATGAAGTTAGCCTAAAGAGAAGTGTGTTTGATTGGTACATAAAAATGGAAATTATAGACAATGCTTGTGACAACTTGAATCATATTGCAGTTCAAAGTTTTACAGAATGGGATGAGTGTCCTGAGGAAATTTACCATATTGAATATCAAAAAGGGTTTGGTTCATTGTTAGATGTTCTAATTTCTAAGATACCTAATAACTCATTACGTTTAAACAAACCCGTAAGCACTATTAAATGGTATGATAATTTTAAAATTGAGTATGGTAATAAATTATTTTCAAAAGATCGTCCAAAGGAATCATATCCTGTTGTTCTTGAATGTGAGGACGGAGAAAAAATTTATGCTGATACAGTTATAGTTACTGCATCTGCAGGATTTTTGAAGGAAAACATTCATTCTTTCTTTATTCCTCCTTTACCTGATAAGAAATTAAATGCATTCAAGAAAATTGGATTTGGAACTATCAATAAGATTTTCCTAGTGTATGAGAAGCCATTCTGGTCTACTATGGATCTTGGTTTTCAACTTGTTTGGACTAAAGAAAATGAAGAGAGCAAAACTATTTTGATGGAAGTAAGATTCTGAATTATTTAAATTTAATGTACTTCAAAATTAGTTTCATTTAGAAAATATTTACCTAAGCACTCTTTGTGTGAAATGTATTAAGTGTATTTATTTTTTCATTCTTTCAACTTAAGGGCTCGTGTGAGTTGAAGATGTATAAAAATCTGAAATTATTGCTGACAGAATTGCAGCTGTTTGTGTTTTTCCTGTGGCCGAATACGGTCCTTGTTAACAAATATAAATTTATAAACATCTTGAATAACAATGTACAGAACAAGACTTTATGTATTCAACAGTATGGATTATTTCGTTATTTAAAATGGTATTCCTACTATAAATTCTTGTAACTGAAACCATTGACAGAACTATAATTTAATTTGCATATATAGTCAAATCTCATCAAGATGAATTTTACGAGACCATAAAAAATTTGCAATAACTAGTTCATGTTATCCAAATTCAGAAAAAAGCAATATTTCGAAAATAAAATAAAATATTAATGTATTTACATTATTTGCTGTACAATTCTTGGTTTTCAGATAAATTATTATTGTGCATTACTAAGATTATGTAGATAATTGATTTGGTCGATGCTGTTTAATTGAGCAGATTAATTTTTGCTGCCAAACAAAAAGCAATGTACAATTCTTAAGCTTGCTGTACTTTCATTTAAAAGAGGCACTCTTATTCCATCATCTTCGTTTATTCTTTCTTAACCTTCCTCCACAAATACATATTCTATAATTTTGGAGTTATCTAATGTTTCTGCTATTAAAACTTTCTTGTGCATCCTGATCATCCACCAATAGCCATTGTGTTGCTTTAGTATGACGTTAATTAAAAAAAATTACCAATTACTATGATCCTCTACCAACTACCCATTCTTTAACATCTGCTGCAATTCCATGGATTTTATTTGATTCATTTATGTATTCCACTTTTTCCTCGCAAATCTGCAATGTAGTTCCAGGAATTCCAAAACTATTGACAGATTGTAAATAGATACATTTTATATAAGTCTATTTTGTATAGAGTTTTTTGTCTTGTCTGGTGCTGCTTGGGCATGTTCAGCCCTTGCGACATAAAAACCCAACTAACCAAAGCTATCGACTATTTCCAACTTCTTTTTTAATCCATCATCTACTTCATTTAGTCTAGTTTTTGCTCAAATGTTTAAGATTCTTTCACATTTTTAGACATTACGAGAGTAAGTCTCAAACCTGAAACAGAAAATGCTACTCATTAAGAAGTAAATGTTCAAATGACGAAGAGATGGTATTCACAGAATGAGTATACTGTGTTTGACAAAAGGACTCCTACACAGTCGCCTGGATATCTTTATTGAAATCGGCCAAGGTAGACTTTGTGACAGCAGTCTTGCCAATTATCAGGCATCATTCCTATTAACAATAGAAGGAATGAGAATGAATTCATAACACAAAGAAAACTTGTTGAAGAGGATGTTGGATACAATTAAAAAGAATCCTTTTGCCCTTAATTTTTGAAAAATTGTTGATCTTAATTGGTGATTAGTGTAACCCGAATTCTTAAATGAATGAGTTGACATTATTTGAATATACGTTTGGACTTGGATTAGAATTTAGTTTGCTATCATTAATTCGTATTAAGTGAGTTCGTCTTAATGAGGTTTGACTATCATGAATTACGTAACTCATATGCAGGATTTCAACATAGTGTGTGTGTTGATTCTACTGCTAGTATAATTTTTTGAGTTTGCAAGAGAAGTGCAGCTTACACTTTGTCATTAAATGTTCTTACATTTTGAAAGGATAATTGAACTTCATTTTAGTTTGTGATAAGTACTGAAACATTATAATGGGTACTTGTTAAGATTTACCACATCTTGTAAAAATTACCATTCATCTGTAGCCCTTATGAGTTTTTGTTTTATTCTTTATTTGTATTTTGTACCTCCAGCCCTTTTGAAAATTTCGATACATCTTAATTGAACTTAATGCATCTGATATTTTGACTTCAATTGTGCCACCTAAAAGTTTTGAAAATAGATTATTTTCAGTTCAAATTTATATAAATTTATACAAAGAATTTACAAACTTAAAATTGCTAAAGATATAAATGTATGAACATATGATGAATATGAATTATTAAAAGATGGTGCACCTGTTACAAAAACTTCTTCCTTTGGATTTAATTACTTAATTAGACGTCAATGATGCACCTGGAACGATGACACATTGTTTTCAATTCTTGTCTTGTAATACTTCACCAAAAGAACCCTTGAATAGTTTAAAAGCTGCTTTACAAGGATGTATAGAATGTTATACCGCCTTTTAACATGCTTAATTTTTAAGTACTTCAAATTATTGCTATTTTACTTTAATATACAGGATGTTTCTAATTATAGATCACTTATTCTAACCAGTTTTACAATTGTGTTCTGACCATTACATTTAGGTACAGTCAATTCAAAACATGTTAAATTTGTTGACCATCATCTGCTATAATCAGAAATCTCAGAACTATTCAATACAAGGTCTCCCTGGAAACGTTTAGCGCATTATCTGATATGCTTTCTTTAAAATCTGCCAAGGTTGCTATGTTCTCACATAAGACCAGTTCTTTATAATACCTTTACAACCAAAAATCACATGGATTCAGAACTGGTGACCAATTGAATTTAAGATTAATGATAATGAAAGGTTTGTGGTGCTATTTAAAGTGACTAGAGGGATGATGTGTTGAAGGAAATTTGCCCCCATATCAGATACCATACTAGATTCAAACCACCCCTGGTTGTAATTTTTTAACTAATTTTATTTTTAATATGAATTTCTTGCTCCTGACCAAATTGAGTTGAATAAGTGTATTATAGACACCCTGTACTGTGCATTTCACATCCTAAAAAGTAACTGACACTTACCAACCCCTTGAATTAGATGTCAAGCTCATGCATTCAATCTGGTTTCTCATTCTGTTCCAACTTCATGAAAAAATAAACTTTTTAGAACATATATTTATAGTTATTTTATTGATGGTATAAGAGCAATTATGCTTTGACTTGAGTTTGCATGTTATGTTTTTAAAAATGTTAATGTCAACATACTTGCTTTTAAAAAAAATGTAAAGCAATTTTGTTTAAAGATAATATTTTGGTTAGTTGATATGTGAAACTATTTTAACTGAATATTAATATTTTAGAATCCATGGATTCGTGGTATTACAGGATTCGACATTGTGCAAATGGTTCCCAATGTTCTTTTAGGATGGATAGGAGGTGAAGAAGCTAAATTGATGGAAAAGATTAATGAGGAAAAAATTGGTGCCGTTTGTACAAATATTTTGCGTAAATTTCTTAATCGTCCAGATATTCCATGTCCGTCTAACATTATAAGGTATGCTTTTTATTTTTCATATTTCAAAATGTTCTTAAGGGCATGTTTTCAAACATGTGTTCAAACAGATTGGTGTTCAGAATTGTTGCTGAAATAAATGCTTGACTTGTCCAATTTTATCAGCAGGATTTTTTCAATTTCAGTGGCAAAATTTCCTTTATTTTAAAATTGTTAATTTTTTAGTAGATCTATTTTCCAACATTGAGAATCATTCTTATTAATTTTAATGATTTGATGCTCTTTTAATTTGGGTTATCTTCTAGATTTTTTCTTTGAAAATTAGATTACAGCATTTCAGTCAAAACAATCTTGTTTTAAAGTATAGTATTCTGAAATATCCAAAAAGAAAGTACCAAGCTTTCTAGATATTTCAGAAAAAATCCACTCTTTATATCCAATGAACATTATTTTTAAAATTTTGTTTCTAAAATTTTTGCTATTCTGGCATTCAGATGCATTTTGAATTACAGGCCATTCTGTATCTTTCTTATATTTGTTATTCAAACCTTTCCTGGAAAAGATTTAATTTAATTTTAGGTCCTGTTGGTATAGTAACCCATATATTAGAGGAGCGTATAGTAATCGGACCCTTGATTACTATCATGATGATTCCACTTTACATCATCTTCAATATCCTTTATGCACTCAATATGTGACAAAAGGTAAAGAAATTCAGGCAAGTATGATTGTTATCTTACCTTGATGCGTTATTGTTTTAGTATTTTTAACAAGTTTATCTTATCAAATATATGCTGTCAAAAAACATCCTAGTTTACATAGAGATAAAATGGTACCACAATGTCAGTTTATTGCTCTAGACTCCCTCCTCCACGGTATACATAAAAATTCACATGTAGTACCTTATTTATTAAAATAATTCTGAAAATCTTGACAAAAATGTATGAATGCTGTTTACTTGAAGCGAGTATGATTATAGGAAAGATGTGATAAAATTATGCTGATGTTTGTTTTTATTTTTTACTTGAAAATGTAGATAATTTAAATAAATATTGCAACAACACTTTAGAATGACAAACAATGTTAAAATGATAAAGAAACCAGATTATGTGAAATAAATAAAACTCAAAGAAAAGGACTCATGCTCCTGACAATAATTGATATTTAAATTCATACCATTCATGTTGGCTGAGGAGGAAATGTATAATGGCTAACTGATACATTTACTACTAGAAATATTTGATGTGAAAGTAATTGTCATATTTTGAAAAGCAAATGATCGAGCAACCTATCTTCTGCAATACTTTTCTTAACAAATTTCTTCTAGGGTGTGAATAGTTAATACCTCAACGTTCATAAAATTCTTCAATTGCTTGTGCAGGAAACAACCCATAATTTTCAAGATACCTTTACAACAACTATGATAAAGGTGTGTGCAACTGTCAAAATGAAATCATGCATGTGTTCAGAATTTAAAAAGAAATTTTTTTTTCACCCAAACCTCCTATTTGTTTCTGTTACAGCACTGATGTGATGGATAATTTTAAAATCTTTCTCATTTATTGCTGTTCCACATACTGATACAATGGAACCAAAAATGTACACAGCTCATAGTGCCAGAAAAAAATTGGCTCCATCCTTTTTACTATGAGGAGAGCACATTGAATGAATAAAGTTTTCTGTTTTTTGTAGCAAAAGTTCCCCAGTATTTACGTTTTCTTTAATATTTGGTTCTGTGTGATTAGCTAGAAATAATTACAGTTGAAGTATGATTTGTGATAAACTTAAATATGGCATGCTATGTTTTTTATTCTATTTTTAGAGATAATTTACAAATGTCGATGGTATGCATTGTATTACAGATATAAGATAGGTTGCTTATCACATTAGAGAGCAGAAACCCATTAATTGATATTGTTTTGAAGACACTAGATGCTTGTTTTTAGGACAACAAGAAATATGTATTCTGTAAAAGATATAACACTATCAAATTGCTTATAATTTTTATTTATTGACACAAAAACTAATTAGTCTTCAAACAGCTCAACAGTGGAAAACAATTTTTGTCACTTAATTCATTTCTGCTCTAAGCTGAAAATGTGATTACAATATTAATTTTTTCATTTTTAATTACTTACAGTGGCCAACTTTGATGTTTGCTGGAGAAGCTATTGATGCTGCTTCTTTTTCTTCAGCACATGGAGCATTTCGCAGTGGGTTGAAAGCAGCTAACTATTTGATACAAGCTTGTTCGGAATTAAAGGTACATTTTACTTCAAGTAAAAACTCACCTTAATCAATTGAATTGTTACTTGAAGACATTTTTTACTCTTTCTGAACCATAAATTTTAGCTAAAATTTAAACATCCATACATTTTTAACAGTCTATCAGCTTTTGATTTTAATTGAATTTAGGAAAAAACAGAAAGTCTAGTAATACCTGTCAGAAAATACTGGAACTTTAAAAAGGCTGATTGGGATTTATTCAGAGACTGTAGATAAAGGTCTGGCATCAGTACCTATGACTGACAATCTAAATAATAATTGACAGAACTTCAAGAAAGTTATTCTTAAAAATGCTAGGTCACGCATACCTAGAGGCAATATAAAACTCTTCATTCCGAGCTTTGCACACAATTGTGCTCTATTAATGCCTCTTATCGACAAAAAAAAATGCCTTGTTGAGATTGCTATTCAAGAGACAACAACTCAAGATCTGAAATCAATAAAATCAACGCTGAAATTAAGTTAGCATATTCCCAGCTGAAAAGATCAAGATGGAAGGAAATATGCAGTAAAATTGACGCAAGGACACCAAACACAACACTTTGGAAAATCATCAAAGGCATCAACAGAGAACAAAATCAATATGAAGAATGTAATTCAGTTAAAGACGGCAATGGGAAATTCTTCCCAGATGACAAATCAGCAGCCGACAGCCTAGCTGCCCATTATCAACTGACTAGTGGGCTTTCCTTTATGAATGAGGATAGAACTATTTTGAGCAAAGCGAGAAATGTTGTTCATGGATGTCGCAGTTCTTACCTTGGAGACCCAGATCTGGTCTAGCACTTTTCTTTTCTGGAATTACTCCTGGCAATGTCATTTCTTGACTTTAACAAATCCTCTGGCCCAGATGGCCTTCACGGCCAAATGCTGGAAAACCTTGGCTGCAAAGGAAAACAATGCCTAATTGACATAATCAACCTATCGTGGAAGAAAGCGAAACTGCCACAGGAATGGAAAAGGGCCACAATCATTCCTATCAAGAAACCAAATAAGACGACTTGCTCGCCTGAAGATTTTAGACCTATTGCACTAACCTGTACGGCAAGCAAAATTATGAAGAAAATTTTCTTAATAAGACTTCAATTTTTTCTGAACAGGAACAACTAATGCCCAGCGAGCAATATGGCTTTCATAGGGGACATAGTACCATAGACCAAGTTCTGTATTTCTGTCTAACCATCAGGGATGCCCAGAATTTTAAACCTACTCATCATACAGTAGCTGCTTTGTTAGACCTCTCGAAGGCTTTCGACAGAGTCTGGAAGCATAAACTAATTTTAAAGCTACATGAAGCTTTTAACATTCGATGTAATACCTTGGCATGGATCTCGGATTTTCTTCAACAAAGAAGTATCAAGGTAAAAGTTTATAAAATATTTTCAAATACATATCAACTCAGCCAAGGAGTCCCTCAGATAACTGTTCTTAGCCCAACTTCGTTTGCTATGTATTTGGCTGGTGTAGAAGGGGTTCCTTCCTCTGGGACTAGTATAGGAATGTTTGCAGACAACATGGCCCTCTGGAACCAACATAGCTTAATCAGAGTCTGTACTAAATGATTCCTTGATGGCTTTGTCCAATTTTGCCGCACAGCTTAAACTATATTTTAACCCTACTAAATCGACTGCCACCTTTTTCACTACCAACAAACACCTATACAATTACCAACCAAAACTGATGTTGGACCACATCAGGAACTTACCTACAAAAGACACCCCAAATATTTGGGATATATCTTAGACTCTGAATTTACAAGCAACAAATATGTAGAACATATTGCCTTGAAGGCTAGAAAAGGACTAAACATTTTGAAGTATATATATAGCGGGAAAGGACTGGGATGTTGATGTGACTACCTAAAGAACTTCTTATCTGGCACTCATCAGACCTATTCTTGAGTACGGTTTCCCAATTTATTGCTGTGCCTCTGATTCTAATCTAAAAAAATTAGAGAATGTCCAGTTAAGCGCTGCTCACATCATAACTGGGCTAAAGTGCAGCTGCCCTTCGGAAATAGTCCTTTTTGAAGCTGATTTGCAACCCCTTCAAATTAGAAGGCAAGCTAATCTTGTGAAGTACTACAACAAACTCTCCAGCTACAACCAATACAGAAAAACTTCAAAATACTTAAATAACTAGACCAACCACCAAAGACTAAAGAAAAACAGCCCTTTTAGTCAAGTTTTGTCTCAACAATTAATTAGTGATGATGTGGAGCCATATTCTCTTCATGGTAGCATGAATCCATCGGAAGTGCTCCCCAGGGTTCACTTTCATTATAACCTCTCCACTCCTGTCAAAAAGAAAGATTTTGTGACAGATCATCTTAAGACAATTGGGCTCAGAAATCATAAATAAAATACCTAAGAGTGATGTTAAGGTCTTTACTGACGTTAGCGAAATTGGCTAACTGGCAGGTAGTGGCATCTACTTTGAAACTCCCCAACAGAAAATAACGCTTTGGCAACAAAACACAGACTTCTGTTCTGTTTTCAGAAGCGAATTAATTGCAATCGATATAGGATTTCAGTCTATCCTAATGGAAAATATCTTTGGCACTCTCTGGATCTTGAGTGACAGTCGCAGCTCGATTCAACATCTTAGTAATTGGACCTTCATAGGGGACAAAGTAAGCGTCTCTATCCTGCAAAAGTTGAGGCTCATATCACTACTTCATGACATCCACATCCAGTGGATTCCATCACAAAGATCTTTTTGGTAATGAAATAGCTGACAATCTTGCAAAGAAGGGCTAGAGTCATTCAGCCCCCTCCTCTTCTGAACTCACCTACTTGGAACTTTTTTATCGGAAAAAATCCCAAAACAACGAGGAATGGTTTGTACCTCCCACCCACCATTGGTATATGGGTAGTAAGCCGGGGTTGTTTCTAGCCCTTTCGTGCGATAGACAGTCCCAGACCAGCCTCTCACATCTTGCCAGCGTCCATTTGAAATGTCTTACAATGTTTTGAGGGCAAGAAACTATGCTACATGCTCAAAGTGCCACGCACATCCTGGACCTCTCTAGGGAGGATATATACTCATCTCCTCTTCTTGTGATCGTCTTTCTCTGTGTCAACGGATTCTTGGACCTGGTCTGTTTGGAGGATAAGAAACAACAACAACAAAACTTACTAAGCTTTCTCCATGCAAAGAATCCAGCAGATTAAAATGTTGAGATGGGTCTCTTTTAAACCAGAGGGTATAAGTTTAGAAAAAAAAATATTATTTTTCAAATTCTCCTGAATTTGGCCATTATTTTAAAATACATTTTCATGGATATTACTTAAACTACTAGCTACTTAAATTATCCTTTAAAAAGAATTCTTGTTCCTTTTTCTGTCAGTCACAAATATTTTGTTTCTATGTTTGATAATTTGAATGTTTAATATATTCACAGTAATCTCGTTAACAGATAGATTTAGGGGATTATCAAAAGGTCACCTGATCCACACTTATGGCTGCACCTACTGTGTATATCTCGGAAAATTAGTTAGAATACAGCCCAGAAAAATTCCTGCACGCCAAGCAGCAGACCCTTACGGCCGTATTCACAAGTCCGAGTTAACTCGAGAATCAACGATAATCCGCGAGTTATCGAAAAAACCGTATTCACAAGTCCTGATCCGTGGTTTAAACTGCCGGTTCGGTGTTACATTTTGATCCTCCGAAATCGGCGAGTTAACTCGCGAGTAAGAGTTACGCATGCGCAGTACTACCTTTTTGCGAAGGATATTCTGTAAAACAAAATGGATGACACATTTCATTCTATGCTGAAGTATAGTATTCTTGCGACGACTGGTCACTGGATTCGACGTATCATTACGGAGCACCTGCTACATAGCAGCTCATGTCCTCATCATAATATTGCTTAAATGGAAAATTTAAAACATAATTTTATAGAAATTCAAAAGAAAAATGAAAATAAAGGTAGCTGCGTACATCTCTTAAAAAAGCAGCTTAGCGAAAAGATAGATGGCGCCACCTCTGTCCTATAAGCCGGAGAGGGCGAACGGTAGAAAACGACCATGGCAGATACAAATTCGTCGTAGAATAAAAATTATTCTGTTGATTTATTACGAATGAAAGAAAATTGACAATGCAAGTCACTTTTCACACCACCAACACACACCCATACTGACAAGTACAAAGATAATCAGATTACATACTTCTGTCAAGACATTGTGTACAATTCTTTCTAGCCAAATTTAGGTTTCCATAAAAATCCAATTTGAAATTAATTGCCTTTGCAATTTCTTTTCCCAAACCCATATTAAAATGCTGTGTGAGTCCTATTTATTCACAATTTGGAATCAATTCTACAGCGAAGTACGTGCTTGATCAGTATGAATGCATATTCGGGTGTCGTAACCAATGTAAACAATATCATGTGATCGTGAGGAGACGGTAGTAGCCAATCACAGCGAGCATCTCATTTTAATCCCCGGATCACTTAACACAGCGTTTGAGAATACCGTTCTTGCTAATCCTCGAGTTAACTCTTACTCGCGGATCAACTGACCCTCGAGTTAACTCGAGACTTGTGAATATGGCCATTAATATTAGTCGTTAGTCGTGTTGGAACACACACACACATCTCACTCCACCTTTCATGGACCTCAGGGGAACATCTTTAGATATGTATAGGCATTACAACCTCAATGCACTGCAAGTGATCTGTCCTCCCATTTGTTTTGCCCTCGCCTACCATTCTGCTTTGCTCCCTTGTATTATGTTTGGTGCAGCTTGGCCAGATATGGCCCTTGTGCCATAAAATCCCAAAACAACCAATCTTCTTTCATGTCTGCTACCCACTATACAGAAATTGCTCTAGCCTCTACTTTGGTATGCCTGTTTGGAGGCTTGATTATCACAATATTTCAAACCAAATAATTTTACAAAAGGTCTTAATTTATGCAACAATAATTTTACTCTGTAAAATATAGTGTATATAGAATTAGAAACAAGCATATTTAGATTAATTAAACATGCAATAATGTAAGTAAACTTGTTTTATATGCTAGCTAAATACTGTGTATTAAAAACATAAGATCCAAAATCGATACTTCATATTCAAAATATTATCGATACTATAAAATAAACAGTAACATACTTGTATTTATTTTGACTATCCCACCCAAAAAAGTCAAACACCCTAAAGCCTGTGTTTAAAGGGAATGAAACATGTCAGGACATTACATGAAGAGACAAAAAAATATCAAATTTTAAGGACCATTTTTGTAGAATTAATTCATTAAAATCATATTAATAAGCCTAATAAATGGTGTGGCTAATTATGGTCCTTATGCTATCCTGTGGCAAATTATGTCAAGCACTATGCAGCTTCTAATTCCTTATATTCCAATGAACAGATTCTTTATATCTCTGGGCAATGAAGGGTTTGGATATCAAGGAGGCACTCCTGAAAGAAAGGCAAGCCTTGTGAGGTCAGTTGCCATTGTGCTGGTAAATAGCCTCATACCACTACTAGAGGAGACCAGCAGTTGTACAAGTGTGTGATGGCTCTATACCACCATTACACTAGAAGTTACAGTGGTGTGCTACTTGATAGTAAACTGAGAATGGTACTGCTTACACAAATGCAGTAATCATCTGACTTTAGACAGGACCGGGATTCATCTCAATACATACTGCTATTCCATGTCTGATTCGGGCATGATACCACTCCAGATGCAGCTCAAACGATAGTGTTCAGTAGTCATTCTCAGTTTACTATCTAGTGACATCATACTCCTAGTGTAATGATGTAGGTAGTGATCACTTACAATAGCTGGTCGTTGCTAGTACTGTTACAATATAGTTTGAGAGCAGCGATGCATCCAGCAGATTCTACAATCTGTTTCATGTCATATGTGCAAGAGGTTATTTACAGCATAATGCATTGCCTCACAGGGCCCTTCAGTGGTGCCTTTAATACTCCCTTCTTGGTTAGATACCCAGACCTGTTTCCTACTGAGCATGCTTGAGATATGTGAGGCCATCCATTGCACCATACCTGGAAAAGGGGATCTTGTGCAGTAAATGAAGGATGTGCTTGGCATAATTTGCCACAGAATAGCATAAGGACTGTTATGTCGCACATCGCGTGTATCGTAACCAGGGGAGGCTTTAAAACTTCCTTTCTCTTGACCTATTGGATACAATGTTACAATAATAAAGAGACCTTAATTTGTTGATAATTCGTCTTTCTCTTCCTGTACAGTCGTAAAAAAACAAACCAACCCTCTTCATTCAAACAATTTTAACAGAAGCAAATTCAAACACAACATTCTGCAGGGAATACCTTCTATAAATTCATATGTATAAAATTTGCATAAGGGTTCGTCTTTGTATTACACTGAGCACCAACTCCATGATTTCCAATAGCAACCCCTTATTTTTGCACTAAATTTCCCAGACGGTACCAAATCAGACATAATATCATAATTTAACTTCAAAAACCGAGTTTCATGTCATTCATGAATACTGAAAGTTTGGAGCTCCTACTGTTAAATTAGTTTCCCAGACCTTTATGGATATCCTCCAAAGCACTATCCCTATAGTGCTGATGTTTTGTAGCATTATACTATTAAGGTACCAAAACAAAATATACATATGTTTTAGTTTTTAAATAATTTTTAGTTTGCAATAATTAATTTAAGGTTTGAAAAATTGTGAATTGGAATATTGATATATTTTGATAGAAATCGATTAAGAAAGACTTAATGACCATACAAATTTCCATTCATTTCCTTGATGATTGTTTTGCTAAACTTAATTTTTTTTGTCACAATGGTGATTTTAGGGGCACCCAAAAGGTGAAAAAAATTTATGACAAACCATAGGAATGTGTAAATTTTTGAAAAAAAATTATGTAATATAAAGTACATTGTCTTCTACCTGTCGCGTGTTATTAGCTGAACCATCTTATAGATGCGCAAAACTGTTTAACTGTCTTAATGACAAATGCTAACTTCTGTGATAACAGTTATTATTAGCTTTTAATAACTAAATTAACTGATATAATTATTCTCTAGGATGCCGATGCAATGTCTTCCAGCTCTTAGTCAAAAGAAAAACATTGTCTACTGGATTTTATATAGTATTAGTAAAAAAATATTTATCTACTTTTATGTGAAAATAAATTCTATTGTTGGGTTTTTAGTGTGTGTTATCAGTATTTTTATCTTTCAATTAAAGCTTATTAATTGAATTTTATTTGAAGCTTTTAAATCGCATTATCATCTAATAAAAGGAGCATCAAAAATCAAAATTACAGTAGCTTGAATAACCATTCACATAAACATGTTGGAAAGGGTATAGAATGAGTTAGTTTACAGATTGTATGTCTCATAAAAAGAGATCACATTGAGCATTTTTAAAACAAAACTTGAAATGTTTCTTGTTAAAACAAAACTTATTATAGTAATATAGCTTTATTATGTAACATTACAATATAGTACAATATTTATATAATGTATGAATCATGAAAACCTTGTGTATTCAAATTGGGAAAAATTAGTTTCATTCAAATCCTGAACAAAAGAAAATGTAAACATTTCTTGTTTTTAACAAATGCAAAGCCACATCTATATATTTGTAAAAGGATGTGTGTGTATATATATAATTATATACAAATCTACATCATTTGACCAATCCCCACCAAATTTGGCTCACATATACTTTAGAACACTGCGGAAAACATAGGCTATTGCTTTCCTGTCTTCAGACCAATCTATAGCACTTACAACCATGAAAATTGGCACACAGGTAGTTCTAAAAGTGCCCCTCGAAACCCCAATTTTAAAATCTAAAGTTTTTTTTCCTGCCATAATTGAATATTGACAAGGAAACATGTTCCACAGGGTTTGTGTACTGGAGTGAACACAGGAAAATGTCGCGGTCGTATTTTAGCATTACTAATTTTCATAAATCATTATCGTCTTTATCAATATTTTTCTAATGTCTTTTTTCGAATTGCTCTATTTCATCTCAGGAAGTCAAAATTCAACACTTTGCACACCTTTCGTTTTCCAAAATTCTGCATATTTTCATCGAAATTTCGTTTCTGTTTGTATATGTCTTATTCTTTTGTATATTGCAATATATTATTTAGGAATTAAATGTATATATTTGCATCCGAAGTAAATTGTAGAAACTTAATAAAAGTTAAAACGAAGTTAAAAAGTATTTTTCGTACAACTTAAATGATTGCATTTTTCTAGGCAAGAAAACTGTGATTATTCTAATTAACTATTCAAACAACATTTAACCATTTCAACCCGAGCAACGCTAGGTTATTAAGCTAGTTGGCTATTAACTATTGCTATACTTAAAACAAGAACTAAAACCATTTTACCAAAATGTTTCTACATTTCCATACATAATTTAAAATTTCAATGCACTGTAAACATTTTCTTTTCTTGTTTAGATGTAGCAAGCTCTAAGCAATGAAACATACAAAAAAGTTAATTATTTTAATGCCAAGACTTGTGAAACACCAATAATGAAGGAAAGTTATTCCATACTACAGGGTTTGTGTACTTTTTAGAAAAGCTTATTGCAAGACTATTTTAGTTTACAGGATGCTGCCTACTCACATTGCAAGACTTATTTCCTGTTTTAAAAAAGATAGCTGCTTAAATTTTCATTTTTTGCTCTGAAATTCCCTACAGTGTAATAAATTAACCCTATTGAGGGGAGAAAAGTGTTTTTTATTCTATTCATTACTTCATAGCTAATCTAAGCAATTCTTTGCCAAATCTGACAAGTCATAACCGTTCTTCCTGTTTCCAAGCAAAGCAATACTTTCTACATTCTTTTAATCATTTATGGGATATACCAACAGATTTCAAGATACAAAGTTAGTGCATATGTATGTTGCCCTCTAAAGAGGCTCATTTTATGCAACTTCATTTTGGTTTCAATTCATTCTTTCTGGTACATTTAAAATCAATTTCCCAACTAAATTTTCTCAAATAGCATTTAAATACAAACGTTATAGGAGTACATATTTCCAGTTGTCTAAAGTAAATTCTGAGTAAACATTCACATTTCATTTTTATTCCCGAGACCTGCATACATGTGGTTTCCCCGACAATTTCTGACCTCATTCAACCCTCTGAAGGGCACACATGTCAACCTGCAGTCTTTTCTATCTGACTTCTAACCTCGTTTCACCTTGTTCAGTAAAATGTTTCCTAGGATTTTTTGCCTTCTAATAAGTATAGTCACTAAATGCATGAGATTGTTGAAACTTCATTGGATCTTTCCCTTCAGAATTGATCTCTAATTGTCACCAATAGTTTGTGTTGCTCCAGTGCAGCATACATTCAACTATACCTCATGACTAAGCCCAGAATGTTCAGGTTTTTAAAATCTTAGGTTGAGTTTTCAACTTGTTTTAAGTTTTTAAGGTTCTAACAAAAATAGCATGTTTGATCCTAAAATCACATTTTTTATATTTAAAACACATACTCATTTTTTGTAAATAATATCGTAAAATTTGTGCAATTTGTCAGATCTAGTGGGTTTATTTTTATTTGATGATAAATTAAACAAGAATAACTAAAACGTATTTTTTAAAAACAAGTCCAGAACGTACGATTACAGTTAAGGTTGTTTTTTCTTGAAATGGAGCATGACTGGCCCATTAGTATTGATGTTAACCAAATAAACTTTTGGATTCAACATTCTGAAACAAGACAGATAGGATTCAGACTCGACAAATTCTTCTGCATGTCCAGCCCTGTTTATTGGTAAAATTCTAACTTTCAACCCTATAATGTTTTAGTTAACTACACACATAGCCCTTGTGTAGCAAAAAAAGATGGTATGGCAAACTGAAATTTATCTCAACAAAGTTAATTGTTTGCACATTTGACGCTTAATAAAATACATTGCAGGGGTTTTAGCAATACAAATTTATCAATCTTCAGACATAATTTGTCCTGGAAAAACATATTCAATGGAACATGTTGGGGCAAATTTCAGTTCAGAAATTTCGATGTCTCCATCCTAGATCGTTTTTTACAAACTCGAGACACATTCTCAATTATTTTGAAGTCATGGTTTCTTGCTAAGACAGCCTAACTTCCTGGATACAGTTATGCCAACTGATCCAATCGCAAAGGATTTTTCCCTTTGCTCTTGCGTCAAATCTATCGCTTCGATCATAGGCAACGATGCTCTCTCCAATCTTGTAATGGTAGAAGCTAAGTTGCTGTTGTGTGCTTTTATGAAAGCTAGAGCATCAATTGTTGAAGGGACATATAATGTCTCTTACAGCAGTGATGTCTTCTGACTCTTGAAAGTTACTCCAATACATTTGTAGTATCTACATGGTGATCAGCATAATCCAATGCTGCAGACTACCATGTTTCCCGCCCAGCAATAATAGGTTCCTGAGCTCGGAATAATAACATAAAAAATAGTCACCCGATTTGCCACATCAAAAAATGATTTTTCTCTAGTTATCAAAGCATTTACTGTTGGAGGTATGTGCTCTTTCTCTTTAACATGATGAAGTCCATGAGCTATGAAAGTAATGTACAGCATCTTCAGATAAAAAACATGTTTTCTACACTGTTGGTCATAAGCAGCTTGGTTCCTACTGGTCTTAGAAAGGGGTTATTTTGACCATCAAATTCTAAAAGCCCTCAGAAGTACTTATTTTTCATCAATAGTTCTTAAAAAGTGCTTATTTTCCTTTGAAAAAAATAAATTCAGCTTTCTAATGACGAAATTTTTTTACTATATTTCTGACCTCTTTAGTGCCCGATCAGCGATAAAACTACTTACGAGGAGAAAAATGTGATGCCTTATTGCTTCATTTTAAAAAGTTTTTAGAAACTTTATTTGAGGTGAGCAGTTTTTTACTTTAAGGTGCAGCAAATGCACAATTATGGAGAATAATGAAAATGTTTTTGATTTTATCACATGGACAAACTACAGTCACACGGACAAGCTTCAGTGTACATAAATCATTAGAGGTTGAAAACACTTAAAGGAAGAATCTCACATCACTTGGAGGCTCATTTATGAGAATGCAAATAATTTTAATGATATTCACACATTACGTATACAGTCCAGTCACATTAATGTGACCATCACCTACTTTCGACGTCAAAGTGAAGTAACCAATCACAAAAGGCAGGTGGCAGCACATTGCAGTGGAGTGTATATAAAGGATGTCCTAGGGCATCGGAAAGCATTTCAATCGTTGGCGTAATGCAGAAACGTAGCGATTTATCCGACGTCCAAAAGGGCATGATTATTGGCTTTCGGGCCAAGGGTGGAAGCATTTCGGAAACGGCTAATTTTGTGAACTGTTCGCGTGCTGCCGTGGTAAAAGTATACCGTGCATTGCAAAATGGCACAATCCAAAATCAACGGCGTGGCACATGTGGTGCACCACGGGCTATAGATGACAGAGGCAAACGAAGGTTACGGAGATGCGTTCGGGTGAATAGACGTGCAACTGTTGAGCAACTGACCGCCCAGATGAACCAAGGGGCTACCAAGAGTGTATCCTCAACAACGGTTCAGCGAACGTTGCTGCGCATGGGCCTCCGCAGCAGACGTCTGGTTAATGCACCTATGCTGACTGCTGTTCATCGGCGACGAAGGCTGGAATTTGCACGCCAGTACCGCAACTGGACGTCCACAGAGTGGTGACAGGTTTGTCCGATGAATCATGTTTTATGCTCCATCGGACAGATGGAAGTTGGCATATACGGCGTGAAACGTCTGAAAGCAAACACCCTGCAACAATTGCCGGAAGGATCCAGGTTGGAGGAAGGAGGTAATCTAGCGCTGCTGGCCACGGCACTTGAGTCTGCATGGCTCAACATCCCAGTAAACACCTTCAGAAACCTAATTGACTCTCTTCCTGCACGTCTCGCAGTGGTCCGCTCTGCCAAAAGTGGTTATTCTGGCTTTTGACAGGGTCACATTAATGTGACTGGACTGTGTATAACAAATAAGATAACACAAAGTTTGTCTCTTCTTCAACACAAAAATATTTTCGTCATTTGGAAGAACAACGGAAAATTAAAAATCAGAAAAGTTTAGAAAACAGTAAAAAAAGGAAAATAGTAGAACTAAACTATTTAAAATTTAAAAAGCTTTTCAAGCTGATATTACCGAGATAGAAAATTCAGCAGATCTGTCTACTAAGGCAAAATCTTTTAAAAGTATTTCCCTTTTTGCGAAAAAATGTAAAAGAAAAACATCCGATTATAAAAAATATTTGTAATATAATTTTTTTATATATTTTATTTGCTACAATGAATAAAGTTTAGTTCAATCATTATAATTTTAATTTTACCCTACTACTCGTTTTTCTTTTATATAATTTAATTTCCGGATTTTTAAGTATATATAATTTGTAAGCAACTTTTTAAACCTTGAAGATTGTGGTAAGTTTGAAAGTTTTTTTCTTGCTGTCTCCCCCCCCCCCCCATTCTATAATTCACGTTGGGTTGGTGTGGAAGTTTGGAGAGTTGGGTGCCAGCTCAGGCGTTGCTTCGTCATCTGACCGTGGTTCAAAATTATGAGGTGTTGTCCTCGGATCTTTCCCTTAAGAGACTGATCCCGGACCGTCGTTAATAGCCCGTTGTGTTGTTCTAGTACGACGATAACTAAAATTACCATTCTATAATTTGTTTACATACTTGCATAATACTGATGTGTCCCCGTAAATGCCCATTTATTAAATGATGACATTTGTCCGGACATGGCTTATAATTAAGAAATCTCATTTTTGTGTGGTATTATTTGTGTATAATTTTTAGAAAATAAACTTGAATATTAAATTTTTTACATACTACTGTGTTCTTATAAGATTAACTAATCTGTAAGAGCATTCCACTTGGTCGAAAGTCATGTATTACATTGTATAATACCACTTCTACAATGTTTTATTTAAGTCCTTATTTTTAGTTAGAAAAAAAGAGTGGGAATCCTGTAAGCAAGTATCATCTCTGTTCCAGAGTTATGACAATATACAAAAAAAAATTATCTTCTAAAAACCTTTTTTGTCTGGAATTCAAGACCAATACACTACTGATATTTATACTTTTTGCTCAGTTGCACTACTATTATACTTTTTAGACATTTTTACTTATTTTTTAAATGGCAGCATTGACTGTAATAATAGCGATTTTACAATATTGCATTCATTTGAATATTCAGATATTTGATTACATTAACTAACATTGTAAATAAGAAAATTTAGTTTACTTTCTCATTGAGTTTCGGTTCAATGGTGAGAATGAAATTATGGGTCTTATTAAATATATTATCAATGATAACTTGCACACACACCTGTGTTTCCCCCCCCCCCCCCCCTTTTCGTTAGATTATAGAAGTCTTTGGGGAAACACCAAGTTCCCAACAATACTGAACTGTCATAGCAATATGCTTTTGCACATGAAACTTCACAATCGGCAATTAGATTTTAAATTTCCTTTAGTTTTTATTTCTTAAATTTTAATAAGATTTCATGTCAGATTTTGTTTGGGATACAATAACAACATTCCGATGTCTTAGGTTCTCAGGATAGTAATCAAAACTGCTCATAAACATTGTTTCTTAGTGTACTGTTCAACGTATGAACTATCCATGATAAACTGGGCCAATTCCTGTATTCTTTACTTTTCGGTGTCTCCATTGTGGGAGCATAACATCAAGTGTCTTAGTTTGCCACTACTTTTGGCTTCTAATTTAATTTATTTATTTTAAATATTTTATGAAGTGAAGCAGTTACAAATGTATTGATATATTTTGGTAGTCATAGGAAAAAAACGAACCACCTAATTTATTTCGAGCACTCTTCATACTAGAACAAATTCAAAGGTATCATTCAATAGGGAATAAAGTCCTACAAATTCAAAACAATTGCACAAGGGCACGTCTTCATAAGAAATTTTGCATAAACAACAAAATTACTTATAGAAACACCATGATCAGATTCTGCATCGTTAAATTAGTCTAAATATAAAATCTCATGACTTTACTATCAATATATCCCAAGGTAATCAATGTTGAAGTTAGTTTCTATTTCAGAGATCATCTCCACATAGAAAGACAGTATTCGTAGATTGAGAGTAATTGTAGTTATCGCTACCCGAATTTCAAATTTGAACACTATTTCAAACTTATTTTTTAGCAATTTAAGAACTATATTCTATTTACCATGCAAATGATGCAAGAACTATTATCCAAGGTTTGTTAGGCGTTTTATAAATTTTTGGTTTGTCCCTGAAATCGTAGTAATCGGGAAAATTTAATGTAGCTCAAATACTAATATAGGAAAAAGCTGAAATTTTGCATGGCCATACCAGAAGTCCTAAATCGATTCCCATAAAAACATAAGGTTCCAATTCATAATCTTTTCAAACATTAATTTAATAATTATTGCATACTAAAAACTATTTTTAAAATAAAATACTAAATGTATTGTGTTTGGGTTGTTAACATGGTACAAAATATCAGTGCTATAGAAATATTATTTAGGAAGATATCCATAAAAGTCTAAGAAACTGATTTATGACTAGAAGCTTGAATCTTACTTAACTTTGAAACGGCAAGACCTAATGACATGAAATTTTTATATCGATTTGAAATTGTGTTGAAAAAGGGGGTTCCCATCGAAAATTATGAAGTTAATGCTCAATTTAATATGTAGACGGCCCCTTATGCACATTTTAAGCATTTATAGAAGACGTTTGTTCCTTTGACTTTTTATTGTTAAAATTGCTCGAATAGAGAGGTGTTTTTTCTACTTCTGCGAATGTAAATTACCATTTGTATATTCTTCTGGATAAGGTTAGATTTATTTTTAAGAGTTGCTTTTTAGTAGTTTAAGTACTTTTTATTTGTTTTTAACTCTCATTGCTTCCTGTAAGAGGATTTGGTAGTCTTTCAATTTCTGATGAATATGGTTGGAATTGAACGTCTTACACAAAATATGTTAATTATTCCCCAGAAATGTTTTAAAAAAATGAGTACGACTTTTAAGTAGTCAAAATACAACTAGTTGAACATCACTGGGGACGAAATGTCAAACTTCAGAATGTTTGGCATCTGTCTTTAGTAATTGGAAATATCTGGATACATATCCCAAGCTTTTAGTTCTGTTATTAGTTAACTGTTCAATAGTTTGAAGTTAAGCATTATCAAGTATTACACATTTAAAAAATATTAAAGGTACATTACCTGCTTGGTAAAATTTACCTGTCTAGTAAAATCCTTAATATCTTTGAATCCAGCCTTTTGGGTTTTTCTTTACTAGTCTTTGAAATGGGTAAAAAATTCATGTTTAAATCGTTAACCAAGACTTATTTAAAAACAATGAAAATCGCATGATCTAGAAGTCTAAATGGATTGAGTTATATTTGGCTGATAGATTTTGTTTCTTTCTGTAGTTCACTTTTGTAGCAAGCTTTAGCTTAGTAGTATCTTTATTTAGAATAAAAACGTAATTTTAAATGTATTTAAAGAGGAAAAAACTTGGGAGTATTTACGATTCCAAAAGTTGTTTATTCACCTAAACCTCAAATTAGGTATGTATGTTCCATAAAATTTATTCAGAACATCACACAAATGTATTAACAGATGAAATAGAGGGTATAAAACAAAATAGGTAAAAACCTAATAATGTGAGGCAAGTTTCTGATTAATCAATCCATACAGCAAAGAAAAATCTTTTTTTTCCCCAATGCAGCAGGAGGGGGACATTATCCTAACGCCTGGTCATGGCTCCATAAGCGATGGTCATTTGTGAAGGAGCACCCAATGGGCGGCCATCATTACCCCTAACAGAGAACAGCACAATTACATCCATACCCTGACCCCGGATTCGAACCAGGAACCTTCCAATCCAGAGGCCAACACCTTAACACTAGACCAGTTGGTCAGCGCAAAGAAAAATCTAATCGAACACAAAAATGGCAATATAAATATTTCACCCATGACAAGTCATATTCTGAAAAGTGCTGTTAATGCAACTGGCTAAAATTAAATGATCCCCATATCATTTAGCGGGTGGGAAATTTAATAGCGAACACTGTAATTCTAAATAATGTTGCTTTTACAGCACTTTTTCATCAGCGTGAAGTTGGAAGGTTTTCTTTTCAGAAACTAACAGACTTCCAAACCTCAGATGCTTTATTTAACATACTATCGAGGAAAGTGAGATTTTCAATTTTACAAAACTTTTTAGGACAATGGCGATAGTTCAATTTTGAAAGACCTTAGTTTTGAGGGCATTAACTTTTAAAAACATTTCTAGGTTTTTGTTGCCTTTCTATTATACATAGTATTCTGAAATGCGATACAAAATCCACTTATTGTTGACCGATTCTCTAGTACTCTAGAAGCACTGACAAGTATATCTTCATTCATAGCCATTCCTCCATTTTCCCACTGAATAGCATTAATGAAGAAATTCTTTGGTAGTGATGTAGTATATTGTAAATTACACTTGCCACCCTCATACATACACAAACTGATGGAACCCTGCTGAACAAGTTTGTACATGTTGGGAACACAAATGATGCAATATTTGTCATGAATTGGTGTCCGATATCACTTCTGCCTTTTAGATTAGTGTGTATTTTATAAACTTGTCAACAAAAATATAAAATGTTTATACTGCATAAACAATCAAATTATTTACCACAATAAATTCTTGTACTTTTAAAACATTCTGTCTGGCCATAGATAAATTATTTCATTCTTTCCTTACCTTACCTAATGGTGCCATAGTTTAAATATCTGCAGAGATGACTGAGGAATTATTTAACTACCTTCACAAGGTAGTTGGAATCCTAATATTTACAAAATCAATCGTAAAAGGGTTTTTGAAAATCACACCACTATCCTAGAACTTTCTTTAGAAAAATCACTCAAAACACTATCTACAGGCCTCCCAGTGGTTCTTACCTTTGAAAATAGTCGCTTTAGTTGCCTCATATGTGAAAAATAGTTGCCAAAATAGTCTCTTTAATTTTGTAAAATTTAGCACTATATTAGACACAGAAAGCTGCTGTAGGGCAACAACTAATGGAACCTTTACAAACGATTAAAATAAAATGCTATATATAATGCTTCAAAAAAAAATTCGAAAATTACGACGCAAGTGTTCTTTTGGGCGCGTTCTCACGAATCAAGTTCAATTGACCGATTATAGTTGATCTAAATATGTTGAATCCGTTTTTGTTCACACATTTCAATAGAAACAGATGCACAGTTTAATAAGCAAAAATATAAAAGTTACAATTGAAAAATTATTTATTTATAGAAAATCACATTTAAAGTATCGAACATGTGTAAAATTTTCCGCAGATTTCAAATCTTTTGTAATTTTTACATAATCTTTAACGATCACGAACATACAAACTTGGCCTGGAGAATAAAAATGCACTCTTGTTTTGTTTCTGGAATAAAATAAACCACAACAGATCATTTGCGTAGAAATAACTCGAAAGCAGATGACTCAACACTTGATCTCAATGGAAATTTAATTATTATTGTTTTTTTTGGAATGGCAACAGCATGAAAGATTACATATTCTAAATTTATTTTTTCCGCTTCCGTTTGGTTTTGCAGAGGAACGATTTTAGCAGGCAGACAAAACAAATAAGTTTTAACTTTAGTTATGTAGTTCTTTTTTCTATCTCCTAAACCGTTAAAGATATAGTAAAAATTTCAATGGATTTGAAATCTGCGGAAAATTTCACATTACATCGATATCTAAAAATATTATTTTCTCTAAATAAATAATTTTTAAATTGTAATTTTATACTTTTTCGATGAGAGATACGAACGCACGCCGATGCGCAGAATGACGTTCCTTTAATTCGAGATTACATGAATAAGATTTCATTTCCTGCGCTCAGCAAAACAAATAAAAAACATTTTGACTGGCATTGCTTTGTTCTTTTTTGTAAAATCGGTATCGTTAAAGATAGGTTAAAAATTTCAACTGATTTGAAATCCACGGAAAATTTTACAACAGATCGATACCTTGCATTTGATTTTCTTTTTATTAATAATTTTTTCAATCAAATATTTATATTTTTGCAAGAGATTGTGACGTCACGCCGATTGGATCTCTTCGCAATTGGAATTTGGTTTGCGAAGCAAACTAACACCACGTGCAACGCCATGATGGCTGTTATCCAATAAGCTCGAATTCCCATTTGGTTTGGGAAGGAATTCGTAGCAATTACCGGGGGTTAGCGAGCAGTGGTCACACCCGACCCCACAAAAAGAACTGTCACAAAATATCGCAGAAAATAATAGTAAAAATCGATTGTCCGTATTATATCGATTTGCTCTAATATTCATGCACGGCTATAATCGATTATTGACCCTCGATGATACTGAACGAACATAAATCGATAAATGTAGCTCAAATATCGAGTTTCTAAGAAAAAGTCGCCTTGCGATGAAAATAGTTGCCTTATTTTTTCAAAATAGTTGCTTTTGGCGTTTTTCAATGTTAATTTTCTGTAAGTCGCCTTGCCTTGAAAATAGTCGCTTTTTTTAGTCGCCTCTGGGAGTCCTGTATCTACAAGTTTTCTCATTTCATCCTCATCTGAACCACTGCATGTTTTCAATGCCATGATGGCTACCGAGGACACCAAAATACAATGAAATTATTTTTTCTTAATGAAAAAGCACTGAGTGGGGGTTACACTGAGGTAATTACAAATGGATATAAATGACATCTAGGTGCTAGGTATTGAACTATGTGCATTTATATTGAACAATGCAATCTTGCAAGCTAAGCTCATCACGTTAGGTGAATGAATTAAAAATTTTGTAGAAATAACTTGAAATAAATTGTTTTAAATAAAATTTTATTTTACACAATTTAACACTCCAGTATAACACTAAGAAATAAAAATATGTACAAAATTTAAGGTAATAAAACAAGATTTCATTGTATATATCAACATTCCATAATTTACTTCAGCCAGAAACAATATTAAAGGTTGGAAATGTTTTTTAATGCAGAAATGCTTGTGAGCACTATTATAACAAGTTTGAAACAAAGAAAATAATTTTTAAAAAAAACATTTATAAAATCTGTATATTAGATTTAGTGGGTAACAGGCAAAATGTCCAAAACATTGAAGAGAAAAGGCTGTAAAAGGCAACAATTCTCGGACATGGAAGAATCGTGTATATTATACATGGATACAAATTCTGAATGTGTTAGTGTATTATTTTACGATTTAGGAACATTTTTAAATTTCTGTTTCATTGATAGAAATAAAATAACAATCATAACTGCTCTGATATAAAACTTTCATAGGCTAAACAATAAAATATAATAAATCATCAAGACACTTTTAGTTTCATATTAGCCCCATAATTTGTACCACTTGATTCATCTGCAAGATGTATTAGTTGAGTCAAAGATTGACTTGATAATGCTTTATAAGCTGGTTTTAAAATCTGAAAGGAAAAAAAAATTGCACTTAAGACCATTTTAAATTTGTGCGTGAGCAAGATATATACATATGACAAGTCAGTGTTGCACAAAGAAATTAGTAAATTATTTTTCTGTGCTAAAAATTTGGCTACAACATCAGTCATGAAAATAATTTGGCACTATTTTTAAGGGCAATTTAAACAAGGGATTGGATTTGAGGTTTATATGACGCACAGTCCAAACTCATTTAAAGCAGGGAATGAAATTGCACTGTGAAAATTTTAAGACCTCCCACTTTACCCTGCAATTATGTTTAAAACTATCAGTCAACCTAAATATGTGAACATTAAGCTAAACATCTGTTTTTCCTGTACAGAAATAATTGTTTTCAAAGTATTTGTTATTTGACATTATCTCTTTACACATTTGAAACTTTCTCTCATTGAGTATTGTTATACAGAAGTAGTTCCCAATTTATTTAAGTCATGATCATGTGCACTCAGTGCATCCTGTTAAGGAAAAAAGTAGAACTAAATATTAGTATTGAGAGTGTCAGTATTTTCAAGTCCTAATGCTGACTGAAAGCAAGAGCCGTTAAAATAAGTAGTCAGTCAAAAAAAGCAGCCGAACACATCTTGTTATTCTGGTCTCTGTAGTCGTACAAACATGCCAATTGTGTCATTAAGACTTGGAATAATGTCTACAGTAAATAAATGTGCATTTCATTTGCATAAGTGTCTGTCTCGAAATTTTTATCAACTCTCAAGTTTTGAAAAGAAAACCCTTATTTTAGATAATAGATTGAATTCTTGGATCAGAATTCATAAATATAACAGTTAACTGAAAGTTGTATTATCTTTAAACTATATTTAGTGCACTTCGAAATTCTTATTTTCACTGATTTTCTTATCTGATGAACATTTAAATTCTATAAAAAGGACTGATCTTTCAAACCAGTTTCTTATTATTCTTATAGAGCAGATTAGGGGATCTGAAAAAATATTTAGAAAGGTATGTAAAAAGAACGATAAATTTTAGAACATTTTTTTTTATTTTATATATATAAGCTTTTTTTAAAAATAATATCAAACTTAATATAACATATTATAAGTTCTTTTTTGAGACATAAATTTTGTTCCCTTACAAGTATTTAAAAAACTTTAATTCCTTCAAGTTATATTAATTTTGAAAGAAATTGTGGATAAAAGGTATTAAGATAGTCAACATGATTTTAATAAAGTACTATCATGGCAATTTTTAATAATCTTTTAAACAGGAGTTATGTTCTTTTCTTGAATTCAAAATAATAAACACTAAGGTAACACCTTTCTTGACACACATTTAGTAGTATTCAAAATTCATTATCCATTTATATATTTCTGGTAATCAAAACTTTTGTGTTTTAGACTTCTGGAATGAGAAGTCGCCAATTATTAAAAACATTAATGAATTAATAATTTGTTGAAATGTGATATGGTTTTATTTGCTAACATAACGTATTGAGAATAACCTAACTAAATTTTTATTTTAAGCTATTAAATATCAGCAAATTTTGTCCTAATTTGAATTAAGAAATTTACAAAATGCATGCTTTTGAATTTGATACATTTGCTCTTAGAAAGCAAAATGGTTATTTGTCATTTAATTCATAACTTACAAAGAAGTTTATATTTCTATAATTATTGGCAATTAAAACTGAAATAAACCAATAAATATTGATAATGTTGACAGGATAAGAAAAGAAATTGTTTAAGACTTGTAATTATGAAAAATTGAAGTTCATTTTGAAAATTATAAATCATTATATTACCTCTTTGAAGATACTAGAAGATAATACGTCAATCTGAGAGCCGACATCTCGCATATCACCACTATACCTAAAACATAATTTTTAATCACATGCTTGATAAGAACAAGAGATTATAGCAGATTGGCTGCATCTTTCAATAATATGCGTTTAAGGGGTTATACCTAGTTGTAACTTTGAAAATTTGACTTTTCCAGTTGTATATTATTTGAAAATGCTCAGTTAAAATTTTAAGTTGATCCGATCAATACTCCCGAAGTTACAAGAACTTTTGTGGACATGTCTCGGAACACTCGACAGTTACCACTGTGCCGTCTATTGTATACAGGTTGCCTATGTTTTGTCAGGGTTCCCACTCTTTTTTCTAACTAAAAATAAGGACTGAAATAAAACATTGAAGAAACCGTATTATACAATTTAATACCTGACTTCTGACCAAGTGGGGATGCTCTTGCAGATTAGTTAATCTTATACAAACATGCAGTAGTATGTAAAAAAATTTATATTCAAGTCTATTTTCTAAAAATTATACACAAATAATGCCACACAAAATTGAGATACTTCAAAATAAGCCAAGTCTGATTTTTACAAAATGCAGCAGTTAATATATGGGCATTTAGATGTACACATATTAGTAATATGCATGTACATAAATAATAGAAGGGAAACCGCTAGAAAAAAACTTTAGGATGTTTTTCTTTTATCTCTGCACAGTGGATTTGCTTTTATAAAAAGGGAAAGAAAAAGTTGAGTTTGATGAGGACTGGCGACACGAAGCCCGAACATTGCCACCAAATGGGCTTGCTGTCACCAGTCTCCCAGCTGCTGTTGCGAGTTTGATTGTTTTCGTATTCTTTTCATATTGTTTTGTGTTTACTTTTTAATGGTCTTTGGGGGAGTGTATGAGCAATTTTTTTAGCATTATTGCTGCTCATACGTAGGAAACACCATTTTGTGTTGTCTGTGTCTAGCTTCTCGCTGACCCACCAACACATTCATTTTCGAAAATTTCCAAATTTTTTTTATTTTAAATATTTTTTTGTTTTTGAAATTATATTGCCTTGTGCCAGGAGACTAAAAAAAGAAAAAGGTTTAACTGGAGTTTTGTAGTTAAAAATTTCAATGGATTGAAATCTGCGGAAAATTTTACATTGGATAGATACCTAAAAATATTTTACGATTTCTTTGAATAAATAATTTTTAAATTGAAATTTTTTCCAATACGAACGTTGCTGCGCAGAATGACATTCGTTTGATTCGAGATTCCAGAAATCAGATTTCATTTCCAGCGTTCAGAAAAACAAATAAAAGTAAATTTGACTGGCATTGGTTCAGTTTTTTTTTAAATTGGGATCGTTAAAGTTAGATTAAAAACTTCAACATATTTAAAATATGCAAAAATTTTTACACCAGATCGATACCTTGCATTTGATTTTCTTTTAATATAAATAATTTTCAATCAAATATTTATATTTTCACAAGAGATTGTGACGTCACGCCAATTAGATCTCTTAGCAATTGGAATTTGGCTGAATTTGACAATGACGAGGCTATCACGGCATTGCACATGGTGTCGGTTTGGTTTGCGAAGAAAACCAACACCACGGGCAATGCCATGATGGCTGTTATCGAATTTGGCTGCATTTGACAATGCCATGATGGCTGTTATCCAATAGGCTACAAATTCCCATTTGGTTTGCGAAATTAGTAACAATCACAGGGTGTTAGAGAACAGTGGTCACACCTGACCCCACGAAAAGAACTGTCATGGGCAACGCTGTGCTGGCCACGCAGTGGCTACTTTTAATATTCTAGAAAGTTCTTTCAAAAACCGCTAAACTAGCATTTGATTTCATTGGTTCATTTGAAAGAATCATTTTCCTTGGCAACTTTAGAAGTGCAAAAAAAAAAAAAAAAACGTCAAGGCCGTACCATTGCTATAAACGTAGACTGAAGCTGTACCAAAAAATTTCTACAAATATGTAATTGCAAGCAAAAAATATTAATTTAATGCAAAAGAAAAACATCATTAGTTACATAAATCTCATATTGTATACCACAAGCTTTATCGCCGCTCCAGTCTTAAAAACCACAGCGGCGGTTTTTGCGGTGTTAAAAACTTACGACGTAAATGCTCTTTATTTTAATTACAATTTCAGCAAATACCATTTATTTGATTCTCAAAAGTACTCGTGATTGTGCATCTCTAAATATTACAAACAACAATAGTTGCCATTTAAATTATCAAAATTTTAAAAAGTTCCCTGATTTTTGTGAAATTTGGAAAATTTTGATGAGATTTCCCTGATATTTCCAGACATAAAAAGTTCTCTGAGAAATCCCTGATTTCCTGGTTCTGTTACCACCCTGACATGGCAGCCAGTGGATTCGCATCCTTCAAGCATGACTTTTAACATCTACAGACGGATGTTTTAACTGCAACAAATCCAATTTACAAACATTTGAGAACCAAAAATTTGTTAGAAAAAAGATATGGTTGGCTGTTGTACTAAAATTACAATGAAAGGTACAAGCAACTGATTTGGAAATATCAGTCGTAAAAAAATCTTCGTTGAAATATCAACATACATCGCAGCTTGCATGTTTAATGAAAGTACCACATTACTTCTTTACATTATGGATGCAATTGGAGTCTCTATTCTCCCCTAATGCCCATTTGTATGCTGAGAAAGTGGATGAAGTACACTTTGCGATTGCTAACAGAAGATTGCAAGTGTACCCAAGAGGAAAAATTGATTTGTAGACAACTTCAAATCGAAGTTTTGAAGGCTGCAGCTGGAACAGAGGACTTAAATGGGCCTGGAATAGATCATTCAAAGTAAGTAGAATTTTTTTTTATATTAATCATGTGTAAACTTTTTAAAAGTTTAAACACATTTTTCTCAAAACAATGTTTTTAAAGTTGGTAATCAAAATATCTTGAGAACCACTGACCATTCGTTCCAAAATGTTTTCCTGAATTTTTTTAACATAACTTACTAGACGGTAATTGATCAATTTTTCTTTCCAATCAATATTATGGATTTTATAAGTGACGAAAAACAATTTGCTTTTGTAAAAATCGAAACTATACCTTCTGACAGTCACCATTTTGTGAAAAATCAAAATGTAACTTATTCGTTCGATTAAGTACTAAAACAACTTATAAACTAACTAAAACTGTTTTTTATTGCAGTACACCAGTTTGGAGATATCTTGATCACCCTAAAATGTCATTTTTAAATTTCTAATTTAAGAAAAATATTGAAACACTTTTCTTCTTGAAAGTTTTTTATTTTGAATGGTGAAACATTGGATATTTTCTTTCTATGGATCCCTTGAAACCTTTTCATAGAACCCACCAGGTTAAAACTGGCTAGAAGTCATGCATGGGAAAACTACAGGTTGCAGTAGATATGAAAGGGCACAATCCTCAAAGGATTGAAGAGAAATACCAAAACAAGTACAGGATAAACAGAAATTTAACACATAAAAAAAAAAATATATATATATATATATATATGTAAGTAAGAACAGTTTTAGGTGAATTACGCCAATACCATGAAAGTTATGTTCAATATTAGTTAGATAAGACAAATTATAACTTACCTTATATAAGTCCACAGACATAAAGTTAACAAAACAACACCCACAACAAGGTTACACAAGTTGGCTATAGCGAGCATTCCAATTATGCTAAAAAGTCCAGATGCAAAGTATAAAATTATAACTAAAGTAAACAATGTAGCTGGAGTCTTTGCTGCAGCAAAAATATTTTTTCCTTCATTGTGCCTTTTATAATTAAAATACATCAGATCCAGTTCCTAAAATAGTAATTGAAATATTATTAAATATTTCTATTTTGCTACATGTTATATATTGGAATAAATGCAAAATAATTTTCAACTATACCATTAAAATCATGATATTATTGCATGAATCTAACACATGATCATAACACAAACTGTTTTGTAATGCACAGCAGCAGAAAAAAATAGAACCTCTTTTTATTAATTCCAAATCAAATTCAATGGTAACATTCAAATAGGGAATAAGATCGTCTATAAATTTTACGAGTATAATATATGCATAACTGTTGTGTTAATTAAAAGCATCTGCTTTACTTACAAACATATGCTTTCTGAAACAAAAAAAAAATTGAATTCCCACAATTGCTGAGCTAGACTAATTTATAACTCAAAATCATGTCTCATATGACAAAAACTCTAAAAATACAACTAACATTTAATTTTAATGACAACTTAAGTGTTTTTTGTTAATAAAAAATGTACCTCTTTGAAAAAATAAGAAAAACCTTTATTTTATGAAAGTTTCTTCAAACATAAATCTTGTGTTTATAAAAAACTTTAAATGAATATTTTCAGTTTACCATGGTAAATCAAATATTATTTTATCAGTCTAAAATTGTTAGGGCTTAGTTTGTAACTCAATCGTTATTTTTTGCCGCATGAGGATGAAAAAGTAAATGGTACGTAATTATTTAATGTTACATTGGAGCACCACAATGGGCTTTATGGCAGAGGTCTGGGATCAATTTCAAAGAGAAATATCCAATGATGCCTCGTGATTTTGAACCATGGTCCGATGACGAGAACATCTGAACAGGTATGCCATTCTCCAAACTTCAACATCATGCCAACATGAGGACATTTGGAGCCACAACAGCCCCATTTACACGACGGTCTTTGGCTGGACTAAGTTTTGAACCTGTACCCATTCGATTTCTAATCTGTTACTCTTCCAACTGGGCTACAGCTGTCTGAGAAAGGTAATGAGTTTCTATGGTCATCACACAAAGTTGGAAACATTGAAAAGCCTTTTCTCTTATACTTACATCACAGATGCATATTTGAAATAAACTAAGCCACTTATTCAGTCCTAAAATTTTATAAAGGATAAGTTTTTCCCCCAACAAAGGTGAAAAATTGGTTTTCAGGAAAATGTACTCCAAAATTCTTTTTCATGAAAAATACTAAATTATGCAATGTCTCAAAAATACCTCAAAAGACAGAACATGAAAAAAGAATTTTCAATAGACAAAAAAAAAAACATGAAAAGTAGGGCTAAACATTCTTTAACTTACATTCTGACTCTTAAAATTGACAGACGTGCCTATTAAAATACGAAGAATGGAATTTTGTATCAACTTTATCACATAGTTTTTAAAATTTTATATTAACTCTGAACTTTTGCTGAAATTTTCAAATACTTACGGAAATAACTTATTACACTGTCCAAAAATGTTAGGGAACTTAAAAGGTATTTTATGTCAAATAATTTCTTGGAGCATAAATTTTTTTTTTCATCGCTCTTATGTCTACCATCCAAAATAAACCTAACACAACAGGAGAAAACAAATCAAACACAATGCAACATGAAAAATCCCGGGGCATGAGCTCTGCTACCGGGCGCGTCGGCAGGTGGCGGATAGCCGAAAGTCCTGAGCCGAAACATACTCAGGATATCCCCGAATATTGAATAAGGGGGCGCGGACCAGCTTCCGTTAACCCAAAGTGTTATGCGACCCGTGCTGATGGGTGTATGGTACCGACGGTTAATTGGTGCCTTTTACGGAGCCTCCTAGAGTGCTTGGCGACCTCTAGGAGTAATTTGCCTTACCCTGGTATGCAGGCTCTGGCGGGGTGGACTGCATAATTCCTGCGGAATATACACCAATCTATGGAAAAAAATAATGAAAACAAAAATCAAACCACCGACTCCAAAGAGGAAGATAATCAGACCTTGATGGAGACCCAATCCTCAGGATCAGGCCCTGCAACCCCACAGACAGACCTTGAAGGAGATCGAGATCTCCAAAAGATAGTCTTGGGGCTTGACAGGATTGATATACAGAGGAAAAAAATCTCTGGGGCTGCCAAAAAAAGGCTGACCAAAGAAAGGAAGTTAGCTGAGGGTACATGGGTAGAGAACAGACCCAAACCAAAAGCCAAAACCACTCCAAAGGGAAAGGAGTTACAGACCCCGATCAGGCCCTCTACCAAGAGGCCAAGGTCGGATGGTAGTACTCCCCACTCTCAGGAGAAAATGTCAACAAAGAGGGCTAAACCCGGAAACGGGGCAGACCCTAGTTATAGTGACACCTTATCGGCTGTGAAGATGGCAGTTGTCGTGGAAGGATATCCAGACCAGAAACTGTCAGAAGAACAGCTGATGACCTTCCAACTAGACGCAATGTCTAAGATTGAGGGCGTTCCTCCGGGAACAGGACCTCAATTCAAATATTGTCGTCTGGAAGGAGGAGCTATAATTATCCTCTGTGCCGACTCTAACAGCAGCCAATGGCTGACCAGAACTGTTAGAGAAATGTCACCATGGAACGGCTTGTCCCTCCTTGTTGACGAGGCACGCAAAATAGTTAAAACCAAAAAATTTATAGCCAAGATCCCAGCTATATACAACAAGTTCTCCGGTAAAGAGATTCTACAAAAAGTAGAAGCTCAGAACGGAGGACTAACTGCCACAGAATGGGGAATCCTCAACCAAAAATCTGGTAATGAGGGTAGAACCATTGTGGTAAGTATTCCAGAACAAGATGCCAAGACCTTGATGGGTAGAGAATGTAAATTCTACATAGGCTTTACCCAAGTGCAGGCTAGGGCTCTGGAAAAACCTGCTACAGCTTCCACTGACAATGTCAATGAAGCTCCTGCAGGCCAACCTGCAGCATAAACGACTTGCTGCAGCCAACCTCAGTGGGGTTTTCCGGACTGAGGGAATCCACATTGCCCTAATCCAAGAACCCTGGCTGTACAAAGAAGGCATTAGGGGATTAAAGGACAGTGGAGGTAAGTTAATTTATGATTTTGCAAGCTCCTCTCCAAGAGCTTGCTTACTTATTAACAACAACATCGATGCAATGCCGATCCATGAACTTTGTTCTAGGGATTTGGCAGTAGCAAAGATAACTCTTCATAATGGCGGGAGAACCAGAGAAATCTTGATAGGCTCTGGGTACCTGCCATATGAGGAAAAAGATCCTGTGAGTGCAGAGCTGAAGAGATTGTTGACAGCGTGTGCAGAACAGCAATCGGGATTGATTCTCGGTTGTGATGTGAATGCACACCACACAATCTGGGGCAGCTCCAATATCAATGACAGAGGTGAAGCTCTTTTAGACTTTGTACTTGAAAATAACCTAGATATCTTAAATGTAGGAAACAAACCGACCTTTATAACCAGTGTAAGAAAGGAAGTACTTGATATAACCTTAGCCAGCCCTGAACTAAGTAGTTATATTCACAATTGGCATGTTGATGAGAAGCCTTCAATGGCAGACCATCAATTTATCCACTTCTCACTGAAATCTGAATATCACTGGGAGAAGACGTTCAGAGATCCCAAAAGGACGAACTGGACCTTTTTTTACAATGAACTCCAGAATTACCTGGAGGACTTCTCTCGGAAAATCTATGATACTTACGATCTAGAACTGTTCGCAGACGGCCTGCAGCAGGCAATCTATATTTCATATACAAATAACTGTCCCCTGCTTCTAAGGAAAGGCAAACAACCTAACTCATGGTGGAACCAAGACCTTATGAGGCAGAGGAAGACAGTAAGAAAACTTTTCAGGAAAGCAAAGAAATCTGGCAAGTGGGAAGAATACAAGTGCCTACTTTCAGAATACAACAAAGCTGTTCGAATGGCCAAAAGGAATTCATGGAGGAAGTTCTGTGATTCGGTTGAAAGTACCGCTGAGGGCGCTAGACTCCACAAAATTCTTAAAAGAGATACACCAATATTGGTGGGGACCCTTAAGAATAATTCCGGTGGCTATACCAAAACTGGCAGAGAAGTTATAGAGACTCTGGTTGAGACACATTTTCCAAACTCCAACTTGGTACCTAATGAGTTAAACCCTTCTCCCCTGGGATATCCAATAAGGGTGAGAAGGGAAAACTGGATAGTTGCCAAGAAAATTTTTACTGTTAAACAAGTACTATGGGCTATCAACTCATTTGAACCATATAAAACTCCAGGACCAGATGGGATAATACCGATTGTGCTTCAGAAATCGGCCGATCTCATCTCACGGGTCTTGTGTAAAATGTTCAGAGCTAGTCTAGCTCTTGAATATATCCCCAGACCATGGAGAAAGGCAAGGGTAGTCTTTCTGCCCAAACCTGGAAAAAGCCAATATGACCAGGCTAAGAACTTTCGTCCTATCAGTCTATCATCTTTCATACTTAAGTGTATGGAAAAAATAATTGATAGACACATTAGGGATGTAATGAGGAGTACCAGACCTCTTCACAAAAACCAATTTGCCTATCAACCCGGTAAATCTACAGAGGTGGCTTTGCAACACCTGGTTGTAAAGATTGAGAAGACCCTGGAGTGCAAGGAAATGGCTTTGGCAGCTTTTCTTGATATTGAGGGTGCTTTCGATAATACCTCTTTTAACTCAATCGCTGCTGCTGCTGTCAGCAGAGCTATTGAACCACAGGTCTGCAAATGGATAAACTCCTTGTTAGCAGACAGAATTATTACAACAGAGTTGTTTGGGGCAACACTTCAGGCTAGACCCACTAGAGGCTGCCCTCAGGGAGGAGTTCTCTCCCCTCTGTTGTGGAATCTGGTGGTTGATGACCTAATTGCAGACCTCAATCAAAGCGGCATTTATGCCCAGGGATATGCAGATGACATTGTCGTCTACATATCGGGCATGGATGAGAAAACGGTGATAAATATCATGCAGGGGACCCTGAACAGAATCGCAAGATGGTGCTGTGAAAAGAATTTGAGAGTAAATCCTCAAAAGACTACTCTTGTCCCATTTACACGAAGAAGAACCTGCATTGACAAAAGTGATATACCTACCCTACTAGGGGAAAAAGTAAATATGCTGAGCGAGGTTAAATATCTGGGAGTTATACTGGACACTAAATTAACCTGGAATCAGCATCTGAAAAGTAAAATTAACCAAGCAAAAGTTGGACTTCTACGATGTAGAAGAGTTCTTGGTAAATCATGGGGTCTAAGGCCAAAGATGACCTATTGGCTATACACTATGGCTATTAGACCCATTGTGACCTATGCGGCTGTGGTCTGGTGGAAAAAGACGGAACAATTGACTGTTAAGACCAAGCTAGACAGTCTTCAAAGAGCTGCCTGCCTGAGTATAACAGGTGCTATGTCCTCCACTCCCACCAGAGCCATGGAAATTATTCTATCTGTCGTCCCACTTGATATCTTTATCAGCGGTGCTGCCAGAAGAAGTTCCTACAGACTGGAAAACGCTGGACTGTGGATGGATTTTGCCAGCCAAAAGTCCCACACCAGTATTAACCAAAAATTCTTTGACCCTATACTTTTGATGCCCTCCGACATCATGGAGACAAGATTCCTCTTTCAAAGACCCTTTGAGGTACTTATTGACCTAAGAGAGGAATGGAAAGAGGAAAACTACAAGCTCACAAATGGAGACATTGTGTGGTACACAGATGGCTCCAGACAAAACGAAAAGGCAGGTGCTGGAATATGTGGGATCAGACCTAAGGCAAGGATTTCCCGAAAATTAGGAAAACATGCCACAGTATTTCAAGCGGAACTGCTTGCTATCATCTACTGTCTACAAGAATGTTTTAGAAGATCCTACTCAAATAGGAAAATCTACATATTCAGTGACAGTCAAGCAGCCTTAAAGGCAATAAACTCATTCCAAATAAGCTCCAAACTTGTTTGGGAATGTAGGAACCTTCTACATGACTTGGGGACCCATAATAGGATCTTTCTTACTTGGGTACCAGGGCATACTGGTGTAGAAGGAAACGAAAATGCAGATAAGTTAGCCAAACTGGGGACTGCAGACCTACCTTTAAGCCCTGAGCCTTTTTGCGGGATCTCTAAGACTACCGCAAAAAGGGTGATAGGAGAAAGAATGCTTAAAGAAACTACAAAAAAGTGGAAGCAAACCACCGATCAAAAACATGCAAGGCTTATGATTCAAGAACCTTCTATGAAAACATCTTCTCAGATCCTTCGTCTTAGCAGGGGTAAGATGAGGGTGATAGTTGGATTTCTCACAGGCCACTATCACCTAAGAAAACACCTTCATAGGATGGGAATCTTTAAAGAAGAACCTCTATGCAGAAAATGCAATATGGTGGAGGAAACTGCCCACCACATACTTTTTGAATGCGAAGCTCTGCTTCACATAAGGCACTCAAGTCTAGGTCTTGGAACAGAACTTGATACAATTCACGAAGAACCTGTCAAAAGCCTTTTGGCCTTTCTCAAGGAATCTGGCTTTCTCTGACAGGAATATCGAAAAACAATGGGGTGTGGTGCAATATTCCCTAGTGGAATCAGCACCTAGGGCTTTCCTGACCTCCCCACTCTATATGACTATGACTATGACTAACATGAAAAATGACTGAAAGGGTGAAATAAGAGTTAATGAAGAAAATAAGAGATTTCCAAGAGTATTCAGTTTTGGCAATATGCAACTAAATTAATATTTCTCAGAATGCTAAGCACCCTACCACTCAACAGCAAGAAATAAAAATTTCTTTTCCATAAACAATTTTATACAAACAAGTTCCAGAAAATCAAAGAAATATTGTCCACAACTTTGCTCTTCTTAATACTGATTCATATTGAACTAAAAGGCTTTAGATAAATTTGAAAGGTACCTCAAAAAGTACATTTTGATTTGTAAACAATTATACTGCTTCCCTGTTTGAGTACCAAGTTTTTACAAATCTCTTAAATTTGTATATATAACTAACTAACTATATACACAAAGAATTTCATTCCCGTTTTAAACAGTCTTCATGAAGTTCATGAAACAAAAATTATATCAAAAATACTAATTTTATTGACAAAATCTAAATTCAAAGTACCAGGTCATATATGGACAGACCTATTTATGGAAGATGGAGGAGTAGGATTGGATTGGATATGATTTTATGGCATTGGGTCCTCTTGGGACATATTATGCCAAACTCAAGATAAAAAACAAATATATAATATAATAAAAAAGTGAAATGAGTCAAAACATAATGGATGAATACTACATAAAATTATATGTGATAGATAAAACCAATGTCATGTAAAAAGCTAAAAATATTTGGATGAGGATTCTCTCCGATCATGTCATCTAAAACCAAGGTATACGAATTAAAATGTTTAAGTCGTTGCCTATTAAAATGAGAACACTCTATTAAAATATGTTTTACGGTTAGTGGGCAAATGCAGTAGTTACAAATGGGATGATCTTCTCCGAGGAGGAGGTGTCTATGGGTTATTCGAGTATGACCAATACGGAGACGTGTTAGTATTACCTGCTGTCGTCTTTGAGCTGGTGACTGCCATTGCGTTATGTTTGGTATTAAAGCGTGGAGTTTGTTTTCAGTTTGTTCGGACCATAAGTTCTGCCATTTGTCTTCTAAAAAATTGTAAATGCTAGATTTTATGTCACGATAAGGGATAGTATGGTTAATATTATTTACAGCCGATTTGGCAGCTTTGTCAACTATTTCATTGCCTGATATCCCAACATGAGATGGGATCCAACAGAATGCCAAATTAAAATTTTTGGATGAAAGATGATAAATTTTTTTCAGTGACTAAAACAATGGGATGACTGTCATGATCAGGATGTTTCAATGATTGTAAAACGCTTAATGAATCTGTGAGAATGATACATTTTTTATGACAATGATCCGATATATATTCTAATGCTTTATATATGGCCATGATTTCAGAGGTAAAAACAGAACATGAAGAATGAAGTTTAAAACTTTGAACAGTGATTAATAGTGAACGCAGCCCCAACATAGTCTGCCCTTTTAGATCCGTCGGTGTAATTTGAATAAAATTAGAGTAATTTTCTAAATGCTTTTGAAACAGTTGTTTGTATATAATATGAGAGGTATCTGCTTTATTGAAATTTTGGAATTCAAAATAATGATTAAACCAAGGAGAGAAATAAAACATTTTTTTCTGGGTGACGTCAAGTGAACAAAGTTCGGATCCGTTCATCAAATCTAGCATTCTTAAGTGAAATGTAGGGATGAAGGATGTTTTAGCTTGATAGAGGCGTTTTAAATACGGACTGTGATGAATGGTATGCAATGGGTGATGAGGAGTTGAGGTAATTCTAAAATAGTATTAGGAGGAGTAGGAAGTTTGGCAGAAACTCTGAAGGGAAATAACTAGCAACCCATATAACATTGCTCAATTCAAATCATTTAGACAAGGAAATCTTACCTTTAAAAGTTTTTCACAATATTGACGGGAAAATTCTTCACCACCCATTTTTCTAGTATAGTTAAAAAGTATCTCACATTCATTTTTTAAATGCTGATGGTGCAACTCTAATTGGGTAGGTCGTATGTAAGGTTGATCACCACCACATATCTATAAAATATCAATACAGGACTTATATATTACATAACATAAATGTAAGTGCCAACAAAGAATGATAACGAGGTTACTAAATTAGAATGCACACTTATTCTATTATTGATGTATTGTATTTTAAAATTTAAAAGTAGAGAAATCATTCCCTAACTATTAATATACAATTTAACATGTTCTTTCTTCTGAAGATCCACACTACATTAGGGGGTTAGCAATTCTGTTATCTATGAATGTTGCCAGTTATATTAATTTGTGTGATGGTAATTCTAATAAATTATTTGGATGTATGAGCAACCATTTTGTGTTTTTTAGATAATGCAACTACACAAATGCACTTTTATGATTTATAATAGGTTGAAGTTTTACTACAAATTTTACATTCTTATTCATCAAATTTCAATATATTTTATGGGTACTAGATAATGTTTGTATTGCACCAGTTAACAAAGATGAGCATGAATGTACTGTGTCTTTGCCATGAGAACTGCTCCTGCTGCTAAGTCTAAACATCTGTTGCAGTAGAAAGATCTCATCCCATTTTCCATAGGGAATGCTTGAAAAATGCTTAAGTAAGCCATACTAGCACACAGTGACAAATTGAAAATATATTTGTTGGGAGTTTTACTTGTTCCCAATATCAATACCTACTTTTGCTCCCAACATTCACCAAAACAAAGTAAAATTAAGGCACCCCAGTTGTCCCTATTCAAAGTGTGCGAGCCCTGTTTCTAAAGCAATCACCTCCATTATTAGAAATTAAAGCCAGTCCTGCGAAAAACGAAAAATTATACCCTCAGTGAAAGTTTTACCATGGTTACAAAGTATTCCTTCTGTAATAGGATGGAAGGTTAGTCTGGGAAATATAGTTGCTTGTTTAAGGGTTTTAAGGCGCAAGGGTCATATTTGGACAAGCTGCACCAAAAACAATACAATGAGGGAGAAAACAAAGCACAGGGATACTGGGTAATGTCAGAAAATTTATTAAAAAATCTCTCTCTAATAAAAATACATTATTATTCAGGTTTGTGAAGTGAGGATTTTAGACAATATTTCTGAAATACACGAAACATCAGTGCATTAACATACATGCATAGATTGTATATTACATGATAAAAAATTATTACTAAAGACATGGAATAAAAAAATTTTACGAATTTATCATATTAAATTAATTTATCCTTCCCAAAGAAACAAAAGTATAAAAAAAAAATCTGAAAATTAAAAATGACAAGGGAGTAGTTAAATTTCAATAAGTAAATAAAATAGTGATTAATAGTTTGTGATTTTGTAAAATAAAGTAAATGTGATTTTGAAATACAAGTATTCAAATTTCCAAATTGTACTCTTAAAATACCTTTTCCATAGCATTGCAGTAATGATCTTTAGCATTTGTAACAGCTGCTAAATTATTAGCTTCAGCAGTGGCCTGTATTTATAAAAAAGAAACATTCTGTTATGATGATAAAAGACTTGAATGTATATTTTAAAGAGTAATGTGAGATTACATTAGTGCAGATAAAAAGCATATGGTTAGGAAAATATTACCAAATTTTCAACATGAGATATCTGTAGAAGCACTTAATCATGTACTTTAAATTTATACAGTACAAAGTCCGAAATTCGGACGTTATCCTAACCAGCGGTTTTTATGTTTTTCTCACTTTTTACATCTTTCTGACAATTTTTAAAGAACAAGGAGTTAAACGTGGACCTAATTGATGAAACAACACAAAATAACAGGCATTTTCAGAGTAAATAATCACAGAAAATTAGAAGATTTGCAAGTAAAATGTGTTGCATCGTATTAAAAAGGTTTTTCCCATTTAAAAAAATTATTCCTATTTATACAAATTCTACTTTACTATTGCAATCGCAAAATTCTCGCGATGGGGGGTGGGGGGGGGGTATATTAAGGTTTTTTTTGACAAAACTGCAAATAATCTGAAATGGTCGAGGTCCGGATTTGGGACATCTATTTTACTTTACACTAGGCTAAATTAAAAATAAGACATTTATTAATTATGTATATTAATTACTTTATAAATTCTCTTACAGAGATATAATGCAAAAAACGTTACATTAAATCTAGAATTAATCAGCTAAAAAAATTACTTACGACTTATTTTCAATAACTTAAAATAGATTCACGCCAAAACATCTAGCTCAAATTTTTTAGTCGTTTAATTCAAAACAATTAGAATGATTTTCTTTAATTTTTTTTTAAATTAAGGAATAAAATGGGATTGAGTTAAAAAGACAATTGTTTCAATTTATAGTTGTGAACATTCTACAATATATCTACCGAATTAATCTCCGATACACATAATACAATTTTATGAGACTGCATAAAGTATAAACAGAGTTTACAGGAGAAAGTTCTAATAATGAATATATTATTTTTCTGAACATGTTTTAACTTTATTATGCACAAATGGCCTTATTATTCAAAAGAAAAATATGAATTACATAATAAGAACATTTTATGTGCATTTAAATAATGTAGGTATGGAAATGCAATTTGGTGTTTTGATATGTTGATATTTTCGTTTCAGGTTACTAAAAACTTGTCAAATTTTCTTAATCAAATGTAGACAAAAAAAAATCATTAATTTGTGAACACAACACAGCAAAAGTCAAACAATTTAGCTTTACAAAAGATGGCAACATTTTCATTCTCTAAACACTTTCTATTAATTATTGAGCAAATTGCTATTATAAACAGTTTTTCTTTTTGTACATTTTATAAACCATTTCATTTAAAGAGTATAGTACACATAAATAAGAATATTACCACTAGCATTGTCTTGGGTTCAGGAAGTTCACCACATTGAAATATTTTCACATATGCCTATAAAACAAGAAAGTAATTATCCCTGAATCTAATTAATTCTCTTTAATGCATTATAATAATTTTGTAATTTTTCTTTTTACCATGACAAACGCATTCTAAAATTACAACACATTTAGTTTAATCAAGTTTTAATTGCATATTATCCAAATTCTAATCTACAACTATACCATATTTCAAAATTAGCTTTAGATACCAAACTGAGGATAAGAAATTTTTTTTAATTTTCAAATATTAATATTTACAATGCTGCATATTGTAAAGAAATGGATTAAGTCGTAGTCTGAATGGTATTCCAATTCCAACATCACTGCAGCATCACATTTTTCGAACCGTTATTTGAATTGACTTTTCACTTATTTTGTTTTACTGCTGTTATTTTTAATAGTTGCAATAAATAATTATCCATAAAATTGTTAAAACATAATATTGAATGCATATTTACAAGCTTAATTTCTTTTATACCCTCCAAAGCGGATAAAATGAAGGGAAATAAAAGCATTCCTTCAAACATAAAAGTAGATAAAAAATTTTAAGACTATATTTCAGTGCATAAAATACAATTTTTTATTAAATTATTTTTCATCCCTCAATGTATAGAAATTCAGCCAAACAGGAAGCATTTATTTTTAAATTTGCAATAAAATAGAAATTTCCAAATTTATTTAAACAATACATAACTCCAAAATGCAATTTACAGGGTAAAGTTTAATAATTTTATTTCAAAAGACAAGCTAAATTGACTCCTTGATGTTTTTTCATTAGCTGTGGTGACTAGAGTGCCTATATAATAAGAGTGGCGACATACGGGAAACACTTTCTGATTGGCTTAGAGACCTTTTCTACCGCCCGAAGCGGTATTTTTCCAGATCCCGTAGACTTAACATGGGAACTTTTTGTGTGTTCGAGAAAAACGTGTGTATATTAAATTAAAAAGAAAATATAGCTTATTCGTGTTCCATTTTGTGTTCTAGAATGTTTATTTATAATTATTTTAGTGTTTTGTCAGTGTAAATTTGAAGACTTTTTAAGCAAATAGCTTTTTTTTTAACAACATGCTGTTTCCCGCTACTTTGGCGATGTAAACATCGCGCCAAAGGCAGTTAGCAAGTTTTAAACTTTTGATAATGCGTTTTTTTTTTTAGCTGTTTCCTTATTATAATTTTTCAATAACCTAAGCCGAATTGAATCATCAGAAAAGCAGAGAGTAAATTGTAGCAGTGCTTTATATAAAAAGAATAAAAGAAATGTTTAGATAAAAGTGTTATTTTTGATGAAAACTTTCATCTTTATTTTTGCTGCTAGATCTCTGAACAAAACCACCACATCAACATTTATCTGTGAATTTGGATATAAATGCGTACAAATGCTGTTAACTATTTTTTATCTTGAGATTATTCTTGTATGTTTAGGCCAATATTTGCTCATAATTTAGTTTCAATCTGTTAATTCTATTTTTCATATGAAAATGTGGTAGATTTTTTAACAAATGTGTACTGATGGTGTTGATTATTTTTGAAATTACATGTCTTTTGACTTGTATAAATGGATGAAACTTAAAATTAAATTTAAGTGGGTTAAAATTTTGTGTTATGCATTAAAAAGGTCAAATAAAAATGTTCAGTATCTTTTCTGGTTCGGTTAATGTAAAGAAAGGATTAATCACACTAAAAAAACTACATGTGTTGAACAGTTGGTTGAAAGAAAGTTTTATTTTAAGGAACTATCCATTAATAGTAGGACATTTCAAATCTATTTTTTATTTAATGTTATAAAATTAATGCGTAAACTTCTATCACACAGCATGGAAAGAATTTAAAGAAAAAACTTGTGCCTGAGAGAAATAACACATAAGATCTTATTTTATTTAACACTGAAGTTATAAGCTTAACTTTATTCATTTTCTTGTTAATATTCACGAAAACAAGTTCAATAAGTCGTGAGCATAAAAATTACGAGACATAAACACTATCGCCAAAAGAAAGAGGGAGGAGGAAATGTGGGAAACCGATGGAAGAAACATATTCGCCCAGCAACCGATTCTGGTAGAAAAATGGCTGCCGCGCATGTGCATTGGGCCAAATTTGGTCCCTTGTCGCCACTCTTATTATATAGGCACTCTAGTGGTGACTACCCGGATTTTCTTTTTTCACTGGAATCAAGTTAGTACCAATAAGCTGACCTTAGGTGCTACACGTCAATAGTGAACACAGGTTTATAAATGAGTGATAAGTTTTAAAAATGTATATTGCTTTTTTAAGGGGTCTCAGAACAGAAAAACTCCAGAGCCATAAATTTTTTTTAAATAACTTATTTTTAGAGTTGAAACAGTTTAAATAATTATTTAAAAAACAGTACTTCACACACAATTTGAATAACATGTTAAATGATGTCATTGCACCATATCAAATAAAAACCCATATCTAAATGCAATCATTAGAACAATTTCTAAATTATTTTTGTTTTAGCAATTTAACTTAGTTAATACATTGTTGAACTCTTAAAGGTAAAAAATCTTATATGAAGCAATTAAGGGGGCACAGTACCTTTAAAAAATCGATGTCCCAATTTTGTTCTATTTCAATAGTTTGAAATGTTCCAATTCTGGTAAAAAAAAAAAAAAAAAAAAACACGCATGAAAAAATTCGCATTCGTTCGTAATAAGGATTTTTTGAACACACCTATTTTTATTTTCAGTTGTTTGTTTACCATGCTAAAAATACCTATTTCAACTTTAATTGGATTTATCTCAAAATGGTAATTTTCAGGCTTGCACCCACTATAACTGCAACTAATAAACATAGACTCCTCAATTTTAGAATAAAAATAGATTATCAAAAGGGCTTTAAAATAAAACCAAAATTTTACTCAAAAGCTAAAAATATTAAAAAAATTTTGATACAGTATGAGCGAAAATTTGGAAAAAATTAATGAATTGAAATATTAATTGATCATGTTATATTTATGTGTTGCTTAACTACTATTTTTTGGTTTTAATTTGAAATAAAAGCATTGTGTTACTCATATCAGCCATTAGTTTTATAGAAAATGTAAAGGACGACTCAGAATGTTGCGTGCAAGTTATGCTTGTAAAAAAAGTAGGTTAAAAAATGACCTTATGCAAATTCTTGTAAAATAGTATTTAATTTTCAAAAATCCAACCAAGTTTTCTGCATTGTGTAATTGAAGTATAAATAAACTTTGCCAAAAATTTCATTTTGATATACATAAAAATTTGGTGATACAGTTTACCAAAATTAGTCTATTTTAACCGATGATTTGTATGCTTAAAAGTACTGTGCCCCCTTATGAGAATTATTTTTCCAAAGCTTTATTGTTAAATTAAATGTAAGAGTTGTTACTCTGTTTGAAAACAAGAAGCAACATCAACTCTTTTGTAAAGCATTCTGGGATGGAGTTTAAAGTGAAGTTTGCATAATTGTTTTTGATCCATGCACTTAGGAATGTGATAATTTGATTAAATCGGATATTGTTTATTAATTTTGAAGATGGGGTCATCATTACGACTTTTGGGGAAAAAACGATAAAGAATATCTGCCTATGTTTAAGATGTTTTGACATAAGATCATTTGCAATTAGAAGATATAAAGGGTGTTTAGTCTTTCCACATGTGTAAGAAAATTTAAACAATAAAAACTATGTGAGTTGAATATAACTTTTACAAAGTTCATATGAATTCAGTTTTATTAAGACTTCAATATAGTTTGATATGGGGTCATCTGCAATATAATCCAATTATTTGAAGGTCACCTGTTCTTTGTTCAGCAACCCATTCTTTAAAAGTAACTAACACTTCCAGTTCCAATTTTTTATGCTTTTTTAATTTTTTACGTCAGTTGAATCACATCCACTCATTTTTAAATTCGTGTTCAACTGAAATTGCAGATTTCTAATTTCTTGACACAAAACACACCATGTTGTCCTTCATAAATACCATTTTTGACAGTGTTGATTGCAAAGCCAACTATGTCAAGAAAGAGAAAACATTCTAAAAGTTGCCTTATTCAATATAAAAAACTGAATGTTTCTAACTCCTTAAATTTTAAACGACTTTTCTTAACCAGGGAAAGACAATGTACACTCTATTGATATTATATTTGAATTATTACTCCATTGAAAATATTTTTCAACAGATAATTGGTGTTTGATGTGTCTGGTAAAGTATCCTAGCATTTTAAAATAAGCATAGCTAATAAATTGAATATTTCTGAGTTAACATCATTCTTCGAATATCCACTCTATGTAACTGAACTAGTACGCCTATTACAGTGGGTCAATTAGATAGGTGAAAACGTTTAGCTGGGAATCCAAATTTGGAATGGGGGAAGTTGCCTCTTACCTACAAAATGCCTAAACTAAAAAAATTTTTTCAATATCTTGAGCTTTCTACCAGACATATAAATTCCGTATTTTCAGCCAAAAGATTCAGAAACTATTTTAATGTGATGGTAAAAAGTTACTTTTAAATCACTAAGTGAATGCAATATAAACATATCTGGAATAGGTACAGAATTTACTTTTAAGGTGCAGAAGATAAAAATCCAAAATTCCAATTTTCTTCACTCCACCCGAGTAATACAGCATATATTTAGTTGTTGAAACCAAAAATAACTCCAGCATTATTTGAACATGGGTCAAAACGTTGAATTATACAAAATCAATCTTCACAGTTAATCAACCTTTCGTAATCAATTGTATGAAGTTCATGGTTGGTTGTTTCGGGATTTTATGGTACAAGGGCCATATTTGGCCAAACAGCACCAAACACAAGATAGACAACTTCAAGTAAAAATGTCAACAAAGGAAATAAGAGGGATTGGGGAATATAATAAGTGTCAAGTTTATGTTTTGAATTTTCATATTGCATTAATCATTCTACATCTAGCATTCAGAATTATTGACTACTCCTAATTCTTGAATATGGTGACTTTATCATTGATCACTGCAAGGTGCATGTTCTAGGGTTAAAATATTTAGTTGAATAACTGAGTGAAGTACATCTTTAAATTTGTTACTTACACTTTTTATACACTTATTTGTCTTGTCTTTTATTCAAATAAATACTTTATTTAAATACAAAAAGAAAAGAGTAGTTTTCAATTCTCTATCTCTGCGAAACTAAAATATATTACATAGAAAAATTTTAATTTTTTTTTCAATTCCATTATTCTATCTTATTTCTTAGGTTTCCCATCTTTGTTTAAAAATTTGGATACTCAACATGTGATACAGCAAGTTTAATGCAGTACTGTTATTGCTTTTCCAACATTTTCTAACTTTTTATATTTTTATAATATCAGAGTTTTCAAATGGAGTTTAAACATAAGGTAAAATAGAAAATTTTCAATGGCATAATTCAAACTACATGAATGCTATCGTGTAACAAATTCCCATCTGTAGATATGGGTCTAGGAAAAATAGAATTGATAAAAATAAAATTGTATTAGAAACAGTTCAACCAGTTAAATACCTTGAAGTATTCCAAGAGTTCTTTGCAAGTAATTTTTTTCCCATTTACTTCTTTTAAAATTAAGTTTTCACTTGACAACAAATAAGGAACTAAGACTTTTAAATTCTCTCTAAAGTTATCAGCTATATCTAAAAACAAAAGAAAAATAAATAAAATAACCAAATAAATCATAAATTTAAGAACTAATTTTTTTCTAGAGAATGTATCCACTTTACATTGTGTAAAACAGCCCAGATAAAAGAGTTTAGAAATTGCATATCAGGATACATATATGGCACAGAAAAGAACAGCTAAAGGCTTATTTGTAGACACTTAGTATCTCGTACTAAGTTTACCAGGGTTTCAAAAACTTTAAGCAACAGAAAAATGAGGGTATTTTAAGGCTATTCCACAAAACTTCAAGGCAGCATGAAACATAAATCGAAGTAGATAAACACATAAATTCATGAAGAAATTTTTATGGAAGCTAGTGGATCTCAGACCCAGTTTAGCTTTAAAATACAATTTCTAGTTAATCTACATACATTTTGGCATGGATAGGAATTTTGAAAATTATCCAAATTACTAGTCATCGATCTTAGTTTATAAATGCAGACAAATTAAAATATGTAAGTATGTTTTTGTAAAAAATAAAATTTAAAGAATTTTAAGGACTTTAAGCCAAAATTAAGGGCTTTTACAATTTGAAAAGAAAATTCAGACCTTTTTAGACCAGTGGGAACCCTGTTTATGTTTCATTCCATGGAACTTAAAATTTGTATGATGGTAGAAGATATTTACAAATTTTTTTTCTTATAAGTTTTAACTTAATAAATATTACACACATAGTGAACCTACTCTCACCACATCTCTTAAAACCAAGAAAAACCAAAATGCACTATCTTAATGATCTGTTGCTAATCCTTTTTACCAAAGTATAACCAGGACGAAGTCCAAAAGACCATATTGTTCAAGTCACACAGTGACTCGTAATCATCCAAGGGTGTCCATGGATACCAATACATTCCAAAATGTGGGAAGGAGTTTCTAGAGTGAAGCATACACAAGTTGGATCGTTCTAAACTCATAGGATAACTCCTCTTGCCAGAGCAGTCTTGGACCTTACTTTGCAGGATACCAAGAATGTGGGAGAGGAACAGATCAAGTTTTCTATCTCTTTAATTTGTGCAAGAAAATGGAAGAAGTAATTTTGCTGTTTGCGAGATTGTTATTTATTGAAGTGATAATTAGTAGTTGAATTATTTAGGGATCATTATTTCCAATGCTTTTAGCTGGTGTTTGTGCAACTACTTTCCCAGCTTTTTTCTGCACCTCAACAAATAAGAGAATTTTGCTCCACCTAATCAGTGACAGGACAAGTTCTTCCCTACAAAAAAAAAAAAATCTAGCTTCTTTTATTTACCTAAATAGAGACATGTCCTTATTTTTTAATAAATTCCATCTTACTGAAAGATGGGAACTTCTATAACTGATGCCTCAAGTGAATGTGTCTTTTGTCAAATGTTAGAATTCCTCTGTACTTTTCTGAGATTCATCGAACAATTATCAGGGACTCCTTTTTATTAATAACTTGAATTATTTGAAACTTCCCAAAAGTACCTATACAGAGCATAAAATGTTACGACTTGTTAAACGGGGATAAGATTGGATGTTGAGTTTTATGGCGAGGTCCAAAAACGTAAGTTTTGCCAAGCACTAGATAAAACAATAAAAGTACTATGAAGGTAAAAAACACAAAAATAATATAAATAATAAGCTTTACAGTTTAGACATGTTATTCAATGCTACACAAAATAAACTCCAAATGAAAGAATGAAGTTTAAAAACCTTGAATGGTAAAAAATATTAGAATGTTCAAACTTTTAAATATGAAGAGGTAAAATTTTGACAAATGAATGGTGGTCAACCATGAAAATAATAGGCAACATTTAAAAACCTTATCGAACAAAAGTACTGAATATTAGTGCACTAAATATTCGCAATAAGATGTAATTGGTATGGAAATTAAAACACTAAGTTTTAAAAGATTAATGCAATGTGAAAATGCAAACACATTTCGATGGGAGTTTCATCAATTAAGTTTAAAATGAAACTATTAAAATACCAGAGATAATAGTTATTAAAAGCAGGAAACAAATTACAAGGTTATGAATGGGACATTAAAACTTTACATACTGGAAAGGAGGGCCATAGAAGTTTATTCAGCACTTGCAGACTTCATGACTCTTTCCATGAATAAATTTTGTAAAAAACTTCTTGATGTTGGTAAAAGAAATGGTTTACAATAATGGGACAGCATACATTTTACTTGCACTGTCTGATATATTAAATACCTATGTGACTTGGAGCCCAAACGAATTAGATATCAAATCCCTTAATCTTGAGAAACTTAAAGAATGCCCAATATGATAGGATGGTAAGTATCATAGTAAAGCTCCAAATGTTTCAGTACACTTAGGCTGTCAGTATACAGTATGTCAGTCAATATACAGAGGGAAAGAGTACATATTTGGTGAAGAGCATTATAGATGGCAGAAGAGATTAATCTGTGTAAATAGAGCAGGTGTAACTAAACTACTAAAAAAAATTAGGGGTGCACATGGTTTTAACGAAATTGTGCAAATAATTCAACTTAAAACTAACGTAAAACAAAAACAGCTATAGTCTAAAGCAGATTGATGCACACATGGCTGACAGATATCTCCCATTTACCTGAAGCAGAGGTTGTCTTTCAACTGCCAGGAAACCCCTTGGCACCTACTTATAATTTGGGACATACACCAACTGACTCGATAAGGTGTTAGCAGCAGTACGTCAGAGACACATCTTGAAGGCTATGATCAACCCAGGACAAATGCTATATATATAGTCTAGACTATCCAATAACACATAAAAAGCCTAATGTAGCATTGAAAACCATTGCCAGACACCTGATGAAGGTAGAAATGCATCCATGTGTCACACATTGAAACATCTGTCTATTGAACATTGCTGGATGTATCTGGAGTGGTGATTTGCCCTAGATCCGAAGACAGGCATGCAACAGCACTGTGCACCATGTTAAGTGACAAATGATTGTAAAATTAGTGTCAGATGGTCATCACATTCGTTTGGGGATGAGTTTAATGGTGCAAGTGCCATATTTGGCAAAGCTGTGCCAAACAATGTAAAATAAACATACAAATATATATACACAAGGAAGGCTTTACTGATACAGAATAGAAAAATACATCCAGAGAGGAATCAAACAGTATTTGAATGTGACAAATACCCGGTCATCGCTACAATCTTTAGTTTAATGTCGAGCTGCAAATCATATAACTCCTAGTGTAATGGTGCAGGGAGTCATCACTTATGACAGCAGGTCCTCTGTAGAAGTGGAAAGACAGTTGACAGCATAGGGATATGTCCAGCAGATACTACCTGTTGTTTTCTCTGTTATATCACATGTTCAAGGGACTTTTTTCCAAGGCAGTAATGCCAGGCAACACAGATTGCCTTTTCCAGGAGTACCTCGATATTGAAAACTTCCCTTAGTCAACAAGATCCTCAGATCCGTCTCACATTGAGCATATCCAAGTTGTTGGGGTCATCCATTGCATACCCACCCGGAATATAAGGTATCTAGAACAGCAGAATGTTTGCTGTAAGATAATATGAGTTATGTTTGACTCAATGCCACACCATATGGTAGCATGTATTGCCACAAGGAGGTTTGGCTAACTACTAGAAGATCCAAATATATGGAATCTTTGTCTATAAGGACTAGATAAAACCCTATTAAACCCTCACCCTGTTCTTATATTGATGATTGAAACATCAATGAAAATCATAGAAATAATTTGTTTGGGGTTACAAGATAGATCCTCAAATTTGTTTTCTTGATGCCAGAAATTAGCAGATGACGTGTTTGTCGTAAAAACAAAACTTTAAGAAATATTTTGATTTGGAACTACACTCACTGCCAAAAGTTAAGCATGAAAGGTAAAACGGGAAAAAAACTAAAAGTACAGCTTTGATTGACACCAAATGTGGCAGGAAAGTAACAAAAAGGTTTATGCCATGAAACAAAACAAAGAATAAAATACAAAGATGAAAACAATTTAGAATTTTCATAAATTATAAGATGAAGTCATATTGAAGTCATTAACAAAATGATGTTTAAATCCAAAACAAATAAACAAAACCGATATAAATAGGATATGTGACTACCCCTCATCCCCATACAAAGTTTACAGCATGTGACCATGCTTTCCATGAGGTGATCAACCACCCCAGTCAAGTAACTGCCATTCCTTCTGTAGAGCAGTTTGCAACTCTATGAGAGTAGCTGGGGGTGGGAAACATGCAGACACAGCATGGCCAAAGGCATCCCAAAGATTTTCAATCGATTAAGGTCAGGCGAATATGCTGGCCAAACCATGCGTGCAATCCCCTCACTTTCCAGGTAGTCGTCGACGATTACAGCTCTGTGGGGATGTGCATTATCATCCATTAAAATGAAAGAAGGACCAGCTGCTGCAGCGTACAATCTCACAGTGGGTTCTAGGACTTCATCCCAATACCGGACAGAAATCACAGAACTCTGTCTATAGATGTGTAGGTTAGTGCGATATTAAAACGAAATCATGGCCCACACCATGATGTTTCCACCTCAGAATGTGTGAGGCTCGATGATACTCTGGGGCTGATTGCGTGTGCTTTGTTCTCTCCAGACCCTTACACTTTTGTTATATGGCTCCAGGGCAAATCTTGACTCATCCATGAACATAATGTTAACCTAACCAAACAGTCCAATTCCCATGTTGCAGACACCACTTTAATCGTGCCCCTCTGGATTGGACGGATAGAGGAACACAAACTTATGGTACCAGGGTGTAGTCCTTTCATCTGTAGCCTTCGGCGCACAGTAGTTGGCAGATATCGTCTTACTGATGGACACTGCAACCATAGATGTCACACACGCGTGGAGGTCGCTTGTCCTTTCCGCTTTGCTACAACAGCAATATATTGATCTTCCGCTGGGGTCGTAACCATTGGGCGGCTGGCCACAGGTCTTTGGACAACTATTTGACTTGTTTGGAATTGTTCCCATAATCGTGAAGTGACTGAATGAGGAACGTTGAAGAAAAGGGCAATATCTGTGATAGATTACCGTGCTTCAAGGTGTCCCACAAAACGCCAGCGCTCACTATCTGCCATTCATCTTCTGGAAGCAATAGAAACATGTCTGTCTTGAAAACTAATCATACAAAAGTTCTAAACACTTTTTATCACCACTTACATGCAATTGCTCTAACCCTTCACAATGTTGGCTTCTTATACGACTGCCTTTTTTGCATATTTCTCGGCACAAAACCGTGACTGGCGGTTACATAACACATTTGCATACTTCCATCTACCTCTGCAGCAAATTGCAACCTCTCAAATTCAGATTGGCTTCTGAAAATTAACATTTTCCTCTGCGTGCTTAACTTTAGGCAGTGAGTGTATTTCAACAAAACATTTATTGTAATCAGGGACAAAACCAAAAATTTTCAAATAACTTACAACTAAAAAGTATTGCAAATTCACTAAAAAAGATGCCCTAAAAACATTAAATCTCCATAATCAGATTACAAATGGAATTTCCGTTTATATGGGTATTGTCTATGAAGTATTAAAAAGGCATAGCAGTCATGTCAACAAAATCCAGTGCCATATTACTGATAATATAACACCCATATTCTGTGGACGTACTGGTCATCTAATGAAGGACTACAGAACCCAAAGAACAATGATTTAACAGACGCCAAACTAAACAAAAGATCCTTGTTTTGAGAAATACCCAGAACATGCAAAGGCCTTAAATTTTTTTTTTTTTTTAACAGTGGAAATTATTAAATAAATCAACAGTTCCAACCTCTAATCAGAACACTTTTGCAAACTGTTTCTCTTAATATGTCAATTATTGAAGGAGAGCTGACGAATGTTCTACCAATTTCACGTGTGCACGGTTTTACATGAAAGGACTGACACGACCAGTCGCAGGGAGTTAATAAACATTCCAGCAGACAGGGAGAAGTAACCGAGAAAAATGGGGCACTTTCAGACAGAAGTGCTTCCTAAAGGGGTGCTAAGCGTGGGTGCTCGCACGAGGACTCGTTACAAGGGCAAGTCAGCCTTCGTTCCTCCCTTCATGAATTCTGTTCCGTCCCTCTTGTCAATTGTACAATTCCGTTAATTTAAATAAATATTAAGTTTAAATCTAGTGATTGTTGTCGTCATGCTTCATTAGTCATGAGTCGGAGCTGAAGATCTTAGCAAGTTAATTGCGACTATAAATTAAGACATGTACTGAATCTATACGATCACATCGATTAAACATCAGCTCCGGTTCATTATCAATATTTCATTCAAATTTTATCACTGGGATGGTATCAATCTAAGATATATATACACTGGTGCATTTGATACAGATCTATATCCTATTTTATTCAAATTATTTCTGCAATGTTACATAATTGATAGGAATTTGTTAAGGATAGGATATTGTACTACCACTTATGATCGGAACCAATACTACACAATATAAGTACATCATAAAACTCTCAAATTTACCTGAAAGTCTGCCATCAAAATGAGGATTTGTTGCAACTTTTAGACCTGGATGAGGCAATAAAAAGCATGATGTGTCACCAAAACATGCACGAATATGCTTTCGAAGCTGCTGAAGCTCAGGATGTTGTTTTTCTGAAATCTTCAATTCAAAGAAAATTACATAACATAAAAATGGATGGATTTTCTAAATACATGTATAATAAGTTCTGAAGTTTCTCAACATTAGTTTCTCTTATATAAATAACGAAAAATGTAGCTTGATTTTGCCCGACCATAAAATAAACTAACACTACAACAATGAAAACATTTAAGGTAAAGATGTTCCATCTTGAATTATATCAACATACTAGACACATATATCAATATGAAAATTTTTTAGTGGTTTTTGGTTTGAAGATATAAGTACATTTATTTTATAGTAGAGAAGTTATTGCATATAACATATTTGCTTAAATTTATTCAAAATTCGCTACAATGTTTTACTGAACTCTGTACAGTTTAAATTAAATTCAATCAATGGATTACACTTAAAACTCATTTGTGTGTTTCCAATTTGGAGCTATCCAAAGACAAAGCAGCCATTTGGATTACCTGACTCACTCTTTTTAGTAAAGCAAATTCCAAAATCCTCTCCTTACAATGTATAAGTTCATTTTGGCATTCATACGAGTTATGGGAACAAATGGTTCAAGTCAAGGCTTAATGCACAGCTCCAAATCATTATGCTACCAACACTGAATTTCAGATTGGACGATACTGGGCAAGATACAATTCACTAAACATTTGCCAAATCCAGTAAGAATAGGGTCGGAACAAAGCAAAACATGATCTGTCAGTTCATAAAATTTGTTTCCATTGATCCATCAACTATTTCCAATAATTTTTGTATCAACCAGATTTTGAGCATTTTACAAGTTCTCAGTGTTTGCACATACTACAAAAATTCAATTAGAACAGAATCTCTTATTGAAAACACTGTAACACATGTAGACTATAAAAATAACTGGTTAATGGTAACACTTGAATAATGAGAGGATTATACACATTTCAAACTCTCTTATACCCCTTTTGAACAGATTTTGTAGTCTCCCTATCATTTTTTTGGCTGATCTGAAATCTTCATGCTTCTTTCTAGTAATTAGATCCTACAGTCGACTTACGATGCTATAATTTCACAGGGGTAGTACCACAGATAAGTTAATCAAGTGATCAGGACCGCTTTTTGGAAGCCGTTAACTTTGTATTCTTTGAGCGCTTGAATCAATGCTTTCAGATATTTGTTCTCTGAATAGCGTTTCTTATACCGCATTCATACCTTTCATGTGACTGAAAATTACTTTTCTCTTTACCAATTTAGTGTCCTATTGTTATTTATTATCGTGTAGTAGAATTATAATTAAATTTTTGCTCCACATATTACACAAGTATTATATTGCATTTAAAATCACTTCACAATGTTGTATACTAGCAGTATCCGCACGGCGCTGCCTGTGACAAAATTATACTTATTAAAAAGTCAACCTCACTGATTCTGACAAAACCAAATTAAATAGCAATAAACAAACAATTGCATAAATGATAAAAATTAAATATTGCTATATTTTCAAAGTCGTAAAGCTAAAGAAAAAAAGCAAGAAACAATAAATTTGCAGAAATTACACAAATTCAAAAATTATGCTTTCAAAAAGTCTTAGCGCTAAACCTCACTGAATTCGACAAACAATGTAAATCCAAACCAAATTAAATAGTAATAAGTTATGCTTTTTGACAAACATAAATCCAAACCAAATGAAACAGTAATAAGTTATGCTTTTAAAAAAGCAAGAAGCAATACAACCTCAAATGAGAGAATGCACTGGGACGTGACTAAAATATAAAAAAAAAACCGGGAAAATTCCTCCAATTTACAATCTATTAAAAATTAAGAAGAAAAAAAAAGATCCAATGAAATCAAAGTAGAATATGCAATCTCTTTCAACTCAGGTTTGTCAGTGACATCATTGGAAACTTGGCACACGTTCAAAAGAAGAAATGCTAGATTCCACACTGTTGCCATTCTTAAGAAACCAAATAATAAAAAATGCCAATACATTAATTTTAAAATGTTCTAGACTAAATTCTAAAATTCGGGCTTTAAGGTGCATTCAGTCATCTTTAGGACTACCTGTGTACCAAATTTCATGACTGTAAGTTGTATACATTCATCTGAAGACAGACAGACACGTACTTTTTAAATAGTAGAGATTGATTGAATTTTAAAATCTAGACATGAAAAAGTACTTCTGTATGAGATAAAAAATGTAGCTTAAGTTTTCAATGTGATAGACAAAATATTAAGACGAATTTTCCACGTACAAATTATGAAACAATTTCCATACTTAATAAGATCAAAAAGATATGAAGAGTAAATTAGAAAAACTTATCAAACAACAATTAGAACTTTCACTAACTCACAGTTAATCGTTTTTCTAGAATTTTTCTTCCACCTGGAAGACCATAAGTTGCTTCATACGGATAACTCCAGTCCCTTACAAGGAAAACAAGTTTCTAAAATCGAAAGAAAAAGGTTTGTTTGTTTTATCCAAAATCAATAATTCAAATTCACAGAATTTTAAATACACTTTTCATACCTGAAATGGTCTCTCTTTGGTGTCCTCTAGAGCCAATCTACCATACTCTGTAAAAAGCTAGTAATAGACAATAAATAAAATTCATGATTAATTTTATGATTTAACGATTATTCTTAAAAATAATGTGAATTCTCAGCAGAATTAAATATATCAAACCTTTGCATTTATCAGCTAAAGTTGAAAATCACATGATAGAAGATAATTTTTATTAGAAATATTAACTTCTATTACAATAAAAAAAAAACACAAAATTAGATTAAATTGCAGTAAAAATATTAGTCATGTTACAATGTGTCAAGATATACTGGATTTATTGGAGTAATAAAAGTTAATTTAAAGCTCAGATTTCAATCAATTGTATTATTTGAACATATTGTTGGTTTAGATGTGAAATACACAAAGTAAAAAAACAGAAATGAGAGAATGGAGGGGAAAACATTGTACTTCTGATAAGCTTTAATCACTGCACGTTTCTCAAAAAATTTAATCTTTTTGCATAGGAAATAATATGACATTACCGGCTCCAATAGATTTTACTGAAGTTAATACTATTTTAGGAAGGGGGAAATGTTTCGTTGGTTGGGAAAAGAAGAAAGTAAGTATAATTCATTATGCCATTACAAAATGTTTCATTGAATGCCAAAATAATGAAAATGTATGAACTGTTACCAAATATTACCCACAAGAGAACCTTCGCCTTCAACATAAAATAATTATGTTTAAGGCTTAGGACGAGATTCTACTACAAATAAGTTTTTTTTGCATCCATTTATTTTTGCAATGGGGTCATACATTTTGAGGAATTCCCTGAGTACGAAATCAATCCATGATAAATAGGGTATTCAAGCATTGGGTTCACCCCACCCAATCCATCAAGCTACAAAAGTAACCCTTCCAAGTCTTTGCAGTTTTAATGTCTTTAATGCAGTTTTACATTATTTTATGTGAACAGAATTTAGTGTTCTGTTCTCTATGTCTTCCTAAAGTTTGTACAGGAAGATTCGATACACCCTGTATAGACGTACATGGATCGTTTGGAAAGTAATACCCGTTTTTAAATAATAAAAAATATAAAAAAATTAAAATTTTTTAAACAACACTTTTTATTTTACATTTTCATACCTTATATTACATTTCTATATAGTTCCCTTGTAAATTTAAACAGTTGTTGTATCTTGTGACGAGCTTTTGAATACCAGCGTCATACTCCTCTTCTGCCAGTCCATTGAGATAAGCAGTAACAACAACTTTAAGCTTCTCATCGTTCGCATATTGTTTCCCATTCAGAAAAAGTTTTGAGAACAAATGAAAATCCCACGGGGCAAAGTCCAGGCTATAGGGTGGTCAAGAATTTCACGATGAAACTTGTTGATCAACTGTTGCGTTTTTGCAGCTGCGTGTAGTCATTCAAGAGGATCACACCGCTAGACAACATGCTGCGTCTTCGATTTTGAATCGCACGTTGTAGCTCTTTTAAGGAGACCGATGTAGTCATATCTCCGTAATGTTAAAATGGTCAAATTTTAAGGGACATTTTCTCAGAGTCTTTTATGTGTGTGTGTATGGATTTAAATTTTTTTAATACAGGTCATGAAGACACTTTAACACAAATATTAAAAAAAAAAAACTTAAAATTCTAAGTTCTGAAATTTCCTTTCTTTCAACTTTTTTTTTTTAAATGACCATTTTCACTCTTTTCAACAGTCAAAATGAATTTTTCTGAGCAGATAGAACAAAATGCCTGAACTAAAATATGTTACACTTGTAAAGCAATTTTTTACTTGAATAGACTTTGAAAAAATGTTTCTTTTATGGGAAAATACACATTGAGATATTGAAGTTTAAAGCATAAAATTAACCCTATATCAAGTATTTTTCAAAAAATTACTTACAATACTACTACTAAATATATCTCCATAAATAATATAATTTTAAACGGAATTGCATGAATATTTAAATTTATAAAAAAATAAGCAAAATTTTGAACAATTTTTGTGCACTCTTGTGCATTGGAGTTTATGCAGGATCCCAGTAGCATAAACTCTATCATCCACATATAATGGGGAAGCAAAGTGTCCAGTGATATGGAGTAAAAATAAATCATCTAAGATTTAAAAAGTGAAGAACATTTATTAATTAAAAGCTGTAAAACTTTTTGCAGAAAAGAACCAAAGATTGAAAAACAAGAGTTACATCTCTTACAAAAGTATAGCAAAAATTGTTATCTGAAAGAAAATAACTTTCGTTTTTAAACTTCGTGTACATCTAAAAATTAGTATAAATGCCTCAATTGAATTATTGCCATCAACAAAATAATAATACTGTATTAAGTAGATGATTGGCCATAATATTATGGCCACACCCATTTATAGTTGTGATGTCATACTGTGGCGAATGACAAAAGCATGAGAACTTAACTTGTTTGTTTACCTAATCATAACCACACTGGGTATAAAATGTGAAGATGAATTCTAATAAACATAGGTTAACTTTAACAAACTCAATAAGAAATATTCTGTGACAGTCCCAAACAAATTGTAGCCATGAATTTGCGAGTTGAGATTGTTTATTTAAACTTTTTTGGTCTGGTTGGTGAATGAGCGAACTGGGATGCATCATGAACGTTGTTCATGAGACCACTCAATAGACTGACGTTCGGTATCAGATGTAGCATAAGAAACCCAAGTTCCATCTCCTGTAACAATATGAGAAAGAAACCAATCTCCTTCATTTGAGTAATGCTCTCAAAAGCTTAATTCGCTCGATTTTGTGGTTATCATAGAGCATGCTTGACACCCACCATACACAAATGTTTCTCAATTTGAGGTGATCTGTTACCACTTCGTAAATGATAGTGCAAGACACATGTGAAAAAGTATCATGAATTTCATCCGAAGTCATACTCCAATCTTGTTCGATGAATGTGTTGACAGATGACAAGTTCATCCATAATGACACTTGGGCGGCCACATCGCTCCTCATTATGGATGTTCTCTCTTCCCTCATTAAAATTTCGTAACCAACAACGCACACATGATTCATCTATCCCATCACCATAAACTGTTTTGATTTCACTATAAATTTTGCTTGGTCACACATTTTTTGTGTTCAGAAATCTGATCACAGTTCTCACTTCACATTTGGCGGCATACTCAATTTTCTAGGACATTTTGTTTGCCTATCAAAACAACAATAACCATTATAACGAGAAGTGATTTAGTGAATGGCTGGAAGACGAGTCAGAAAAACGGGTTGATGACCGGTACATCTGCCACTGTCACAGTGGTGCGCATGGTCAAATCTTTATTACTTTCTGAACGACCCTTGTATAATCACGTTAAATTTACCTCTAGAAGTAGATGCATAAATCACAAAAATGTAATAGAAACTGTGTAATGTAAGTTGTTTGGTACTCAGTTTAAAAAAAATCAGTTTCTGAGTAAATTAGCCAAATACTAAAGGAAGAAAATTTAAAAAACGACTAAAAACACACCTCAGTGTTAAGATGAGATTTCAAGCTCAATTATAACAATTTTCTTTAGTATTAACAATACTTTGTTACAAAGAAATTTCTACATGAGAATCTTTTAAACCTCTCAAATAACAAGATTTTCAAGAGTCTTATTATTTTTCCTAAAACCCATTGAATCAATAAACAGTCAATTTTAAAAGTTGAAAGAATCTATGGATATTTTTTACTAGTTTCAACGCAGCTAAAACTGGTTTGGAGTCAGGAGGAGAAGGCTGCAACAAGAAATTAATGTGCATTTAAAGCTCAGAGGGTTGAAAAAACAATAAACTATAATTTTATTTTTCAAATTTTAGTATTGAAAACATTTTTTAACACTAAAAATAAAATGATTTAAGTTAAGAGCTTAGGGTATAATTTGTCAGTGAATGAAAATTGGACACATTGACTCAAATGAATTAAAAGAACAGTGATGTAGAAATATTTACCTGTAAATGCTGCAAGTCATTTTCTTGTATATTTTGAGAGAGGTTATATACCTACAAAACACAAATCTAATTTAAGAAACCTCAAGAAATGAATACAAAATTATGAAACAAAAGGACAATTTTTTTAGTATAGAAGTATTTTTCTCATTTGATTTCTTTCTGGACATTTTCCAAAGTTAAAAAAAATCACTAAACACTGATACAATAACTTTTATCATTAAATAAATTTTGTATTATGTATATATAGAAAAAAAATTTTCTTTCTATCAATTGCGTAAAATAAAAATAACATGTTAAGGTGTCTCTTTTCTCCTAAAAATTAAGTAGGTAAAAACATTATCTGTAGACCTCATTCTATCTCTGAAGTTGCATTATGACCAGGTAGGTCACCATCTTCATCTCATAAGAATATGAAGATGGCAAATGATGCAATGAATAATGAGGCGGGAAAAAATTTAAAGTAACTTATTATAAGAAATTAATATTAAATTATAAGAAATTCAATAAACACAATAGGCTGGCTAATATCAGCATAGTGTCTTCTCTCAAAATAAAAATCTCAACACGAAGGCTAATATGTTCAGATCATCTAAAAATATGTAATATGAAACCAGCTAATTTGCTTTGATCTACGGTGAGGGCTTGAGCAACAAGAGTCCAGTTGGAAGAGTAGCATATTAGCAACCAGAGGTTTGCAAATTCTAAACTCAATCCAACGAACCCTTATGTAAGTGGGAGCTGGTTAAAAAGCTGGAAGTTAAATCTACTGTTGCCTCAATTGTCTTCACGTTACCATGGACAGTTGGAGAGTGGGGTGCCAGCTTAGGCATTAATCTACTTATCTGACCATCTTTCAAAGTTACGAGGTGTCTTCGGATCTTTCCCCGCAGGATTGATCCTGGACTGTTGCCAAAAGCCCATTGTTGCTCCAGTGTGACATAAATTCAACTATCTAACTTCCTACAATTTCCAGGGTCATGAATAATTTGCATACATACAGTGATGCCATCCCAGTACTCTCTAGAAACACTTCTAAAAAGCTAACATTTGAAGCATACAATGCGTTTTTAAATTCTATCTGATTTAGAAGAAATCGGCCCAGGAATGGAAGTACCAGTGATATTTTCAGGACTGATCTCCTTTCAAAACCTATGTGTGGGCATAACTCTGTTAATGGAAACCGCAAGTCTTATGAGCATATGCTACAATTGTCCTTCTTGACAACTTCATAAGGAGCCTCCAATGGTATCGTAACCTGTCAGTCTGAAGGAAAATATGACTGCAAGTTTTTAAATCTTTACCATTCAAGATAGCATTTTTAGCATGATCTGTCTCTGGAATAGGTCTTGACTTTGCCACATAATCCTTTAGATCTTGAACAAATACTGCTGGAAGATTTTTAGCAGATGGAATACCATAGAAAATTTCTCCTGGTTATTTATCCGGACTTTTGTATACTACAGGGGTAGAAGTACTTAGAACATGAAATTTAAATTTCAAGAACAGCTGTATTCCAATGAATAGAATCCATAATTATTAGAGCTGCTTTTAAAACATGATCAAAATGTTCTACTATTACATTACTATGGGGTGGTAGTCTGTTATGACAGTCTTTTCACCAATTTGATAGGTCAAATTTTTGAAAAAGTCAAAAATTTGATCTTTATCTGATGAAATAGTTTCAGGTATACCAAAGCAAACAACTCAAGTTTCCATAAATGCAGCTGCTAGTCTCTGCAGTCTGCTCTGGAATGGACACTGTGTATAACGGTCATTGTCATCATCATGATACATCAGGGTGTCAACTAAATTTCTGTAGGTCCATTTGGACATTTTGGGGTCTTTCTACAATAAATGCATGATCTTATTTTTATTTTTTTGTTTTATGCATCAATGAAGTTGGTAAAAAAACTATACATCAACTTGTGCATTTAAAAAAACTGTCTCTGAATGTGGTTGGATTGGGGAGTTACACCATTTTCACTTTCTTTTCAGTTTGAATAGTTTCTTTTTCTAATTGTTCAATTTCATTATTTGCAGTTTGCATTTGCAATTTTCTTTTTTTCATTTGTTAAAGTTCAGTTGCAGCCACCTTTTGCCTAAATTCTTCAGAATTGTGCTTCAATCTTTTTTGTTTTAAGTTCTCAGTTCTTTTTCCAGAAGCACCGAGAACTGCTGTAATCATTCCTGTGGTTATATTAATATTTTTTATACCACCATAGTGTAGAACAGCAGAATGAACTGAACGTTGAGCTACCAATGAATTATCTTCTAAATTTTCAGCAAGACACTTTGTTAACTGAAAAACTTCGCTCAACAGCAACATAACCATTTATTGTCAATACCTTTTTAGTAAATATATATTACTAAGGGGTTATCCTCATCCAGTTTTTAAAAGATCCATCAGAAACTCATCTAGTCTGTCTTTTTTCATACTGTATGCTTCTAGTTTCGTTTTTGCTATAGGATCTTCACAAAGTTTTAAATGTGTGCTTTTGGCACTATCAGCTTGAATTGGTGTTAGTTGCTTTTTTGTTAAAAATTCCTTCAGTGCGATACCCACTCGATTTGATATGATTGATTCGTATGATGGCATGATTTGTTGTGAAAATTATGACAACCCTATGACCAGTTTTTTACACAAGGGAGACTTAATTTTCATTAAAAAAAAATATTAATTAGGAAACCCCTGCATTCTCTTTGAAACACTACTTTGTTGGTTTCTGTCACCTTTGACAAAGCAGTAGAAGCACAAAACCCAACATCAATTTCTTTAATGGGTACATGAAGTTCCCTGTCGTTGATGTCGATAAGCATAATGTCACCCAGATTTTTGACTGCGTCTTTTTTAAGGAACAATGTGGTAAAAGGGGCTTATCAGCTTGAAAGTAAATCAAGAATGTCTCCAGATGTACCAGACTGAAATTTTCAGAATAAAATGAGAAAGCAGAAAAAAGTAATTAGTATAGTGGTTTACACTGTTTTTTTTTTTTTTTTTTTGACAAAACATACACTGTCTACAACAAATCAAATCGAATCATCTTCTCACATAAAGGGCCAAACATAGTGGGACTGAAGCAGTCTAAACATACCTTAGTTCCAGGATGTGAAATTTTATGAATTTCATAAAAAATTGCTTCCATTTCAACCAAATATAGGAACAAACTGAACCATCTGATATCACAACAGTTTGTGAACACAATTGGGAAAAGTCATAGTTAAAATCGAGACTAGTATAAACATTTTGCATAAAACCTTTTAATTCAGAATTATTTACTTGATCCTGAGCTATTTTATCAAAATCAATAATTACATACATTTATAAACCTTATTCTGAACAATGACCAAAACAATATTTTCATTACCTGGAATATACTTGGATATCAGTGGCAAATTGGCTGATGAGCTTTAGATATCAAATACATATCGTAGAATTATTCAGTTTTTGATTAAATGTGAATAAAAGTGGTTTGTGATCAGTAAATAAAATCCATATCTGACATGTGCCGGAAATGTCTCATTGCTGAATAAGTTGTCAAGAGCTTACAATTAAAACTACTCTATATTTTTATGAAAGAGTAAGGTTTTAGGAAAAGAATCCTGAGGGTTTCTGACTTCCTTTAACTGACTGAAGGTTCCTGACTTCCTTTAATTTAATGAAAACACAGCTCTGATTGCAGATGCATTCATGGTTGAGGGATGTTTGTAGAAGGATAAGAAATGGCAATGTGGCTTCAAAAACAGCCCTTTTACAAGACTCAAATGCAGCACTTGTGATTTCAATCCAAATAATACGAGTCTTGTCGTTTGTTTTTGTTACTAACCAAAGCACGTATAAGGCAGCTTATTTATGCTTAGTATGCAGCTTATTATTTATGAGTGTTAGGTACTGAATCAACATTAGGATCTGGAAGTGCCATTATTTCTTCTTCCAACATTCAAAATGTCAGCTGGGTATGTAAAAGTTTAAAAATTGACGTGTAATTTTTTAAAATAAGAGACGACAAGACCATCCAAAAATTCCAGGGATTAATAGTTTAAAATATTTTCTTATATTTAAAACTTCAAAAAGCTAAATGGTTAGGAAAAACCATTTAAACTTCAATACTGGTAAGATTTTAAGTGACTCATCCTAAATTATGGTTAAAAAACCTCACAAATAATCACAAGAAACACTGAAACAGTAAATTTTGAAAGAGTTCACAATTTTTTAACTTTCAATGCTGTTGAAACTAGAGCAAAGTCTATAGAACACCAGTAGTATAGTTAGTTTGTAGATGCTAAAATTCCAGGATTTCAATCTGAGAACAATTGATAGGAACAAGTAATAGACAAGAAAAATTGTAAGCACAAACAAACTGGAAACTGCACACCCTTTTCCAAAGTCAACAGAGAACCATTGCCATCAACAGAACTGTCATCAGGATCAGCAGAGGCTATTACAACTGGCGACGCAATCGATGCAGTCACAATCAGAAAGCATTTTAGAATATTGCAACCACATACAGTCACCAATATATAGCTGAATATGTGTCAATTCTCAGTCATATGAAGATGTTGACTTGTTCAATGAATAATGAGACAGGTAAAAAGTATAGAGTAACTTTAATAAAAATTCATCACAAAGTTTGCTAGTCATCAGAATAGCATATTCCCTCAAAATAAGTCTTAACCTGAAAGCTAATCTGTCCCAAACAATCCTTGATCACTTTATTCTAAGATATTTAATCTGTCAGTAACTCATGCGTGTGACTGAAAGAAAAAGCTAATTTGCTTTAATACGTTGCCAGAGCCATACATATAATTTGTATATGTAGACCAATGCTAGAGCACAACATAAACAAGCCAAAAGTGCCATTAGACTTGGAATACTATACTGCAAATATAAACAGGAATTTAATTTCAATTAAGGTCTGTCACATTTTTTATCATAACACAAAATAATCAGAATTTATGTGAAATACATTTATTTTAGTCAAATCTACAAAAATTAAAATTCAGAGTTTTTAATCTAAATAAGTGTTTAGTCTTTCCTTTTCCTTCCAAAATAATCTTGAAAAATGTATGCTTTGAAAAAAATCCCAACCAAATTTTCAAATTAATTCATAGGTGAAAAAATTATTCATAAATACATGTATATATTTCATGTACAAGGCTCAGTAGTGTTAGTATAACCAGTGATTCAAAATGTTAATATTTTCTAATTACCGATTCAAAATTGAAACAATTATGAAGAGATGAAAGTAGTAAAGACTAACAGACTTTTCTCAGATAGCATTATAAGAGTAGAAATACAATAATTAAGATTATTATTAAGGCAAATACCTGAACAGAGCTTGTCATGGTACTGAGAGCAAACACAGTGGCACAGTCCTTTACTGTAGAGGCACTATCAAAAGCACCTTGAGTATCAATTAACAACACAGCTACCTATACAGAAAATAAATCATAATTTTAAATAGATCATCAAACTGTTATTTTCAAGGGAAATATATATATATATATATACAATTAAAAAAAACAAAAGGAAATTTAAAATAAAAAAATGAAAATGAAATTTTTAAAAATAAACATGTTGGTGGATCAGAGCGTCATCAGGGAAGAGCCTGACACAGACAACACAAAATGGTGTTTTCTACGTATAAGCAGCAATACGCTAAAAAATAGCTCATACACTCCCCCCAAACACCATTAGAATGCAAACACACAAAGCAATATAAAAAAGTAAGATGTTCTTTAATACCCTTTTTCTTTCTTTCATACTATTCTTAAAAGATATAATAATATCAACAATTATGTAACCAATGATTAATTATTTTTCTAAACTACTTCTGGAACGTTTTAGTTGCCTTTCAATTCTATTATACTGTAATTGAATATTTTTTTTAATTGGGGTGGAGACTAACACAAATTTTTATATTCCACTTCCTTAAAATAGAAAACGAAACACTCTTCGTTCTTAATAACTGAACATGAACAATTTTTTTTCGTATACGAACAATCTTTTTTCATATACGAACACTACCTTTATTATTTTGTTAAGTTTCAATGAAACAAGAATTTAACTGTCATTAATGTTAGGGTTTTGTCTATTTTAATTGTTATAACAGCATAATTAAATTATCAGTCATTCCAAATTATTGTGTACATTAGACATTAATAGAATATAACTTCATATCCATCACAGTCAGAAGTTTGTTTTATTAATTTCACTAACTACCATCTCAGTGATTCTTGTACATTTATATGCAAAAGCAAAAATATTTAATTTGTTCACTTCAATTCTGCAATCCTTATCAAATTTATGTCCGATTTTACATTTCTAAGCATAACATTCGCCTTTATTCTTCAGTTTAGAAATGTTTTCCTTAAGATTTTCTACACTTAATGATTTATTTTCTTTCCTGAATTTAATTGTATGCATTAGTTGAACTGAATTCATTCATTACTAGACTGGCTCTGAAAGTATGTTAATGGAGAGATGGCAAACTTTTTTTGACCATGTCAGTAATATAGATTTTCAGTAGTGATTACACTTAAACTTAGTAGTAATTAAAAATAAATCTGCAATCGATTGTTGAGTAACTCATACTTACAATACAAAAGATACAGTAAAATAATTTATCATTAAAATAAACACACAATAGTTTCAATTATATGCGCTTATGTTAGTTACCTAGTTCCTGATCATAATTAATGTACGAAAACACAATGTAGAAATGCTTAACTTCAGTTTTATGTTTCAGAATCCATAAGCGACTTTCAGGAAGGTTTTCAGCAATGTTGCACAGTTAAACAAGGGTGGAATAAAAAGTAATGCCTTCATGTTCAGTTTTCATCAACAGGTGGCAGCACTAGCACAAAAGAGCTTTTAATACACAGTAGTGTTCCCTCTACAATCTCAGTTTGTGGCAAGCTATCACAGTGAAACGTGGCTGTTATTGTGTCAAGAATGGAACCATGTGAAAGAAGCCCGTCACTACACTTTAAGTAATGTTCTTCATTGAGTTCTTGACAGCAGATAGAAAGTGCTCCAGTGGAAATTCAAAGAATGCAAGTCGTTCATGGTGATAGACGAGTTAAGTTATCCGATGACAATGTTGGAAAACGAAGTTATGTAATTGAAGTACATATTCTAAGAGCAGGGTACCCATACCCTTGTCCAAAAAAAATTCACAAAATTTAAGGACTTCACAAAACCAAGAAAATATATTCAAGGACGTGAAATTTTTTACAACGAACTAAAAGACAAGGCATATGCAAAAGTAGTCAATTGAAAATAAAAATGTGAAAAATATTTTAAAACAATTTTTTTTTAACTCCATTTTTTAAACTAGTGAGAGTCAAAAAAAAAGAAAGAAAGGTTATCATCAATTTTGGTTATGATTGGGATTTTCTTTTATCACAGAACCAGGTTTTCGTTTTTCAAAATGGGTTTCTTGTCTCAATGCTAACTCTCACGATACTTGCACACATATCAATTTCGGTAGTGCAATAAAATATTGTACGATGAATTATTTGGTGGCATGAAAAAGAGTATGGCAGCTTGCACATGGTTCAATCTACACATGAGACAATCTTGCTCTCATTCACTGCCACTACAACAGATGGCTGTTGTGGTTTATTTTGTTCGAGAAACCAAACAATCCAAAGTTTTGACTGCAGTTATGGCTTTTTTATTCACTAGTCCAAGTTTCTACCTTTGCGATGGTTAAAGATAGTGAAAATTTCAACAGATTTAAAATCTGCAGAAAATTTTACACCACAAGGAAACCTAAAATGTGCTTTTCTTTAAATAAATAATTTTTCAATTGTATTAGATAAAATTATTATATTTTCACAATACGAATTGCGTTGATTTGACGAAGATATTCATAACGAAGACAAAATGGACCGTTAGAGGTTTTATATCTTCGCAATCATTAAAGATAGAGTAAAAATTTTAAAGGATTTGAAATTTGTGGAAAATTTTACACCAGATCGATACCTCAAGTAGTCCAAATTTTATGCAAAGCCCAAATTCTGTCACGGGCAACACCGTGCTGGCCTGCTAGTATGATTTAAATATCCTCCCCATGTCTAGTCTAAAAATAGAATTTAACTCTGCTGAGTTACGTGCTTAAAGAAACTTCTCGTTTTACTAAAACAGATAATTTAGTAATCCGAAACTGTAAGTTTTCATTCTTATACATACGACGTCAACTATACAAATTTTTAATGAGAGTGAGAAAGTAGGGTGACCCTCTTCAAAAACCTTAAATTTTTTATTACTGCTACAGATATAACAAGAACAATTCTTTCTTGGCGCCAAGGATTGTTACTCCATTTCTAATATCTTGTGTGTAAGAATGACCGAGTTTAGTATTTTAATCACAAAACTAGTTTACTTATAGAAAACTAAATGAGCATTAAGAATGTTTTTCTCCAGAGCATTTCATTAAATATATTTTACTGCTCACAATTTCTTGTTTGTAATACTAAAATAATCACCTCCTCCCCATTAGGTAATTTTGATAAAAACACATTGCTCCACATTAGAATCCCAGTAGTATCTCGTTCACATCCACCACGCCATGAGAAACCTGCAAGTGGTTCATCTTCAGGACCCATCCAACCAGAACCACCCTAAAATACAATTTTAGACTTATTATATGACTATCAGACATGTATGTGCATGCTGTATTTGGTTTTTAGATTAACAATATATATAAAAATTAACTTATATATAATTTAACAAGAATTATAGAAGAAAGCTGTTAAGTTATAAAGGCTATTAAATCTTTACAACTGATTAAAAAATATTTAATACTATGCTAAAAGTAATTGTTTTGAACGAAAGTTTTATGTAGGAAGTTAATTCAAAGTTTAAAAAAATAAATTACCTATTGATACAAAGCAAAACTATAGTTATAATGAACCTATTACAATGGCCTTTAATGTTCATAATAACATAAACACAAAAATATTTTGGATGAAAAGAAATTACCATTTCCAAAAATCTTATTGTCTTCAACAGTTTCAATTAATATTTTTGCACACTTCACCTTTACTTCTGCCAAGAAGTGCACCATTTTTTCATACTGGGGCATCCAGATATTATAGTTCTTGTAGGGGGATTGATTGAAATAAGTAAAATTATTTACTAAAACAATATGGTTGAATAATCCTAATTAGTACTAAATTTTTGTCATTACTTCATTATTCAATTAATGTCCGATTATCATTAATTACATACATTCAAAAAACATACTTAATATATAGCTCTCCCTTCACAATGTATTCATTTTAAATTTAATTTTTAGTAAAAAAACTTCTCTAATTAGGAAAATTCACAAGATTATATCTATTTTAATACAGATTTCTTCAACATAATAAGCTACCTTAAAACATCAGTCAATCACATTTCCATCAATATTACAAACAAAATAAGTTTATTTATTAAGCTGCATGACAATGTATTTCATTAAAGCAATTTTCCACATTTCAACCAGTCTTTTTTTATGGTTTTACAGTTGGATAACAATATAGATGAGCAAACAAAATCACTCTTCATTTTGGTGGAGCTTAAACATGTTATGCTATCATTTGTAATTATTCACTAAATAAATGGCAGCTATTAAAAATAAACAAATAAAATATTTGAAAGATAAATCTTTGTTGTTTCAGGATGGAGATTTTTTTTCCCCCTTCAGTATCTTCTATTTGTAATATTTTATGCAGTACATTCACCATACATTTTGCTATCAAAAACAATTTATTATGACATTATTCAGAATAGTTTACTACCCATGATATTGAAGTCTGTCATTGAAAAAACAAAAATTATTTAAGCGATAAGCAATAATTTTTTAAAGTTGGAGTATGGGAACTTTTAGGACACTCTGTATATTAGATACAGAGTGCACATGACTAAATAGGTAAATATCTAAGAATCTAGGGCTTACTAAGGAGATAGTTGCACTACCTATTTTCCAAAGAGGTAGAAATCCTGCAAGGCCCAATGTGCTATAAAATAATTATCTATAATAAAATTAGGGAATTACCCAAAACTCCACTCAACACCTTAAATGAACTGTAATTAATTAAATTTAATTCTAAACGAGTGATTATTACCATACTAGTTGGATCATGTTTTCCTCAACAGCATATATTTTTACAAATAAGTAACAAGTTTGTACCTGTTGGTTTTAAGTTACAGCGACCATCTTCGCAAAGGAAATCTGGATATATATTTTTTTCGGGGGGGGGGGGGGCTTGCTGACGTACTTCTTAGGTACACCTATGAATTAAAAAAGAATAAAAGTATTTGCTTTTAGGGAATGTCTGAGTGGCATAAGCTGCCAAAGGGGACTTGAGCCCCCACTTTACAGATGCACCACAATGAACTAAAAAGTATATTAGTATATATATATTCTGCAGGTCTAAGGAGCTTATATCCCTCTCCACAGGTAAGCAGATGAATAAAAAAAGGATATATTTATATTTTGGGGCCCTCTCTATAGTGAGTGTACCTTTAAACCTATTGGCTTTATTGATCTTGGTGAGCTTAAGCTCCAAAGCTTCCTCATGTGATGAAACTATGAATCCAGTATATTAAAGAATGTTTTGAATTTAGCAGAAACTAAACAGAAATATAAATTGACCCTTTGCTATAAGTGCAGTTTACAAATTATATAGCAATAAGTAATTGTACAGCAGACTGAAGGCTTCCATGGCATTTTTCATGTTTCAACAGAAATTATAAGTAAAATATCACATGATGGGACACTATTCCAAAGAAAGGATACAACACACGTAAATTCTTCATGTTATATTGGGATAAAAAGCTATCAAAATGATAAGTATAATATAGGTTAGAACTAATATAAAACCAATAACGTTAGTGATCATAAGGAAAGTAATAAAGGTTAATAAGTTTGGAGTAGGCCAATAAAAGGTTTTTATGTAACAAAAATAAACTATCTTTAATTGAATTGAAACATTTCAAAACAATATATTGTCAATTAAATGTCTTTTAAAACAATCTTGAAAGGATACAGTTCAAATTTTTGTAAGTATAGTGATTTAAAGATAAATCATTGGAATGATTGTTACAATTTAATAGAATAACAGGTTATATTGGATTATTTTAACTAAATACACTCACTACCAAAAGCTAAGCACGGAGAGGAAAATGTTAATTTCCAGAAGCCAATCCGAATTTGAGAGGCTGCAATTTGTTGCAGAGGTAGACAGAAGAATACAAATGTGTTATGTAACAGCCAATCATGGTTTCGTGTTGAGAAATATGCAATAAAGGTAGTCATATAAGAAGCCAGCATTGCGAAGGGTTAGACGAGTTGCATGTAAGTGGTGACAAAAAGTGTTTACAACTTTAGTACGATTACTTTTCAAGACAGACGTGTTTGTATGGCTTCCAAAAGATGAATGTCAGATAGTGAGAGCTGGCGTTCTGTGGTACGCCTTGAAGCAGGGTAATCAATCACAGATTTTTTTTTTCGGCATTTATCATTTTATTTCACGATTATGGAAACAATTCCAAACAAGGCAAACAGTTGTTCGAATCATCGAGCATTTCGAGGTGAAAGTATCATGTTGTGGGCCAGGATTTTATTAGAATATCGTGCCGACCTGCACATCTATAGACAGGGTTCTGTTACGGCTGTCCAGTATCAGGATGAAGTCCTAAAACCCACTGTGAGATTGTACATTGCAGCAGTTGGTCCTTCTTTCATTTTGATGGATGATAATGCGCGTCCCCATAGAGCTGGCATCATCAACGACTACTTGGAGAGTGAGGGGATTGCGCTTATGGTTTGGTCAGTGTACTTGTCTGAATTATTCGATGAAATGGATTAAGATCTATTAAAAATCTTTGGGATGCCCTCGGCCATGCTGTGTCTGCATGTTTCCCACCCCCAGCTACCTTCACAAAGTTGCAAACTGCTATACAGGAGGAATGGCGATTACTTGATTCGGGTGGTTGATCACCTCATAGAAAGCATGGTCACATGCTGTAAACTTTGTATGAGGATTTGGGGTGGTCATATACCTTATTAATGTTGGTTTTGTTTATTTGTTTTGGATTTAAACATCATTTTGTTAACCTTTTAAACGCCGCAATTCATTTTTCAAAAATTTTATTTTATTTTTTCTCTCAAATGGCTTAATTTACTGCTAGTATAACTGTTCCAGACCTTTTTTGGTGGGGAAAAAATCCTAAGTATGATTTTGAGGATGTTCCCATTTGGGAACATTGCGGTTTGGGATGAAGTAAATAGGGGCATTTTTCTCGAAAGGTAATTTATTTGCAATAGACTCAAAAGGAGAACTAATTGTGGTTTATATTACATACTTATATGCATTTCTTTTCGGAAGGAAATACATTTTTCTCTTATTGTCAGTGGTACGGGGGAATCAAGGTGAATACATCTCCTTTTTACATGCAAGGCACTCTGCTCTCTAACATTCTTCTTGCACAATGCGCAACGTCCTTGGGTGCAAGCTATGAGATAGTGTTTGTCCGTCTTTCTAAGGTGAACTGGTAGATGAGATCATGGTCCTGGTCTTGCTGAGACGACCCTTGATCCTAGTGGAGCCTCTGCTTTGGCGACATCCTGTTTCCCTGAGTAAATTTCCATCCTATATAGATACCCATTAGATGAGCATACCATCCAAATTTTGTAACCAAATCTGATGGGGTTTCCGCGAATAAGCATCATACAAGAATTATGTCCGTAAAACGGCACTATTGACCCGTCAATGCTGAGTCTATCGAGAAAACTCTAAACTGAATCAAGTTTCAACACAATTCATCGCATATTGCCGTAATCTTTTCTAGTTTATCACCCGGTTGAACATCTTTATTGTTGTCAACAAGATGAAAGTACTTTTTAAGCTGACAAAAGCGTGCCCTTGCCATTATCTTAGGAAAGATTATAACACATGTGTCTTCAAAATTACTCCAATATAAGTCCTCTGTAGGCATCGTGTGGTAACCGCTCAAAAGAAGTGGACCTAGGAACTGAAGAATATCTTCACAGCTAACTGTTATTATATGCCCCTTTTGCAGTGTATACAATGCTGGCATCTCAACTAGATGTTGTACATAATTTATAGAGAGTATTTTGTGGAATAACTCCAGAGGATCCATTGTCTCAAGCTCGAGAAATTTTTCAGTTAGCTTTTTTCCTGTAACCAACGTTGTATTCTTTTCCCATCTGGGATTGAGTTCTTGTCTTCGCTTCTCTGCATTTGGAGCAGAACATGAGGGTGTGCTTCTCATTTGATCTTCGCCCAAATCGGGAATTCGGTCATATGAAATAGTCGATTCACCATCTTCATCGTTAGTTATCAGGTCAATCTGGCCACAAATATCTGGACGACAAACTTTATTAAAAGCTCCATCATTGATGTGCTCTTCATCACTCAAATTCGCATCTTCATCAGATGGCAATATGCAAAGATCAGGATTGTCTACGTCCTCGAGCTCGTCATTGGATAAGCTGTTGAAAAATTCCAGCGCTGCTCATGGAAACTTGCAAGGTATCTCTGAAAGATGTAGTTGATACGGAGTGATACCTGAGAAGCACTTGAATAGTCAATTCTTATTAGGAATGGCGTATTACGTAAAAAAAAATTATTAAAACTACAGCGTTCAGCGTATACTATACAGTAGTACTCTCTGAGATAGGCGAGAAATAAAATCTTTTGTGAGAATGAAACTCATTGGTGGAAACTGTAACGACTACAGGTCACACCTTCGTCAAGTCTTGAAAAAGGAATGTTGTTGGAATGTGATCTTTGCAAAGGTCATTAAAAACGCGCTCTTCTCTTTTCCTACCCGTAAGTCATGTGATACATTTCAACCAACCATTTCACCAAAGGGTAATGCGGTTACTATTCTTGTAAGGTGAATAGTGAAAGAAATCCCAATCGCAAACATGCATAACTGTAACAATGCGATTACCTTACAATAGAGTGTCACGGTTTGCAGAGAAAACGGGTGTCAGGCACATGCAGATACAAAAGTGCCAGCTGGAAGTATGAAAGAATCAGCCGCCACATTTATTAAGTCACCCATAGCATAAGAATTGTGATAGTTAAAAAATAAGGAGAGTATTTACTCAAATTTTGCGAGTTAAAAAAATCCCCTCAAACACTATACCCCAAACGCCAATGTTCCCATTTTGGAACAACAAAATTGTTGTAAGAATTACTGCCTACAAATGACACTTGGAAATATTTTGTCAATTTGTAAGAGAATATATGTCGACTGCCAAATCACAACTGTAAAATTTGTTAAAAATTTATTTTAAAATTTGCAGAAATTAAAATTTGCATGACACTTTGAAGTTTACAAATTCAGTAAATTTGACCTAAATTCTATAAAAAAGCTGAATTTATTTTTTGAAAAATGGTGGCACCTAAAATAAATTAATATTATTATGTGGCATTTCGGGAAGTATGAATATTCTAAACAAAGAATTAGGTTATTAAAAAGATTCACAAAAAAATGTTCCCATTTGGGAACATTGGCAGGTAAAAGGTTAATGACTCCAATATGACTTTATCTTATAATTTATGAAAATTCAATATTGTTTTCATCTTTGTATTTTAATCTTTTGTTTTGTTTCATGCGTAAATCTATTTTCTACTTTCCTGCCACATTTCGTGTCAATCACAGTGGTACTTGTCGGGTTTTTTTCTTTCGCATTTTACCTTTTGTGCTTAGTTTTTGGCAGTGAGCGTAGATCTAGCGCATAAACAGAAAGTATTCGGTTCAGAAGTTATACCTACAGGTAAGCATGCCTAGTTGGTATAAAATGAGACTACTTTAAAAGTAAAAAATACCAAAGACTTACTTGTGCATTCATGTACCTTAAACAGAAATCAAGCAAGAAAGATTTTCCTTTTCGAAATGCACCAGCAACAGAAACCACCACAACCTTTTTATCACGGACATTTTCAGATAATAGAATCGACTCCAGTGCCCCTTCTTCAAGCTCAAATAAATGATCATCTGAAGGTGTAATAATTTGAACTGCATGACCATTCATAACTGAGCAATTTATGTGATTTGCATATTCTGTAAAATATAAGTCATTACTTTAAGAAATTCTCTGTTTTGATTATATTGGTAATTTGCTTGTTTGTTAATTTAATACATAGAAAATTGATTAAAGCACTGAAAATTTAGTTAAAATGTATTTTTCTATGAAATAATATACAACAAGCATATTTTAGTACTGAATTCAGAAATTTGCTATCATACCACATCATTTTGACCTTTTAAAAGGTATTGTATTCAAAAGAACTTATGGGAGGGATGAAGACCATCACCTTGTATGAACAAAATAAACAAATATTTTTTGTGAAGGTGGGTCTCCTTTTCTCAAAAGAACAACCTGTAGACATCAGAATGATTATGCTTTATCTACCGTAGTAAGTACCCAAAGTGGGAATCCTGAAAAATGAAATGAACAGTGGACATATAGTATTTCCAATATAATGGTAATGATGGAGAATTTCCAAATAAATACAGTGGAAGGAATTATCAGAAAATTAGAGCATGTGTAAGCTAAACCTTGCAATGATTTCCTTTTCTGTGCCTCTTACACAGGAACTTCTTTTTCATCTCCATGCCTTTTGAATCTTGATGATGGAATAAGTCCTGGATCTGTACTTAGGCCCTATGCAAAAAGTTCATCATAATTGTGAAATGCTGAATGATAAAATTCAAGCGCCATTCTAAAATTCCTTCAGAGTTGAGTACAGATCAACATTACCTCTACGTCAGATTTGCGGTTTGCCTCATCATTAAAAACAGCTGTTTATTTAATGATTTTGGAAAATATATAGCTTAAAAACTCATTCATAGGAGGTGGTTCACAACTAATAGCCGTAATTCACAAGTTTGACTTAACACGTGGATAAACAATAATCCCTGGGTTATAGAAAAGAAAATATTCACAATGCCTATAAACTGCGGTTTAAACCGCTGTTTCGGTGCTACATTTTGACTCTCCAAAATCGGTGAATTAACTCTCAGTTGAGTGTTACGCATGAGCAGTACTATCTTTTGCGAAAGAAGCGAACAAAACAAAATGGAAGATACACTTTATTTCGTGCTAAATTACAGTAGTTGAATCAGTGGCTATTTGTCCCAATGTGCATCGGCAAATGTGCTGTATGGGGCGTGTTATTCTCTAAGTTTGTATTTCTGATTTAGACAGTTTGCTATATAAGTGATATGTTCTTCAGGTAAAAACACAGTCAGGTTGAGCTTTCTTTTAAATAAAGTGATAGGTTTTATTTCAAGGAGAGTTTCTTACTATGCATAAAACCTACACCAAACAGCACTATTCTTGCGATTACGCGCATTTAACTGATCTTATATGAATCGGAACAAGAACGTGATTACATTTTCTATAAAATAGATATGCCCAGATGTCTTCTGGTTCGAACTATATTCTGGCTCACCAGAGTAGAACCCAATGAGAGAGTGAACGTTAGAATTGGATGAACAACACATCGGTTTCTAAAGGTTTGACTCAAATAATTTATTGATATTAAACATAAAATCTATTTACAAGTTAGCTAAAAATACACAAGAGAAGGCAATCGCCCGCAAGGGGAAGGAACTGTGGCGCTTGCGTCAGAAAGAAAATTGTTTACTTACTTTTTCTTCTCTGCAAACGATATTCAACGGAGAATATGATCGTGGCAGATGCAAATTCGTCGTGAAATATAAATGATTTTGTTGATTTATTACGAAAATGAAAGAAAATTGACAATGTAAGTATGTTACTTCACTTTACACCAACGCACACTCATACTGACAAGTACAGAGATAATTTGATTACATTAATTTGTCAAGACATTGTGTGAGATTCTTTCTTGCAAAATTTAGGTTTCCATAAAAATCCAATTTTAAATTAAATACTTTTGCATTTATTTATCCAAACCCAAATTAAAATGCTGTATGCGTTCTATTTATTCACAATTTGAAATCAATTCTGCCGGCGAAGTGCGTCTTTGACTAGTATGAATGCAGATTCAGGCATCGTAATAATTATAAGCAATATCACGTGATCGTAAGGAGATGGCCAATCACAGCAAGCGTATCATTTTAATCCTTACATCACTTTACCCACCGTTTGAGAAAATATGGTTCTTGATGATCCTTGAGACTTGTGAATATGGCCGTTAATCTTGCGATTGTATGGAAGAACCAAGAAACCGTCCAAGGATTTTGTAAAAATTATAACAAACATCCTTAGGGTTTAAGCTATGGGTTGGTTCAACTTTAAGACTCAGCAAACATGCAAGGATGATTCAGAATACTAGCGTGTGCTTTTGTTAATACACCTAAGAAGATTTTTATCTCCTTGAAAGCTAACTGCCATCTGGAGAAATTCCTTTTGGGAGAGCCCCCAGAAAATCTTCCTCACAATAGTAGAGCATTGAAATCATAAAATTAAGATTGAAACTGGCATCTAGAGCAATCCAGGTTACCATGTGTTAAACTGAATCCAGTAAGAAAAGAGAAATCAAGTGTGTCTGATAGAGAGATTTTCGAGAAAAAATAATAAATTCCATAACATATTCTAACATAAGCTCATTAATTGAACGAAGATTGTATTCACTAATCCTCCGGCCCTTTCCTCCATGTGATATCTATGATATTCTAGCATATCTAAGAATAGTGAGTACCTTCATAAGTCCTCTTATAGTAAACTTTATTTAAAAGATAAATTCTAAAATTATTTACAAGTTAAGATCCATTAAAGAGTACAAGGGCACAGCATTATTATAGGTAGAATCTGCCACAGAGCCATAAGGCTCATCAAATCGGAGTATCTTAAAGAGCAACCGCTTCCTTCCAATGAAGCAAGTATGTACTTATCACCAAGAATTAATCGATTGGAATAGAAAAATTATGGTATCAATTATTGAAACGGTTCAGCTGTGTTAGGCAAAACGTAGCTTTGCATGGTCACCAAGATGATAGTAACATCAGATAGATTATTTCAAAAATGTTGAATATCCGTATACAGAAAGCAGGTAAGAAACTCCGTAAGTGAACAAACCTCAGACCATATTTCGATCTACAGATCGCCCCTCCCAAACAAGGGGCCAAAATCTGCAACTGGGTGGGAAATAATGCCTGAAATTATATTTTCTTGGCACACTCTTAACATTTGATCGAGGAATACTGAATTTCCTAACAATTTCCAAAATGGTATGCCCCATGCGTCTTTCTCTAACTAGCATTCCGCGTTCAAATTCTCTTAAATCCCATTGTGTGGTCATAATCACGTCAGTAAACTTTTCATGTAAATCACTTGAGTATAAATGAAAGTCTTGACAATGCACTACCCATTCATACATTTCTTACGTAATGCTACTGCCATCTGTATATTTGCATATTGCTATCCCATGACTTTTGGCACTTCAGTGTATAACTCGTTTCATGTGACATGTATGCCCAAAATCGACTCCAAATAAGATTACGAACTTCTCAAATGTTAAGCAGGTTCTACAAATGGCTGGGACTCAATGTGTAGGTTGCGGTGAGTCCAGGGATGTTTCGAAAAGCACCAAACCACTCCAAATAAGGATTCCTCCATAACAATTACTGAAACGGGACTTGTCAGCAAACAGTACATTGTCTTATTGTTGTGGGGTCCAAGCAATGCATTCAGTACACCATGTTCTAAGAGTCTACATGGGCCAGTTAAGGGAATGCATGCAGTGGGCTGGCAACCTTGAATACCGGTTGATCTCGTGTGCCATCAGTGAACAATTTGTCTAGATACAGTGATTACCAAGGATGTCGAAAAGGTCCCTTATCAGAGAATTTGCTGTACTGTGGTTGGAAGACGAGCCTTTAGTCACACAGCGGTCTTGGCATAATTGTGCCTGTTGAGTAACCTCGACTATATAATCTGTTTTCCAGTTTGGAATCGTCTCCAAAGCTGACATATCATCGGCAAAAGTGTTCACAGTTTTGCCGACGATATGCTACATGATGTTAGGAGAAATAGTGAGTTCTAAGACAACTTTTATCTTAGTAGGCCAGCCTCTGTTCTCTCGATATCCTATCACACATGTTATCGATATGGCTTCTTTGTGCCAATTTGTAGTTCAAAAATAATTTTAGGGATCAAAGGGCAATAACCGCTTTTAGATGCACTAATGAGTTCAAACATTAATTTCTCAAACTGACTAAAACCAACATCATAGAAATCCTGACTTTTCGAAAATTTCCAACAATCCTTTCAGGTGTGACAAGTAACATTATTATTCAATACAACAATGGCAAATATGCTTAACTTATGGATACAAGTGTATTTCCAGGTGATGAGATACAGACATCCCATAGCCTCTGAAAGGGTTAAGAGCATCCCTAACTTTGCAAGAATGAATTCATGCATAAACTATAACATACTTTGTGACCAGCTGCATTTTATCAAAAGATTGATGCTTCAAAAAGTACTTTATATAATTTGATGAGACTAAATCGTTAAAAATATTCCAAATAAGTGTTGCACATAAACAGAACCAAATTGTGTTCAACTGTAAAATAAAATGACTTTGAAAAAGAGAATTTAAAATGAAAAAAGTGTTTTTATGTTAACTTATGATTTGAAGTCCCAAGAAAAATAGAAATGTGTCTCATGAATAAGCAAAAATAAAGTAATTAGATAATTCACCAAACACCAAACAACTACCCAGTGACTTCTCAGTTATACTGGATCACTAGGCATTGCATTTTCAAAAGAGCAGCAATGAGTGTAAGAGAAAAGAATAACATAAAATGCTAAATTGCTAGCCTTGTTTAAAAAATCCATAGTTCGAAAATAAAGATTGTGCTTTGAATTTAACAAAATAATTAATTAAATAATTCAAAAATAACAAACCGTCTAAGTACATATTTTCCCTCTCTTTGCTAGCAACAATCCAGCTTCAAAAATAATACAGCACAGAAGGTTCTAGAAAAAAAGGAAAGAGATAAAAAGATTTAAAAAATATGAAGTAAATTTATTCGGCAGATATTTATTTTAATACAATTTTTAATGTTATAAATGATAATATTCCATTAGTAAAGCCAAGTAACACAAAATACAGGTAAGTTTCTTTACAATTGGAAAACACGAATTGGTTTTTAATTAGTTGTAGTAAACCTGTGCATTTCTTTAAAATGAGTTTTCTTGTGCTCGAAGTGTTTCTAAATAATATTCACAGAAATATTTTATATCTATGAAACAAGAGTGACCTCTAAGTGTTCCAAAAAGAGTACCATTGCTTTTATTCTTCAACCGATTGAATGAAAGATAAATGACTTTGAAAAGTATCCTCTATCAAATAAGGCAATAATCAAACACAAAAAAAAAACATTTTAATATTCTTTTATCATGTAAAACAGGGGTCGGCAAACTTTTTTAGGAAGGGCTAGATAGTAAAAATTTGAGGCTTGGTTGGCCAGGTAGCAAACGTGAAGATATATTGAATATAGGTATTTCTACTCATTGAGCAAAAAAAAAAAAAAAATATATATATATATATATATATTTAAGTAAAAAAATTATTTGAAAAAAAATATATATTTCTATTTATTACTAAATATATTATATACTAGCCACTGCATGGCTAGCGCGTGCCTATGGTCGCAAACCAACACCACGGGCAAAACCGAGATGTAAAATATTAATCTGGTGTAAAATTTTCCTCAGATTTCAAATCCATTGAAATTTTCAATCTATCTTTAACGATTCCGATTTTACGAAAAAGAACTTTACAATCCCAGTTAAAATGTTTTTGATTTTTTTTGCTCTCATTCCCTCAAATGGAATAGGGCAGAAAATATAATATGTTTATTTTTTTTTTAACCTAAAGGGCAGAAGATGCAATCTGTTTATTTTTGGAAAGAGAAAGTTCACAGTGACGTCACAATCTCTCTTGCAAAAATATAAAAGATATATACAATTTAAAAATTATTTATTTAAAGAAAATCATATTTTTAGGTATTGATCTAAAGAGAAATTTTTCTCAGATTTCAAATCCGTTGAAATAATATTTTACTATATCATTAACGGTCTAGGAGATAGAAAAAAGAACTAAGTGACTCCAGCTAAAAGATTATTTGTTTTTATCTTCTGACTGGAAAATCATTCCTCCGCGCAAAATCAAAACAATCCAGTCAAAATGTCGCTGTGGAATCGTTTGAGCGGAGACTACGCATTCCCATTTAATTGCGAAGAGCAAAAGGAAACCACTGCCATGGTTTTAAAGGCTGACGTCAATAGTGACGTGACGTCAGAGGGGAAAATAGAAGAATTCCGTTGTTTCTTTCAATGCCGGAGTGGGACGAAACGAAGTTCCAAAAGAGAAAAGACTATTAAATTCATTTAAAAGAGTTTTAGAATAAATTAAAAAAATTTGTTGACCTAAAATTGGTCGACCAAAAAATTTGGACTACCTGTGTGCCAAATCCCATTACTGTAAGTGCCATAGATTCGTCAGGACTTTGATCACAAGGAACAAACAGACAGACAAAAACTTCCTTTTATAACATTAGAGATATAACAGGTTAAATTTTGTACTAATGCGATGAATGTAATTGCTTTTTCTGAGATAATATTTCATCATACTGGAGTTCGAAATTAGTAGTTCCTATCATTAAAGAAGTTTGCAAATGGTAATCTTTTATGCTGTATTGCGATTTTACATACTTCATTTTCGAAATTGTACTTTCACACACATTGGTAAGTACACCCAAATAAAGATATAAATCCCTGTGCATATGATTTTAATTTTCCGTATTTATCTTCAAAAAGATACTTTTAGAATTGAATCAGATCCATTTCTTCAAACATCATTTTTAGCATATCATTTTGCAGAACAATCATTTCCAATTGAAGGTATGATGGAAGCTCCTCAAGTGTAGTCAAATGAGTTTTGAAATATGGAAATGCCTTTTACATTTGCATTAAGATCCGGGAAACACTGTTATAACTGTAGGTTAAGTTCAGAAAATCTCTACTAATATAAAAGGAAGTGTCCGACTTCCACTATGCAGTGTCCTGACGAATCTATGGCACTTATAATAATGAAATTTGGCACACATATTTTTGCAATTTTTGTGTCCAGACAGAATTTTAAAATTCAATATAGAACATTTTAAAATGAATTCAATTATTATTGTTTTCTTTGGAATGGCAATAGCATAAAGAGATGGTAGATTCTAAATTTATTTTTTCCGCTTCAGTTTTAATTTTGCGGTGGAACGATTTGTCAGCACAGAGTAAGAAAACAAACAATAAAGCTTTAACTTAAGTTATGTAGTTCTGTTTTCTATCTCCTAGATCGTTAAAGATAGAGTAAAAATTTCAACGGATTTGAAATCTGCGGAAAATTTCACATTAGATCGATACGTAAAACTATGATTTTCTTTAAACAAACAATTTTTAAATTGAAACTTTAATATTTTTCCAATACGACCGCCACTACGAAGGACCTTCGTTTGATTCGAGGAATCGGATTTCATCTCCTGCGCTCAAACCATTCCACAGCAAAGAAAAGCAAAAAAAAAAAAAAAAAAAAAACATTTTGACTGGCATTGTTTAGTTCTTTTTTGTAAAATCGGGATCGTTAAAGATAAATTGAAAATTTCAATGGATTTGAAATCTGCGGAAAATTTTACAGATACATTACATTTGATTTTTAAAAAAATAATTTTTCAATTAAATATTTTTATTTTCGCAAGAGATTGTGACATCACACCGATTGGATCTCTTCGCAATTCCAATTTGGCCGCATTTCACTATGTCGGCGATCACGGCGTTGCCCGTGTTGTTGGTTTGCAAAGCAAACCATAGTTCATAATATTCATATTTTGGTTTGCAAAGCAAACCAAATTGGAATTCGCAGAGAATTCATTCCAATAGACTACGAATATCCATTTGGTTTGCGAAGCAAACCAACAATACGGGCAACGCCTGACCCCACGAAAAGAACTGTCACAGGCAACGCCGTGCTGGCCATACAGTGGCTTATACTCTATAACAAAAAAAATCGACCAAGGTGCAGAATTACAGTGGGGCCGGGCTCGATCAACTTGGACTTATAATCTTAAGTGACGAGTCCCGTTTCCAACAGTGACCTGACGACAACCACAGAGTTGTTTGGAGACGTCCAGTGCAGCGTCGGGATCCTGCCCTTACTATCGCACGTCACGCTTGCTCACAACAGGGCGTTATGGTCTGGGGTGCCATCTCCTTTGACAGTCGGACCCCTAAGGTAGTCATTTCTGGCACACTTACAGAACAACGGTACGTAGACGATATTCTACGACCGGTTGTGTTACCTTTCCTTTTGCGACACCCCGGACTTACTTTTCAACAAGATAATGCCCAATTGCACACGGCACGTGTTGCTATGAATTGTCTTCAAGCTTTCCCAACACTTCCTTGCCCGGCTAGGTCTCCTGATCTCTCAACCATAGATCACATTTGGGACAATATCTGAAGGCGAATGCAACCATCCCGGAATGTTGACCATTTAGCCCGACAGTTGGAGACAATTTGGCAAGAAATCCCGCAGGACATCTTACGTGAACTTTTTCAGTCTAGGCCAGTGCGGTCTTAAGGCCCAGGACCTCGGCGTTAAGTTGTACTTAGGGCTTACTCTTATTTAACTATTACTATTTTTTAAATATAATGCAAAGCTTTTGTATCGTATTTTGGTATGGCATGGTATTTTTTATACATTAATTTTATTTAAAAAATACGAATGTCGCAATCATCGGGCATCATTTTTTCTTTCCTCTCTCGCAACATATTTTCATACTGTTATTTTCAGATTATCATAGTCAAAAATTCAGAACAGTATGTTAATGATATGAAACAGGTGAATGCACAAAACACAGAAAAAGAAAAGTAATATTATGCCAGCATATATCTCTATTATAAAAAGAAGTGTTCGTTTGTCTGTTTCGCGGCTGCAAAATCCTGACGATCTATGGCACTTACAGCAATGAGATCGTTAAGAATAACCGAAAAAGCATCTCGAGTTCACGGAAGAAATCTACATTAGAATTGTCAATAAAGCAATTGTAAATAACTTAAAACTCAGCAATCCTCATTCACTTTATCACCATCACTAAATTACAAAGTTTTGAATGATATCAAATGTGTTACAAGTTCAGAAGTGAAATCTTCAGGAAATGTTTTTATGATGTTATGACCATGACCATAAATAGAATATTCTCATTCGATAACTTTCTTGGATGCAAGAACCCAAAGGTCTCACAAACAGTGTTAAACCATTCTAACCTTTCTTTAAGTTCTGATATCATTCGATCAAGGTAATTGAAGAACACTTCAGATCTATAACGGGACACTGCATCATCAGGTCGTTCATCACTGCAGAGTTCACCGTCTAACTTTTTTGCCCTACGAACACGTAATCTTAAAATCAGTCGTTTTTATCCAAACCTATAAGTACCCACTCATTTTTAGAACATCTTGAAATTTTAACTCCTTCCCTATTCTCGGAATTTTCAAATTTTGCGCAACTTTCTCAAAACTTTCAACGACAAGAAAGAGATCAATAGTCTTAGCTTGTAAATCTCGGAAACACACATCTACTATAGACAACACTTTATGGCACCAAGTGATTTATAAAAAATTTCAATCCATTTTTCTCGCAGATTGACTGTATCACTAAATTAAGCAATAGTATGCTTTTCCAGTCAAGTAACTCAGTCAAACAATCAATAATACCAAAATTTCTTAGAACAGCATCGATGGCTAGCAGCCGAAACACCCATCTTGTTTTTGATTAGACTTTAAAGTTGGACTCATTTTCTTTCTTTTTCTGAGACTGTTTGTAGCCATCAATATTCGCAGGTTCATAATCACCTGAATCGCAGTCGAGCACTAACTCGTCGAATTTAGTCTCTACCTCTGATTACACATCTCTCTGAAAAATGCCAAAAGCACTAGCATTAATAGTACTGGATTTTTCAGCCATCAAGTGCAATAAATCTCAACGGCGATTGGATGCACTGAAAAATGTGTACACTGCCTAAACATGATCATAAAAATTCACAATTTTTCAATTGGTGTATACCAGGGATGGGCAAACTATGGCCCGCGGGCCAACTCCGGCCCGTCGGAAGGTTTTATCCGGCCCGCGGATAGAATTTTAATTTGCCGGTCCGTAGGAAATTAAAAGAAAATATGATTTATGTATTATATATCCATCTCCTTTTCTACTTTGTTTAAATATTTTTTTTTCTTCCTTCTTTTCAAAGGACTGATGATCTTTTTACTTTCTCTATTTTTGTTCTACAAAACATAAATCAATGGAAATAGCAAGCACAGACAGCTTTCAATCGGTAAAGTGTTAAAAGCGGAAGTTCTTTGTTATTTATAGCTGTAGACTGGAGCCAACAAGCGCTATCTCTTTCTCGGGGAGCAGACATATGGGAATCCAATATAGATGAATTAGACCTCACATGTAGGAGACTGCGCATTTTAAGCTCCAGCCAGCAACTTTTTCCTTTGGCGCGAGTTTTAATATTATTGATTGCGTATGGAAAGATTGTGGACATATAGCATCATTGTGAATAGTGGTGAAAGTATTAAAAGTACAGCGTAGCTAGTGCTTGTTTGGGTTTTTCGTAAAATATTTCAGCCCCAAAATGGCTACTAAAAAACGTAAAGGTGATTCAGAGTGCCGTGCTTTTAATGATGAATGGACCTGGAAATATTTTTTTACAGTTGTTAAAGATAAACCAGTGTGTCTCATCTGCAATGAAGTTGTAGCAGTCTTCAAAGAATATAACATTTACCATCTCATTTCACATCTAAGCATAAGAATTCCAATTACGAAGCAATGTCCGAATATAAAAGAAAACAAAATGTAGAAAGTCTTTGTAAAAAATTATCAGGCCGACAATTTTTTTTCAAGAAGGTAAACACTATCCAAGAAGCAGCTACACATGCAACTTACATTGTAGCATACAATATTGCTAAAAATCATAATGCTCTCAGTGATGGGGAGCTGTACGTTAAACAATGCATGCTCCAAGTTTGTGATGTTTTATGTCCAGACAAGAAAAATTATTTTGAGACTGTAAGTTCATCTCGAAAAACGGTGACTTCTAGAATTGAAGCTTTGACATCAAGAGTCAAAGATTGGGGAGTTTAAATTTTGCTCCATAGCTATGAATGAAAGCACTGATATAAATTATACTGCTCAATTAGTATTATTTATAAGAGATGTTGATGAGAACTTTGAAATTACCGAGGAACTGGCGTGCATGCGTTCTTTAAAGGGAACTACAACGGGATGTGATATTTTTCGTGAATTTCAGGAAGGGTTTTTAACTTTGAATGTGCCTATAACAAATATATGTAATATTACGACCCATGGAGCACCAAATATGACAGGAAAAAAATCTGGATTTCTTGGACTCTTTAATCAAAACTATCCCGGGAACAATGTAGTTTTTCTACATTGTGTTATACATCAAGATGCTCTGTGTAAATCTGCATTGAAAATGAAACCCGTGCTTGATGCAGTCGTGAAGCTTGTAAATACTATTCGATCTCGTGGGCTTACTTACAGGCAATTTCGATATTTTCTTCACTCCATGCAATCTGAATACTCTGATGTACTGCATTACACGAAAGTAAGGTGGCTTAGTGCAGGATGTGTTTTCGAGCGAGTTTGGCAGCTGAAAGACGACATTGTGTCGTTCTTCCATGAGAAACAGTGTTCTGCGGAGTGCGAAATGTTAGAAGATACAGAATGGCTTTCGGATTTTGCAAATTTCACAGATATTCTTTGTCATATGAGCAACTTGAATGTCAAGATGCAAGGGAAAAATCAATTTATCGACGATATCTGGGCCCATCTCAAAGCTTTTAAACTAAAACTTAATCTGTTTGCTGGGAAGCTAGCTAATAACGACTTGTCTCATTTCTCGAGGTTAAATTCAATACCCTCTGTAAATGAAGAAAAGCTTAAGAATTATGAAGATGGCTTGAAAAAACTGCATTTTGAGTTCGAACGCAGATTTTAAGATTTCAGTGCCATTCAAACAGAAATGGATATTTTTACCATGCCTTTCAACGTAAATTGTGAAGCAGTGAGCTCAGATTTGCAGCTTGAACTGATTGAGTTGCAATCTAACAATCATCTCAAACAGTTGTTTCTAAATATGCCAAAGTTAGAGTTTTACAAATCATTATCGAAAGTAAGTTTCCCAAATTTAATATCTCACGCCCAGAAAATCAGTGATAAGTTTGCTTCATCGTATATATGTGAACTAGTGTTTTCAACTATGAACCTTAGAAAGAATTATTTCAGAAATGGACTGACAGAAGAGCATTTAGCCTCGTTCCTTAAAATCAGTACATGTCACTTCGAACCTCAACAAAAGGAAGTTTTAAAAATGAAATTGAAATTTCATTCATTTCATTAACATATTTAAATTGTAATACTTGTATATTGTTTTTAAATTTAAAAAAAGTTTATCTTGGCCAGCCAAACTTTTTTTGTTTCGATTTTTGGCCCGCGACCGAAAAAGTTTGCCCATCCCTGGTGTATACAGTTTTCCGCGTTCTGCTGTTGCTTTCCGGGTTTAAGTGGCATGCACTAACACTAGGTTTAATTAGTGAGGTGGGCAGTGAACGAAGGAAGGTAGCAATTCGGGACATGTAAGGTCTTTAATATGGCTTGTACGCTATCTGATGCACCACTCATTACATTGGTATGCTTGTCCACATAAAAACTTTTTATTAAATTGACACTCTTTATAAATAATTTTCATAAGCATAGAAGTTATACCGTCAGCACTGAAGTCATGTATATGGTAAGATCCCAGAAAATGTTCTTTAATGTCAAAACTTTTGGACTCTTGATTTACTACAAAAGCTGATTAAAACGGACAGCTGATCTAAGTGACTGATATCAGTGGTAGTATCACAGTAATCACTAAAAAACTTTTCATTCTTTACATAAACGCATTATTTCTGATTTCACTGCGGTAGAACGAGACATTATTTGTTATTCCCTGATTCTTTCACTAAGATATTTTATTCTGCTCTCACTTGATAAATGCTCGCGTAAAAAGGGATCGCGTGTTAAAATTAACAAAGGAGACTCAAACCCCAAATTTCGAAAAAGAATTTAAAAAAAGTGTTTTTCGGTTTATTGGATAAAACGATGCATCAAATATTTGAGAACAAATGGACAAAATTTCAGAGTCGAAGGAAATTGTTAACACCTGCTTTTTAACTTTTATTTGACCTTCCAACTTCATAACCGACTGCCAACCATTGGTTTCGGTTTACATGAAAACCTCTAGTCCTCCTTTATGCAACTTTGTACCATAGTATATCAACCGGTGATTATCCCAAACATTCTAAATACCATTAAGGTGTAGACTCCTGGTTTTTCTATCAATCGGCGAAAACTAAAGGTCAAAATCCAGGTCCTAGTGTAAAACACATGGTGACACCATTGAAGGAAACACATTGAAAAAATAGCGCTAAATTTCGTCGCATGCGTATCACTGTTACCGCTAAAGTGCAGTAATCAGTTATTCTACAGACTATCTAAGTAATGTGTAGATTAACTAGGGTAATCCGTTAAAGTGCCGAAAATTGTTTCACTTCTCAAATTACCTAGGTAATCTGCAAATTCCCGAGATAATCTGCACATTACCCACTAGGCACTCGTTAAAGTGAAAATAAGATCTTTGCAGGAACAACAGTAACGTTTATGTACGCTTATATTAACATTGTTATTTATTCATTTATTTTTCGATACCTAAAGAATCAAGTTAATACAATCAAACAATCAACAAATTAGCTGATAGAATCAATCATCAATCAATTAAAAAACTATAATAGAAAGAATCAAACGGTTTATGATATATAATTACAATTAATGAAATTAACATAATGCTATTTATTTATTTTTCGATATGTAAAGAATCAAGTTAATACAATCAACAAATTAGTTCATAGAATCAATCATCAATCAATTAAAACACTATAATAGAAATAATCAAACGGTTTAAAATATTATTACAATTAAGGAAATGAATTTGCAAAACATATGATAAAATTATGCTTACTTATTAGTGCATTCTAAAGATTGTTGACACTTTGAATTACATAGCAATTGGTTTTTGCGACAAGTACACATATTTGTGGTACATTTAGATTTGTAGTCACATTTTCTGAAACCCTGCCCAGTACCAAGGGATTGTTTTATTGCTTTTTGACGTAAAGATATTTCTACAGCAGGGAAATCTTCTTTCGTTAAACATCTCTTTTTGCAAATACTGAATTCAGATTTTGCATACAATTGTTTTAAAATACCAGTTTTAGTACCAAGTTTATAAAAGCTATCCTCTGTTTTACTAAGAGCCACAGTTATATATAAAATCGAGCGGGCATCAGTTTTTGCTGTCTACTTCGGGTACTTTAATTTTCAGTGACACTTTCATAGACATTGGGTGCTTTGCATTAGAAACTGCTAACATTTTCTTTGCTTGCTTTCCTAAACCTTACTGGATTCATCACGCTGCATTTTCTGATCCATATTCTTTTAACAGATGTTGCACAATACATTCTTACCATATTCAGAGAAGGAGTACCCTTCCTCCTTTAGGATCTATTTCACCACAAATTACGTGAACAAACATATATCACGAAGCACCTGATGCTGCTTTTGACCAAACAATGCAGACCATGTCTTGTATAGTCCTCTTTACAGGCTCTGTACGAAACTGTTATGGCGATTCTGCTGAAGTTAAGGGTAACTCAGTGATGACTTCTTCAACATGCAGAGGTGATTCCTTGGAGGTGCATGAAAGTTGAATATTCTTCACTAGCCACTGCGTGGCTAGCCCGGCGTTGCCCGTGGCGTTGGTTTGCGAACAACGCCGTGATATAAGGTATTAGTCTGGAGAGCTTTTTCCTTAAATAAGAGCTTTAGAACTTTTTCCTTAAACAAAAAAAATCCACGCACCAAGAAGGAGTAGTCCGGTTGTGATAAAAATTGGCAGATGTGAGGAATATATATTGCTGTTCGTAAAAAATGCAACACCATGAAGGAGTCATCAGAATTAAATGAAATTTAATACACAAACGGCTTGTATTAGTACAAATAAATTAATTTTCAAATCAAAAAACAATATTAAGTGTTCGAAATCAGTATTTGGTGTAGCCACCACGCACTGCAATACGACGTGGCATGGAGTGAAACAGATGTTGAATGTCTGCTTGTGGAAGAGAATTCCATATTGTTTGTTTGCGCACCAAAGTTCGTCTGACGAAGCCGACATTAGTACACCTGTAGCAGTAGACCAAAGTGCTGCCAACTGCCTGGAGGAAGCTGTACGGTCATTCACCGCCATGTGCACCAGCTGTCTATCACCGCGCGTTGACGTCACTCGCGTCACTGTGGAACTGTTCCTCTGCACACGAGCTGCTGTTGCGCGATAGGAAAAACCTCTTTCACGAAGGCCGATGATTCTCCCCCGTTCCAACTCCGTAAGTTGCTGAAATTTCACCCTATTTCGTCGTGGAGGCATACTTAAGTCTCACTAAACGTTCGCCACTAAAAAATAACCGTGCAATATTTTCAACGTCCCGCTACAGCCCTCTATTCATACGCTTTTAGCATCAGTTCAGAGGACGCTGCTCACACCACGCTTGCGTGGTTGCTCTGAAACTTTACTACTTTGCATAACATCCTATAATTATGACATTTGCTGCAAATTTAATTTCATTCAGATGATTCCTTCATGGTGTTGCATTTTTTACAAACAGCAGTGTACATAGAAAAAAAACTATGAACATTTCAGAACAATTGAATGAGTTATTTCAGAGTTTGACCGTAACAAAGGGAGGAAGTCAATAAGGCGTTGGTCCACCTCTGGCCTGGATGCAAGCTGTCACCCAGCGTGGCATAGACTCAAAACTTTCCCGGATGGTGTCTTGTGGTATTTCTTGCCAAATTGTCGACCTAAATGGTCAACGTTCCGGAATGGTTGCAATTGCCATCCCATAACGTCCCAAATGTGCTCTATGGGAGAGAGATCAGGAGACCTAGCTGGCCAAGGAAGTGTTAGGAAAGCTTGAAGACAATTCATAGCAACACGTGCCGTGTGCAGCCAGTCATTATCTTGTTGAAAAGTAAGTCCGGGGTGTCGTAAAAGGACGGTAACACAACCGGCCGTAGAATGTCGTTTACGTACCGCTGTTCTGTAAGTGTGCCAGAAATGACTACCAAAGGAGATGGCAACCCAAACCATAACGCCCTGTTGTGGGCATGTGAGGCGTGCGATAGTAAGGCAGGATCCCCACGCTGCCCTGGACGTCTTCAGATATGTCTGCGGTTGTCGTGAGGACACAGTTGGAAACGGGACTCGTTACTAAAGACTATACGTCTCGAGTCAGTGCCTTTCGAGGTTGATCAAGCCCGGCATAACTCTTGGACAAATCCTTGGTGCGTCGATTTTTTGTTTTTTTATAGTGTACATTAACGCGTTACACAAAAAAAAAATTTCATACTTGGGGTATTTCATTGCATATTTTAACATCTTTTGCTGCATATTTTTAGATTGTTTTCTTGCATATTTTAGGGTTTTTTAATGCATAAAAATCTGGTCCCTGGTTATAACTAATAACTTTATTTCTAACATTTTTCGATACAGCCTTCATAAATTAATATTTTTTATATATTTGCAACATTTTTTCACAAATTTGGATATTGTTTCCATGGTTTGGGAGTAACATAATTTAAAATTATCTTTTAAATTTTTAATTTAAATAATTTTTACAAAATATTCATAAAATAACTTACATAAATTTAAAATAACTAAATTTTAAATTTAAGTACTTACATTATAATAAATTTATTTAATGTGGTGACGGTTGAGCCTGTGGTGGCCACAGCAGATTTTTTTGTTTTTATTTTTAGTTTATATGGTTTTATATTTAATTCAAAGAGAAAAAAATGTAGACAACTATAATGTCGAATATTTGAAGCATAATTTTATACCGGCACCCTCAAACAAGGCATTACCAATGTGTCTGATTTGCCAGTTTCCTCAAATGAAGTCATGAAACCTTCGAGACGTTCAACTTTAGCTGGTATGTTTTCAGCGGCATCAAAACAAGACGATGATGGGTTACGTGCCTCTTGCAACATTTCCTTGCTTAGTGCTAATCGGGAAATCCGCATACTACTGGAGAATAATTGATACTGCCAGCTTTGAATGAGGTTCTGCGTACTGTAATACACAAGCCACCATCTGATATTAAGAAAATCCCATTAAGCAATGATACAGCAGACGAAATGTCCGAGGATGTGAGTTCTCTAACTGATTTTTTAAAGACTACAAGTTTTCTTTACAGATCTATGAATCTACTTTACGAAACAATGAATGTTTACTTATTGCGTACGTTCGCTTCATAAAATGTGGGGAAATTTGTCAGGAACTATTATTCGCAAATAATTTAGAAACTGATACTAAAGGAAAATCTATATTTGACGTATTGTAACACTATTTTAAAGAAAAGGGTATTCGACTTTATAATATCGTGTCCGTTGATGTTGATTTCATGTTTGAAAAAGGAGATACCCCCAAACGTAATACATTGTGTAATTCAGACAGCATTTGATAGCAAAAAACCTTAGTAATCGTCTTCATTGCTCACTACTGTATGTAATTACAACAGTTAACAAGATCAGAAGTAATGCTCTCAATGATAGAATGTTTCGAAAACTTTGTAATGAAAAGGACGAAGATTTCAATCGTTTACTATTGCACACAGAAGTTCGTTAGCTATAAATGGGTATCTGTCTAAAAAGATTTTATAACCTTGTGATATCGAGAGAAACTCCTTTATGCTTGACCTTTAGGAAGGGTCACTTGCAGGACAGGTGCCTACTCCATTGTGTCATCGGAATGCCGAATATATTCTGATTGGTTATTGCTTGGCACTAGCTGCTGTTCTTTCGTCGTGCGCTTTAAAACAACTTGCGAAGAACAGGTGAAATAGAACGACCTCTGCGTGTGGTGTTCGTCCAGATGATCCGATTGGTTTTCGACTTGTACTTTTGGCTTTCTTTCTGGACGGCTAGCAGAGCATGCGAGAGAGCCAGAAGCAGAGGATGAGGCTTGGACACCGTGCTGGACTGTGATAATACATACTTTTATGTATTGGTGTAATGATGTTAATGTGATGATGCAATTACTGTACATATTTCTTAATGTTGTAGGAAAAATAACTTAAATATCTCAGCTGTTGGTTGTCTTCTTGTATACGATTCGTACTGTTTTCACGCTACCGTTTTGGAGTAACATTACAGCTAAAATTTTGTGGCAGCGTTGGGATAAGGATCTAGATAAATGAGATCCACGATCCTGTCACTTCTACGATTACAGATAAATGCAGTGTTGGTTTGAACGTGTTATCGTCTACACTTCTAGAGGGCTTGTTTGTGGGCGCCCGAAGCATAAAGAACTTTAAAACAGCGGTTACTGGTGCTTCGTTCAACGACAGAAGATTCCTGGCCCTGTGTTGGTAGAGTTATTCGTGTGAAAGCTGAGGGGGCCATTGTTAGCAGTTCCTGATGTAGTACGACAAAGAACCTTGCGTGTGTCCTGGAGATATTGACGAGGAAATTTTAGTTGGGATCATTTATCATTTCAATGTTCATTCCTTGGTTGTTATAGTGTTTTAAAGATTTCCAAATTTAGTAAGTCTAAAAGTTGAAATGTGTAGAAGTGGTTTGGTAATAATTACTTTGTGTGTACTTGTTAGTAAATCGGAATCAGATGACAAAAATAAAAAAATTTAGGTGCCAATTTTTTAGAGCCAGGACTTGTGCAATACATATATTAATATTTTTTTCGAACGCTGAGTATATAGCAGAACTCATTACACACACGCGCAACAAATAATATGCTATTTATAGTATAACTGAGGCAATAAAACATTTTTTTTTGTCTACATCAGACATTTTGCTCTATTTTTAATCTCTTATGGCCTAAAAAAATCAAATTTTTTTTCCATGAAAAATAAACGTTTTTTACAAAAACGGAAAATCTAGCCGCCAGACCAAACTTTTTAGGCGCCATGGCAACCTGGCGCACGGAATTTGTCGTGCTCTGATCGAAATAGATGATATAATTTCAAAGTATGTGTAATGCATTGGTTTTCTAGAGATTAAATTAATTCATCTCTTTTTACTAAAACTTTTTTGTTCTACTTGATTTGAGCTTTCTAAAAGGGAAAATTGGGTCTTCTTGAAGATACTTGTGTAGTATCTTACACACAAGTGCTTACTTTAAGGACTAGTACTTTTGCGTTACAGTATAGGAAGATGCTCAGTTTTAAATGATTTTTTATATTATTTTCTTTTGTATATTTTTGGTATTGTTGAAGAAAATTGTGATATTTTTGTAATTGCATTTTATATGTGATGAGGTATCCCCAGGGTAGTTCTAAATAAGCAGACAAAAAAGATTTTGCTCTTGGTATAAGAGTTCGAGACTAATGTGGCAAATGCGGAAAAGAAAAGGGCGATAATTGAGACGATTTTGAAGGCGCCGGATTACGATGAGAGATTTGCGAAAGATTGTTTAGAGCAGATATTCAGAGATAGTGAAGAACAGAGGTTAGAGAGGGAAAGGGAGAGGAGAGAAAAATAAGAGCAGAGGTTAGGGAGGGAGAGAGAGAGAGAGAGACTCTTTGAGTTAGAAAAGTTAAAACACAACAGAGTGCAGAAAATAGCTGTCGCTTCCACTGTTTCTGTACTGATTGAAAGTAGAGACAAAAGATGGAATTTATGATTTAGTCCCGAAATTTGACTCTGAATTAAGTGATATACTTTTATTCTTGATGATTTTTGAGCGGCAAGCGCTAAAAAGCGAAGCTTGAGGAATCGAGATACGTTTCTCAACTTATTCCGGCTGTCGAAGTTCACCGCGCAGATGACAGAATGTGTCAGCTCAATGTAAATTTTCGAAAACATAGACTCCAACGAAGAACGCGTTATAGATACAAAGTAAGGAATAAAAAAATTATTAGCTTGCTACACAATTATGCGTGAAACATGCATTGACTTTGGCTGTCTGCAATAGGAAGAAAGAAAAGAAGAGGAAAAAAGACAATGGTCCAAAGAGGGGTATACCTGTACACTGAGAACCCGCTTTTCCACTAATTTATTAAATTTTTTGCGAGATACTAAATCGTACGCAGAATATTAATTTTCTGTTTTAATTTTTCCTCAGTATAATTTGAGTTCTATTGTTTAACACACTAACCATTTTTTGCAAATAAATACTTCTTTTGCTTTTGTTTAAGTATTCACTTGACTTAACTTTCTACAAATCAGGACAATCACGATACAATTACAAAGTAATTAAAAGCTTCAAACTCCCGTAACCAGACAGAATCGTTTCGCGTGGGGCTCGATACATCCGTCATGTCTGCTGTCTGAGTAAAACTGCCGAACGATTGACAATTGCAGGGCTTATAACAGGTTTTAAGGTGTAAAAAAGTGACTAATCGAACAAAAAAGTGACAAATAACAATATAATGCCAAATATATTCAAGTATAAAGATAAAAAAGAAAAAGATACTCCACAGTCACCCCTATCTTTTTCCTTGCTTTCTTTAGAAGAATATTTATTTTCTTCATTTAAAAAGCATATTTTGAAACGATGTCAACAAAAAAATAAAACAATTTGCAATCATGATTTTTAAATATGTTGTTCATTTTTGACCCCCATAGCTTGAAGAATTTCTTCCATTTCTTTGAAAGATCGTCAAATTTTTGTTGTTGTTGTAGAACTAGAGGTTCCGCCCCCTGCTCGTCGTTATATGCAACCCTTCCCATATCCATTAGCTTTGATGCGATTGGCACCAAATAAGGTTGATTGTCAAAATTTGCCAAGCTACTTTTAACCGTCATCAATGCATTATTGAGTGTGGGTTCTGATATTGATGCTCTGTCTCCTGTCAAAGCTCTTCCTGAAGCTGAGAAGCCACGTTCAGCACTACCATGAGAAAGTGCGAGCAAACTTCACACAAGAAATGTCTCGCAGTCTGAAGAACTGGTCCCAGTAAACATCAATAGGCTTCATTCTAGATCTTTCTTCCTCAAATTCTCTTTGGAGTAATTTTCACTCATCCAATAGTATATCTTTTGGGACCTCCCATGGCATGGTTCTTGCAACTTCTACTTTTCGTAAACTCTCACCACTGAGTCTCTCAGGATGACCAAGACAGGATAAACTTTTAAGAGATGAACTGAAGGAGGACTTCTTCAAAAGATGCTTAACACTAGCAATGTAATGCTCCTGAGCCCTTAGAAAAAAGAAATTATTTTCCTTCACTTCCACAATCTGAAGCGCTTTAGAAATTTGATCTCCAATCACAATATCAGCCAGAGGCAACAGTTTCTGAGGACATATATCTTAAATTTCATCCATCTACCAAACTCGAATACATTTCTCTTTGTAGATCCTACCCAAAATTGTTCTCATCAACAACTCAAGTTGAGAATGAAGGTTATGCATTAAGGGTACCTTTTTTTGAAGAAATTCGGTCACACAATTACATACACTTGTACTTGATACGACAAATATCACCTCAGCCACCATAGTTTCTCTTCTAAGTAAATGAACAATTTTCGTGTAGCCTGGTCTTTGTATTATGTTTGGCTTCTTTATTGGAATGTAGGGAAGGAAATACTTTCGCACTGCAATTCACTGTTCATGCAACTTTTCAGCAGCTGGCTTTAGGCTTAGCCACCTGCTTGAACAATGCTTGATGAAATAGTGAGTGGGAAGCTTCAAGTCTCCTTGAATTTGTTTTTTTGTTGACCAACGCTTAGGCCACAGATTAAAAAATCGCTGAATAGAACAAAACTAGTTCAGACACACCTTTCCCAAACTTCAAAGCCGACTCTCCCATTCTTCCCATATCGAATTCCTCAGCACCAGGCTATGTGACCAAGGATGTTGTGGGGGAATTCGATGGAACGGCGTTCTACTGCATTTTTGGAAATTACGAAGGAAGAAAACTATTCAGCTGTACCGTATTTAGAGTGTTGCTATTGGTTATTTAATGACAAGATTGTCTTATTTGTTGATACTTGATGCTCCAATTCATTTCGGAAACCGAAACTAATACTACAGCAGCTGGCGCAGCCGTAGCATCATATTACGAACGCTTCAAAAAAATATTAAAAAAGGTTTTATTTTGACGGAAACACAGGCGTCAAACAGAAGGGGTAATCCCCCCCCCCTTCTGAACGACGTTCAAATGGCGTACGTACCTGCCGTGGAGGAAACTAGTCTGGACAAGTTCCAAAGTAAGACGAAATTACACAATATGTACTAGGTTGACATTTGATTGCACACTAAAAATTGTTCTTCCCCAAATAGAATTTAAGAACTTAAAACCCCTGAAAAAGTGACAAAATGTCAAAAAAGTGACTTGTTACAAGCCCTGCTGTCACGGGCAACGCAATGCTGGCCTGCTAGTAAATATCTAAAATGGAAGAAAAGGCGCTGAACCGTCTGAGAGCCTTAAAATCTTTTAGCTAGCCGTGTACTAAATAGTTCATAGCTACGAAGAAATAGCTACAGGAATAAATTATCGATAATCAAAATAAAAATCGACAAAAACTAGCGATTTGGCATGACTATTTAAATTACTTGATATAATTAAAGTATACAGCGAGAACGAAGGACCTCATTCGTATAAACAGTTTCCAACTAATCAAAAAATGCTTATCGATTAGTACGATAGTAAAAATTGCTTCGTATTTTACCATCCGATTAACGGTAGAAAAAGTTCAATTCACATTTAAGAAGCATTTAAAGTTATATACGAAAGACGTGATTAGCGATGTCGAACCAACCTAAGGTAAAAACCGGGTTCATGTTCAATCGCATTCAAATATTACTACAGAACAAGCAGATGTCTGTTGCCCAATTTTGTTACTATCTGATTTGTAAATCTCACTGAATCAAATATAAAAGCCCTTTTCATGATTCTAAAAATAGTTTCGCAAGCGATGAGAAATCCCAAAGCGAGTAGTTATTTTAAGAAACAGTCCCGCGACTTCTCTGAGAGTTCACCTTGGAAGATTTTCCCTTTGTATAAAAGCTCATTAAGTAGATTTCCATGTGAAAAATGAGAATTTGGGGAAAATTAAGCTAAAAGAACCAAGGAATTGGATAAAATTCACATTACTATGTTTTACACCAAAAATAGATATTTAATCAAAAGGCTTAAGCATTTTTATATGCAACAGCAACCGTTGAGAAACTCTATCACGAGTCAAAGCAATCCATTTAAATTGGCAGAATCCAAACCCGTTCACCGTTAAAGGGGAATAAAGCTTAATAAAAAAATACTATAGAAATGGATCGAAAAATCCATCTGAACGTATGCACAAATTAGTAATAATTTTGGTAATAAAATCAAAACTGTGATTCGTAGGATATTCGATTCATACACAATAGTTTTAACTGAAAATAATGTATTTGAGGATTCGATGGTTTTTCAAGGTTATTTCATAAGCAAGCGAAACTCATTTACAATTTGAAGTAATTTCAATGTATAAGAAAATTGAAGTCCCAAAAATGCAGCTAAGTTAGCTAATACACCTTACTAGAAAAGCATCCTCGTAACTAAAATTCTAAATTGTATTTGAGGATACCTGAAATTTAAAGAAATGAAATCACTGGGTTGGGAAGGAAATGCTGTCTTTAAGGAAAAGGAGTATTACGGCCTTTTAAGGCTATTTTCTATTTTTTCAGGCTCATTTCGTATAGATCGCAATTAAATCAAGAGTCCACAAGTGTAGAAACTTTCATGAGTGCTATGTTTAGGTTCCATGCCATCACTATTTAATGACACTTGACCTTGGTTTTTGAATGCATGTGTAATAAAATATGCTGTGTTCTCGTAAAAATTGTAATTAAAAAAAAAAAAAACCTTAAAATATGCTACAAATTTTTAAAGTGCCCTTAAAAATTAAAATGAAAAATCAGGTCCAAATATACAAGGATTAAATTTAAACCTTAAAATATGAAACTTTTAGGCTTATGAAAAATAAGGCTTGAAAGATGAACAGTATCCTTTATGTTTAAGCTGACCAACCGGTCAATTGGTTAAGGTGTTAGCCTCTAGATCGGATGTTTCCTGTTTGTAATCCGGGTCAGGGCATGGATATTTTTAAGCGTATGGTGTAGAGGCGGCTCGTGCACCTAAAATCTGTCGTTGCCGAACGTCCTCACGTTGGGTTGGTGTGGAAGTTTGGAGTGTGGGGTACCATCCCAGGTGTTGCCTCGTCATCTGACCGCGGTGTTGTCCTCGAATCATTCCCTTAGGGGATTGATAACGGACCGTCGTTAATAGCTCGCTGTGTTGCTCTAGCACGACGTTAATTAAAAATTACCATTACCCTAACATTTAATTATGTTTGATTAGGTTGATTACAGTACTATAAATTTTTAATCGTATCCACAAGACTCAAGTTTTTAGTGGCGAACATTTACAAATTACTGCAAAATATTCAAAACTTTTCTTGAATTCAAAATCATTATTCATTACATAAACATTAGCGCAAAGGTCTTAAATATTTCAATTCTTAAGTTATTTGAATGAATACTTTACTAAACCCTAATCTAATGAATATAGTTGATTCGTAAACCTGGAGCAGTGTTAACCAAGGCAGATGCAAATTCGTCGCAGAATGAAAATGCTTTTAACGATTCATCATGTATGAAAGAAAAACAGAATGTATATTATTTCACTTTGCACCAACATACTAAAACTGACGAGCATAAAAGTAATCGGATTACATTGATTTGTATAGGGATTGAGTTCTTTCTTGTTTAACTTAAATTTCCATAATATTTTCATCTCAAATTAAATACCGTTACATAATTACTATTTTTCAATTCCAAACTTGAATTAAAAAGAATTATCAAAACTATCTCCCGTAAATACTTACTAAAATAAAAAATATTTCAAAATTTGGTCGGCTAAGTCAGTGTGAAATGTTTTGGATTCTGGTCACGTAATCGAGAGGAGACTGAAACAGCCCTTCAAAGCTTAATCGCTATTGCTTTAATCGATGGTTCACGTAATTCGTAGTTTGTGAATACGGTTCTTGAATAATCCTCGATTCTAACGATCCGAGGATGTCCTAATCCACAAATTAACACGCGACTGGTGAATACGGCCATAATTTAATAAACGGATCGTATTGGGACCTGAGAATTCTCACCCCACTCGAAAAAAGATTATCCCAACTGTATCATACCAAGGCCAGTATTTTTAGATTTTTACCAAAAAATTTTATTCAGTTTCAAATGTTAACATATTTTTATGATTTGGGAACTCTCGAATAAAGTGTTTATTTAATAACACCTAAAAATGCCTAATTTGGGGGTTTCGATATATAAAACCCCGAAACGGCTTTAGAGCTTAAAAACAGTCTGGAGGACCATTCAATATCAAACCCCACAACCCGACCCCACCAACATCACCAATTCGTTGTCAAGACGCATATATTAGGAACTAGCAGAATTACCCGTAGTTGCTCGGGTTGAATTTCAACACCGTTTTAACTTTTTCATTCCTTCTACAGTTAGTCCGTTATTGCGGAACATTGCCGTTCAGAAAGCCCGAGCCTCGAAGAAACAAAAGAAAATGATTGACTATTTTAAAATTTGAAAGTGTATGTACGTCTAGAGCATAAGTTGGTGTAACAATATTTAGGGTGAGTTATGGTTCAGGGTTTTTCTGTTATCTGTCTATTCGATTAACCGTCAGGGTCCCGACCCTGACGGTTAATCGAAGTTCCTGTACTCTCAATTTCATATCAGTCTTATATTCTGCTGCACGACAAACTACAAAATTTTTTTTCGAAGGTGACTACTACTAAGCCGATTTTCAGTTCTGGAGTGATCGCCAGACATAGAATTCTAAATCAAATTTAAAAAAAAAAGAAACATTAATTCTGACGTTGCCAGGACTGAGTAGCCAAAATTCCGCTTTTATGATCGATTGGGTTTTTCGTGTACCATTACAAAATGCAAGTTATGTAAAATTAAATGTTTAAAATATTCTTTATTTAATCATTTATTTATAAAATATTTACATCATGGGAAGAATTAAAAGGTCAGTTCAAACAAATATTATAATTTTATTTGTTATAGAAAAACTTGCTCTTCGAGCAATACCGGTAAAACAATATTGGAAAACTTGATTTCGATCAACACTGGTAAAACCTAACAATGGACACACCTAAAAAAAACATGTAATCTTGCCTAATGACTGGAGACAGGTTGTACCAAATGAAAAGGCAGCGGTCACGCAAAGCCGAGCCTAATATGGTGTAGGAAAACCGTTGGCATTCAAAACAGCTTACAGTCTTCGCGGAATGGATAAATACAGTTCATGTATGCTTGCCAAGGGAATCTTGTACCCTTCTTCATGTAAAACGATGGCAAGTTAAGATAACGATGATGGCGGTGGATAGCGATCACGCACTTTCCTCTCCAATGTAGACCACAAAGATAACATGTCAATAATATTGAGGTCTAGTGACTGTGGTGGCCAGGGGAGATGTGACAAATTATCCTCGTGCTCAAAAAACTAGTCCTAGACGATGTGAGCTGTGTGAACAGGGGCTTTGTCGTCTTGGAAGACACCATCACCATGGGGACCAACAAAAACCCACGATATTGCTGCCCAAACCATCACAGAACCTCCGCCATGTTTCACTCTTGGCAACAATCAGTCTGTATTATAGGCTTGGGATGGCGTTCGCCAGACGTAAACTCAACCAGAAATGGGAAACGACTCATCTGACCAAATTACTGTCTTCCATTGCTCCAAAGTCCAGTCACCACTTTTTCCTGTTATAGGCATTAGCATCACTGATGAATGATTTTTGAATTGCAGCTCGGGCAGAAATACCTTGCTTATGGAGCTCCCTTCTTCAGGGTGGCAACAAAATCCTCGAAAAAAAGTTCCCTGATATTTCCCTGATAGTGTGACAAAAATTTCCCTGATTTTACAAATCCCTTAAGAAATGTCGGGATCCGTAATTGGTATCGATAGACAGTACCCACACGACAATATTTTTAAATATTTCGGGTCAGATGGGCAAAGAGGATCATTCCCCACAAATATTTTGTATTTCTTCTCATCAGATATTTTAATTGTTATTGTAAGGGCTGGAACCCTTCATGGAACTCTAACAATAGCAATTGAAAAAACTGGGAAAAAATAAAAATATTTTGATTATGAACATTTTACACCTCTCTCTGTCCCTACATTATCCAAATATACATCAAAATCAAATGAAAATATATCTCTATATTAAAAAAAAGTTACCGCCGCCGCCGCAGGATTGAAAAATGTGTTGTTAAGCTCGATTCTTAGACGGTTTCCCGAGAAAGTACTGATCGGAAAAAAATGAAATTAACATGCTTTGTTTTGTTCTTCATCGTATTCCCTGGATAAGTATTAAGATTTTTTTCCGATGCGGCTATTAGTTTAGGTTTTATTAAGTGTTAAAGTTGAAGTGAAATTTCTTCCGCGAGTGAGCAAACCACATTCAAATTTTCAGTCTTCAGTCGTGAGTTTTTTTTTTAAGAGTACCTCTCAACGTAAATTTTTGCAGCTCGTCGAGTTTTTTTTTAAAATTTCAATTTGGTTTTTGATAATATTTTTTTGAAATTCGGGAAAAATCGGGACTTTTTTGTTACTTTTTTTTAAAACTGCCGTATCTATATCTTATTACTATTAGTTTTTAATTTTTAAAATATCGCAGTATACCTCAGAATGTACTCTTTCTTACGGTACTATTATTTTTGAAATCGGTTAATAATTAAATTAGATGCGATCAAAAGTTGGTGATACAAAATTCGGAATCTTTGGATATTTTCGCTACTTTTTGTCACAACAGTTATATCTACAGAAAAAACCATTATTTTTTAAATTTGAGAACATCACTGAATACATTACATTACACTCTTTCTTATGGTACAATTATTTTTTAAATTGGTTAATAAATAAAATCGATGCAATTAAAAGTGGGTCATACAATTTTCGGAACTTTCAGATCGTAATTTCCGATACAAAACTAAAACTGTCATATCTATATCGTATTACTATTAGTTTTTAATTTTTTAAATATCGCAGTATACCTCAGAATGTTCTCTTTCTTACAGTACAATTATTTTTAAAATTGGTTCATAAATAAATTGGATGCAATCAAAAGTTGGTGACACAAATTTCGTAATTTTTATTTCGCGGAGCATTGCATTCGCGGAGGGTTGTATTTTTGACTATCGGGTTTGCCAGATATCAAATTTATCGTAGCACCAATTGCCATGAAAACGATTTCTTTTTATTTGGCGAGGAAAAAGGCTCGCTTTTTTCCCTCTCTTTTCAGACGGTTTACCGAGAAAGTACAAAGTACAGATCGTAAAGTTTTTAGATTAACACGGTTTACTTAAAATTGTACAGGCAACAAGATGCAGAATATTTTTTACTGACGCGGCTATTAGTTTAGGGTGCATTAAGTGTTAAAGTAAAAATAAGTGAAATCACTTGCGAAAGAGGTATTGGTTTGCGAAGCAAACCAAACGGGATTGCGTAGCAATCCCCGGGGGTCGGCGAGCAGGTTGCGAAGCCCTCGCTGTGACGTCATGGACCGGAAAGTGAAATTAGGATAATACAAATTATTCAGATAATTTCACTGTGCGAAAGGAATGTTGGTTTGCGAAGCAAACCAAATGGCATATGTAAAAGTGTGGGATTGCGTAGCAATCCCCGGGGGTTGGCGAGCGTAAGCGAGCAGGGGGCGGAGCCCCCTAGTACATGAAAAATTTGTAAAGATTCAGTTTACGCTTAAAGCGGTGGCAACGATCTTAGCACTTTTTTTGCGTACTTCTAGTAGCGAGTTAGGGCAGATTAAGGCAACCCATCTGCATTACGATTATTATGGTTTCCATGGCAACCTCGGCAAGTGAAAAGTTAAGCTTTTAGGCCGAGTGCACACATCCGGTTTTTAAACGTACAACGCCGCTGCCGCAAAGCAAGTGCGGTCTGAGATACATTAGATCCAATGGAGGTAGTGCACACATGCCTCCGGCGCCGCTGCGGCGATGTGCGCTCACATTGCGTGCAATTTATACAATAGTTCCCCAGGGCGCAGCAGCTCGCCGCACACGCTTCTCCGGTTTGAAGTAATTAATAAATGGTTGATCCATTAACGTCTATTTTGTGTTTCAAAATATACTTTTTTTACACTAAATTAGCGAAATAAACACGTTTTCTTCGATAGAATATTTATCGCAAATGGCGCGAAATTAGTGCTTGCGTCATTTCACGGTTATGTGTGCGTAGTTGGGCTTCGTTGCAGCACGTTGAAAAATCGGATGTGCGCACCTGGCCTTAGACTACTGCCGTTACAGCAGTTGTGCATGGAAAGTTATAAGAATCGCGCTTGTTATATCGATAGTCGTAGTCAAAAGGTTAAATTTTCATTTTGAATCTCTAATATTATAAACGGAAGTGTTTGTCAGTCTGTCTGTTTCCTACACGCAAAGTCCTGACGAATCTATGGCACTTACATAACAGATAGTCCGAATGTTTTGCAATTTTTGGGTCGCGGCGAATTTTAAAATTCAATCTGGAACATTTTAAAATGAATTTAACGAAATGTAATTATTATTGAATGCAACAGCATAGAAGATCACAGAGTGTAAATTTATTATTTTCGTTTCCGTTATCATTTTGCGCGGATGAATGATTTTCCAGCAGACAAAAAACAAATAAACTTTTAACTGGAGTTATTTAGTTCTTTTTTCTATCTACTAGACCATTAAAGATAGAGTAAAAATTTCAACGGATTTGAAATCTGCGGAAAATTTTATAATATTAGATCGATAGTTAAAATGTTTTTTTTTTTAATAAATAAATTTTTTTAATTGAATGTCTTCAAAATTTTAGCAAGAGTGTGTGACGCTTAGAGAGATTTTCAGAGAAAGAGGAAAAGAATAAAACATTTTGGCTGGCATTGTGTAGTTCTTTTTTTGTAAAATCGGGATCGTTAAAGATAGATTGAAAATTTCAACGGATTTGAAACTTGACACCAGATAGATACCTTATACGTTTGATTTTCTTTTAATAAATCATTTTTCAACTAAATATTTATATTTTCACAAGAGATTGTGACGTCACACCGAATTCCCTTTTGGTTTGCATTGCAAACCAATAAACAAAACGGGCAACTCCGCTATGGCTGTTTTCCGATTTGCGAAGCAAATCATAGTTCACATTATTCATAATTTGGTTTGATTCGTAAACCAAATGGAAATTCGCAGGAATTCATTCCAATAGGCTACGAATTTCCATTTGGTTTGTGAAGCAAACCAACACCACGGGCAACGCCATGATGGCTGTTATCCTGATACAATAGGCTACGAATTCTCATTTGGTTTGTTTCTCAAACCGTATTCGTAGCAATCACCGGGGGAGCCCACGAAAAGAACTGTCACGGGCAACGCCGTGCTGTCTACGTAGTGGCTAGTTTTTAATATTCTAGGAAGTTCTTTCAAATGCCGTTAAATTGCTGACGTTGGCATTGAAACGTTGATTTCATTGGTTCATATGAAATAATTCCTTCGTTGGCGACTTTAGAAGCGCGCCACAGCTATAAACGTAGACTGAAGCTGCACCAGAAAATTCTACAGAAATGTAATTGTAAGCAAAAAATATTAATTTCATGCACCAAAAAAACCTAATTAGTTACACAAATTTCAAATTGTATACCACGAGTTAATCGCTGGCCTCACGGCGACGAGACGCTGCGACCGCGAAAAATAACCGCTGATTTACGCGGTGTTCGAAAATTACGACGCCAGTGTTCTTTTTTCGAATTACAATTTCGGCGAATATGATTTATTCGATTCTCAAAAGTACTCGTAATCGCGCATCTCTAAAATAGGACAAAGAATAATAGTTGCCATTTAAAGTATCAAAATTTAAACAATTCTAAAATTTTTTGTGAAATTTGAAAATTTTCCGAGATTTTCAGAATTAAAAAGTTTTCTGAGAATTCCCCGATTCTGTTACCACCCTGATCTTAGACTATAAAAATTTTATCAAATTACATTTTTTTTTATTAATCACGTTTTGTTTTTGTATTTAGCTCATTGTTCATAAAATAAACTATATTGGCTGAAAATTTTTTGCATCATTTGGAGTATTTCATTGTACCCCGGCACACACATACGGGGTACAATTTTCAAGCATAAAGATACCGTTTAGAACCTAATAAAAATTTATTTAGATGGCGAAAATACAAGATTAAAAGTATGCATTAATTATATTTTTGTGCATGCAAAATTGTGGATAGGAAAAAAAATAGTAAATTTTGTTTCATTGTACCCCGTCTTCCCTTAATCATTCACAAAATCTTATTGATCAATCAAAATGTATTAAAATTAAAAGGCTCTCAACTTGCAAAGTTAAAGCCATTAATGACATCAAAATATATACTTTAATCTAAATGTGAACAGTGGAACTGCTTTTTAGCAATCATCTCGGCAATGTTTGGTTTAATGTCTGATAATTTCCAATATCAAGTCACACTCAACTTCAAATCCACTTCTTAGCTTAGATATAAAATACACGAGCTGGAAGAAAATACACTTTCATACAAAGATCTGGGAAACAGTTAAGCACTTCAAAAATTTTCCTGCGAGTTCAGAATAAGTCACTATAGCTAGTCAGTTGTACTTGCGACACAATTTTAATGAACTGTCACTTCAAAAATCTGCCAAATAAGAGAGGTTGGTTGATATCCCGTGAGCAAATAGATTAGTTACCTATATACTGCACTATAACTAAAAAATGATTAATAACTAGTTTCATTACTTAAAAAGACAAAATGCATGCTGCAAAAATGTAACTATAGATTGCAGTGGAGGGCTGTTTTGAGGAATACAAAAGCATAGTCTTTGTACATAAAACTAGAAATCCATTTTTTGCAGTTATGATGGTATTATATACGGGGTTTGATTCATGATCATCAGTTCTCCTTTAGCTGCAAGTGCAACTGCTCATTTCCATAGAACAGATAATAAACATTTAATAATCCATTTTAGAACATAAAATAAAAATTTTTATTTTTCTTGAAAGTCCTCAATTTTGGCTACTGCATGTTTTCCAGACCTCCTTAGTCCAATCAAGCTAGCTGAGGTCACTGGATGTAGGGAAGTCCCTGAGGAATTGAGTATCCCTTAAAACCCTGTTGCAGATCAAATTCGGTATAACTTTTCGAAAAGAAAATTTAAAACCTTTCTTGGACCTTTTCATGGTTACTTTTACATTTTTAAAAGTCACATTGCAACCGATTAACTAGGAAGAAGAGAAACTCTTACAAATGCTAAGGTTTCAAACCCAATTTTAAATTTATCTTTAGCTAAAATTTAAACAATCGATTTTTGAAAATTTTGAATGCTGGGGTTTTGGATATGTGAAATTAAATTTAGAGCTCTTGTAAAAAAGCTTTTAAGGACTTTCAGCAAATAAGAAGACTTTTAAACAGGGTTCCAATTTCAGAAATAGAATTCCCTGACTTTTTCAGGTTTTCCAGACAAATATTTACAAAATTCCAGGTCATACTGAAGCAATTTATGACATTTTTAAGGTGAGAAACCAAGAAAGCATTCAATAAGCCAATAATAAAAACCGGGTTCTGTCCTCGGCGGAGCCTCCAATTCTGATGATTGCGAGATCGGCGCTTCGACCTGGCTAAAGACCGTCGTGTTCACTAATGGTGACTGGGGCACGTTAAATAGGTCGTGGTCACAATGTCCCCCATGTTCCCATACCAAATCAATACCTCTGGGGGTACCTGATCAGGGGGTTATCGGCCTCTGAGGGATCTAAATTGCGATATGTGTGAGTGAATGGATGTATGAAAGGGACCTTACTGTAAAACGGATGTGTCATGTATGTCGAGCAAAGTCGGACTTCCTCCCAATGGGGCTCAATAACATCGAAGGCGCACCCCCCTTGCCTCTTGCCGTCTTCGACGGGCCTGGCACTCCTCTGGTCTGCCAGTGTAGGCATAAGAAACAACAACATAATAAAAACCAATTTAAGAATTACATATACAGTGGGAAACTAATACACAAAGCACAATTTATTTTGTATTGAAATAACTTATTCAAATAATCCAACATATTTGACAAATCCAATTGTGATTTAATGTATCCTAAGCACGAAATTCTCCAATTTAAGCCAGTGGACAGAACAGAATTTTACCTTTGAAATATTAGCTGTTTCGTTTAAAATCAGTCGAAAGTTTTATTCATAAAAATAAAGTGATACGAAACTGTCTTACTGGCTACTGTTCTCCAAAGCGTCTGAAAATCCTTAGTCAATCATTTTCCAGGTCATTAAGGTAATTTTCCAGGTTTTAGATAAAAATACGAAATTTTCCTCTTTTTTGGACAAAATTAAATTTTATTGACAATTCCAGGTTTTCCCTGACCAGTAGGAAACTCTGTTTAAAGGTCCTTTACAGACTAATTTTTTTTTGTTTGCTGTGAATGTTTGTTTGAAACATTGTATAAAATGAAAAAAAATCAGTCTAAAAAGGACTGCACCCTGTTCCTAATGCCTAACGCACCCATATATACTAGTGCAGGAATGGATGTTCATAGATGGACTAATGTAGCATACAGAGAATTACAATCTATCAAAAAATACTTCTGGTAGATATTTGTAACAGTAGCACAAGTTAATTAGTACTGCAGTGCTGTGCAATTTATACATACTTCTTGCTGAATTTTCATTTTGAGTGGCCCAAGTTAGAAACGTAATTTATTATAGCAAATCAAGATTTCAACCCGAAAAAAGAAATTCTGGGTTCAGAAATTTTGCTTTTTTACTTTATATTATGTCACTAGAGCAAATTGTAAAAATTGCAGAAAAAAAAGAGTAAGTCGGTAAGCATGAGACTCATCACTGGTTGATGCGAGTGCAGACATCACATTTAGAATAGCTTATATTTGCCAAATATTTGTAATGACACAAATAACACTAAGCAAACACAGAGGAATTTCATTTCTCCAAATTAACTTTTTCTTTCGTTACTTTTGAAGCAATGATGCAATATTAATATGCAAATGCGTGAAATAGATCGTAGAAAAACAGTCATACTTCTTATTTAGTAGTTAATGATTAATTTAATTAACTATTGATTTAATAACAGCTATGTAAAAACTATTCCAAGTATTCTATGACCTGCTGCATGACTGTAACTTAACAGTAAGGCAGGCCTCGAAATAGATTTTTTAATACAGGTGCACTGAGTTCACCCGAGTTTTTAAAATAGGTGCACTGCGTGCACTTAGTGGTAAAAATTAGGTGCACAATTATATTTTCACGTGCACAGTGCACCTGGGTATTTCGAGCCCTGCAGTAAGGTATGCATATTAATGGCATAAGGACTATGAAACCTTTTATTCATGGTAGAAATTGATACAATGGATCCAGTAGCAGTAGTAAGAGTGGTTCACACACAGTTTGATTTGCTCTTCTATAGTCATTTTTTAATGCGAGGACTATTCAGACCATGATTTAAGGCTTAGATATACAGTAGAATTGCAATTATTCGGACCACTTTGAGAAAATAAAATGAGCAAACTCCATATTTTAAAAGTTTCTTATCAGTGAAAGACAAAAACAAAGAGGACGTAGTGCCAGTTGTGGGCATAAGAAACAGCATAAATTCCTGGATGCTTTAGTGCAGCGCAGAGGACGTAGGCAAGTGTCTGGTGTGTGATTCTATGGACCCTGGATTCCAAATTCTCAGTGACGATGAACTCATTCAAAGTGTGAGAGAAAAACTCATTGATTACCCGGAAGATGAAAACGACATTGCTACTCAATCAGGTACAGGACTGTCAGCAAGTAGGGCATTTGAGCGCCTTGACAAAGCGCTAAAATGAATGGAGCAGAAGCCTGTGTATAACCATCTGCAGCTAGTCATCGTAAAGCGCATGCGACACTAGGCTGCACGGAAATGAGTAAAGAAAGCGAAACAACCGACTTGCACTGATATGTTCAAGCAATGATACATTTTAATACAACATGAAAGTACAAAAATTTAACAAAATTGTTTTTAGTCATTAAATAACATCACATACTAAAGAAAAACTAGTTTTTTTTTTACTGAGAAATAACCTTTTTATATCATGAATTATCCAATTATCCGGATAGAGTCTATCCTAATTGGAGTTCTACTATAAGTACATAAAACAGCTGAGTGAAGATCAGTGTATTCGTACTGTGAGGTGAAGGCTACTGGGAAAATGTCTCAAAGCATTGGTTAAAAGGGTTTGTGTTCCTAGGAGCCTCAAAACCAAATACCATCCGATTTAAGCAGTGTCATGAGCATGAGACTTCGACCCAAGCACTAATGGCACAATTTTTACTACACATTAATCACGATTTGCCCTAGAGGTGGATAATAAATCTATAAGTATCTGGATAGAACAAGGAGCACATAACCAGCCCAGTAACAACGTTAAAGTGTAAGGTTTTAGTCACGATAGTATGACAAGGTGGATTTTCACTAGGATACAGCAACGACTTGTACGTGTACACAGGCAGTAGTACTGTAACAGATACCCATGAACCTCTGAGAAAAAATCTAGAAATTTTAAGTAGCACAAAAATAAATGCCAAAACATAAATCAAAAAATAAATTTAGCTTTTAGTCAGTAGTAATTCCATAAAAACCTTGTCGCAGTTTAGTAAAAATTGAATTTAGAGTAACACTGCAACAGAAAATAAATTGACTATTTCCAGCATGTCTTTCAACATGTAGATGCAATGCTTATCATTCCCCAAAGCAAACTTTTCTGGCACACTGTCAACCTGATTCCAAATGTTGCTTCTTTATGGTTGAAACTAAAGTAGCACATACCAACTTTTCTATCACAAGACGTGTAAAATCTGTGTCTGAAGTCAGCTTGCCCAAATAAAAGTTTATCTGGCAATCTAGCAACTGATTGCAAAGCTGGTCCTTCAATTTGGAAAATACAATAGTGTTTATCTTTCGCAATATGAATGAAACTGTTACTGCTTGAAGTCAACAAGCCCAAATTTTTCTGGCAGTTCACCAACCTGATTCCACTGTTGGATTATCCACATGGCATTATTTAAAATTTTTCAACAATGATAAGAAAAAATTCAAAGATGTTTGCTCATCTGTGATGCCAGAAAAATAGTAGTTCGGCAGAAGACTTCAGGAAAATCTGGAAGTTGGTCGATGTCCATTGGAAACAAGTCCTTGCAGCAATCAGTCTAGATTTCCTTTACATGGACAATGACACAGAGCAAAATGTGTGGAAGAGTACCTTGAGGACTACATTGTTGTTCTGATGCAGTGACAGCATATTTCCTGGATCTCACTACAATCCAAATGTCCTTACATTAGCTATCACTGCGTGTCTATCCTCTCTTACTACTTTTACAAATCCTGTCACTATTTAATTGTATCCGCAACAAAAGCCATTCATTTTTAAGATTAGTTTTCCTATTATTTTGAAATGAATATAAAGTTAGTTTTGCATTCATTGACCTCAATAAATGTGAATTGAGAAATTACATGCCCACAGAGCATGAATACTTTTTCACACATATTTCAATTCGTCTTATTTAAAAATACATACTTACAATTATTCTGAAGAATGAAACTCGTATTAAAATCAGTACTTTCAATTTCCTTAAATTTCGGAAAAATAGAAATATTGTTTTGATTGCTTATAGGACAAAAATACCATATTTTAGTCATTAGACTTTAAAATTTAACATGCATTGACTTGACACAACCTTTTAAGTACTAGCAATCCAAAATATATTCGTAACTGATAGAAAACTGGTAGACAAGCAAATAAATTCCATTGCTGCCCTAATGGTAGTTCTAGCTCCTCCAACAGGCTCTGCATTCAATTCCCGATCTGGAGGAATGTTTGCTATAGTACTACGGGTAATTAAACAAGGACCTATTCTTAAGGTGAATTCTGAACCAATACAAACATCCTTGCCATGAGCAGATTTGAACCTCACTGAAACGAGGTCCAGAGTGCTAAAACAGCATTTCACAAAGTTTTAAAAATGAAATTTCCAAGTAGAGTTCTAAAAAACAAAATTTTCCAACCTGGCATAGTTTACTTTTAAATTCAATATAATCCAATTTATGACATGTGAAATGGATTACTTCCTTATTTTTTAGAAGCACTAAATGGTTTGTGTCGCTCTGTAGTTATTCGCAGGGCTAATTAGACAGAAAGATTAAATAGATGGAATACATCAAGTGATGTATTAAGCATGGTTTGAATCTAAGTGATCAACTAATTATAAGTTGCATACAATAGTTGTTAAACTTTCTATACAACATGCTTCTATTATGGATGACAAAACACCACGAGTCATGAAAACAGGGATGTAAATGAAGGGAAATATTGTGAACAAGTACACATCTTAATTGAGAGATTTCAAGATGAGTATTAATGTTAGATTTAAAATTGATCAGAAATGTGATCAGTGATGTAAAATACCTGGGTATATTTACTTTTACGGGTCATTATCCTGGTTATATACTAAGGTATTTACTCAAAAATCGGGTATTTACAATTTTTCTTTAGGTTTAGCTGCTTATTCACTCACTACTCGACTAAATTACTGGCATAGTGTCTTCGAGCCTCAAGGAAACCAGTTCGACAAGCTCTTAACAATTATTAGATTACGATTGCTGTGACATCATAATTAATTAATAGTTTTGTGAACAAGGTTTTTAATTAAATTAAAATTTTAAAAAGTCTAAAAAAACTTTAGGGTCGGAATTTTTGTATTTGTAATTTCAGGGTCGGTCGGATTACAGGAAACAAACCATTTTTTTCTTTGGCCTTACTCAAAAGGAGGCAGCACAATATAAACTGTTTCAAGGTGCAACTGTCCCAAGGTACGACACCTTCCCCTAATGTTTCTCAAGATATCAGAAAAATAGATCTATTTCACTAAAAATTTCAAAACCACATAATTAAATTAACAAATAATCAAAATGTAGTTTTCATGTGCTACAATTCAATTTTTAATTTCAAACATTTCATTCTTTTCTAAAAAAAACCCAGATTAATTTCAAATCATCTTAGTCCCATTAATAGACAAATCATTTCATAATTGGAAATATAGTTTTTTTTAACAAATCATAAAAGAAAACATTGCACTGCTAAGTGCTATGAAGTTTGCGCAATAGAATGTTTTACATATTTCGAATGTGTATGTTGGAATGACTGTCCTCTTGTTCTTTACAGAATAGAATTGTAAAGTAATCATTTAAAAAAGATTTTTTTCTCATAAGAAATCTGAGTATAATATTTTTTTTTTTTTTTTTTAAGAACTTCAATTTTTAGTTGCATAATGACAAAGGAACTTTTTCATAATCAAGAATTTTTGTCATGGTAATTATAATTACTTTATAAACATTACGATTTCATAGATATTTGAATTATTTATAGCAGACGATAGTTCAAATTTTTCGTTCTTCAAAATTCGATCTCTTGGATCAGATTTAGAACAGATGAAAAACAAAAACTTATGCAGTCACTTTTTTGTGAATCGGCACCTCGTGTTAATATTTTATCAGAGTTCACATAAACCGCACAAATTCCATTCGCACAAAAAAACTAGGTCATTGATTCAACTGCAATAACCAACACTTGGAAATTATACAACAGCGTCATTTGTTTAAATTAACATACCTCTTTTCAGTTCATATTTTCTTACGAAGATATTAATTCACATCAGTTTGAGAAAAATCACATCAGAACAGAAACTCGCCTAAGTGAAAGTAATTCAAACTTGTTGACGGGGAGGGGGAATCTGCGGTTGCCAATTTTGAAACTTTCTATACGAAGTACGGGTCCGAAATATGCGAACTAAAAAGATCATGTTACATAACGACACAACAAACGAATAATGTGACGACTGGAAAACTGCCAGTAATGAAAAGTTAGAAACCAAGCAAATCGAAACTTCTGCGAAACGACAATGCATTTGTTGATTCTAAAGAAATTTTAAATTCACCGATTTTGGATGGGAACTTATGAGAAGCATTTTCTGTCAAGACAAATATAGATGGCGGTAGTGTTTCTGCGGCGACAATCATTTCCTGTGCGTTTTCTGAACTTTACTTCACTTAGCTTGCTTTTCAAATATGATTTTACCATTACCATTACCTAAAAATTTCGAAGAATGAATTCCAAATTATTTTTTTATAGTTGATAGGTCAACACCATTAGATTAAATTCATAATGTTGCCAAAACAGAGATAAGCTGCATTTTAAAGAGCTGATCTTCGCAGATCATCTGGTTTGTTTGTTAACATTGAAAATCCTTCTCATCGGTCCTCTTTAGAGTGCAACAAAAGTTAATTAGATTTGATGCTATGAACTTGGTCCATTAATGTATTATTAGCTCGTGCAACGCAGCAAGGTGAAAATCAGCTGTCTTCGTGACTGGTTGAAAAATTTTACATTCTATCGAAAGAGAATTGTCCAAAGAGTACTAACTTCTTGGGAATCGCTAGCTTGGAATCACTAAAACATGAATTCGGATCTTTCCAAGGGGAAGGGGATTGATCCTGGACCGTCACCAATAGCCCGGTATGTTGTTCTAGTGTGACGTCAATTGAAATACATACTTATCTACCAAAGCATGTATCCCACTTTTCTGAAATTTCGTCTCCGGATTGCGTGAATTAAAAATACTAGAAACACCAAATCTCAAATATCATTTGTCAACCTCAGATCATGAATGGAATGAAGCATATGGCAAATGAAGTGATTCAAAATTACGTGGTGCTGTACTCGGATCTTTCCCTTAGGGGATTGATCCCGGACCGTCATAAATAGCCCGGTATGTTGCTCTAGCACGACGTTCATTAAAAATTACCAATTACCTTTGGCTAGATAGGAAGGTATTTTAATCAACGTCATACTGGAGTAACGCAAGGGGTTATTGAAGATGGTCTGGGATCAATCCCCCAAGGGAAAGATACGAGGACGACAACACGTAATTTTGAACCACTGTCAGATGACTATGCAATACCTGAGCTGGCATCCCACTCTCCTAACTCCCACACCAACCCAACGTGAGGACTTTGGACCACGACAGATTCAATGTGCACCAGCTGCCACTGCAAAATACGCTTACTCGTCTTACACGTTGGCGTCCTCGTATCTTACAATTCAGGTTAGATACCGGATCGTTGCCAATAACCCGTTGTGTTTCCCAAGTGTGGATCTTAATAAAAAATAGCTACATACCTCCACTGTTAACCCATTAACCCGCACTACTTTACGCCAGTAGGAAATGAACAGAAATAATTTTTTATACAAATTCGAGTCTAATTAAGACACAAAAAAAGTAACATCAAAAATAATTAATTTTTTGTATAAAAGATACAAAATGTTGCGATAACGCAACGTTAGTCAAAACCGACTACTTTTGGGAAAGATGAAAATCTTTAAAGCATTTGCTGTGTAAAGGTACATTACATTTTTACAAACAGTTTTTGCATCTTTTTTTTTATTATTTTTTTCTTCTTGGTAATATGATTTGTGGGATCTTTTTTCTTTTCACTCAAAGCTAAATTCTGAAAAAAGATGGCCGGCCAACACAATGACCGAATGAAGATGAAGGCTGGGAATCTTCAGAATATTCTTATTTTGATTTCAGCAATGATAATGCGACACTTAGTTGATAATCTAACAGGGAAATGTTTGGGTCTACAGCAATCCTATATAGTTTCTAAGCGTTTGATTTAGTTACGTCAAAATAAAGTTCGCAAAAATAGGCCACCACCATTTCTTTCCCTTTACTTGCACTCTATACATTGCAACGAAATTATAAAGCAGGTCCACCCCACTCATATGTTTGTAGTAATCCCCGATGAATTTCGGTTGCTTTACATATGCAGATTTTTTACAAATACGGATTTATTTTCTTTTATTGAATATCTCTTGGTCATTGAAGGTGGATCGATTGTATCAAAGTTGGTGGCAATCAGTGGCGGATCAAGTCAAGTGGGGGCCCCGAGCGGTAAACTTTTCGGGGCCCTCAAACTCAAGTTAGTAAAAAAAAATTCAAGAGAACTCTCAGTAAGTTATTAAAAAACAGAAAAGTAAAAAAATTTTCATACTATAACACATTAAATAAATCTTTCTATTATAAAAAAAAAAATTGCAATATTTTTCAGGTTTATTCGCTTTGTGATTGGTAATAGCGAGTCTTGTGACGAGTTTATTAAAAAGTTTATAGCAACTAGTTTATTTAAAAAAAAATTTTTTTACATGAATTTCCGTCTTGCTTCCATTATTGTAAATTAGATTATTTTGGCAGTGTCAATTCGGTATCAAATTTCTTGCTCTATATATACAGAATGGACATATTAATTAATCCTTCTCCCATAGTGCTACTTAAATAAATTTTTACACGTTTCAAACAGAAAACAATCTTTCTCATAACGCAGTAGATGAGGAAATTGTATAAAAAAATTTAATAGTATTTCAACCTTCGGAAATGTGCAAGACATTTCTTTGGCAGCTGAATAGATATCTGGTGGGGTTTTTATAGAGTCCTCGTTTTCTTATAGAAACTAGGGGGCTCCGTCCCCTGCTCGCTTATTCTCTGATATTATTGATAAAATTTTCTAATGACTACAGTAGAATAGATAATTTTAATAGAGTTCGCATATCCCACTGATTGCAGTGATTTACTATTAGCACTTATTCTTCGTAAAATAGTATTAAAAATAACTGTCATTAGGGCGGTTTGTCCATTTTCTACATTAGTGAAGTTGCTTCCACTTAGGTCACTTTTTTCTTCTGAATTACAAATTTGAGTTAAAGCCTATTTTATATGGGTGAAACCAAGTTTCATAGTTAATACATCATCTGCTCGTACTGACCATCTTGTGTTAGATACTCTTTTCACTGAACTTAAAGACGTTGTAACAACTTTTCCCAAACCCTAATGAGAAGACATTTTAAAGACCTCGGGGCCCTACGCGGCCGCTTAGTCCGCTTACCGCTTAATCCGCCACTGGTGGCAATAGAGTAACTACGGAATTGTCGTTCCAACTACCTACTGCGATACCATGCTCCTTATCACAGGCGGAGTCATATGTTCCACGTTGTTCTTTTTTCATCTGGATTACAGGTGTAATAGGACATTTTACTAATATGTTGTCACGGATCGTTTCAGTGGCATGAAACCACGACTTTTTCAATTCCGACAACATATGTGATGTAAAAAGTTGTCAAAGTATACATAGTGGTTTGAAGTAACTTCGACTACACTTAAAAGAGGTGTTACGACGTCTCCACTTAAACCCAGATCTGTCGTTTTATCTGCATATTTACCTGAGTATATATCAAAATGATATAAGTAGTCTTCAGAAGAACACAAACACCAAACATTATACCCGAAACTAACGAGTTTTCCTTCTGGAAACATTTTGCACGAATGTCTACCGAAATAAGCTATCATTTGTTCATCAATAGAAAGATTTGATGAAAAAACTCCCTCACTGCATGAAATTGGCATTTAAATTGTTTAAACACGGACGAACTTTAGCCATTTTATCTGTTTTATCCAATGCATTGTTATCCGCTAAATGCAAATTCTGTTTGATACTAGTATACATATAACATGTTAGTGCTGTACGTACTAATGGACAACTGACCAGTAAAGTCTCTCATGAGGAAGACATAAAACGCTTCAACATAGGAACAGAAAGAGAAAAATTTTGAAGATTTTTCTGTTGTGCATATTTTAAACTTTTTTGAGTAATTTGTTCCAAAAGATTCAGATTGTATAATTGTAAAATACATCTACTGGCTCTAGATCATGCAATTTTTGTATAGTTACTTCCTTTCTCGATTTTTCTACGTTGTCTTGATTTGGCAGGAATTACCGTGCATACGGAAGGCCAATTTCTCCAAGCAATATTTTTTTTTTGTATGTGATTTAGACAAATGTTTATCATTTTGTGATAAATCCGATATATTTTAAAGTTTTTTAGAAGTAAAAAGTTCGATCTTACCAGATGTGTTTTTCGTTCGTGCCAAATCATCTCCTAAGATATCGTCATCAATGCATTCCTCGTCGGTCAGTAAGTCAGGGGGTCTGGAGGGTGGGGGGGGGGGAATCACTACTAAATCTGCTTGACCCAGACTGTCTTCATCTGATGAAAATTCAGAAACATCTTCGTAATCTAACTCTTTCATATATTCTAATGCTTCATTCACAGTTAAAAACCGTTTTCTTCGACATATGTTATTTTCGGACAAATGTTCATAAAGACACTGCTTTAGATTGAAGTTACATCTTCGCAACATTTCAAAAAATGCATATTTATACAAACAAAGAGAAAATAGCAACCTTTTTTTTTTATATACCATTTTGCAGATTAATGTTTTTAGAACATAAACGTCTCTTCATAAAGTCATTTGAATTGTTCTGCTATATGTGAGATCTCTTCAAAATTAGAGTAAAAAAAATGAAAATTTTAGAAATTTATTTTACAAAATTTTGCATTGAAAAAAAAAGTTTTTTTTTTTTCCCCCCCTGGAGACATTGAAGTTTTGTCTGCATATACAAAAATTTATATATAAAAGAAACGCAATACAGAATAAGAAAAAAAATAGTTTTCACTAATGTTGCGAAAACGCAACGTCAGTCGTTAATGGGTTAAGTCATTGTCTTTCAATTAGAGGCATTTTCTGGCCAGTTCAATGTATGTGGCGATGGTGTTTCTGCAACGGAATGGGTTTCCTGATTGTGTCACATGGCTTGTTTTCCGAATACGCCGATCAACGGTATAGTGGTTAAGGTATTAGCTTCAAGAGCGGAAGGTTCCTGGTTCGAATCCGGGTGCGGGCATGGATGTTTGTAAGCGTATGGTGTAGAGGCGGCTGGTGCACCTTGAATCTGTCGTGGCCGAAAGTCCTCACGTTGGGTTGATGTGGAAGTTTGGAGAGTGGGATGCCAGCTCAGGTGTTACCTCGTCATCTGACCGTGGTTCAAAATTACGAGGTGTTGTCCTCGGATCTTTCCCTTCAAGGATTGATCCCGGACCGTCGTCAATAGCCCGTTGTTTTGCTGTAGTAAGACGTTTACAAAATTTACCTTACCTTGCCTTTCCGAATACGATTTCAACACTTAGACAAATAATGAATTCCGAATTAGTATTTTTAATTAACCTCGTTCTGGATGAACGCAACAGGTTATTGACGACGGTCCGGGATCAATCCCTTAAGGAATGATCCGAGGACAACACCTCGTAATTTTGAACCACGGTCACAGATAAAGCAGCGACCATTTTTGTTTTCTTTTTTGAAACCTAATATTCTTCGTTTGAACTTTACCGTATGTGACTTATTTAAGGACAGGTTGTTATTCAAATCGGTGCTATATCAACCAGAACAGATTTGCTCATTTTGCTTCAAATGATCCAGATTCCAGTTTGTTTGACGTTTCGCTTCCCTATAGAGGCTTTGCCAGAAAATACCTAGGGTAAATGACCAGCTATGGGTTTGTCTAACGATATTTTTTCAATTTGAGTGCAAATGTGGCTGTTCCAGTTCATAGAAGAAAAAAATTTTTAGAAAAGAACTAATACATTACAATATTTAAAGGTGTAAATTTCATTAATTCCATATTATAGGTGTCTAGGGGTTCTATACATCCACTTAGAGAGATTGAAGGGCTAAATAGTGTTCAATAATTACATACAAGAGAGACATAAGAACACAGATCATCAGAAGTACGTCAAAACAAGAGAGAGTGCGTTTCACAACTGCCAAGCCAGTCGCTACGCACAATAGAGGGCGCTGGTGTCGAGGTCGAGAGAATAATATCCTACAATATGATGTTTTATAATTTTTTTAAAAATAAATTTAAATATAGCTGTTTTACCAGTTATGGTCCTACACATTTAGTTGTGGTCATACTAAAAACTAATAATGGCATTCCAGGTGAATCTTACAATTTTCATAAAATACACCGAAGTATTCAATAATATTAATCTTTATTGTTGCTTACTACACAATCCTCAGTTTAGAATTGTTAAATATAATTAATCAACTTTGTTGTAACAAAAATATTTTCAATGTTGTCATCGTCATCCGTTTCAGCATATTGTAAACATGAGGGACAAACAAATATTTCTCTTTCATCATCACTGTGTCTGGCAAATTATCTTCGGAATTCTTTAGGAAGACATCTGTAATCGATGAATTTTATTGCATCAGCTGCATTTAAAACCCCTCGATTTTACGTTAGATGATGTACACTTGTAGCACAGCCCAAGTGACTCCTTCAGCATTTTGAAACAGTTTCCTTTAATAAAAGAGTGAGACAAAAAATAATTCATTTTTGCATTAACATTACCAATTTATTCACCGCATTAATCTATAATTTGCCTTTCTTGGAAGTTTTCCTTTCTTCTGTTTTTGCCTTCCTCTTTCTTTTTTGAGTTTTTTTTTCTTTTTTCTTTTTTGAGTCTTTTTCTCTTTTTTGAGTTTTTTTCTTTTTTGAGGGTTTTTTTTTTCATTTTTTGAATTTTTCTTCTTTTTTTAATTTTATTTTTCTGTTTTTGTTTTATTGTCCACTGTCGAGAGGTGACAAATGGGTACCTTAGTGATATTTCAGTTTCCTTTCGTCTTTGGAGAATCAGGCCAATACATAATTTTTGCAAGAGCACTATTTAAAATCAAACAATACTAGAAATCACCTTAAAATTAATAATGGACACATGTGCCCATTATAAAAACATTTATTTTTTATTGACTAGTTATGGGTATTATGGCTTGAAATAAATAAAAAAACCTTCTATCTGATAAAAAAAAAATGGGCCTGTATTATAGAAAAAAGGTTAACGAATCATTACATACCAATAAATCTGAGTGCTGATGTAAAGCAGCGATGTCAGTTCCTTAAAAAAGAAGAACTTCAAAAATTCATGTACAAAAAATCACAACCTGTATTTGAGACACATGCACAGGGAAATCCTAAATCACACTGAATACAAAAAACGTTTGTTTGTAAAAGGGTGTTCCTATAAGGATATTGAATGAATCACATTTTAGGAAGCCTCTAATTAGGTTCCTAGAATGTCTTTTAAACTATGCTAATTCAATGTAAACCTGCCCATTACTGGTTGACTGACCACTACTAGTAGTTCACCCATCTTTCATTGTTAATTTATCAATGTTTAAAAATAAAATTTCACGGATCTACTACATTTTCAGGCGGTTGAATTATTCAGTGGATTCAGACGCTTCAAAGTGCTAATAGGGTTCGACATACGAGGGGAACCCAAAAGAAACCGCACAGAATTTATAAAAAATCAAGAATTTTTTTTTACAAGTTCATACTTTCGTCATCCTCAAAGTACTCCCCGTTTGCCACAATAGAATGGTCAATAAGTTTCTTTCCCTTCTGGAACCAGTTCGTAAACTCCGTCAAAGAGATGCTTCTCAAAGCTTGTGTCATTTTTAGTTTAACCTTATCCACATTCACAAAACGTTTTCCTTTAAGGTCCTTTTTTATTCTCAGGAACAAAAATTGTCGCACATAACAAGATTAAGTGCATAGGGAGATTGGGGAAGACGTCATGCCGTTATTGGTTAAAAACTGCTTAATGAGCAAAGAGGTATGTGCAGCTACGTTGTCATGGTGCAATCATCACTCCCCACTATGTCACATTTTGGGCAGTTTTCATCGAATAGCATCTCTTCTCATTTTCAATTCCTCACTCAAAATAAGCTGGTAAAAACTCCAGGACACCACCAGACAAATCCGAGAGTTCGTTTATGATTCTCCGTCGGTCTTCCATCAATTCGCGAATTTTCTGGATGTTTTCGTTCGACGACTTGACCAAGGTCGATCTTCAATCGACATTCCACTCGTTTTAAAACGGGCAAACCACTCAAAAACTTCTGCTCTCTTCACAGCACATTTTTTGTAAGCTGTCTGTATCATTTCAAGCGTTTCAGTACTAGATTTTCCCAAAAGAAAACAAAATTTAATTGCAGCCCGCTATTCCCGTGTGTCCGCCATCAGCAAAATCGACGAACATCCAAAACATGATTTAAAAAAATTCATTCACTTGCTCAAGATCAACACCTGATAGTTGAGATCCACAACACGACCATCAAGTGACAGATCCCCGTACTACATATGCCGTGCCCACCAGAGCATCTGTCCGGTTTCTTTTGGGTCCCCCTTCGTGTATTTATATCATGTGGTTGTGCTGAAAAATGTCAAATATACTAAAACCATAATTGAGTATAGAAACACAATAACAATATAAATAGTAATGAAATATACGAATGCTCTTTCAGTTCGCTTAATACGCGATTTGACTTACGACGCAGAATTAAATGTTGAAGTAGTTTTGAAGAAAACAATCATGGATAACGTCGATGCTATTAGAAGAACGTACATGAATTTTAACTGAAATGATTTTTACTTTTGAATACAGAACCCCGAATAAATTCATTACTTATCCTTCCTGACTAAACTGTACCGTTTTGCAGAAAATATTGGTATATGGCTTCATCGCGAGTTAGGCCTTTTTTTGAAGGATATTAAACTCATTAACTTCTTTTATACATACATATTTTCTAACTATTTTGGGCAAAATTTGTATCAACTGAGATGCATATTTTATGACTTATTCATCCTAAAAAATTTTTCTGAGTGGTCCGGCGTAAACAGAGTCATATAGAGTGACTAGTGAGCAATTTTCTGCCCCAGAATCAACTTCCCTTGACTGCATGTTGTCAATGAAAGTTGTGAAGCTTCCATTGTAACTGTAGTTTTCAGAGAGAGTCAACTTTCGCGATCAGATGTAATAACATTCCGTGTCGACAGATGGCGTTGAAAAGATGCAGCATCCATCGAAAACCTTGAATGTGGAGTAATCCTTCGGAGATGCTTGCTTGGCACTGAAAGAGAAATTTAACATTCGGAGCTTTTTATTCAAATTTTCTTATTTTTTCCTGTATTCTTTTGAGAGCAACCTTGATCATGATTGACACGGGTGAACAAGCGATGTAAAAGGGAACCGAGAAGCTTTGGTTCTTAACCCTCTGAGGGGCTCATTTACATATATTTGTTCTGTAACCTGAAGTCCTCTCTGCAGGATTTATAAACAGTTTGGACCTCTTTGACTAATATAAACTTTCCTAGGACTCTTTCAATCAATAATATGCTTATTTTGCTATTATGTGCGTCGTGGGGAAAAAGCAAAAGCTACTGGACCACTCTGAAATCTTGAGGTGTCCAGAAGGTGAATAAAGTAGAAAAGAACGCATAGTGATGAAGTGAAAAGGGAACAATTAAAATGCTTCTTCCTTTCCCCCCGACTCATCACCACGGAAACAATTCTTCAAGATAAAATTATCATAAATTCCGTTTTCTTAATTTTTGATTATTCTCCATATATAGAATGCCTATAGACTATGTATTTTCTGTAGTTGGAGCATTTGAAAGTTCACTCTATTTCATATTCAACTTACTAAGACCTAAGTCAATCTCAAAAAAACATATTTTAGTTTTTTTAACATTTCAGTGAATTTCATGCGCGGCTCTGATGTGTGAAGAATATCAGGTACTAGCCGCTGCATGGCCAGCATGGCGTTGCTCTAGACCAGGGATGGCGAACCTATGACCCACGGGTCAGACACTGACCCACGCAGGCTTTATAAATGACCCAAGCATTGATTTTTATTAACTTATCATACACATAAATAATTTTAATTATTTTTTGAACCCTCTTTTAAAAAAAATATGATGAAAATACAAGTGTTAATAAAAAACTGAAAAAAAAAATGCATAAATTTATAAAATGTTTTAGGTTTATTGATTATTTATAATGCAGTTTTAAGATTTATATGAGAATATTAGAATATTATGACGAAACTTGACATCTTTACAAGGGATTTGGAAATGAAAATCATGTAATATTTTCCTCAATTACAAAAACATTTTCAAAGCACAATAACAATGGAAAATACGCTTGACGTCCAAGAAAATGCAATAAAATGTTTATACAGGAAATAAAACAAGCCTTGAGGAGAGATTTAATCAATTTAAGAGTATGGAAAATACATTTCACTTTATTTTATATCCATACAAAACGAAATTCGAAACAATGGAGTTGAATGAATTTAAGTGGCTAGGTATCCAAAATTTAGAAATGGAATTAGTTGAATATTTCAAAGCTCAAAGCAGCATAGTTTTAAAAAATAAATTTGATAGCTTGATTTTCAAAGTGGAAAGGAAAATGTTTGAAATTAGTGCAAATTACAATGGTCCCACGTTAAAAATTGAAAATATTATATTAAACGTATGGGATTCTTTACCAAATAATTTTATATCAATGAAGAAACTTGTTAATGCTCTTTTAACGCTTTTTGGATCCACATATTCAAGTGAAAAATTGTTTTCTACGATGAATTTTAAAAAGTCTACCAATAAAAAAAAAAAAAAAAAAATATATATATATATATATATATATATATATATATATATATATATATAAAATGAGAACCAAAAAAATAAATTTTTTACCATTCTCCCTACACCATTTCCAAGTGATCCACCAGCTAGTGCTAACAAAATAATTAACAAAATTTGACCCACTTCTTAAAAAGGTTCGCCATCCCTGCTCTAGACAGTTCTTTTCGTGGGTTCAAGTACGACCACTAGCTCAATAAACCCCGGTGATTGTTACAAATTCCCATTTGGTTTGTATCGCAAACCAACACCAAGGGCAAAGCCGGGATAGCCTCGTTATTGTCAAAACCGGCCAAATTCGAATTGCGGCGAGATCCAATCGGCGTAACGTCACAATTTCTTGCTAAAATGAAAATATTTAATTGAAAAACTATTCATTAAAAGAAAATCAAATGTATAAGGTATCGATATAATGTAAAATTTCCTTGCCCCGTGACAGTTCGCCAACCCCAGTGATTGCTACGCATTCCCATTTAATTGCGAAGAGGTAATTGGTAATTTTTAGTTAACGTCGTACTAGACCAACACAACGGGCAATTGACGACGGTCCGGGATCATTCCCTTAAGGGAAAGATCCGATAATTGCGAAGAGATCCAATAGGCGTGACGTCGCAATTATTTGCTAAATATAAAAGATATTCAATTGAAAAGTTATTTTTAAAAGAAAATAAAATGTATAAGGTATCGATCTAATGTAAACTTTTCCGCAGATTTCAAATTCGTTGAAATTTTCAATCTATCGTTAACGATCTCGATTTTACAAAAAAAGAACTAAACTATGCCAGTTTAAAATTTATTTATTTGTTTTGCTTCCCTTCGCTTGAATCGTTTGTGCGCAGCAAATGATGAATCTGGGATCTCTCGATCGGGAAGGCCAAATATGTATTTGAAAAAATATAGAAGTTACAATTTGAAAATTATTTATTTGAATAAAATCATATTTTTAGGTATCGGTCTAGTACAATTTTCATTAATTTCATTTTAATTAATTTCCGCAGATTTCAAATCCGCTGAAATTTTTACTTTATCTTTAACGATCTAGATAGAAAAAAGAACTACATAACTACAGTTAAAACTGCCTATTTGTTTTGTTTGTCCGCTGAAATCGTTGATCAGAAAATGAAACAGAAAAATAAATTTAGAATCTGTCATCTCTTTATACTGTTGCATTTCTAGGAAAACAACAATAATAATATTAAATGCCAATAATTAATTGAAAATTGTTCTAGATTAAATTTTAAAATTCGGGCGCTATAGAAAAATTTCAAAAATTCGGACTACGTGTGTGCCAAATTTCATTATTGTAAGTGCCATAGATTCGTCAGGACACTGATCACTGAGAGAGACACAGACAAACACTTTCTTTTACAATAGTAGAGATACGACAGTGATCCCATGGAGGATGGCTTCTTTTAAATGTGCCAAGTTTTTGCAATAATCATAGTGGGTTGTAAATATTTGATAAAAGCTTGACATTTCCATGTACAATTTTATTTCAAACTAGCAAAATACCCGACCTTACTCGGTTTGAATTTTTTTACTCTAGATTGAAGAGATGATGAAAATATATAATGACTTACGTTTTTCGTAGAATGAAATTATATTTTAAAACCTTTCGCCATCTTTAAAATTTCTACAACTTACTTTGGACACAAATCATACACATGCATATCTATTCATCTAATACATTTCACATACATCGCACTCTTGCTGTATGACAATGTTACAAAATGACGAAACCTGACACTAAGGTTTCTACTACAAAAGACGATTTTAAGGGAGATTTGGAATTCCATTTCTTAAGTTATTTTCATGTTTAACTCCATTAATAAACACGACAATTAGCTGCGAGTACTCTCGCACTCATAGTCAACAAAACAATATTTTTTTACTGGTGTCACTCTTGTATCTGGCATGCGACAACATGGCATTGTTGAATTTCGCAATATTCTCCTGTCTTTATAACAAAGAATATTTTAATGTTTGAAAAGTTCTAGTTCGGATTTTTTAAACATTATTATTCTTTCAATAATGACATGTTTACACTTACAATTTGTATAATAATAACATTTGTATAATAATTAAATATAACAGTAAAGAAATGTTTAATATTGCATTCACTAAATTATTAGATAATGTATAAAATAAAACACATTGTAATCAAATATCTGGAATAAAATTTATGTGATGCTTGCACAAACACACAAACACAAAATCGAACGTAGAACAAAAAGACGGACAGACAGACTTTCGCAACCAATTCCACTCACTAAATGAAGGTAAGTACTCAATGTATGCAAATTTCCATGAAAATATATTAAACCGTGTGGACGTGTATAGGGCACAACATACAGACAGACAGACAGACAGACGGACAGACAGACAGACAGACAGACACCAAACGTAAAAGAAGCGGATTCGGCATCAGTAGGGTCCAAAACGGATAGAAAACTTGAAATGGGTCGAAAATATTGAATGTACAAACACTCCATTCTTATTTATATAGATAGCTCACATGAGCTCCATTCATTATGCTAGATTATCTCAATGTCATACCAGCAGTATTTATTGGAGGATGTTTAAGAATAGGAAAGGATCTATACGTAATGCGATTCACTATTCGACACAGTGAAAGATATAGAAAGGAATGAAAAATAAATAGAAAAGTCTAGTCTTAATTGAAATTCGTGAAGTTTATACAATTTGGGAAAAAAAAATAGAAATTAAATAATAAAGCAAAATAAGCAAATAGCAAGATTACAAAATACTTTTATCAATACTTGCTCTTAATGTTCGAAGTTTCAAGACAAAACTATTCAATCCAGTGAATGAAAAGTGTCTTCAGAATAACGTTTGGAGTCTACCGAAAGAGTCACATCATTCAACACGGAACAGTTAGGATAAATTAGACTCCGATGTCCATCTGGAGATTGGTTTTATAAGAAATGACGGAGCAATGGAAATGATGACAAGAAGCGGACGGAGAGGAAAAGTGTGATCAATGTTTCTCAATCAATGATTGCTCAAGAAACGAGATGAAAAACAAAAACGATTTTTCATCGGGTACAAAGTAGGTAGGTGTTTATTTAAAATTATTTCAGTGATTTATTTAAGTCTCTATGACAGTTACTTAATAAAGCTGCTTAACACATCCGTAAAGAACTGTGTAGAGTTGTTATAAAAAGTTATCAAGTTATTACAGAAAACAAATTAAAATAAATAGAAATAACCTCGTTGATATGCTTTAATTAAGAAAACTTTTTTACTACCATGTACGAGGTCAGTGTTTATTAGAAACAACGGTATTAAAGTTAATTTTTCGCACCTTAAATTAAGCTAAAAGATAAATACAGAATTGGCTTAAAATGATGTCTAAATTGTGTATTTTAAAATAAATGGATTTAGATGTTGGTATTTATATATTTGGCAAAAAATAAAAAGCAGTTAGTATTGCTTACGCCTGCCTGAATTGTAACGCGGAAGACAACATTTGAAGGACACGGGTGTCATCACCCTTCCTGATGTTATCTTTGGTGACTCTTTCGTCAGCTCCTAACTGGGGGTCCTTGCCGGAAAGGGGGGGGGGGTCAGACCTTTCGCAGATGTGTTGCGTCATTCCTTGTGGCGTACTCTATGTGTGTGGTCGTTGTGAGAACAAAGAGTGTGTGTTGACTGCAATTAAGTGATGTGTTTGTTTCAATGTTCATCGACACTGTTTACAGAGAAATTGTTTTCGTGTCAAACCACACAAATTGATTTATTTTCCTCGAGAGTATTACAAAATCACCCTACCCATCAACAGAATGCTTCTGGTTCAGGAAACATAGGGCTGAATCCTAAAGACAGTGATCCCTTGGTTTTCTACTATTCCACTGACCAACAAGCCTGCAGACATTACATTAAACTGCAGAATTGCTTTGACTTACGCAACCGAAGATTTAGCCAGCGAATTCGGAATAAATGCTTAAAACTCTTCTGAAACATAACCTTTGACCTTGAAAAATAGGAATGCTATTTGATTCTCGATTCCTTGTTTAACAAACTTCAATGTGTGAAGTTCAGTTGTCTTTTGTAGCGCTAATAAAAGTTTCTGCTTATACGCACCAGATGAAACCACCTTTAAAGTTCCCCAAACCGTAACATTCCGGATTTCATAGAATTGTGATTATCAGTTTTTAAAGTGATATCGATTCACAAAACATGAAAGTCCCGAATAATCTAATAAAAACATTTGACGATCAAGTAGTTTGAAAACTTATGTGTGACGAAGAGAAAAGTTTTATATTCTTTCTAAGCCGAAGTGTAAAACAATGCTGTTTTTTACATTTACTGTAGATGAGCACCTGAATTGATTTAGATGTTTGTGGTCCTTCATTTCTTCATAATTCCTTTCACATAAAAATTTTAAAAGCAATATTTTCTAATGCATTAAAGTTTACAAATTGCAACATTTCACATAATTTTTTGATTAAGATCTTGAGATTATTCGATTCCATTCGATGAACAAAGAATAACGCTTTTGTACACCTTCAATGCAGTGGACTCATAGCTTGTAAGAAGACGAGATATATAAGCTTTCTACTTTTTATAGAACTTTCAGATGCATCAATTAGGAGAGGCAAAAATGAAGAATTCATTTGGATTTAATTTCTGCTGAGTGAGCATGGTGTTGACACTTTACGACCACTATTTGTTTTATCACGAGTTGGAGGTGAGACGGCTGTCCCCTTTTTAATCAGAGCAGCTGAAAATGAATGCAATTTTCATTATTGGTGTGATGGATTTAAGTTTAAGCTACAGTTTTTTACTGGAAACTAAACTGGCAAGGAAGAAAGTTGGCATTTCAGACTTGTATAATATCAAAATTAACTTTCATTTCATAAAACAGTCACTTTTAAATGCCTTAGGTTTGAAGTTTCATTTCGAAAATAAAATTTGAATTGATTCCCTAAATTTTTCTTTTCTTAAAGTATATTATTTTGTAATCGGCCCATCTTCGGTGATAAACGTATAATAATTTGAAGATAAACTCCTGACATCGCTGTAACGTTTAAGACTGCAATATTTAACCTCCAGTTCTCAAGATGGTCTGCAAGAGCATTTACGATGTGTATGGGTTTATTCGGGATGGAATTGTGATCGATTGGGAACAGATATTCTGAGACGATCTACTATTTCCATTAATTTTTTACAGGATTGTCTACAACATAAGCTTGCTGACGGAGAAATAGTATTCAAGATGATTATGTAGGCGTGCAGCAAGTTTTGTAAGGTTTGCAAGCATTATCGCAGACTAAGAAGATCATCTTTTTAGCTGGAGAACTCCCATCTACCCAATCGGAATAATATAACCCTTAAAACTTAATCTAGGTTAAGATTATTGGCGTATATATTAGGGAAGTCAACGTAGTTAGAACAGCTGAACTTTTATATCAATTAAATCCCATCCAGTTGAGGGATTAAACCTATTAAATGATTTAAATAGCATTTTTTGTGTGATGTAGTTCTAAGCTGACATTTATTAACAAGAGTAAAGTTTGTCAATCCAATGAAAACTTTGGTAGAAAATCAAAATTACAAACTGTAAATGCGCCTACCTTGACCAACAGCGTGAATTTTGGGCCAGCTGTGGTTATTTAATTTGAACTTCAATATACACTACTGTTTGTTAAAATTGCGATACCATAAAGAAATAATGCAAATTAAACGAAAAATGCAGTAAAAGCAAAACAGATTAGGATATGTGTGGGCTGAGAAACACCCTCTAAACTTCGAAGTGAGCCTTGTATAAAAAGCAATGTAGTGCTTTGAAATGTGTGTATCGTCGTTTGACTGCTGTAAATGATTGATTAGACGTCAATATACCTCGCCAAAAACGCAGAGTGCCATTTGAGTAACTAACGGAGTTCAAACGGCGCCGCATGATCGGCCTCCATGAGGATGGATTTTCGTATAGTGAAAACGCCACTTGCACGGGGTGTAATGCCACAACAGTGATGCGTGTGTGGAAGAGATGAACCATGGAGAACCGGACAAGTCGAAACTCCGGAAGTGGACCACACAATATGATGTCACCACGGGACGACAAACACCTTATCCGCATGGCGGTGACGGACCGTACATCCAAGGCTACAAGCCTTTACTAGCCTTGCGTACAGCGTCCTCTCGTGCGTTGGAACAACATTGGAGCACGTATACGGGTGTGTCATTGTCTGCCCACATGACTCGTCGACGTCTGCTGCGCCATGGGCTACGTGCAAGGATTCCTCTACGCAGGATTCCCTTGATGCTGAACCACCGAAGCCTCCGGCTACAATGGGTTCACCAACACGTCCAATGTCATGCCTATTGACAACAATTCGTCTTCTCAGATTAGTCCCGCTACAATGTGGACTATAACGATGGACGCGTAATAGGTGACGCTACAGAGGTGAACGCCTTCTCACGGAGTGCAAATACTGGAATACTTTAGCGTCATACTGGACAAACGTCTGACGTTATGGTCTGAGCGCTCTTGCATATCATGGGCGATCCCGCTTACTCCGAATTGTGGGGACTCTGAACTGCGGATGCTACATCAGGGAAGTTGTGGAGCCCGAGGTCCTATCTCTCGTGCAACGCATTCCCGGAGCTGTATTTCAGCAAGACAATGCCCGTCCACATGTTGCTCGGTAGATACAAACCTTTTTAAATGCACGACAGGTTCCGCTTCTTCCATGACCTTCATATGTCGCCCATTGAGCAAGTCTGGGATTACATCGGTGACTCGCTCGTACCACTCTTAGGGAAGAGAGAACAGCCGAACTTTGGCATCAGATGAAGACCATCTGGAATGCCATTACTCAGCAAGACATATATAATCTATATGATTCGATACCACGACGTGTACAGGCTATCATCGCTGCGCGTGGCGACTGCTCAAGATGATGATTTTCGGCATTATTTTTTGTTTTATTGCTCTGTTAATTTGATAGTTTATTTAAACAGCTCTATGTAATACGTGGAATAAATTTCATTTATTTCTGATGATTATTTCATAGTGTTACAGTAGTGCAGATACGTTTTTAATCCTCAGTATCTAAAAAATACGGGGTTAACGTAAAGAATGTAGACCAATCCTATAAATATAGATCATAATGAAAATATACTGTTGGTCATCTTAAATGCAACACTTTAAAGGGTAAGAGATATCAAAGCCATATTTGTTATCCAAAGAACAGAACACAAGGATGAAATGATTGATATTACGGCACCGTTCCGTAATGCTGAGGAATAAGTATTTAGTATAGCCACAGTGTGGCAATAACTGCTGCTACACGTCTCGGCATTGATCACACGTCTGATCATCGTCCAGACGTGTTCGATGGGCGACAGATCTGTTGACGGGTGGATCATGGAGGAAGTGAAACCTGATGGAAATAGACGATTTTTTTAAAAATCCTACGCCCATTTCAAGGCCTTTTGACCATACGCTGTCTTGCCGTCTAATATAGTGAAGAAAGTCATTGGGGAGAAGTATCCCTGATGTCAATGTCCTGTAAATTAGAGCACTCCGCAAGGTGTTGTCTGTTCATAAGACCATCGCAACAAAGCTTACAGATCGGGAATCTAGACGAATTGTTGTATGTTGCATGCTAAGTGCGGTAGAGCAATATCCTGTTACAAACTGACCACAATCAAGCCCTGATGATAAGAGAGGACAAGAGGCTTCAGAGATTGCGGTGAGTGTCCAGTGTACCAGCAATGCGTACTAGGCGGGTGAGGGAATAAAATCCAATGGCACCCGACACCGAAACATCAGGTGACGAACAGGTATTGCGATACGCAATTCAAGTAATGAAGTCTTTCTACGCGATGCGCTGTTCGGATGCGATCATCTTGATACTGTAGACAGGATCCAGATTCATCTATCGAGATCGATGTCGTTGTCACATATGAACATTCGTTTGTCCAAATGTGGTATTCTACGAACCATTGCAGCAGCAAACGCTTGTGGTGTAGTCAAAGGTAGTTGCAGCAATGGATACCTTCAAGCAATCTGCGCTGCTGCTGACGACGTCGAATTGTACGTGCTGAAACAGTTTGTTGCGTAACACACCCTAAATTTTTAGCTAGGGTCCTTGATGTTTCAGTCGGATCAGCCGTCCCCACAAGATGATATCCTCTCATTCTGCGGTGTAACTAGGCTGCTGCGATTGCTAATGTCGGGGTCAGTTCGAGCCCCTGCACCTACCAATTCCATACTCGCACCACTGTGGCTTGATTTCGTTCAATACGAGCATAGATTCACGGTAAGTATAACTTGCAGTCCTTTAAGCCACAATTCTAATGTCATACTCAAAAATGCGCGCCGGTTTTTTCGATGACTATGATGCAGAATTAAACATCCTATGCACTGGAACAACAAGAAAACACGCTTTCAATATTTTAAAACGGTGTACACTTTCTCCCTTTTTCATACTGATTTCAGGGTGTGTGCACATGATTAGTATATATGTTGCAGTCCTAATCATTTGTATATCCTTCCATGATTTACTCATAGTTCAAAGTTCAAGGCTCATGGAAGGTTTCGTTCATGGTATGGCATTTTTATGGCCAGCAGTGTAATTGTTATTTGCCCAGTCTAACTTTGTTATAATATTCATAATTCTTGTAACCATTGGATCTTCAAAAAAAAATAAAGGATTGTCCTCCTATGTAATACGTATTAGAATCTGCTCTGCTTTGAATATATACTGCTGTTTGTAAAAAAATGCAACATCATGAAGGAATCATCAGAATTAAATGAAATTTTATACACAAACGGCTTGTATTAGTACATATAAATTAATAAATTTTGAAAACAAAAAAACAATATTGTGTTCGAAATCAGTATTTGGTGTAGCCACCACACGCTGCAATAAGTGCTGCTATACGACGTGGCATGGAGTGAAACAGATGTTGAATGTCTGCTTGTGGAAGATAATTCCATATTGTTTGTATGCGCACCCAAAGTTCGTCATTTTAAGCTGTAGCACTCGGATCGCGAGCGAGACGCCAACCAACCAAATCACACACGTGCTCAATAGGCGACATATCCGGCGAATAAGCACTCCAAGGAAGAAGTTTGCCAGATTTGTCAGAAAAGACAACTTGTTGCCAATCAGCCCGCCAGGCTATATGCTCATGAGCCCATTGCAGACACGCAGCCGTCGATGGTTTGGCGTGAGGGGGATCCTGTATAAAGGAATCTTTTCACGCAGTCCACGGTGCAGCAGACGTCAGAGAATTGACGAAGCCGACATTAGTACACCTGTAGCAGTAGAAAGGATTAAGCTGTACGGTCATTCACCGCCATGTGGACCAGGTGTCTATCATCGCGCGCTGACATCACCTTCCGTCGTCCACTCCCAGTTATTCTAGTTGTCTGGTGCTCGTCTGTCCACTGCTTCCAAACTCGCATCACTGGGGAACTGTTCCGCTGCACACAAGCTGTTATTGCGCGATAGGAAAATCCTCCTTCACGAAGGCCGATGATTCTCCTCCGTTCAAACTCCGTAAGTTGTTGAAATTTCGCAATATTTCGTCGTGGATGCATACTTAGGTCTCACTAAACGTTCGCCACTAAAAAATAACCGTGCAATATTTTCAACGTCCCACTACAGCCCTCTATTCATACGCTTTTAGCATCAGTTCAGAGGACGCTGCTCACACCACGCATGTGTGGTGGCTCTGAAACTTTACTACTTTGCATAACATCCTATAATTGACATTTGCTGCAAATTTCATTTCATTCGGATGATTCTTTCATTGTGTAGCATTTTGTACAAGCAGCAGTTTAGTTTTCTCACCTCGTTCAAGCTCTCACAGTATGTCAGACAAGGAATAAACAAACAAACATCCCTCATTTACAGGAATGGTTAATTCGGCCCAATTCTCATTCCTTCGTACTTTTGAATACGGCTTTCCCGACAAACACTCCTCTTGTATAAAAGAGCAAATCTTGTATTCCTTTTTAATTTCAGCGTTTTCATGGGATACACTTTTCTCCTCAACAAAGGACTCTTTAAGTTACTAGGATCTTTTTCGGATGTTTACTTATCAGAATAAGTGTCATATTTTACTACAGTCTGGAATCATGCTATCAAATGCCGGATAAACAAATCAAAATGAATTTTAGGGTCTATATTCACAGTAATAATTTCCCATTATTACTTTAACCTCACATATTTTCTAAATACTGAGGCTTAAAATGAAATCCCATTTTTGAAATGACACTACCCAATGGCTCAAATTACAACCACTTACATTTTGCAGATTGGATTATTTTCTAACAAAAGTTTTCATGGATTAATAAACTTTACTTTTGATGACTAATGTCTGTTTAAGTCCTCAAAACACTCCAGTTATTGTAGTTCAACTTTACTGAGTGGATTATTTGATATTAAAATGATCAAAAATCCAAAGTATACGCACTTTTTCTTATGTATACAATTTTTTCAAAATGATAAGCACAAGTTTTTTATAGTAATACACGTAGAAACAGCTACAAAAAAAACTATTTATAATAAACAATAAAACATAAACGTTATTGCAAGGTAAGAAAATGCTGCTTTTCTCCCAAACATGAAAAATCGTAAGATCACTCTTATAAAACTCTTGTGATTTCATTAGGAAACAACGCAACACACACAACACAACTGGAAGTATGCTAATAATACTGCATATAAGAAAGCTTTTGACGTGTATTTCAATAACTATCGTGCATGTAATGAAAAAGATATTTAGCAAGATGAAAGAGAGGAAAGTTTTAATGATGGTGGCGATTCAGTACGAGTCATTGCTGAAAAAATTTGCGGTTATTTTCTTATCTTTAAAGATGATAATGGCCAAATGAAATCTGTAGGTCATCCAAAAAAAAACATTGAAGTAATGAATGGCTTCTAATAGATACAATAGACCAGGGCTCGAAATACCCGGGTCCACAGGTGCACTGTGCACATGAAAATAAAATTGTGCACCTAATTTTTTCCAGCTAGGCACACCTGTGCACCTAATGTAAAAACTTAGGTACACAAGGTGCACCTGTATTAAAAAATGTATTTCGAGGCCTGCAATAGACAATGATAACTAAATCCATTTTTGCATTTCGAAATCTTTTGTCAGAAGCACTAAAGACAGTTACAACCTCGAGTAATGCAGAGTCAGAAACGAACTTTTTCACACAAGTTTCTAAAGTAGAAATTAAACTGTATCAGAAGAATGGTTGGTTGAGTTTTATGGCGCAAAGACCTTGTGATGAAATCCAAAAGTCCGTGTGATGAAATCCAAAGAATAAAAATTAAAATTAAGGAAATAAAAATTATCATAATTTTTACACAAGACTGTGTACAGTCGCGAAAAAAACCCGAACCACTCCTCTTCATTCGAACAATTTTAACAGTAGAGCAAATCCAAAGACAATCCGTTTGACAGAAACTAACGTCTGCAATTAATTTAAATTAAAAAAATTTGGATAAGGCTCCGTCTTCATATTAAACTGAGCGCGAACTTCATAATTTCCAATAGAAACCCCTATTTTGACACACAATTTCGAATATATATCACAATTTAACTTCAGATACCAAATTTCGTGTCATTAGGACTTGCATTTTTCGGAGTTCTGAGGATAGAAAGATTGGAGCTTCTAATGTTAAATCAGTTTCTTAGACTTTTATGGATATCTTTCTAAATAATATTTCTATAACACTGATATTTTGTACCATGTTACCGTTAAACGACCCAAACACAATCCACTTAGTATTTAATTTAAAAAATATTTTTTGTAGTATGTAACAATTATTAAATTAATGTTTGAAAAAATTATGAATAGGAACCCTGCTATATTTTGTATGGGAATCGATTCCGAAGGACTTCTAGTATGGCCATGCAAAATTTAAGCTTTTTTTTTTCCGATATTAGATTTTAAGCTATATTAAATTTTACCAATTATTGCAATTTTAGGAACAAACCAAGAGTTTATAAAATTCCTGACAAACCTCCTATAGTAGTTCTCGGATCGTTTGCACTCGCATAATAAATATAATAATGTAATTCTCAAATCGTTTACACTTGCATTATAAATATAATAATTCTCGAATTGCTGAAAAATACGTTTGAAATAGTGTTCAAATTTGAAATTCGAGTAACGATAACTACAATTAATCTCTATCTCTCTACAAATAGCGTCTTTCTATGTGGAGAGGATTCCTGAAATTGAAACTAACTTTAACATTGAATATATTTTTATATTTATTTTATTGAATTTATATTTAGATTAATTTAAATATGCATAATCTGATTATGGCATAAAAACAAAGCGTTTCCTTTAAAAATTTAGTTGTTTGTGCAAAATTCTATATAAAGACATACCCTTATGCAACGTTTTGGATTTGAATTTGTAGAGGACGTTATTCCCTATTGAATGATACCTTTGAATTTGCTATAGTATGAATAGTGCTCGACATAAAGGGGTAGTTCGTTTTTTTTCCGCGACTATATATGGGTTTAATAACGAAAGCGCCAAAAAGCAAAACAAAATCCTTAATTTCATAATTATCGAATTGCTATGGAAGACGTCCCAACCAGACGGAGTCCGAAAGCTAACTGTTTTTATCTCTATCCGCAGGCATCAAGAACATCTGGGAGACATGATGCTTCAGAGACGTTGGAATTGACACTCGGGTGATAGGACATTGCAGTCATTTCACACGCCATCTCCAATTCCCAGCAACACCCAAAACAGTTCCGACAAACTCACTCCTGTTCTGTTTATTGTTACGTTTTATTTTCAGACAGTTGATTAAAGCCCCTTCGGGGATAGGAATTCCTGAATAGTCTATCAAGTCCTCCTGTTATAGTTTCAGTTTTCATCGGAGACGGAATGTCTCAGGTTCTCTAGACACTAAACAACGTAAAGTCAATGGACAAGGAAAGCTTTACTGGCACAGTAGAAATAACTAGGAAGGAATCAAACCTGCGTCATCTACAACTCCAAAGTTGCAAATCCCTTGAGCTTCAGAAGAACAGATAATTTGGTAATTTTTAACTATCGTCGTAAGGGAAGGTGGGGCACAATGTTACATGGGGTACCGTGTTACAGTGGATTTCATTTTAAAGTGGTAGCAAAATTAGCTCCAATTTGTTTACAATCTTGTTAGCTATCATGTTTTCCAGTAGTCCATGTGTTTTGGAAGAATTTGCATCATTAGTTACATTTGCGTAAGCAAATCTCTATTTTGGCATGTTGAAAGTAAAATTTTGTATTTGCAATTAAATTATCTTTATTCATGATTGATGCTTATTTTGTAATGAATAATATTTTTTGTAGTAAAACTAATTGTGTTTAGGTTCTGTTGAGTTAAAATAGATTATCTGAATTCACATTATATAGTCATAAAAAAATTTCGTTACTAATTATATCAGATGTGGTACAGAGTTACAGAATAAAATGGGCACACTATCATATACATAATTTGTCCAACTAACGCATTAAAAAAAAGCATATGTTTAAAAATATAAATTTTATTACTCTTACAGCTCTGCATTTTTCAGAATTATAATTATAAATATGAATGATAACATAAATAAATTGGCTAACTTTTCCTAAAGCTTTTCCTCCATATATATTTGCATACATTTTTATGTGATGTTTACAATCTTTCTTTACATGATTAGCAGTTTTCTTTTGTTAATGCATTCGAAACATTTACAAGCTAACAAAATTATGTTTCCTTAAGAAGTAAGCTCTTTCTCTAAAGCCCCCCCCCCAAAAAAAAATGAACAAAATAGATGACCGGTGAAATGTTGGATCTTGAATGATATGCCAGCTAAAAATATGATTATAGAGGAAATATTGAAGTGGAAAAAAATTACTAAACCCCAAAAAGAACGAAATTCCCAAGAAGCAAGCCAAAATGAACTTGAGCCATAAGCCTACCGAGATATCATCAACAGAATATGAAGTGATAGTGATAACTGCTGCTCAAGCTGATAGTGATAACATCTCGTTTTCAGAATTCCAATTAGACATTGCTGAATACGACAACAATTAACAATGGTGATTACGTTATAGTTGAAGGACATCTTAAAGAACATAAAATTCACTCTATTGGGGAAATTGTGAATCAGAACAATGTTGTTTTTGAAGTGTTGTACGTCAAAATAATTTTTCCATCTTATAAATTTTCACGAACAAATGAAGTTTATTCATTTGAAAATCAAAAATCATTGCCAAACTTCCTCTTCCAATTGCATCAGGAGGGACAATGAGAAAAGCAGAAATGATGATTTTCCCTTTGTGGATTTAACTTCCTATCAAACTCTAAAATAAGTTTACAATTTCTTTAATCTTATTTTACCATCTACTTTGTAACTGTAGGCTACAATCATTGCTAATGTTTTTCTCACATTTAAAGCTGTTCAATTATACGTAAACTAATCAAAAGTGGTCTTTTATTTTAAGCCTGCTTAAGGAATCATTAGATATCTGTATATTTCACTTAAAATTAATTTTAATAAAAGCCCATTGTTTATATTTAATGTTGCTACTATAAGGTAACACTGTATCCAACAGTGTGTAACATTGTACCCCGACAGTGGAGCACAGTGTTACAATGTACATAACTACCAAAAAAGATTAAATACTAGAAATAAATGTTACTCTTTTTAATTTTAATGATATGCAAGATGGTATGTATGAGATCAAAGATAATTTTAAGCGCTTTGCTTACTTCATAAAGATGCATATCTTGATAAAACGTGTAACACTATGTCCCACCTTCCCCTACTAGAGCAACACAACGGGCTATGACAACCCCTAAGGGAAAGTCAGCAGAAAATATTTTTTTTACAATAATTTACAATATATCTTTAGAGCTGCGAGTTGGAGAATGGAGACTTTCCAACGTTTTTTGTTCAATGAATAGGGAACACTTTTCTTAGTTATGTGAAACAAATAATTTTTCAAATACAATTCCTTTAATTTCAGAATCAAGAATATTAACAGGAATAAATAAATAAAACGTTATTCCAGATTCGGTGGTATGAATGAGGAAATACGATTTAAAAATATGAACAACCCTCTGGGGGGTATCGATATTATGACGGATGAAGGACATGAATGCCAGTGAAAACGTTTTACCTTCTACAGGACAGTGGAAGTTTTAATTCGAGAAGCGTGCTTTTAATCAAAACACAAATATGTTAATGTACATAGGCGGTGGTAAGTGCTCAAATCTATTACAATCGACAAATAGTAAGCGATGCTTTTTTATGAGGGTATCCTTAACTATCTGTTCAGTCTATTCTATTTCCACGTTAAAACAAATCTATAACTGCACTGTTCAAATTAAAACTGCTCCTCTGAAGTTTTGGCTCTATTCCAAGCCAATGGAGTTTTATCGTAATTTAAAAATCGCGTTTCTCAAACTAAAAAAGAGATACTAAAAAGATCAGAAAATAAAAGAAAGGAAATCCTATTTAAAAATAAATCTCGGAGACCAGTGCGGTTGGTTGTTGTGGGGACCCAGGTGGTTTTACTTAGAAAGGATCGATTGCAGCTTTCAAACTCTTCCGAGAGTCATATTGTTTAACTGTTATGCTTCATACTGAAGAAGAGCACACATTTCCATCTTGAAAAGCATTTTGATTTCGTCCATTCTGGAATAAATGAATAATAAAGAGTTGCGAAAATGCATTTAGTGCTTTTGAATTCTATACCGTACTACTTTTTATTATCAATTATAACTTATCAATTTTTCTCCTTTTCATGCATTTGATTGGAATAATAGATGAAAGTAAGTGTAGACCATTTCAACATGGAAATCTCTCTAACGTTTTTACAGATAAGTCTCGCATTCTTTTCTAAACCTTTTCCCTAACACCGCAGTTTGTGTGTTATTAATTGTAAGACATACTTTATTTAATTTCAATTTCAACTTTATTATATTAGAATGGTTAAGAGCTACAGGTAATAAATATCAAATAAGAAAATTGCTCGCTCAAGATTTTTTTCTGTTAAATCATTTCTAAAAAGCCTTACATATTTTCAATGTATTTCCTTCTTCATTTGTAAGTACAAGAAATACTTAGAGTTGTATCGCAGGAAGTTTCAGTATTTTGTGAAATACTAAGACCTTGTTCGAAACTATCTTAATTGCAAGATTTTATTCAGCATGTTTCTTCTAAAGTGTATTTTAGTAGCTTTAGTTAACAAAAAACTGGATCGATGTATTAGCTTCTACTTAAAACTATCAGGGGAGGCATGAGAGGAGGAGGCTATTTTTCATAAGAAACAATTTATTGATGATTAAAGGACAACACAAAGAAGCGGATCACACGAGAAATACGTTACGTGTGTTCATCCCTTCTCAATGATGCAATCTAATTACAATAATCATTACAAAAATACATTCGACGACTCTAGCGCCATCTGTTGTCCGTTAAAATTATTAAAATACTAATAAGAATACAGCAGATATTTGTATTGTTTAAAAAGAAACTCCCAGTGCAATAGCGTGGGGAAACATCACGTACGACAGCCGGTTTGATTTAGTAATAGTAGTAAGTTGTTTGACTACTTAGCAATACTACAAGCTGTTTTGCCTGTCATGACACGTGTCCAAAGGGCTATTTAACAGCATTATAACATCAGGCCATATGTTTCGCCTTTGCTATAAGTGCGTTCGAGGTGTTGAAACCTTTCTGTGGCCAGCGAGGTCCCCAGATCTGTTTCCCATTAAACATGTATAGGGTATGCCATGTAGGGAATTGCACCACTCCTGGGATATAAGGGATCATGAGTAGAATGCTTGGCCACAGGATAGCAAGTCACCGGATAACATGCTGTACATCGGTTTGTATGTCTTGACGGATGTAAACAGAGAACAGTTTATTGAGACATCTGCATAGGTAAGCAAAAAATGCACAAAGCCTCAAAACAACGTTCGCACAGGTACAATAGCTTCTGTTAATGCGCAATTGTCATGCGCACTGGAACATGAAGTATTAGTCCTTAAATTAGGGTACGATTGACAGTGTTAGACATCCTCCAATTATGTCCCGAAAGATTCAACATCTTGGATACCTAGGAGATTTAAACAGTTGTAATGCTTTCGTTAAAATATCAGCCACATATTTTCAGTCGACACAAAAATTATATCGATGATACCATATCTAAGAGCTTCTCATATAAAATGATGTCATACATTCATTTGTTTAGTTGTGTAGAAAACAGGATTATCAGCTTTACTCGTCGAATTAAAGGAAATCGCGCAGTTCTTTATTTAAATAGCTTCTTTTGTGCCATTAGTAAGTGCCATGCTCAGGTGCAGAATTATATTCAGTGTTCTGCAACACAACTCCAAACAATTGTAATTGTTGTGCAGGCATGTTGTACGAATTTGAAAGCTGCAGTAAAATCAAAAACAGACCTAGAACACAATTATCGGCTAAATATGTATTACATATCTATATAAATAAGAATGGAGTGTTTGTTTGTACATTCAATATTTTCGACGCATTTCAAGTTTTCTATCCGTTTTGGACCCTTCTGATGCCGAATCTGCCTTTTTCTCGTTTGGTGTCTGTCTGTCGGTCTGTCTGTCTGTATGTTGTGCCCTATACACGTCCACGCGGTTTAAGATATTTTCATGGAAATTTGCATACAGAGAGTACTTATCTTGATTTAGTGAGTGGAATTGGTTGCGAAAGTCTGTCTGTCCGTCTTTCTGTTCTATGCTCGATTTTGTGTTTGTGTGTTTGTGTAGCCATCACATGAATTGTATTCCAGATATTTGATTGCATTGTATTTTATTTTATACATTATCTAATAATTTAGTGAATGCAATATTAAACATTTCTTTATTGTTATATTTAGACGAGTTTCATGCTAAAACACCTGAGTAAGTATACTTAAATCAACCATAATTTGGTAGTTTTGGAAAAATTGGAATGTCTATTGAATAATACGATTAATTCGATTGCTTTACCAGTACTGCTGAAAAAGTAATTATTCTTCAAAAAATTATTTTTTTTATGGAATTTCATTTCTGATACGTCATTTATTTCGAGTCTTATTTTTATTCTTTGCGCAATGAAAACGATTTCCGAAAATTTGGGACAGACGATATTTTTCAATGAAACGAGAATGAACATGATCGCGCGAGCAGTGATATTTTTTCTGGTTCTTTCGCTCTGAATTAATTTCACATTTCTAAATTTTGTACAATTTTAGTTGTAAGTTGTGGCAACTGTGCGAGATCAAGAGATAAAATTGAATCACAAATTAATATCTTTGGAACAATTTTTTACGACATCTTTTATTTTGTTTTACTTCGCTGTTTCCTGTTTTAAATATTTATTATTTTAATAAATGTGTTTTCCTTCTAATCACACCCAACAGCACCACAAAGTATTAGACTTGAAAATGTTAGGTAAGTCAGTATAAATGTTCAGTAAATTTTAAGTGTAGTTATGCCGTTATTTAAAGAATAATGCCGTTATTTAAAGAATAATGCCGTTATTTAAAGAATAATGCCGTTATTTAAAGAATAATGTCGTTATTGAAATAATAATAATGTTTAAAAATCCAAACTAGAACTTTTTCCAACATTAAAAAATTCGTTGTAGTATAATGACAGGAGAAGATTGCAAAATTTCACAATGTCGCATACCCGAGGCAAGAGTGCCACAGGTAAAAAAATATTGTTTTGTTGACTATGAGTGCGAGAGCACTCGCCGTAAATCGTAATTTTAATTAATTGAGTTGCACATGAAAACAACTTAAGAAAGGGAATTCCAAATCTTCCTATAAATCGTCTTTTATAGTAGCAACCTTAGTATCACCTTTCGCTTTTTTGAGCTTTGTCATACAGCAATTGTGCGATGTATGTGAAATGTATTACATGAATGGATATGCATGTGTAGGATTTGTGTCCAAAGTAAGTTGTAGAAAATATAAAGATGGCGAAAGGTGTTAAAATAAATTTTTACTCTACAAAAAACGTAAGTCATTATATATTTTGATTATCTCTTCAATCTAGAGTAAACGAATTCAAGCCGAGTAAGGTCGGGTATTTTGCTAGTCTATATAAATAAGAATGGAGTGTTTGTTTGTACATTCAATATTTTCGACCCATTTCGAGTTTTCTATCCGTTTTGGTCCCTTCTGATGCCGAATCCGCCTTTTTCTCGTTTGGTGTCTGTCTGTCTGTATGTTGTGCCCTATACACGTCCACGCGGTTTAAGATATTTTCATGGAAATTTGCATACAGTGAGTACTTATCTTGATTTAGTGACTGGAATTAGTTGCGAAAGTCTGTCTGTCCGTCTTTCTGTTCTATGCTCGATTTTGTGTTTGTGTGTTTGTGTAAGCTTCACATGAATTGTATTCCAGATATTTGATTGCAGTGTATTTTATTTTATACATTATTTATTAACTTAGTGAATGCAATATTAAAAATTTCTTTATTGTTATATTTAGATGATTTTCATGCTAAAACACCAGAGTAAGTATACTTAAATCAACCATAATTTGGTAGTTTTGGAAAAATTGGAATGTCTATTGAATATTACGATTACTTCGATTGTTTTACCAGTACTGCTGAAAAAGTAATTATTCTTCAAAAAATTATATTTTTAAATGAAATTTCAGCTCTGATACTTCATTTATTTCGAGTCTTACTTTTGTTCTTAGCGCAATGAAAACGATTTCGGAATATTTGAGACAGACGATATTTTTCAACGAAACGAGAATGAACAAGATCGCGTGAGCAGTGATATTTTCTGTTTCTTTCGCTCTGAATTAATTTCACATTTCTAAATTTTGCGCACTTTAAGTTGTAAATTGTGGCAACTGTGCTAGATCAAGAGATAAAAATGAATCACAAATTAATATCTTTAGAACAATTTTTCCGGCATCTTTTATTTTGTTCTATTTTACTGTTTTCTGTTTTAAATATTTATTATTTTAATAAATGTGCTTTCCTTCTCATCACACCCAACAGCACCGCAAAGTATTAGACTTGAAAATGTTAGGTAAGTCAGTATAAATTTTCAGTAAATTTTAAGTGTAGTTATGCCATTATTGAAAGAATAATGCCGTTATTAAAAGAATAATGCCGTTATTTAAAGAATAATGCCTTTATTGAAAGAATAATAATGTTTATTAATCCAAACTGGAACTTTTTCCAACATTAAAAAATTCGTTGTAATAATGACAGTAGAAGATTACAAAATTTCACAATGTCGCATACCGGAGGCAAGAGGGCCACAAGTAAAAAAATATTGTTTTGTTGACTATGAGTGCGAGAGCACTCGCCGTAAATCGTAATTTTAATTAATTGAGTTGAACTTGAAAATAACTTTAGAAAGGGAATTCCAAATCTTCCTATAAATCGTCTTTTATAGTAGTAACCTTAGTATCACCTTTCGTCATTTTGTAGCTTTGTCATACAGCAATTGTGCGATGTATGTGAAATGTATTACATGAATGGATATGCATGTGTAGGATTTGTGTCCAAAGTAAGTTGTAGAAAATATAAAGATGGCGAAAGGTGTTAAAATAAATTTTTATTCTACAAAAAACGTAAGTCATTATATATTTTGATTATCTCTTCAATCAAGAGTAAACCAATTCAAACCGAGTAAGGTCGGGTATTTTGCTAGTCTATATAAATAAGAATGGAGTGTTTGTTTGTACATTCAATATTTTCGACCCATTTCAAGTTTTCTATCCGTTTTGGACCCTTCTGATGCCGAATCCGTCTTTTTCTCGTTTGGTGTCTGTCTGTCTGTCCGTCTGTCTGTCTGTCTGTCTGTCTGTCTGTCTGTCTGTATGTTGTGCCCTATACACGTCCACGCGGTTTAAGATATTTTCATGAAAATTTGCATACAGTGAGTACTTATATTCATTTAGTGAGTGGCATTGGTTGCGAAAGTCTGTCTGTCTGTCTTTCTGTTCTATGCTCGATTTTGTGTTAGTGTGTTTGTGTAGACATCACAGGAATTGTATTACAGATATTTGATTGAATTGTATTTTATTTTATACATTATCTACTAGTTTAGTGAATGCAATATTAAACATTTTTGTATTGTTATATTTAGTTGAGTTTCATGCTAAAACACCAGAGTAAGTATACTTAAATCAACCATAATTTGGTAGTTTGGGAAAAATTGGAATGTCTATTGAATATTACGATTACTTCGATTGCTTTACCAGTACTGCTGAAAAAGTAATTATTCTTCAAATTTTTTTTTTTTTTTTTTTATGGAATTTCATCTCTGATACTTCATTTATTTCGAGTCTTATTTTTATTCTTTGCGCAATGAAAACGATTTAAGAATATTTGGGACAGACGATATTTTTCAATGAAACGAGAATGAACAAGATCGCGCGAGCAGTGATATTTTTTCTGGTTCTTTCGCTCTGAATTAATTTTACATTTCTAAATTTTGTACACTTTTAGCTGTAAGTTGTGGCAACTGTGCGAGATCAAGAGATAAAATTGAATCACAAATTAATATCTTTAGAGCAATTTTTTGCGACATCTTTTATTTTGTTTTACTTCGCTGTTTCCTGTTTGAAATATTTATTATTTTAATAAATGTGTTTTCCTTCTCATCACACGCAATAGCACCACAAAGTATTAGACTTAAAAATGTTAGGTAAGTCAGTATAAATTTTCAGTAAATTTTAAGTATAGTTATGCCATTATTTAAAGAATAATGCCGTTATTTAAAGAATAATGCCGTTATTTAAAGAATAATGCCGTTATTTATAGAATAATGCCGTTATTTAAAGAATAATGCCGTTATTGAAAGAATAATGCCTTTATTGAAAGAATAATAATGTTTATTAATCCAAACTGGAACTTTTTCAAACATTAAAAAATTCGTTGTAATAATGACAGGAGAAGATTGCAAAATTTCACAATGTCGCATACCGGAGGCAAGAGTGCCACAAGTAAAAAAATATTGTTTTGTTGACTATGAGTGCGAGAGCACTCGCCGTAAATCGTAATTTTAATTAATTTAGTTGAACATGAAAAGAACTTAAGAAAGGGAATTCCAAATCTTCCTATAAATCGTCTTTTATAGTAGTAACCTTAGTATCACCTTTCGTCATTTTGTAGCTTTGTCATACAGCAATTGTGCGATGTATGTGAAATGTATTACATGAATGGATATGCATGTGTAGGATTTGCGTCCAAAGTAAGTTGTAGAAAATATAAAGACGGCGAAAGATGTTAAAATAAATTTTTATTCTACAAAAAACGTAAGTCATTATATATTTTGATTATCTCTTCAATCTAGAGTAAACCAATTCAAACCGAGTAAGGTCGGGTATTTTGCTAGTTTATAATAAAACATATCAAAATTAATTAACTTACTATATTTAAAACCAATGCATCTTTCAAAATTTGCAATTCTATCGATAACTTTTGAAGTTAAATATTTTGTCATTGACATAGAAATGTGTTATTTATAAAGTGTTTCTGATATTTTTCGGGGGGGGGGGGGTGCAGGAAGATTGTTCCGTAGCTAGAAAAGAAATAAAAAAATTGTGGCCAGGAGCGCGCTCAGCACTGCAGAACATCGTAACTTATGATTGAAAAAAAATTGGTCAACATTTTGATAAAATTAAGGAAAAATTGTTCTGCAAAGACTTTGTTTGTTCTGCGACGTACGTCGCAATATTAAGACATTCTGCTCCCAGGTTGGCATGTATTTGGTAGATGAGGGAACCACAGTACACTGTTAATCGAGCTTCCAATAAAAACCAAACAGTATCCGGTATAATAACTCCTATCATCTTGGCAATTTACACCATCAGCATCAATGTACCCAAACAGGGGCTCATTAATTTTCGTACGTCTAAAAATCAGACTAAAATTGATATATCCCTTAGGAAATGCACGTGTAGCAGCTGTCCAAAGAGTTTTGTCAAAACAATTAAAAATTGACTTAATTGCCGCACTGCATTCACACTGCCAGGTCTACTGGAAGTCGCAAGATATATTAGAAGTCCTATCAATTCTCTATATGATAATTCCTCTGGATTTCATTTATTAACTTTTTTCAATCTAATGCCTATGTCAAAATACAAACTTAGACTGACGAATCGCAACGATTCAGCAGTTCTCGGATGTATCTCTACTGAGTCTCAGTCACCGTTCCATTTTTCTTGTCTAAAATTTATACCAAGACAATATTCAACTAAAGCAATGTATTTCATTTCTATTTACCTTTTAAGATAAATTATAAATTTCCCAAACGTTTAAAATCTTGGGACATAAACAAAATCATCAACATATGTTGTTCTAACACAGTCCCTTTTCATTTTAATATAGTATATAGGTACAAAGATCACACATATCTTCTTTGTTCAGCCCCAAATTCATTTTAAATAGTTAATTTAAACCAACTTGTTATAAGCCATAAAAAGATTTTTTAAGATAAAATTCTTCATCCTCTTTTAAGGATCTTAACATATTTGATACGTTTTTAGAAATTTCAGTATTGTGTGTTGGTTTCTCATTTGTGACTTCATCTTTGTGACTTTGTTTGAGAACTTCATCAAAATAATCAAGAGACATTCTATAGAATTTCCTCTCCCAATATTCCGTTTAAGTATGCTGTAGCTGCATCGAATTGATGTACTTCTTGACCTTATTTCGCTGAGACATTTGGCATAAAAAAGAACTGACCCTTTGAGAGCCAAACTTTCTCTAAACTCAATGCCAGATTTTTAATTATACCCTTAAGCGAAAAGTCAGCTTATATATACTAAAATGTGAAGAAAATCATCTGAACAATACTATTTGTTAGTCAAAACAAATTGATAGTGGATTTGGGTGCAAGAAAAAAAAAGAATAAAGCAATTCAAAGGCAAGATAAGGAAATTCAATTAAGATAGATTTAAAAATCATAAATTGAACCATAACATTAAAAGGGCGATAAAAAATTTAACTGAAGAACTTGAATACAAAATAGAAAATTTGATCCCACCTTTGAAGAAAAGTAAATACACTGGTGGAAAATGAAATCCCAATAACCAGAAGGAATGACACTAGGTCAATGTGAAAACTAAACATATTCACTGGAATCAAGTATGAAAATGATTACAATTTCAAGATTATAAGTGAAAGTGTCATGTAAAGCGTGAAGAACGTACTCTTCAGTAACCAGTATAGTTAGCGCGTTGTTGAATGAAGGCATGAACATTTCATCGTATAGGGGTCATATGTCATCCTGCGGGATGGCTAAATGATAGATGATTCGAGAAAAACTATTTTTAACAAAGAGTAAACACAAATTTGAATAACCTAAGGCAGTAAGGTTATAAAGATCACAATAATCTGTCCATGCTATTTGCAATATTAACGAAAGTATGATCAGTCCTTTCTGAAAGCAGTTCTGTTTTTTTCATATAGGGCTGCTCACTCCAAAAGCAAGATGGGTTTCTGGATGCCACACCCCAATTACACTCTTTTATTGGTATCTCTTCATATCAACTAGAATCATTGTTCAAAGAACATCTAGATTCCTTGGTAAGAGGAGGACGCATCGCTACTCAGTTTTACTTCTATGAATTCTTCATATCAACAATAAAATCGGGATAACTTCAGTAGTTGCCAGTCTCGATTCTTGGATCGTACATGGAACTAAAAACTTTTTTCTGATCTCTTGTAAATATCAGATACGAATATTGAAAACGAATATACTAGGTTCCACAATTGTAACCCATCCTTTTTATCGAAGAAACGGCACCAGACCTAGAAGATCTGGTGTCGTTTTATTCTTTATAAAGTACCGTTAGACTACGTGTTATAGAAGTATCTAATGTCATATCAAAACATAGCTAAATGGAACGTTTGCTTCACTATACCAGAAAATAAATCCTATATCAGGATTCGTTTTATAACTTAATTATCTTAACCATCTTAGATAACTTAAGAATGATGTTTTTTCTTAGTTGACAAAACGAAATTTTGTAAAACGATTTAAATTCCCTAGGTTTGTAGTTAAACTCTCGAAACATAACATGGAATAGTGTCATTTCACCTTTGAGAGATTGTAGTATGAGTTGGAAAAGGTTTAATTTTTTCCAAGACATTTTATGCATAGAAATTTTCTTTTCTAATAGAATTTTTAGAAGTTTCTAGTTTGACCAGTAGAAACCTTACATATCTCATGTAACCTTCGAGTTAAATTTTCTGTTTTAACTGTGTTCCTTATTTAAAATAGCCTATCTACATTTTTGATCGTGCTTCGTAACGTTTTAGTGGAAGGATGTTTGGTAGCTTTTACTGCAATAGGTCGAGTGCTCAAAACATCTTTTTCACTCACTGACACAGGAATCTAGGATTAATTATTACCCTGTTATTTAATACCATGATAGAGCGCTTTAATAAGACGGAACGGCAAAAAAATGGACGTTTTTATGAAACATGCACATGTGTTGTATATATAGCTGATTTAACCCAACCAAAAATCTTGATTGAAGTTTTAACCATGTTTAGGACATGTTAGGGCCATTCTCTAACATGCACATATCTCTCATCTAGTTTTCACTTTCATGTTGTTCGCAATTAGCCGTCTTGTTGTTGAAAATACATGAGCTTTTGATCCTCATCGATCATAACATAACAATTGTGTTTCAGATATTTTTTTTACAAATTAAAAGAGCCATTCATGTTAATTGTCAAGATTGAAATCCGGAGCTTTTTTGGGATGGCTAGTCGTTGGTATGGTGCAAAGTAGAAGGACATCGACTGTTTACGGTGTGGAAATTTTTAGGTGGATATATAAGTCTAAAAAAAAATTGTCTCGTGACAAATATACTTTGAGTTTTTTACATTTAATTATTTCGAACTAGTCTTCCCATAATTAAAGAAAAAGCAAGACAGCAGTCGTGTCAATTCAATCCAGCTTAAATAGTCCCATGTAAATAAAATGGATTTTCCTTTTCTACCCCCGAGATTGCGAAATCGCGTAAGCCATTCGCCTTCAAATGAATTACGTCACTTTCAATAATGACAATAATAAAGGTAATCCAGTAACACAGAAACTTAGCCGATGAACGAAAGCTGTCTCATAAATAACTCCCTTTTTCTCTCCACTTGAAATCTTTTTCTGATTATCGATTGGAGGCAGAGCGGCCTCCTGTTATTGGTGAGTGCAAGAACTGGTCTGACTGTCTGTATCTGTAAGAAGAAACACGCGAAAGAGACGCAGCTGGAGTAATGCTATCGACCCACTACAAGACAAAGAACGCTGTGAGTAACGCTCATACTACAATGCAAATAGACTGGACTTAAACAACTACAAACCACAGCATGACAACACACAATTTTGTCAACGCTGATTATTTTTGCACGCCATCAACTTTAACAGAGAATATTTTGGAATTCAGAACGCTGTAACTATTCAGATAAGAATAGCACTTCTATAAGGGTATTTTGCTTTCTGGTTTCATATCATTACCTCAAAATAAGTCAGTAAAGATAAAAACTGTTGTTAACCAATGTCCATTGTCAAATTGGTAAAAGCATTTTAAAGTAGAGAATTAAAAAAAAATCATTTTAAAGTAGAGTTTTTGGTTTGGTTTTTCATGTCAGAGCAATAAAAAATTTCAAATTCTAAAAACACTTAAGAGATTAAAGAGCTAAAAAATTAAAACTCAAATATAGCCAAAAAGGTAAAAACTAAGGTATAAACATTAATCAAGCAGAGATAAAAACTGTCCACGTATGCGTGCCAAAGCCAGAGGTATACCATGGCGAATACCACAAATAGTTCAGTTAAAGAAAAACAAAGGGAAAATTTAAGAATATTTTTTAAAAATGAAGGGGTGTTGGTAGATCAGAGTGTCAGTAGGGAGCAGCCTGAACCAGGCAACACAAAATGGTGTTTTCTGCGTGTAGGCAGCGGTACGCCAAAACATGCGATCCCAACAGACAAAAGGAAAAAGGCAAATTAAGCAAAAGATCCATGCATGAGTTAAAAACAGAATGTCAAAAGAAACCACAAATTTTAATAGTACGGGACATAGTTATGGTTATGGAAATAGTAATTTTTACTTAACGTTGTACTAGAGAAGGGATGATGGCGAACCTATGACCCACGGGTCAGACACTGACCCACGCAGGCTTTTTAAATGACCCACGCGTTGATTTTTATAAACTTATCATATTTCATCATATACATAAAGAATTTTAATTATTTTTCGAACCCCTCTTTAAAAAAATATGAAGAAAATACAAGTATTAGTAAAAAACTTTAAAGTAAAAAAAAATGCATAAAAGATTTGTGTAAAATGTTTTAAATTTATTGATTATAATAATGCTGTTTTAAGATTTATATGAGAATATTAGGATATTTATGATGAAACTTGACACCTTTACTAGGGATTCGGAAATGAAATATACTTTCCTCAATAACAAAAACATTTTCAAAACACAATAACAATGGAAAATACGCTTGACGTTCAAGAAAAAGCAATTAAAAAATATTTAATGATTATACAGGAAGAAAAATAGCCTTTGAAGTGAGATTTAATCAATTTAAAAGTATGGAAAATACATGTCACTTTATTTTATATCCATACAAAACGAAATTCGAAACAATGGAGTTAAAAGAATTTGAGTGACTAGGTATCCATGATTTAGAAATGGAATTAGTTGAATTTCAAAGCACCATGGTTTGGAAAAATAAATTTTATAACTTGATTACTCCCCTTTATATCGATTTACTGCTTGCTCTTAGCTTGCAAAATTGGGGTGAGAGTGTTCAATTACATAATAAAATAATGGTGTTTAATTACTGCTCTCTCTTTCTCTTTAAAATTAAAAATAAAATACATTATAGATAGTGTTCAATTCCTGCTATTAAAAATTGATAGTCTTTAATTCCAACTTTTAAGAATTAATAGTGCTCTTTTCCTGCTTTATAGAATTGATAGTCAGGTAGGTAAGTATTGAATTAACATCGCACTGGAGCAATACAACGGGCTATTGGCGTAGTTTGGGATGAAACTCAAAGGGACAAGGAATCCTAGGACAACGCCACGTGATTTTGAACCACAGATGAGGGGGAAACATCTGAGATGGCACTCCACAAAGTGAGGACATTTGAGGCCACGATAGATTTAACGTGTACCAACACCCTTTGTACACTACAGTCTCTGGTTGGAATACTCCCTCTACATTTTTACAACTTTTTCTGTTTGTCATGGAAAAGTTTACTTATCTGGTAGTTTCTACTTCATTTATCAAGAGAGACAGAGAGAGTTAGATAGTTATTAGTACTATCTATTGGTCTCTTGAATGTCTTGTAAAACGTTTAATAACATAATAACTACCGACGAGAATTAACCGAGTCTGAACGTAGAATGCTGGTTTTAGCTCGATGCGTAGGGCATAGCATTTCGGAAGTTGAGATTCCTTGCTTCACAGTGTCAAGATTGTATCGAGAGTACCTGATGGAAAGCATTACCTTCTATAAGAGACAGTGCAGTGGCTGACTAAGTCTTGTGAATTATCGATACCAGCGACGTTTGAGCAGAATCGTCCGAGTTAACAGACAAACGACACTGGGTGAACTGGCAGCAGAAGATTGATTGACTCGAGTGCCTTTATTCACAGCACATTATCATCTACTGCTCCTCACCTGGTCTCACGAACACATACATTGGACCCTAGATGACTTGGAAGAAGGTGGCATGGTCCAATGAGTCACGTTTTCAGTTGGTACAAGCTAGTCGATTTTGGATGTGGAGCCAACCCCATGAGGCTATGGATTCAACTTGGCAACAAGCCATTGTGTCAGCAGGTGGTGATTCCACAAAGCTGTGGGGAGGGTTTACCTGGCATGAATTGGGACCTCTGGTCAAATTGAACCAATCATTGACAAGAAATCGCTGTGTTCAATAATGATGGGGTATTCCAGGATGATAATGCTCCGTGTCACCGGGATCATTTTGCTCTCGATTGGTTTTAGGAGCGTCCCTGACAGTTCCAGCACATGATTTGGTCAACTAGATCGCTAGGCATGAACCCCTTTGGAACAAATGAGGGATTCGTTCGAAAGACCATACATGCACAAGATCTAGCACCCACACAACCACGCAATAATTGACGACTATTCAGATAGCACGACTGAACATCTCTTCTGGCGACTTTCGCCAACTAGTTGAGTCTATGTCACATTGAGTTATTGCCCTAAAGGAGGATTTACATAGATGTATCTCATGACTAGAGCTCGGATTTAGAATACCTTTTTTTAGCCCCAACATTTTTACAGAAAATAAAATCATATTTGTTTTTCAAAGAACTTTGTACAGTACGTTGGGAAGGAGGATTTTCAGAAGCAAGCCTTGGCACCCCCCACCGACCAAGCAAACCCTCCCCGACATCAACCTGTAATCACCACCACACATTAATTCCACTGTTCGAAATTTTTAAAACTCAACTTAGATGATAAGGACGTGATTTTAAAGGTAAATAGATTGATTTACAGCAATTATAAGATAAAATAACAAATTAATTCCAAGATATTTCATTGACAAATAATAGAACCGCAAAACCGATGTCTCAACTGGACACTCTAAAAGCTAACCCAGTTCAATTTCGTTTGAAGGCTCATCAAAGCCACTTGGGAGACAGGAAATTTCAGAGACACGAACTCGTTATCTTAAACTCGGCAGCAACGACGTTCCATCCCCATCTTTACTCAGATCAAACTCATGCAACACTTCACACATTCTGCATTTAACTCCTTTTATAGTTTTTGGCTTTTGTAATCAACTAATAAGTTTTCTTATTAATTTTTTATCATGCGTAAATATATATACTAGTAAAAAAAATACTTCGCTTATTTAGCACCCCTTCCCAATCCGGCACCCGGGACATGCCCGTCTACTCCCTTACCTACGTCCCCGAGGACATTTAAAATGCTTTCATTTTAATATGCATTTTTTACTTATGTAACATTTATTAATTTGTATATTTGTTGCTTTGTATTTTTTACTTATCTTTATCTACGCTATAAAAATAAAATTGTGAATTAATTGAATGAAAACGTGGTTCAATTTCACTTTAACTTCCTCACTATCCTTTTTGTAAAAACAATTTTTTTTTTTTTTGCAATTTCGCAATTTTTGAAATGCATATTTCGGGTCACATTTTTGCTTATCGATCCTAGCTCTACACATGACTTTTGACATTTCAAGGTGTATATACGAGGGTTGTAACTAAAGTAATGGCAACATACTTGGAAAACATTTTTTAACGAATATACAAGAAAAATTACATTAGAAAAATTAACTGTCGGGACCATTATTGTAGGGTAGTGTATGTATACAGGGTAATTATAATTAAAGTTCAACTTTCAAAAAGCTTTTAAAAAAAAAGAACCACTGCTCACAATGACTTGAAATTTGAACTGAAAAAACCCGAAGAAAGTGGAAATAGTATGGCATGAGAAAAAAATAGTTCCAAATTTTATCAATAGATGACCCTTTAAGCGTCATTATATGCAATATAAAAGACGTGTCATGCGCCCGACATATTAAGTTACGATATATTACGGGGGTTGGCGAGCGTAAGCGAGCAGGGGGCGGAGCCCCCTAGTGTTATAAAAACGCGGGGTACACGGCGTTTTCTCATATTGCGTCTGATAAGCTCGTTATGATTCTCTCAATGAAGGATCGCGCTCTGCTTGTGAAGCTCGTTATGATTCTCTCAATGAAGGATCGCGCTCTGCTTGTGAAGCTCTTTTACAAGAACAGTGACTGCGCCAGTAGCTTTGAAGAAGTTTCGGACAGTAAAGGTATGTAAAGAGGCTGGTCCGATGTCTGTCAGGGGTCTGGAGAAAATGATTAAGAAATACAAAGAGACAGATTCTTTTGAAGTGAAATCTGGCAGAAGGATGAAACCACAAATGTTTCGACGTCAATAGAAGATGCGATCACAGCATTCAAGGAAGAGACGAGTGGTTTTGTGCAATCGTGCAGTGCACGGGGAATTGTCCGAACTTTGGAGATACCGATGAGCACGGTGCATAAAATTGTACGAAACATCCTGCATTGCAATCCATACAAAATTACCCATGATAAGGAGTTGCTTCCTGCTGACCTGCCAGTAAGACAACCTTTTGCTCTAGAATTTCTTTCTCGCATGGAAGAGGACAATGAATGACCACGGAACATTTTGTGGACAGACGAAGCCCATTTCCATCTCCAAGGACATGTCAATACTCATAATTGCAGAATATGGGCAACGGAAAATCCGTACGCACATGAACCAGAACCTCTTCATTCTGCAAAGGTAATTGTGTGGTGCGGGTTGACGCCATCGTTTATCGTAGGACCATGTTTTTTCGAGGAGATGGGTCTTTCGGGTCCTGTTACCTGTATCGTCAAGGTAAACGCTATGTGAGTCTTTTACGCAACCACGTCTTTCCAACACTTCAACTGCGTGCATGTGTGGGTTGAATCATTTTTATGCAAGATGGTGCGCCTCCGCACGTTGCAAAACCAGTGAAGCATCTGCTCAAAAGGCATCTCGGAATTGATAAAATTATCAGCCGTCATTTTTCAACAGCCTTGCCGTCAAGATCACCTGATCTTAATGCGTGTGACTTCTGGCTGTGGGCTTACCTGAAAAATATTGTGTTCAGTGGTGCGATTGCAAACTTAGCTGAATTGAAGTCACGCATGGCGTAACACATTCACAACGTGACCCCTGAGACACTCCGATCTGTTGTGGAACATGCTATTTTTTGGTTACAACTTGTGACAGAAAGCAGTGGACAGCACATATAGAACATGTCTTGCGCAAGTCTGGCGATAGTTAACAACCAATTTCATTGTTGCTTTTTATGCAGTTTTTGGCCTCAGGACAATTAAAAACCGATTTCATTGTTGCTTTTTATGCAGTTTTTGGCCTCAGGACAGCAAAAGCCTATTTTCCCCATCCGATGTGGTACGACCTTGTCGCGGTGGATGGGCTTTCCACTAACAGTGCCACAACTGTTGAATGACTTGGAAGTCATTTTTTCAGTAAAAACCGATACAGTCAGGTACATAGAACAGTACAGTTGGTTTAACGTGCACCTTATGCCATAGCCGTCGTATTGCGATTCAAACGTCACTTCTAGCTGAATCCATTTATGTTATGACGCTTAAAGTGCCATATATTGCAAAAATTTGGAATTTTTTTTTCTTATATCATACCATTATATGTGTGTATTCTCTTTACATATCTACACTGTTTGATCAATCCATACCAAATTTGGTACACTTATAATTTAGAACACTACGGAAAACATTGGCTATTTCTTTCCTATCTTCAGAATAATCTGTAACCATGAAAATTGGCACACAAGTAGTCCTAAAAGTGTCCCTCGAAGCCCCAATTTATATTTTAAAGTTTGTTTTTCTGCAATAAATGGGCATGGATAAGGAAACACGTTCTACATGGCTTGTGTATTTGAACTAACACACACAGAGGGAAATGTCAAGGTCATATTTTAGTCATTTGAAACCCGAGCAACGCAGGGCGATTCAGCTAGTATACACTCAGGAACATTGAAAATAGTGCACCAAGAAGGGAGCATCGGATTGAAATGAAATTTAATACATATAGTGATACAGATAAGATATTTACTTGATCCTTAAATCAAGGCAATTAAAAATATACAGTGTGTACAACTAGACAAATACAGTGCACCTTCAATAGCGCGTCGAACCGACTCCTGCCGCAATACATGCCGCAACACGGTCCGGCATTGAGTTGATTAGACGTCTGATGTTGTCCTGAGACAGATGGGCCCACAAATCTTGAACAACCACCTTCAAATCGTGTACAGAGTGACACGGCGGCATCTGGCGTTTCAGCAAGTCTCACACAAGCTCTATAGGGGACAAGTCAGTGGAGCGGGCCGGCCATGGAAGAGTCTGAACTAGGGATGCGATATCGATAGCAAAACATCGATGTTTTGAAACATCGATGTTGATAATACATCGAACCAAAAACATCGATGTTTTTAAAATTCAGTGTACTTAATTTTTTTTTCTCCCTTTCTTAATACTGGTTTAGCAACTATTGATGCGACATCGACAGCAAAACATCGATGATAAAAATTAAAACATCGATGTTGATAATACATCGCCCCCAAACCATCGATGTTTTTAAAATTCAGTGTATTTAAACTTGTTTCCCCATTTCTTAAAACTTTTTTAGCAACTAGTGTTGCTACATCGGCTCCAATACATCGATGTTTTTTTCTAAAACCTCAATGTTTAGAAAACATTGACATCGATGTCGCATCCTTACTTTTCAGACCCTTCATCCTTGGTCACTTTGGTCTAAAAGTATGTTCAATTTGCTGATTATAAAAATTATGCTACTTGGTTATTTTAAAAAATTTTATAACGGTACTTTGTTCATTTAAAAATAAAACATCGACAAGTATAAACATCGATGTTACAAAAACATCGACCCCAATACATCGATGTTAAATACATCGATATTTTTAAAAAAACATCGATGTTTTGAAAACATTGACATCGGTGTCGCATCCCTAGTCTGAACATGACGTAGGAAGTCTTGAGCATTTCGAGTTGTTTGCGGACGCGCATTATCTTGATGGAAAATTGTACAGGTAGAGATTATTTAAGAAAGGTCCCACGTGGGGTCAAAGAATGTCATCAACATAACGCTGGCCCGCTAAGGTTCCACGTACCACTATTAGAGTGGTCCGGCTATCATAGGCTATGACCCTCAGACCAATACACCTGCTGTGCGGGCAGTGTGTCGCTCGACAGCATGAACGGAATTGTACCGTTCACCAGGCGCCTCTCCACACCCGTACGTGGTTACCATTTGTCCTCAAAACGAACCGGAATTCATCACTAAACATCACGTTTAGACGATCTGTGGCATTCCACGTCGCTTTGGCTTGGAACCACTGTAGACGCAGTTGCCGATGTTTCGGTGTTAAAGGCAGTACACGAAATGGGCGCTTCAATTGCAGATTCGCTTCCGCAAGGCATTTGGAAATGGTTTGTGGAACAACAGGAATCCCTAAATCTGATTGTATCGTGGAACGAGTCACTGTGAGATCCACGAGCGTTTGCCGCACGATCCTTCGATCCTCTCGCCTCGTCATCTGCCTGGTCGCTCCAGACCCGGTATTCCGCACGTGGGTACCATCTCGTGTCCACTGCTCCCAACATCTTCTGACTGCACGCTCCGAACGATTGCCTGGCGAGCAACACAGAGCGTCGACCAGCCAGCGGTTATCATGCCGATCACCCTCTCAAACTCGCTTAACTGAGCGAAATGTCTTCTTACACGTCTACCTGGCATTCTTCGCTTACTTAAGTCCTCCCCTAGAGTCGGAAAGTGATCGTCACGCTTATGAATCTTCCACTATGCGCCGGATACACAGCTATGGGTATTTGTTTCCATTCCTGCTGCAAGAATGTCGCTAGTTCAGCTTTAGATTTCGGATGTGTTTCCCTGGTCCGTAAGCATCGCTAGAGCAGATTAGGGAAGACGTTTTACATCCATGTCTTGATACCTCTGCTTGACAGAGGCTGCCACATGACATAGAGCGTTTTCGTCCATGAAGTAACATTGGTCCATTCCACAAAATTGCCAGAGCGTAGGAAGAACCTGATTGTCCAAAATGTTCATGTTGGCGTCGGCGTTCAATTGACCAGGAAAACATGCAAAGTTCCCAGGCTGTACCACGAAAAACACCCCCAAACAAATGGTCGGATTTTATTTAAATCCGCTGGCGTATATGACTTTATCTTATAATTTATGAAAATTCAGCATAAACCTGTTGGTTATTTTCTATCCGCATTTCGTGTCAATCAAAGCTGTAGTTTACGTTTTTTGTGTTTTACCGTTCGTGTTCTCCCTCTCTCTCTTTATCTATGTATCTATGTATCTATGTGTGTATATATATATATATATATGTTCAAATGAAAAGGTACGAAACGACACTCACACTGTGGGTGTAAATGAAGACTTTATTCAAAGTATACACCATAGTCCTGAGCACAACGATCCCATTGACTAACGAGCCGAAGGATTCCTTGTTTCCAGAATTCCTGTGACCGTGACGAGACCCAGTCCTTCACAGCGTCCCTTGAGTTCGTCGTACGGGTTGAAGCGCTTCCCTTTCAGATGATTTTTCAGGGGACCAAACACATGCAAATCGCAGGGCGAGATGTCCGGGCTGTAGGGCGGATGATCAAGCTGCTCCCACTTGAACTTAGCCAGTTCCGCCTGTGTGACCCTGGAGACGTGTGGACGCGCGTTATCATGGACCAGAACCACACCCTCCGTGAGCAGCCCTGGTCTTTTGTTCTTGATGGACCTGCGTAGGCTTCCGAGTGTCTCACAGTACACATCGGAGTTAATGGTTCTTCTGTGCTCGAGGAATTCAACAAGTAGCGGACCTTGGACCTCGAAAAACACCTTCCCTGCTGACGCCACGGCTTTGAACTTTTGGGGGAGGTGACTACGCATACCTCCACTGCATGCTGTCCAGCTTTGTCTCTGGCTCGTAGTCACCAGCTCTCATCACCTGTGACGATCCGCTCCAGGAAAGCGGGGTCTTCATGATACGGAAACAGATGTTGAAGTGCTAGCCCCATACATAGTTCCTTCTGCTGGTCAGTGATCTGCTTCGGAACCCACTGCGCGCACACCTTCCGATAACGCAACCTGTCCACACTGTTCCAACGCTGGCATCAACCATCACCGCCAACATTCGCAATGTGACACGCCGATCACTTCTCAGTAGGTCGTCCACCTTGTCGATGAGATCGGCCGTGATGACTGTGTTTGCCTGGCCTGGTCTCGGGTCCTCAACCAAATTCTCACGGCCTGCACGAAAATGGGCACTCCATTTTCTCATTTACTTATCGGACACACAGTCTTCCCCGTATACGGTCACCATCCGGCGATGAATAACGGCCTATTTAACACCTTCCGCTGTCAGAAATCGGATAATTTGATTGACACGAAATGCGGATGGAAAATAGCCAATAGGTTTGTGCTGAATTTTCATAAATTATACGAAGAAGTCATATCGGAGTCATTAACAAAATGATGTTTAAATCCAAAACAAATAAACAAAACCGACATTAATAGGGTATGTGACCATCCCTCTTCCTCTTACAAAGTTTATAGCGTGTGACCATGCTTTCCATGAGGTGATCAGTTACCCCAGAGTCAAGTAATCGCCATTCCTCCGGTAGAACAGTTTGCAACTCTGTGAGAGTAGTTGTGGGTGGGAAACGTGCAAACACAGCAAGACAAGGGCATCCCAAAGATTTTCAATTAGATTATGTTCGGGCGAGTACGCCGGCCAAACCATACGCGCAATCCCCTCACTCTCCAGGTAGTCGTCCACGATGCCAGCTCTGTGGGGACGTCCATTATCATCCATCAAAACGAAAGAACGACAGACTGTTACAGCGTACAATCTCACAGTGGGTTCTAGGACTTCATCCCGATACTGGACGGCCGTCACAGAACACCGTCTATAGATGTGCAGGTCGGTGCGATATCTCAACGAAATCCCGGCCCACACCATGATGCGTCCACCTCGGAATGCATGAGGCTCAATGATGTTCTGGTGTCGATTACGTGTGCCGTGTTCTCTCCAGACCCTTACACATTTGTCATCTGGCTACAGTGCAAATCTCGACTCATCCGTGAACATAACGTTAGCCCAATCAGACACAGTCCAATTCATATGTTGCCGACACACTTTAATCGTGCTCCTCTGGATTGGACGGATAGAGGAACACAAACTCGTGGTACCCGGGCGTACAGTCCATTGATTTGCTCCGCTACTCTACAACAGCAATAAATCGATCTTCCGCGGGGTCCTAACCCTTGAGTGGCCGTCCACAGGGCTTTGTATAACTGTTTTCTCGGTTTGGAATTGTTTCCATGATGTTGAATGATGAACGCCGAAGAAAAGAGCAACATTATTGATTGATTTACCTGCTTCAAGGCGTCCCACATAACGCCAGCGCTCAATATCTGCCATTTGTCTTCTGGAAGCCATAGAAGCACATCTGTCTTGAAAACTAATCGTACGAAAATTCTAAACACTTTTTATCAGCACTTACATTCAACTCCTCTAACTCTTCACAATGCTGACAACTGCCTTTTTTGCATATTTCTCGACACGGAACCTTGATTGGCTGTAGAGAAGCATTTCATGTCTGCTAAACCCAGGCGTAGTTGTTGTTGTCGTGCGGGCCATATATGGCCCAATTGGGGGTGCCATTGCCCCGGAGGGTTGGACTTCTTCATATATGACACATCCGTTTTACAGGATGGTCCCTTTCACACATCCATTCACTCACACATATCGTAATTTATATCTCAATCAGAGGCCGATAACCCCCTGATAAGGTACCCCCAGAGGTATTGATTTGGTATAGGAACATGGGGGACTTTGTGACCACGACCTATTTAACGTGCCCCAGCCACCATTAGCGAACACGACGGTCTTTAGCCAGGTCAAGCGCCGATCTCGCAACCATCAGAATTGCAGGCTCCGCTGAGGACAGAACCCACAACCCTTCCGATGCGCTCTACAGACTGAGCTACCCCGGCTACCCAGGTGTAGTAGATGTAAAATATCCATGCAAAAGGTAGTGGATGTATGTAGTGGGTGCTGCACAGAATGTTGCCCAATTATACCTACATTACAACTTATTAAAGTAAAAACCTTTCATTCCGCTCTTTTGATTTTACTTTAACTTTTCGAACTCATATTCGTAAATTTATTTTAATTCTATTACTTTAAATACAAATGTATACAAGAGACGGTTCTTAATTTTAAATCCGTGCTTGAAGCTGTAATTTTTAAAAAGAACGCTCTACAATAAGAACATTCGTTAATAGTTTTGTATTGTTAGGGTGGATCTTTCATAAACGGAGACCAGAAATTCATCATGTGCAAAACAAACGGTAAGGGAATAAATTCTAAATATCTAAGATTGAGTGTCTAATGTTTAAATGATATTTTAATCGCTTCAGTAGTTGTTATAGAAAATGGCGTACAGCATTGAAGAATATTGAGAATGAAATAGAATTGTTTTCTTTGTTTTTCTTCAAATGTTCGATGGGAAACTATTCAATTTACATTTTAGGTCTGAATAAACTAATTTCTGAGAATAAAATTTGAACTGAACTTTCCATCATTAGTATATATAACGCTATTATATTTTCAAAGGACTTTCATACATGCGTGAAAAATAAAAATGAAAATTTGATAAATTTATAATGTTTTCACACAGTTTCTGAAATATTGTTTAAAAAAATTATGCCCGAGCGATTCAATTTTAACCAAATCGAAGCATCTGAAAAGAAATCCCTCCAAATATCCCTAGTGATAAACACAAATGCTCAGAAATTCGTCTTCCACCCTTTACTTTGAATCTTGTTCTGTTTAATCTATCCTAATCCATTTCTGCAACGCTGAAACCAAATTCCATGAGGACAATGAGATACTAAAATGGAATACGTAGGAATTGTCCCGAAGGATACAGGAATCAGCATAAGTATTTCATGCCTCTTGCGGATTGGTTGGATAGGAAATAATTCACCTATTAGAAGGGAGCATTGAATGGAGAACAAAAGATACGACCAAGGCAAAAGATTGGCGGAATGAATACCGAAGAAAAACAGACTATTTGTGGGGTAGCTTATTAATGGAACGAACCCATATCCAGAAAATATACAATGCTGCATTGAAGACGCTTCTCGACATCTAAGTTTCGTAAATTAGTTTATAACTTTTACTGTATTTTTAAATTTTTATTGCTATATTCAAGGGGGATTATTTTATTATTTTTCATAACTTCTTTTTAAAAAATTCTAAATAATTCTGGAAACTCCAAATGATATTAGACTTTACATTTGTTATTAACATTAAAGTATTGGAAAAGAAATACAAAACAATCATTCGAGTTTTAAGGTTGGAAATAAAACTATTATGCATGAATTGTATTTATTTAATAGAGCGCACACACACATACAAATTTCAAAGAAAATCACAAAGCAATAATAACCACTTTCGAGTTTGAAAACAAGAAAACGGTGAAAATTGGTATGTTATGACTTCAAATAATCTAAAGCAGAATTTTCGACCTCATTTAAAAGTGAGAGATTTAGGCTTTAGAATTTGAACAAGTCACACTTTTTGGAATATTTGCTTTTCAAGTAACAAATTACTAACATACAAAAATTGTATTCTCACAATATATTAACTGTCACTGAATCAGATCTAAATTTTTAAATCATACTCTAGTCTCTAGTTAAGAAATTTAATAGAAAAAGTTATTAGTTAACGCTTTTCAAGTAATAAATAAAAAACCTCTGAAATTTCTATTAGTACACTTAAAGGTGAAATTGTTCTTCACACTTTGAGACACACACACACACACACACACATATATATATATATATATATATATATATATATATATAAGCTGTACGAGATGCGACGAGAGCTGTGTAGGAAACATTAAGTTGTGTTGATTTGGTTGAAATCCTAGGTTACAGGAGGGACAGACATCGCTTCAACCCCATCTTGGTTGTTGAGAATTCGAGGACAGTTGCTAGGATGTTGTTGTCCCTGCACTTCGATGCTTGTAAAGTTACGTAAAACATGCACCAAACAAGAATATAAAAATATATAATGTTATGTATTTTAGCAAATATGGTATGTCTATTTCGAAAATCGTTCACCCTGAAAAAAATCGTTGGTAAACTGACTTGGACAACTAATTTGTCTGAAGCCAATAATGCCAATAATTTGGCATTTCAGCTCATCGTCTCATTCGCATGGCATTGACGACTTTGTGGATGATCATTGGCATTGGATAGAACATCTGTCCTTGAAAATAGCTGCACGTGTGGCATTTTGGAACATAACATTAGGATCCTTTTATTGACCACTATACAGTGATTAGCGAAATTCCGCCGAGAGGATATCAGTCTGTTGCGATTACAAGTAGTGTTGATCCTAGAATGTCTTTTTTCCCATTTGTTCCCAAGAAATGGCCTAGAATTAATAGACTGTCCTGCCTCAAACCCAAACCAGAGTTGGGAATCTTTCTAAAAGCCGAGGCTTTGTAAGGCTTAAATAAAATCGAATTCAAATCAACCTCAACTTTAACAAACATTTTCTTCGAGAATTACAATTCTTGGATACATTATTTATACCGTATGCTTAATTTGCATATTTGAGGAGAAGCTGATTACTCTTTAGCAGATTATTTTGTATTTGCTTGTCCCATTAAAAACCACAGAAATTTCACCAAGTAAAATTAATTTAATAGCTGAATACGTATTGGAGAATTTGCATTACATAGCAGAATAGCATAGCATTTCATTGTATGTTATTTCAAACCAATCCAAATTACTATAAAGTGTTCGAAAGAAAACTCCTTTAGTGATGTGGAAATGAAATATTTTCAAACCAATGATTTGAAAATATTTCATTTATAAGAGGTTACATTAAATAAGACTACATTAAGTAAGCTACATTAAATAAGAGGTTAAGCACCACTGAAATTTATTTAAATAAATAATGTTAGCAATTGAAGATAAATCTAGTATCTACACACATGAGAAATATTATTTCCATCGAAGAATTCTTTATCTGCTGTAATTGATTTCTTAGAGATTTACTCTGTCATATTTAGACAAGATCAAAGCATGTATCGGTCTAACCACACAAGCAAAGTCAATTGATACAGCTCAAACATGACGGTAATGCGCCCGTAATCATTGAGCAAACTTCGACGCTTTCTCTCAATCTGACTGCTTACATTTTTTTTGTCGATGATGGAAGTCAAGTATCAGAAGACAATTTCTACTAATCTGAATAAAAAGAAAATAACTGCATTCATTGTACTGAACGAAGCTAAATCAGGGAAGCACAAAAGTCGAAATTAGAGAATATAGATCACTAAATTCTATTTCATTTTACGTTTGTGTGTTCTGGTGTTATGAGTATAAATAAATATAAATTACTATAATTTAATGTCATTAAAAATAAAATTTTCAGAACCCTAACGCCACCTACTGTACAAAACACAAATATTTAACAAAATCTTGAAAAAGAATCCCTAGTATTTGGTTGTACTAAAAATGGAACCAAAATGCATGAGTTTGTAGGGGTTCATATGCAATGAATGAAGTTAATAGGAAGTTTTCAGAACAGAGCATATACTCTTATGAATCACCCCTGACGACAGTTGAGGAAAGAGTAGATTTAAGTAACAATTGTAACAAAGACTATAATTTGCAAAAAAATATACGTAGGTTTATCAAACAAAAGTCTATAAATATGCATCCAAGGGGAATAGAGTGAGCGTTATAGGAACTGGGATCGAAGATATATTTATCATGGCGCGTTAATTTAAGAAAGCCTACCAATTCCTCAAATTCAACTAAAAAACTAATTTTTTCATTCTTCCAAAATCTGAAATTCTAATTACCGTTAAGACGAAAATTAAAATACCGAAAAACATATGGGGTAATAGTTGAAAGTGTAATAAATATTATGGAAGACTATTTGTTTCACAGTTAAGTAAAAGACAGAGGGTACACTGCCATAGGAAGCAATAAACTTCTAAATAACATGGGAAATTGCATTTACTCTGGCGCCCTCGGTGGGGGCCACTTGACACTACTATGGCGTCCGATCTAGGCCTCGTTTCCATAACAACCAAACTAGGTTTCCATAACAACTACCTCAGGCTATTTTATTCTAATTAAAACGCCATTTGCACTTCTGTTTAAAAACTAAATATTCTTAAAATATTTTTAGCATAAATGCTTTAAAATATCAATTTTTTAATGTCTTCTTAACTTAAAAAAGAATCTTAATTTATGAATTATGAAATCTTACTAACGTATGAACTTTTTTTACTTTTAGTTTATTCTTTTATGTGAATGCTTCTTTAAAGATATATTCCAAAATATTCTTGATTTTTTACTTGGAAAATTGTTGATCGCTGTTGATATAGTCTGAAAAATTATTTGAACGAAAAAGTATATTATAAAATTTTTTCTTCACATACTCAGGTATTTATTCTGACATCAGGTACGTCATTCATTTTTGAACAAATTATACAATTTGAAGAAGGATCAGTGCTACACAAAAACATTGCAATTTTGTACAAAAATCTTTATAAATGTTAACATAAAACCTGTTATAACTCAGAAAAGGGTCAATTTTAGTTACACAAAAACAGAAACTAAATAATAAAATCAACAAATACTCAAAATGCAATATAATAAATAGTGCACAATTGCACAGGATTCTAAATGTCAGTTTTCGTTAAATTTAAGGAAGATAGATTTTGACTAAATGAATGTTATGTTAATGGGCTAAAAATCTAGCAGAGGTGAGAAGTGCAGGATGCATAGCATATCACAGTTTAAAAATAGATAACCACGGTGATATTTAAGAGTTTATTAAAAATGTAAGATTTTACAGATAAAATAGCAATTTATAAGAGAACATACAAACATCCAGTATTTAGATCGGAGAGAGCAGAATATAAACTGACTTCGTTTATATGTATAGCTCTGACTAAATCAAATGGGCGTTTCATATGCAAATCTAGTCTGATTTGCATACGAAGGATTTGGATATATTTAAACAGTTAAGAACAGGAGAATATCCAATATCCAACAATGAAAAATACACAAACTAACACTGAAAGATTGTTAAAAATTAATTATCCTGGGCCAATAGTCTTAACACTAAATAGAACGATGTCATTATTTCTTTCTTCAATTGGGATTTAAAATGAAAGTGCAATTAATTTAACTTGATTCACGTTAGTAATTTCTAAGTTATGAATATATTCTATGAAAAACTAAAGCAATTTACCTTTTAACATAAGCGGTAAACTTGAACGGCGGCTATTTATAGTGTATTTTTAATTAACATCACACAGGAGTAACACAGCTAGCTATTGATGACGGTCGGAGATCAACCTTTTCTGTTGATGGATAGAACAGTTTTAAGATATTATTAAAATGTGCTGCAAAGAATCTTCAGCTGCATGACTGCATGCAAAAGTCTGCCAATTAGAAAATGGCTACCGCTCTGAATGCACACGTCAAACTCCGCCCACAATTAGGGACAACTGACCTCCACCGAGGGCGCTATAAGTCTTGCCTTCAGTGAACCCTCTGTCTTTTACTACTTTGTGATTTGTTGAGAAGCCTTTCAAATGAAATGAAGATAGCTACACAGTTTCATTTCTCACTTCTTAGCTCCGCCCCCCTCCCCCATGATGGTTTCAGTTCGCACTTCCGCGAGCGTCGCTTTCTTTCTTGTATGTTGCTATGTTCATAAATTAACTGGAAAACCGAAATAATTTTGCTGTGTATTGAAGGTAGAGATCCCACCATAAAAGGTTGATATCGAGTAAGTATTCTAAAAGACCTTTAAATTAATAAACCTTTTCCACGTACTGGTAAACGCGTGGAATCTTCAAGAGGAGTTGATAACAATGAAGTTTCTCAAGGAGAGCCCTCAGCGTCGAAGAGGCAACCGAGGGGTAGCAGAAGAGTAGGCGAGGTTTAAAGGAAAGGAGGAATATATCTCAATGTTAACTGTATTTACTTATTTAAAGTAAGAGAAGTGTTATGACAACAAAAAATGACATGACATCACCTATCTCTACGAACAAAGACAACTCGAGGAGCCCTTTGAGTAACCCGGTTGGAGAAGTAACGGATTAGCAAACGGAGGGTTGCGATTTCGAATCCAAACCAAGACCATCGTGTACAAGGAGAGCTGGTGCACGTTAAATCTGTCGGGGCCTGAAATGTCCTCATGTTGGAGTGGTGCTGATATTTGGAGAGTGGGGTTCCAGCTCAGATATGAATTCGTCATCTAACCGTGGTACAAAATTAGGCATTTTATGCAATAAAAAGCACGTGCAAAACCATATAGAAAAATTTACAACTATGAACACAAGACCTTAGAAAAGGACAAGGGGCTCCAGAGCAACTACGCACAGGGAGACGAGCTCAAAGATAACCGGATCCAGACTGCATAATTTTTAAGATGTATAGCTAAAAAAAGGGATGAAATGGCGATTAAACTCTTAAAACCTATCTAAAACTAGATTGAAGCAAATCTAAAGTTAAAAGTCACTTATATTTATAAGTTTAAACGACTTACAAGTACAAAATCTCCGAGGGAAGAAAATTTGCATGAACTTGAAATTTTGATACTTAAAATGTAAGTTTAAAATGAGGGACCTCTCCCAAGTAGAAAATGGCTCAGGTAATTAAAAAAAATTATTATTAAAAATTTAAAAAATTATGAATTACGGCCACTCAGCCCCATCCATGCTCATGCATTTTTTGATATTGAAGAGTGAGATATTGTCTTGTACTTTCACAAGTCAGAGAGGCATATCTCTGTTATATCATACCATAATGCATGGAGAAAATTACCAATTAGCATAATTTTTATATACAGTAAATTGGACATACTTTTAAACCTAAGTGGCCAAGGATGAAGGGTCTGAAAAGTAGGGATGCGACATCGAGATTGATGTTTTAAAAGCATCGATGTTTTATAAAAGCATCGATGTATTTACCATCGATTTATTGGAGCCGAAGTTTGTTTAACATCGATGTTTTAACGTAGTCGATGTTAAATGAAAAAAATGTTTTTAATGAAAAAAAAGCATCATAGTAAAAATTAAGTAAAATAACCATGTAACTAAGTATTCGTCAGTAATGGCGACATCTGTCCCATCAGAAAGCGTTTTTTCTCTTACTGGTGGTAGAGTTACCGAAAAAAGACGTCGGCTTAAGGTGGAGAAAGTTAACAAACTTCTTTTTTTACAAACTGTAAATAACAAATATTGAGGCATATAATAATTAATGGCCCTAATATTTTTTATTTACAGTAAATAAAAGATAGGTTTGTTGTGTTTTCCCCCATAAGTTTAAAAATAATTAATAACAACTTACAATAATTATTGTTATGTACAGCCGACAAAATAAAAAACAACTCACCCGATCGCAATTGCACAATTTACGTCGCAGAGCAAAACGGAAGGTGGCAATCGATAGGGATGAATGTTTTCTACAAATATCAACATTTAAATTTGTCTAAGGGACCGTCTTCATACTAAATTGGATGCTTGCTCCGAAACTTTCAATACGAACCCCCATCTTTTATCACAAATTTGGATTCTACACACAATTTCAGGCGGAAATAAAAAAGGTCATCCATTTTATTGGTTATTTCACCGATTTGTTAGTGTTTGAAAATTAGATCTCCTAATGTAATTGGTGTTTCACATTTTTTGTTATATATTTGCAAAAAACATTAATTTTTATTGGAAATTGTTTCCCAAAAACCCAAACACAATCTATGAGCATTTTAATCATCAAACTAAATTTTACTATTTTTTATTATTTATGAAACTAATATTCATAAAAATTATGAATAGAAACCTCGGAAATTTTTGACTCCATGCGATTCAACTGTTACTGAAACATCGGAAATCCAAATTTCAGCTCATCACGTGCATAATTAGTAGCGCAGTGAAACTGTTTGCAAAATTTGATGATTATCATCGTTATTGGGGATTGTTCACAAATCTAAAACAGAAATTTCTGCCAACAGATCCTGGGATTCGATTAGAATGGATTCTGACTTTGCCACCATCTTAATGGACTCCATACCAAGGCTTCCGCAACACATCCTTGACTTCGACGGCTACTACACGTCTTTATTAATATTTATAATGTGATTGAACTCCGAACATTTATACGCTCCCTCAATGGTTTTTATGGATTTTCTCAGTCAATTTTACCCCGTTTAACATTATTTTTTCATCAAATCCGCCTGAAATTTTATGTAGAATCCAAATCTGTGATAAAAGATGGGGGTTCGTATTGAAATTATCGGTGCAATCACTCAATTTAATATGATGACGGCCCCTTAGATAAATTTTAAACATTGATATTTATAGAAAACTATAATCTCTATCGATTGCTACCTTCCGTATTGTTCTGTGATGTAAATTGTGCAATTACGATCGGGTGAGTCGTTTTTTATTTTGACGGTTGTACCTACCTAATTATACTTATAGTTAGTAGTACCTTAGTCAAATTGTTTGTAAATATTATTTTTTTATGTTATTCAATTTGAAAATAAAAGATTTTTTTAGTGTTCTTACTAATTTTTTTGACTTTGTTTTGACAGTTAATAAAAGTCTTAGTTATAAATAAATAAACACCCAAATGACAAATTAAATCTTTCCCCGTGGCGAACATTAATGTTTGAGGTTGCTAAATCAGTTTTAAGAAATGGGGATAAGACATCGATGGTTTTTGGGAGATGTATTATCAACATCGATGTTTTAATTTTGAACATCGATGTTTTGCTGTCAATGTCGCATCCCTACTGCAAACCTGAAATCAGTGCAACTCGAAACTGTGAAGCTGTACGACGTCTGTCTCAAACGAAAGCTGAAGTCATTAACTGTCGATTTAGAACATTAGAAGTTAAATAAAATTCAAAATTTAAAATTTTACGTAATGTCGGCAATACTTGTCGAAACGCCAAGCAGAAATTTATCACACGCAGTCTACGCGGAAGGGCAACTCATCAGTTTTCAATAAACACTGAATTTAAAACTGAATTTGCATTTTATTAACTACATTCAAATAAATACTAGTATGCGTACTATGCGTAGTATACGCTAATGGCTAAGGCTAGTTTGGATGCTTTTTACTGGAGATCAATAAAAGGAGAGAATGGAGAGTGAGCAATTCAACTTGGAGCAGGCCTTCCCACTGTGTCTTCTGCTTTTAGGACATCAATTGGCCGTATGTGTCCACCTGATATACTGGTGGCAGCTTTTACATTCTTGGATGTTATGTGTTGCGGCTTTGGATCGCTGTAGTTTGATTAGAAGCAGGAGAAACGCCAAACGTATGCGTGATGTGTAGACTATTTTGTATAAGCGAAGGTAAGATTAGGACTATGTTGAAGTGAGAGTTGACGATGATGAGCGTGGAGACATTTACCAATACGAAATTGTTCGTCTAAGGCTTTTAATGTAGCTGTGATATGAAGGACAGGATGAATTAAATGTGGCACATATCCGCTTCAGGATTCTCTTCAAAACGGAGTTTGCAGTTGATGCATGAGTGCAGTGATGTTCTTTGTGCTAGGCGTGGAGCAACAGAAGCCACATTAAACTGTGCACTTGCGATCCCAACGGAGGTGGCTGAGGTCTTGACATTTGTAGCATTAAAGTACTTCTTTGGATACAACCTAGTGTTCAATTTTCGTCTCTGAAAGACAGGAAAAGGCTGCATTCAACTAACCAGTTGTTGGAGTCCTTTATTTTGGAACGAGGTTTATATCTTCTGTCTTAATCTTGCGGGTCTGAACGGAGGTGGTTTCCAGTACTACGGTCCGCTCCGTAGACAATGAATCTTCATTGCGATTCTGCACGATGCTTCAAAGGTAGAAATGTCTGCTGGTAGCGCTTGAACCTGAAGAAAAGGCACATGCATTTAACTGTTTCAACATCTTCCGAGACACAACTTCCATTTTCTTTCATAAACAAGATGGTAATATCGAAGTACATTCTTACAGCTTCCCGCACCTTGTTCCATAAATATTTTGATGGAGTAGAGGATGTAATGCTGGAGACATAACGTTCCTATAATTCTCTTTGGCTGTGACGGCGTAATCGGCATTGACTTTCGCACGCTTAAATGCTGTTAAATTATCAAACGTATGGTGCACCTGATTTTCGTTGCATTTTTATATATACAGTGCACTCATTATTCAACCACAGTTCTAGACATTTTCGAAAGGATGAAGAATCCTTCGGGATAGCTATATCTGCAGCTTCTATCATTACATTTGTGACTGTGTAGCGTTGTATCAATATCGCCTTCAACCATTTGCGTAGTAATATTGACCCTAGATTTAAAATATGGCCAGTCGGCTACTACATAGATACATCGAAAGATCGGCTAAAAGTGTTGTCTCATCGATGTGAGAAACGAAGATAGGGAAATGACCACTGTTGCCCATATCATTACCAATTGAAAAGGAAAAAATTGAAAAATAGAGGGAAAGCTAATGGTGAGGTCAATAGCATAAAAAGTGCGCAAATGTTCATGGAATTAGGTAATTTCACCGTTGTTCAGCACAGACAGTGATCAGATATCAATTGTTCAATCTGTCGATCATCGGAATTAGTGTTCCCCAAAGCGTATTGTGAATATTGAAGTCACAGAGGACGTTGCGGGATCCGGCAGTTGGTCTATTAGGTTATCAAGGCTCTGATGTTGAATGGTTTCACTGGGTGGTAAGCGTTTGAACTAGAAAGGTTATACTTTGAGAGGTGAAGAGTGCAACACCTACTGATACTCTTCCACCATTGTTGTTATTACTCCAAAAGCAACTATAAGACTGATTTTCGCCGCCTTAGACAAATTCAGGTTTGTTTCCTGAAGTGCTACGCAAACCGAATTGCATTCTGTAACTAGGGCTTTTATGCCATCCAGTTTGTTGCGAAGTCCACAACAGTTCCAGGAAATAGGAACTCTACCACAAACAGAAGGTGGTATAGGTCCAGGAGGTTGAGAAGTCGTCATTTCTATATTGTTCCCATAAAGACTTGATGCATGGTCTAATTCAATACACTCATATCAGGGGGATGCTTAAAAAGATCTTTAACCATCTGTATGTATCAGGGTCTTTTTTCTTAGCAGAAATACCAACGTTGCTAATAAGTTTAATGCTTTTGTATGGTAGTTTCTATTGATTCTTTTGTGTTTTACTTTCGGTCTCTTCCTAGAGGAAAGACGAGATGTTGATGCTGTAACATCTTTAGTGATGTGTTCAACATTTGATATGAAAGGCTTAGTTATGAATTTTCGAAACAAAACGTTGCCTTCTAGGTAGGGGTTGGTTTGATTGGGTGCACTATTAAAAGTTTTTAGAGGCTTTGGTTGCATATGAAATTCCAACTGTAGGTTTTCTGGATTCAGGAAACGATTGAAAAGTTTTCTGATTAAGGAATGGAAAAATTAAGGTGAGGATTGTTTAAGTTTACCGTTTTTGAGATACTTTCAAAAGTTTCACTACAAATAATCTGACTTGAGAAGTCGCGGGAATTTGTTGCTCCCCTAAACAGGGAATCACCAAGCACGATCACAAGCCTTCACCATATCAAAGATGGAAACCAAGTGTTTCGGCTTAGAAAAACACGGTGAAAATGAGTTTCGAGGAACAGGAAGGTATCTACATATGAGCGGCCAACTCTGAAACCGTTCTGAAACTGTGACAAGGCCCAAATCTTCTTTAAGCTGTAAAGAAGACGCGAATAAACCACTTTTTCGAAAAGTGTGCACATGCAGTAAAACGTAGTGTGCATATGCAGTACATACTTACCGAAATATGTTCCCCTCAACTTCCAGGATCCCCTTTCCCAGAGACAAAACAAGTAATGACAGAGCGACGAAAAACTTCTCAAGGTGAGTCCTCATCTCCGAAGAGGAAACCACAATGTTCGTACAGAGTATTTATTCATTGACGCTTTTAGTTCTTGAGTGAAACTGCTCAATATAAATATCAAGTCTGGTAGTAGGTAATGGAGGAATCTCAGTCGTATATATGACAGAAAGTAAAGGTGAAAATATGTTGAAATCGCCAAAATGAGAAAGGAGAATAAGGTCGGGTAAACAAAACACTTTCCACGAGGGGTATTGGAAACCCAACAGATGAAAAGTTGGCTAAGAAAAGGAATTATATCTGGTAAAAATGTAATATCGCTTAAATAAGATAGAATCTGGGTCATTCCTTGCAAAATGAGCAAATAAGCTGGGGCTGATATATTACGATTTGAATGAACGTTAAGGTTACACAAATGTAAATTTTTCTCACTAAAAAAGTTTTCGACCTGATATTTCAATAAATTATTAACACAAATTAAGAATTTTTCTATCGCAGTTACATTCTTCTGAAAAATATCTCCAAAGAAAGTCAAAACATATAACATAATAGCCGCCACTGTAAAATTTGAAATCACTGAAAATAGAAATTTTACCAATTGTTACAAATTTCAAATGGTTCTGGCACTCTAGAAATGAAAAAAAAAATTATTATTTTTACCGAAGAGCTATTTATAACAAATAGCGTGATGTATTTAAGTGATTGTATTTCTACTCGGCTAGTAAAAAAAAATTAAAGAGTAAAATTGTGGGAAAAGGCAATTTTTTAATTTTTAAAAATGTACAATATTCAACTGCTAGCTCCGAAAACATCAAAAATTTTAAAAATAATATATAGACCAAGATATCTATTTTTTTACATCACGAAATTTTCATTCTTTACAGTTGCTTATTTTCGTCAAAGGAACATTTTTAACTAGATGGTAATTTGATTTTTCGCAGCTGATAATGTAAGTTATAGGCTTCGATAGTATTAAATTGCGATGTAAGAATAAAGTAATTATCATTATGGTAATGTGTAAAGTTTCACATATTATTTGTAAGCCAAGTTAGATACAAGAAGTGTTCTATCATTGAAATAATTATTTAGTCATTTGGAAATTCATTTTATTATATTTATAGAGAGAGAAGAGTCTTTTTGATTTATTTATATCCTCAAGAAATATATGGCATTAAATACTATTACTTGTGAGTAGTAGATACGTTTTGTAAATAATAAATAATATTAGGCAGGTAAATATATTATCTAAGTTTCAGAGTAAAAATAATTTTCAATCGCTGATATTTCATAAATTAAACATTTGAGAAATTTTGCCTTTTATTTACTAAGCTGTGACAAGTAAAAGCAACCCTTTTAAAAGAACTATCTGGGTTTAAAGATAGAGCCACTGTATTTGTGATAGGGTAAAAAATTTGAAAAAATGAAATGGAAGCATCAGAGAAGTACTACTAGAAACTCAAAAACATTCTACAGAAGATAGGGTTAATTCTACCAATCAAAAAGGTCCATGATCTTAGTATGACTTAAAGAAGGCATTTCAGCAAAAGAAAATTATAGGAGATTGTGTCAATTGCAGAAGTAAATTTGCTACTGTTTTGCTAGCTACTAATGAAATTGATAATACACCTGTCAAATTGAGTCTAAGCTTATACAAAGGTTTATGAATTGTCAAGCAGCATTGAAATGTCATGGAAACATGTAATTATCGTTGTTTTGACATCGCTATTCCCAACTGTACATCACTCAATAATCCGTGTTTTATATTTATCACAATCACTAGTGAAAGAAAAGATTATAAAAATTCGGAAACACACACTAGCATTAAAAAAATTTTACAATGTCGAACAACATTGAAAGGGTAATTGGTAGTTTTTAGTTAACGTCGTACTAGAGCAACACAACGGGCTATTGAATACGGTCCGGGATTAGTCCCTTAAGGGAAAGATCCGAGGACAACACTTCGTAATTTTGAAATACGGTCAGATGACGAAGCAACATCTGAGCTGGCACCCCACTCTCCAAACTTCCACACCAACCCACACCAACCCAACATTGAAAAGGAATTTGAAGTGATGATGATTGTAAAAGTGTGTTCGTGCAGTGTCTATGATGCAGAAATTTAAATGTTTAATATTTTTTAATAGTAATTTGTAATGTTCGGCTTTTACAGTTTGCTTCATGAGTTAAAAACAATTTGATATTGCAATGTTATTTGAGCTTTCATTGTGTTTCATTTCATTGCTGTCATTTGAAACGAGTACTATCCATAGAATAGGTAGCAAATGTGATGATAAGTGATAACAACCGTTAGCATTGGCAATAATTTTTCAAAATGGTGCCGTCGTAGGCCTATTCAAGAAGCCAATTAGCACCAAAAGCTTAGTTGACAACTAGGCGATGGGCTGATACCGTGCATTTACAGGGTCGAGTCACATTATTATGATCACCTGCTAATATCTAGAATAACGGCCTTTTGCAGCACAGACAGCAGCTAAACGGCATGGAAGTGAGTCAATAAGATTGCGTAAGGTTTCTACAGGTATACAGAGCCATACAGACTGTAGTACAACCAACAGTAGCGGCAGGGTGCATCGTGGAGTGCCATACTGCGTACATGGTGATCGAAATGATCCCAAAGATGTTCTATTGGGTTCAGGTCTAGTGGATTTTGGGGCCACGGAGCACTTGGAAGTCTTTGTCGTGCTCCTCCAACCAATCGTGATCAATTCTGGAAGTATGGTACGTGACACTGTCTTGCTGAAATATACCAACCTTTAGATGAAAACAGTCAACATGTACGGGTGTACATGATCGGCAACAATGAATACATAACCGAATCCGTTGAGTGTACCTTCCATTGGTACGAAAGAACCCATGCAATGCCATGAAAACGTTCCTCAAACCATTACACTGCCACCACCATATTGTGTTCTTCCAGCAATGGCTCCAGGGTGTTTGTTCTCGGGCGTTTCTCGTCGGACATGTTAACGTCCATCCGTTCGATAGAGCAGAAAACGTAACTCGTCGGAGAAATCAGTCCTTTGCCAATTAGTAGAAGATCAGTTCTGGTATTTGCCAATGCAATTTCGTCACCATGCAGCGACCATTAGTCTGTTTTGGAACTCCATACGAAACAGGGTTCGTTGTACTGCCGTCAGACACACGTCTGGAAGTCCTCTGGTTCGTTTGACACATTTGTTGCTCCTCTGTAGCATGTAGGTCAGTCCTCACACACCGTAGTAACCGAAGTTCACCTCTCACATGAATGGCACTTGGTGCACAGCAGTTTCCACGCCGTTTATTTTTAATGGTGCGGTTACTCCTGTCACGGTACACTTTCACCACAGTAGCACGCGAACAGTTCACAAACTGTGCAATTTCCGAAATACTACCATCCTTGGCACGAAAGCCAATGATGATTCCTTTTGCAAGTCAGATAAATCGAGCGTTTTACCCACATAAAGAAGGATATGTACGGAAATTAGGGGTGGGCCGGAGGTCCTAGGCCTTAGGCCTTCTACCTTCTTCCGTAACGTAGCTAGAATGCAGAAAAAATTAGTTCTGAGAATTTTAAATAGTAATGCAGCCGCAGTTTTATTACAACCAATATGAATGATTGGATGGTTCTGATGAGTGGTCTCAGATGAGTCGGATTTTAGCTGTACAGCCGATGCAAAAATTACAGAGTTAATGTAAACAAGAAAAAAATCTAAAAGGAAGGATTAAAAACCAAAAAACACAATTAATTAACTAAGAAATGGATTAACAGATCTGTCCAACCAGAATTAATGTTTTATTTTATAAATTTGATTTAGAATCCCGTGTTTGTGTATTTGAGTTAACACAGGGAAATGTCGCGGTTATATTTGAGCATCACTAAATTTCATAAATCATTATCGTCTTTATCAATATTTTTCTAATGTCTTTTCCAATTGCTCTATTTCAGCTCAGGAAGACGAAATTTGAAACTTAGCACATCTTTCGTTTTTCAGAATTCTGCATTTTTTCATCGGAGTTTCGTTCCTGTTTGTATATGTCTTAACCTTTTGTATATTGCAACATATTATTCAGGAATTAAATGTATATAATTGCACCCGAAGTAGTAAAAGGGGCGATCAAAAAGTTTACGTTCGAAGGCTGTACAGTCCAAATTTGGTATGCCAGTCATGCAAAAGCGCCTTGAGTATTTAGGCAATCATCCCACTGCTTCACCAGGTTGTATGCCTCTTTGGTAAAACTCCTGTTTTTGCTGCTTGAAGAAGTCCGAAACTGCCTGCTGTACTTCTGTGTCTGACAGGAAGCGTCGACATTACAAGGACTTTTTAAGAGACCCGTGAAAATCGCATGGGGAGATATCAGGACTGTAAGGCGGGTGCTCAAATGTCTCCCACTTTGGTGAGTGTAACTTCTATTTAACGACATTTGCGGTATGGGGACATGCGTTATCATGAAGCAGAATCACCCCATTTCGCATTTTTCCCGGACGTTTCGCCTTAATTGCACGTCGTAATCTCTCCAGCGTTTGGCAGTACCGTACCTCAGTGATGGAGACACCTTTCAAAATGTCGAAATTCAAATCAACAAGCAATGGGCCTTGGTAATCAAAGAACAGGGTAAGCATCACTTTTCCAGCAGATGACTGGCTCTTGAACTTCTTGGGACGAAGGATGACAACACTGCATGGTAGACGCTTTCGACTCAGGTTCCCAGCGGTGGCACCGGCTTTCGTCACCTGCAACAATGCGCTCAAGAAACGTGTTGCCTTCAACATTAAAACGCATCAGGTGCTACAGGCAAACAACCATCCGGTTTGATTTTTGTTTGGAATTCAACGCCCGGGGTATCCACTGGCTGCATACCTTACGATAGCCTTACTCCTGCCGGATGATGTGTTGTACGCAACCGATGCTTATGTCTAGATCTTTTGAAAGCACACGAATGTATCTGCGACGATACGCTCTTATCGCACCATCAACTGCCAGCTTGTTGCTGTCTGTATTGGATGTGGATGGCCTCCCAGATGGACTTGCATCTTGTGTGGAGCTTGAGTCACCAGCTCTGAACTTTGAGCACCATTCCACTACGGTGGTTTTCGACAGACATGCTTCTTCATACACATTCTTCACTCTCCGATGAATGTCTACCAGTTTTTGTCCTTCGGTAGCCAAAAAAAGAATAACAGTATGTTGGTCCTGTTTGGACGCATTTGGTATTAACGTCGCCATTTTTAACGTTTCAGCATTTTTCACACACACTTCGTAAATAAACAAATGGCATAATAATCAAATGCCTCGATATCGGTGCTTATATACCCACATCGGCTACGCGCTAATTTGCATATACACTGCAGCCACGAACTCAAACGGAAACTTTTTGACCGTGCCATATAAATTGTAGAAGCTATGAAAAAGTTAAAACGAAGTTAAAAAGTATTTTCCGTACAACTTAAATGATTGCATTTTTCTATGTAAGAAAAGTTATTATTCTAATTCACTTTTCAATCAATATTTAATCATTTCACGCCGGGTTATTCAGCTAGTCTATATTCGCTCAAGTTAAAAATTAAAAGAATTTTAACATTATGTCGAATTTCTGAAACACTAATAAACAGATTTTAAATGAAATTTGGTACGAATATACAGTTATAGCAGAGAAAGAGATGTGCCACACAAAATTTATGGTAGGCATGATTGTCAGTAAAGCTCATTAGTGCAGGAATGTCCAAAATCTATGTTGCGAGATCCAACCGAAAATGAGTCTAATATTAGGTATGGTCCCCTCTCTGAGTCAGACAAGTCGCACAGCGCGACGGCATACTGGACGCGAGAGGCAGTTGAGGAGTCCCTGTGGCAGTCGGTCCCACTCCTGCAGCAATGCAGTTTTCAGCTCCGGAACGGTTCTCGGAGGGAGATGACGAGATGCAATTGCCCTCCCAAGAGCGTCCGAGACTTGTTCTATAAGTTTTAGGTCAGGGGATCTGGCTGGCCAATCCATACGCCGAATATTCTCACTTTCCAGATTAACGTCGACCAGGTGAGCCCGATGTGTACGAGCGTTTTCGTCCATGAACAGGAACCGAGTGCCAATAGCGCCCCTAAAACGTCGAACATAGGGCTCTAAGATCTTCTCTCTATACCTCGTAGCAGTCAGGAACCCTCTGTCAAACACATGGAGGGGTGTGCGGCCGTTCAACATGATGCCTGTCCAGACCATGACACCTCCACCACCATAGTGGTTCATTTCCCTGATAGGGGAGGAATGGTATAGGGTCCCAGGCTCTCTTCAGATGAGGGTACATCGCGAATCAGTGTCCAGGATGAATCTCGACTCATCTGTGAAGAGCACGGTGCTCCACTGAAGTCTGTTCTAAGACTGATGTTGTCTGCACCATGCTAAACACGTTCTCTTATGTGCTGCAGTAAGCAGGACGCATACAGCGGGTCTTCTGGCATAAAGTCCTCTTATGAAGCCTTCGGGCCACAGTAATCCGTGAAACTTGGATTCCAGTTGGTAGCATGCAGCTGACGTGAGAGCTGAAAAGCTGTAGCAGTCCTGTGACGCCTCGCTGAAACTGCCAAATGACGATCCTCATTAGTTGTAGTGGCTCTTCGACGACCTTGTCCCGGTCGCATATTACCAACCTTTACTGGAATAGAAGACATGGGGAAATTTTAAGCCCGCTGATTCATTGGTTTCTCACCCTATGATCTCTGACGTCACTCACTCATAGTGAGCACTGCGCATACGTGAGAAGCATCAAAATTTATTTGCAATGTTTGCGAAAAAAGAAGTTGAAACTGCTTAGATCGAAAATAGAATACTAATAAAAAAGAAATCAATAGATTTTAGATGATTATACCAAGCGATAGTTCAACGGTTTGTGCCGTGTACTTGTAATTATGATCGTAAATGTTTTGTGTTTAAATGCAGTTTTAATTCCAGCATAGATTCTACATGCACAATTTAAAAATAGTCCATTTTCGAACTTTAAAGGACACTTGGGTCCTTGAACAGAATAGATGGCAGAAATAGGGAAGTTTTTCCGTTATTACGGGGGTCTGTTGTATGGATTCGTTATTTATGTTCCAGATGTTTTGCTATGTGGGTTTTAAGAGAGTTAATTTTAAGATCGTGTCTTATTTTCCGGTATTTCGCTCAAACCATCATAGCTTTGGAGATATTTCTGAGGGTGGTAGATTGGAGGATTTCAAGGGTGCTGTTGTTTGTAGATCCCCAGATTTGGCTTGCGTAGGCGATGACTTTCTTCGCACTGAGTTGTATGGGATATGTGAACTTTTGGAACTTTAAAACCTTTTCATTCTTAATCGGATATTTACTAAATAACACGGAATTATCTTGCATTACAGATTAAATTGGATAATTAAGGTTCCCATATTGTATTAAAATATGAACAAACAAAACACATGTTTATTCACGATGTTTTGCGAAAATAGTACTTACGATTGACATGAAGCAGTATGAAGATTTTTTTTCTTCACTAACATTTCAAAATTCAAAAAAATATTGTGCTAAGTATTTCTTGAGTTGTCATTAAATCCCATCCATCATAAAACCATAGGAGTAATTAAAAATATGATCAGTAGGAGCTAAATTCGTTCTTCAATACAAATTATTTATCAAAAAAATTACTTAGTCATTCCAAAAGCCCTATTATAACCCAAAAATAGTATTTCTTAAAGTAATACCAATTATTAAATTAGAGATGGCTAATATCTCAGCTGCTTTCGTTTTCTACCGGCTTTCACTAGAAACTTTGACCAAGTCCACGTGAAGGCATCACGTACTATTTATGGCGTCACGTAGTGACCTCATATACGACAGTTTGAAACCAACGAATCAGCCAGCATAAAATTTTCCCCTGTCTTCTACTCCAGTTAAGGTTTGTAATATGCGTCCCGGTCTTCTCGATATGGATCCAATGTCTTGAAACTGTTTCCACGCGTTGCAAACGACACTGGGCGTTACATGGCACTCTAACCACCTGCACTTGTGATTGCCCTGCCTCCAATCTACCGACGATTATCCATCTAATTCCGTCATCCAGACGTTTGTGGATACTCATTTTACCTGATAGCTTGTAAAATGTACCCAACTCCTGCGAGAAACACAGCGAATATCGCCGAGGAGTACAAGCACACGAATCGCGGAAAACGCCTCGTGCGCTTATCATCCCCTCCGTGGACACAGCTCCACTCACACGCACGTGTACGATTACGCATTAGACACTGAATATTTGTATTCTTCTTCGGCGGCATAATTAGTACCTTTGGTTCAGTACTTTATGAGAATATAAACACAATGTGTAAATTCTCTTAATTTTTAATACGAGTATATACGTATATAAAAGAAGGTGTGTGTATGTGGTGTGTATATTCTCTATACAAATCTGCACCGTTTGACCAATCCACACCAAATTTGGTACACTTATACTTAAGAACATAGGCGGAACATAGGAACTGCGGAAACATAGGCTATTACTATCCTGTCGCCAGGCCAATCTGTAGCACTTACAACCATGAAAATTGGTACTCAGCAATTATAAAATATAAAGTTTGTTTTCTTGCAATAAATACGTTTTGACAGGGAAACGCGTTCTACAGATAAATTAAATGGTATAATGATTCTTATATTGGACGCGCGTTTTTCTCAACAAGCATAACTTTATCACATGGAACTCCGTGCGATTAATAAATAAAATATTTAATTTTGCATATCTTACATTTTGAATTGGAACACGAAAAGCTCAAACGAAAAACTTATTGATCATAAAAGCGTACTTTGCTATTTGAGATCTGGCCAACCAGAATTAATGTTTTATTTTATAAATTTGATTGAGAATCCCGTGTTTGTGTATTTGAGTTAACACTGGGAAATGTCGCGGTCCTATTTGAGCATTACTAAATTACATAAATCACTATCGTCTTTATCGATATTTTTCTGTCTTTTTTCCAATTGTTCTATTTGAGCTCAGGAAGTCGAAATTCGACACTGCACATCTTTCTTTTTTGAGAATTCTGCATTTTTTCATCGGAATTTCATTTCTGTTTGTATATATCTTAGTTTTTTGCATATTGCAATATATTATTCGGGAATTAAATGCATATATTGGCATCCAAAGTAAATTTTTGAAGCAAAAAATAGTTACAACGAAGTTTAAAAGTATTTTCCGTACAACTTAAATGATCGAAGTTAAAAAGTATTTTCTTTCAACTTAAATTATTGCACTTTCCTCTGTTTTAAAAAAGTGATTATTCTGATTCACTTTTCAATCAGAATCTAACCATTTCAACCCGAGCAACGCCGGTTTATTCAGCTAGTAGCTTATAAATTAGAAGATGAACAGAAAGGTAGACGTACAGTTATCCAGAAGCACTTAAAATTGAGATTAGAGAGAATACTTAAAACCTTCTTATCGCAAATGCAACAAATCCATGGAGGAAGCATTAAATGCACTGCAGGGTATATGAAATCAGGTAACGCTCCATATAAGTAGTATAAAAAGGAAGAGCAGTTCTATACCAGTCATATACGAGTATGCATGATGTTAGAATGAACTTTTAGTTTGACAGAGAAACAATTGTGGATAATCGAGACTGGATTATCTTTCAGTGAAATCGATGCTCCTATTGGACGAAAACAAGTCACAGTGATGCAAATATGAAATCGGTGGGTGCTGGAGGGACGAACTGACCGATTGCAGCAGCCTCGTTACACCACCGAATGAGAGGACAGGTACTTGTGCGCATGGCTATTATGGATCGTACTGCAGCATCTATCAGACTAGCACAGTAATTAAGGTGTGTTGCACAACATCTTATGTCAGAACGTACAATTCGACATCATGTGCAGCAGCGGGGAAGTTTTCCAAGACGTCCATTTTGTTGTGACTATCTTCGACTCTAGCCACAAACGTCTTTTGCTACAATGATGCTTAGAATGCTGTATATGATAAACGAACATCGTATTTTCAGACAATTTTAGATTCTGTCTATAGAACCTCTATTATCGCATCCTAATCTGGAGACAGACTGCATGACTCTTGCATTGTGCAACACCATACCGGTTCGTCACCTCTCGTTATGGTATGGATAGGATTTTGATCTCGCATCCGCCTAGTAATAGCCGCTACATCTCTTATGTTTAGGAACCTGTTATTCTACTTTATCTTTAAAACTTGCATTCGTCCAGTTTGCAACATTTGCAGTATAATGTCTAATGGCCATCAGGCTTCACTTCTACCCTGGTCCACCCGTTGTTCACCAGATCTGTCGCCCATCGAATACGTCTGGTCTATGATCGCCCAACGACTGGCACACCACAGACCACCAGAGGCTATATGAGATGAAATTTGGCAGCGAATGGAAGCAGCATGGATTGATACACCTCAAACACATATCCAACGCTATTGACCAGCACTTCGGAGCTATCCCAAGTTCTCATCCAGATTGAAGCTGAACTTTTTCAAGATTGCAATAAGGCAAATTTGATTTAAGCTGGAAAAAATTAAAAAATCAATACTAATCTACCAATTTATCAGGATTCCCAATCACCAAGGCAGGCCCATTTATCAAGTGCCATACTGTCAATATACCTCAGACTAAGGCCCCTTTGGGGACCAAATTCTCCCTGACATCAACACCTTGTACTCCAAATTGAATACAATCCACCGCATGATTGGGCCGCGGTAGCCCGGTTGGAAGAGTAATGTATTAGCAACCGGAGGGTTGCAAGTTCGAAACTCGATCCTATCAAAGACCACCGTGTGCGTGGAACTGGTGCACGTTAAATCTATCATGGCCTCACGTTGACTTGATGTGAAAGTTTGTAGAGTGGGGTGCCAGCTCACACACAAGTGATTATATCGATATCTGACCTTGGTTCAAAGTTAAGATTTGTTGTCTTCAAATTTTGCTCTTCGGGATAGATCCTCGACCGTAGCTAATAACCCGTTGTATTGCTCCAGTGGGAGATGCTAATTAAAAATACCTATCTATTCAGAACCATTAATTACGAATACGGTTGCAAGCTTAGCAAAAGGAGCGGAGACATTCATTCAGCCTTACTTCCTGCTGAACATAACTGAGACATATTCTACCCTCTTTCAGAGCTTTATATTGTATTCCTACACTCCATCTCAAAAATAAATATTTTTAGATTTTTGAGTGACATTGGTTTTATCCATCACATATAATTTTATATAGTATTCATTCATTATGCTTTGACTCATTTCACTTTATTATTATACTAGCAAAATACCCGACCTTACTCGGTTTGAATTGGTTTACTCTAAATTGAAGAGATAATCAAAATATATAATGACGATTTTAAGGGAGATTTGGAACTCCCTTTCTTAAGTTCTTTTCATGTTCAACTCAATTAATACAAATTATGATTAACGGCGGGCGCTCTCGCACTCATAGTCAACGAAACAAAATTTTTTTACTTGTGGCACTCTTGCATCCGGTATGTGACATAGTGAAATTTTGCAATCTTCTCCTGTCATTATGACAGCGGATTTTTTAATGTTTGTAAAGTTCTATTTCGGATTTTTTAAACATTTTTATTCTTTCAAAAACGCTATTATTCTTTAAATAACGGCATTATTCTTTAAATAACGGCATTATTCTTTGAATAACGGCATTATTCTTTCAATAACGGCATTATTCTTTCAATAATGGCATAACTACATTTAAAATGTACTGAAAATTTATTCTGACTTACCTGCCATTTTTATGTCGAATACTTTGTGGTGCTGTTGCGTGTCATGAGAAGGAAAACACGTTTATTAAAATAATAAATATTTAAAACAGAAAACAGCGAAATAAAACAAAATAAAAGATATCGGAAAAAATTGTTCTAAAAACATTAATTTGTGATTCATTTTTATCTCTTGATCTCGCACAGTTGCCACAGCTTACAACAAAAAGTACACAAAATTTAGAAAGGTAAAATTAATTCAGAGCGAAAGAAACAGAAAATATCACTGCTCGCGCGATCTTGTTCATTCCCGTTCGTTGAAAAATATCGTTTGTCCCAAATATTCGGAAATCGTTTTCATTGCGCAAAGAAAAAAAATAAGTCTCAAAATAAATGAAATATCAGAGCTGAAATTCCATAAAAAAATAATTTTTTGAAGAATAATTACTTTTTTAGCAGTACTGGTAATGCAATCGAAGTAATCATAATATTCAATATACATTCCAATTTTTCCGATACTACAAAATTATGGTTGATTTAAATATACTTACTCAGGTGTTTTATCATGAAACTCAACTAAATATAACAATAAAGAAATGTTTAATATTGCATTCACTTAACTAATAGATAATGTATAAAATAAACTACATTACAATCAAATATCTGGAAAACAATTCATGTTATGTCTGCACAAACACAGAAACACAAAATCGAACATAGAACAGAAAGACGGACAGACAGACTTTCGCAACCAATTCCACTCACTAAATGAAGATAAGTACTCACTGTATGCAAATTTCCATGAAAATATATTAAACCGTGTGGACGTGTATAGGGCACAACATACAGACATACAGACAGACAGACAGACACCAAACGAGAAAAAGGCGGATTCTGCATCAGAAGGGTCCAAAACAGATAGAAAACTTGAAATGGATCGAAAATATTGAATGTACAAACAAACACTCCATTCTTATTTATATAGACTAGCAAAATACCCGACCTTACTCGGTTTGAATTGGTTTACTCTAAAGTGAAGAGATAATCAAAATATATAATGACTTACGTTTTTTGTAGAATAAAAATTTATTTGAATAACTTTTGTCATCTTTATAATTTCTACAACTTACTTTGGACACAAATCCTTACACATGCATATCCATTCATGTAATACACTTCACATACATCGCACCCTTGCTGTATGACAAAGCTACAAAATGACGAAAGGTGACACTACAAAGGTTACTACTACAGACGAACGGACGAAAGGTTACTGCTACAAAAGACGATTTTGGATTTGAGGGAGATTTGGAATTCCCTTTCTTAAGTTATTTTCATGATCAACTCAATTAATAAAAATTACGATTTACGGCGAGTGCTCGCACTCATAGTCAACAAAACAATATTTTTTTACCTGTGGCACTCTTGCATCCGGTATATGACATAGTAAAATGTTGTAATCTTCTCCTGTCATTATGACAACGAATTTTTTAATGTTTGAAAAGTTCCAGTTCGGATTTTTTAAACATTATTATTCTTTTAATAACGGCATATTCTTTCAGTAACGGCATTATTCTTTAAATAACGGCATTATTCTTTCAATAACGGCATTATTCTTTCAATAATGGCATAACTACACTTAAAATTTACTGAAAATTTATACTGACTTACCTAACATTTTTAAGTCTAATACTTCGTGGTGCTGTTGCGTGTGATGAGAAGGAAAACACATTTATTAAAATAATAAATATTTAAAACAGGAAACAGCGAAATAAAACAAAATAAAAGATGTCGCAAAAAAAATTGTTATAAAGATATTAATTTGTGATTCAATTTTATCTCTTGATCTAGCACAGTTGCCACAGCTTACAACTAAAAGTGTACAAAATTTAGAAATGAGAGAAATTAATTCAGAGCGAAAGAACCAGAAAAAATATCACTGCTCGCGCGATCTTGTTCATTCTCGTTTCGTTGAAAAATATCGTCTGTCAAAAATATTCGGATATCGTTTTCATTGCGCAAAGAATGAAAATAAGACTCGAAATAAATGAAGTATCAGAGATGAAATTCCATAAAAAAAAATAAAAAAATTTGAATAATAATTACTTTTTCAGCAGTACTGGTAAAGCAGTCGAAGTAATCGTAATATTCAATAGACATTCCAATTTTTCCCAAACTACCAAATTATGGTTGATTTAAGTATACTTACTCAGGTGTTTTAGCATGAAACTCATCTAAATATAACAATAAAGAAATGTTTAATATTGCATTCACTAAACTATTAGATAATGTATATAATAAAATACACTGCAATCAAATATCTGGAATACAATTCATGTGATGTCTACACAAACACAAAATCGAGCATAGAACAGAAAGACGGACAGACAGACTTTCGCAACCAATGCCACTCACTAAATGAAGATGAGTACTCACTGTATGCAAATTTCCATGAAAATATCTTAAACCGCGTGGACGTGTATAGGGCACAGCATACAGACAGACAGACAGACAGACACCAAACGAGAAAAAGGCGGATTCGGCATCAGAAGGGTCCAAAACGGATAGAAAACTTGAAATGGGTCGAAAATATTGAATGTTCAAACAAACACTCCATTCTTATTTATATAGATTGCGCAAGTGCAAACGATTTGAGAATCATATTATTATACTAGCAAAATACCCGACCTTACTCGGTTTGAATTGGTTTACTCTAGATTGAAGAGATAATCAAATTATACAATGACTTACGTTTTTTGTAGAATAAAAATTTATTTTAACATCTTTCGCCATCTTTATATTTTCTACAACTTACTTTGGTCACAAATCCTACACATGCATATCCATTCATGTAATACATTTCACATACATCTTACAATTGCTGTATGACAAAGCTACAAAATGACGAAAGGTGATACTAAGGTTACTACTATAAAAGACGATTTATAGGAAGATTTGGAATTCCCTTTCTTAAGTTCTTTTCATGTTCAACTCAATTAATTAAAATTACGATTTACGGCGAGTGCTCTCGCACTCATAGTCAACAAAACAATATTTTTTTACTTGTGGCACTCTTGCCTCCGGTATGCGACATTGTGAAATTTTGCAATCTTCTCCTGTCATTATTACAACAAATTTTTTAATTTTGGAAAAAGTTCCAGTTTGGATTAATAAACATTATTATTCTTTCAATAACGGCATTATTCTTTAAATAACGGCATTATTCTTTAAAATAACGGCATTATTCTTTAAATAACGGCATTATTCTTTAAATAACGGCATTATTCTTTAAATAACGGCATTATTCTTTAAATAACGGCATTATTCTTTAAATAACGGCATTATTCTTTAAATAACGGCATTACTCTTTCAATAATGGCATAACTACACTTAAAATTTACTGAAAATTTATACTGACTTACCTAACATTTTTAAGTCTAATACTTTGTGGTGCTGTTGCGTGTGATGAGAAGGAAAACACATTTATTAAAATAATAAATATTTAAAACTGGAAACAGCGAAGTAAAACAAAATGAAAGATGTCGAAAAAAATTGTTCTAAAATAATAATTTGTGATTCAATTTTATCTCTTGATCTCGCACAGTTGCCACAACTTACAACTAAAAGTGTACAAAATTTAGAAATGTAAAATTAATTCAGAGCGAAAGAACCAGAAAAAATATCGCGATCTTGTTCATTCTCATTTCATTGAAAAATATCGTCTGTCCCAAATATTCGGAAATCGTTTTCATGGCGCAAAGAATAAAAATAAGACTCGAAATAAATGAAGTATCAGAGATGAAATTCCATAAAAAAATATAAAAAATTTTGAAGAATAATTACTTTTTCAGCAGTACTGGTAAAGCAATCGAAGTAATCGTAATATTCAATAGACATTCCAATTTTTCCAAAACTACCAAATTATGGTTGATTTAAGTATACTTACTCAGGTGTTTTAGCATGAAACTCAACTACATATAACAATAAAGAAATGTTTAATATTGCGTTCACTAAACTAATAGATAGTGTATAAAATAAAATACAATGCAATCAAATATCTGGAATACAATTCATGTGATGTCTACACAAACACACAAACACAAAATCGAGCAAAGAACAGAAAGACGGACAGACAGACTTTCGCAACCAATACCACTCACTAAATGAAGATAAGTACTCACTGTATGCAAATTTTCATGAAAATATCTTAAACCGCGTGGACGTGTATAGGGCACAACATACAGACAGACAGACAGACAGACAGACACCAAACGAAAAAAAGGCGGATTCGGCATCAGAAAGGTCCAAAACGGATAGAAAACTTGAAATGGGTCGAAAATATTGAATGTACAAACAAACACTCCATTCTTATTTATATAGATTTTGTACTGGCAAAATACCCGACCTTACTCGGTTTGAATTGGTTTACTCTAGATTGAAGAGATAATCAAAATATATACTGACTTACGTTTTTTGTAGAATAAAAATTTATTTTAACATCTTTCACCGTCTTTATATTTTCTGCAACTTACTTTGGACACAAATCCTACACATGCATATCCATTCATGTAATACATTTCACTTACATCGCACAATTGCTGTATGACAAAGCTACAAAATAACGAAAGGTGATACTAAGGTTACTACTATAAAAGACGATTTATAGGAAGATTTGGAGTTCCCTTTCTTAAGTTCTTTTCAAGTTTAACTCAATTAATTAAAATTACGATTTAAGGCTAGTGCTCTCGCACTCATAGTCAACAAAACAATATTTTTTTACTTGTGGCAGTCTTGCCTCCGGTATGCGACATTGTGAAATTTTGCAATCTTCTCCTGTCATTATTACAACGAATTTTTTAATGTTGGAAAAAGTTCCAGTTTGGATTAATAAACATTATTATTCTTTCAATAACGGCATTATTCTTTAAATAACGGCATCATTCTTTTAATAACGGCATTATTCTTTAAATAACGGCATTATTCTTTCAATAATGGCATAACTACACTTAAAATTTACTGAAAATTTATACTGACTTACCTAACATTTTTAAATCTAATACTTTGTGGTGCTGTTGCGTGTGATGAGAAGGAAAACACATTTATTAAAATAATAAATATTTAAAACAGGAAACAGCGAAGTAAAACAAAATAAAAGATGTCGCAAAAAATTGTTCTTAAGATATTAATTTGTGATTCAATTTTATCTCTTGATCTCGCACAGTTGCCACAACTTACAACTAAAAGTGTACAAAATTTAGAATTGTGAAATTAATTCAGAGCGAAAGAACCAGAAAAAATATCACTGCTCGCGCGATCTTGTTCATTCTTGTTTCATTGAAAAATATCGTCTGTCCCAAATATTCGGAAATCGTTTTCATTGCGCAAATAATAAAAATAAGACTCGAAATAAATAAAGTATCATAGATGAAATTCCATAAAAAAAAATAATTTTTTGAAGAATAATTACTTTTTCAGCAGTACTGGTAAAGCAATCGAAGTAATCGTAATATTCAATAGACATTCCAATTTTTCCTAAACTACCAAATTATGGTTGATTTAAGTATACTTACTCAGGTGTTTTAGCATGAAACTCAACTAAATATAACAATAAAGAAATGTTTAATATTGCGTTCACTAAATTAATAGATAATGTATAAAATAAAATACAATGCAATCAAATATCTGGAATACAATTCATGTGATGGCTACACAAACACACAAACACAAAATCGAGCATAGAACAGAAAGACGGACAGACAGACTTTCGCAACCAATGCCACTCACTAAATGAAGATAAGTACTCACTGTATGCAAATTTTCATGAAAATATCTTAAACCGCGTGGACGTGTATAGGGCACAACATACATACATACAGACAGACACCAAACGAGAAAAAGGCGGATTCGGCATCAGAAGGGTCCAAAACGGATAGAAAACTTGAAATGGGTCGAAAATATTGAATGTACAAACAAACACTCCATTCTTATTTATATAGATTATATACCTGATTTTGTATCTTGAGTTTGGCATAATATGTCCCAAGAGGACTCAATGCCTCAAAACGATATCCAATCCAATCCAATCCAATCCAATCACTCCATCTCAGAGATCATCACAAGATACCTAAATACCTACCTACCTATATCATTATATTCAATTAAGCAAATTCATTTCCGAAATTTCGTATTAAAGTGTATTTTATTTACTTTTGTATCGAAAATTCAACCAGTCAATAATTTTCCTTGAAAGGTAACAAAAATGTTTAACTAGATATACGTTCAATAATTGAAATGTTTGCAATAACTAATGGTCAATAATTATTGGTAACCTGAAAACAAAAACAAAATCATTTTTGACAATTAATAAATGTTTCTATTGGGTTCTATAATACTCTATATAGGGTTCTTTTCAAAAGAACACATTTTCTATAAAACTTTTAAAAAACACTTTTTCAATCCGACTTAACAACTAAAGTCAAAGTTTAGTTCTGCTAGTAACATCAAAAAAAAAGGCAACCTTTTTAACTGGTAAAATTCACGTTTCTCGACAAAGTTCAATTCAACGTGTTTTTAATCAAGTGAAAAGCAAATAACATCCTAGTATTTGAATCGACAGGCTTGAATATTGACCACCAGATGGCAGTACGCAGGTTTTCGGTTCATTTCCCCAGTTTCTTCGCAGAGGAGTATTATTATCTTTTCATCCAACTTCGATTAACACGTGCTTTTGGACGCTGACTGGATGGGTGTAGCAGTTGTCTTGTTGCTCGCGGTTCTAGTTATTGGTAAGTTCCACTTCGCGATTTTTTGCCAATGTTTACTTCAAAACTACTTGGAAGGTTCATTCGTAGAACAATAACTCGAGCGGCGAGAATAGTCTTTCGAGTATATTTTTTACCTCTCGAACTTGCCGATTACTTGAGGGGCGCTTAGAAATTTATTAAAAAAGGAGTATATTTCTTTTCAGACAGTAATTTTTATTTTATATTTATGCAAATTTTGATGGACATTGAAATGTTGTAATCCAGAGCACCATATGCAACTTCGAGAATTATATCGCACTGAAATTTCAGACAGGCTTGTCTAATTCAGAAGTTGAACATAACTTAGATTCTTTCTGAATCTAAATGACTCATGAAGTCCTTCGTGCCTCTGTGGGTATGCCCACTGCGCTAAGAACCTGCGACCAGTTCGATTCTACTGTGTGAGTAAAACTTTCTTTGTGTGTGTATGTCCATTACTCGACATCATTTTCTTGTGTCTGGTGCAGCATGGCCAAAATAGCGTGCCATAAAAATCCAACCAAATTATCCAAACATCGGTATGGTGTACAAAATGCCTCCATTGCAACATGTTAAGCGCCCTAAAGAAATATTAAAACTTTGTCACACGGATTTATCCGCATTAACATATTCAATTATTTATCTCATTGAATAATTTGGTTTCTGACTTTAAAACCATCATTTTTGGGAAAAATCTCTTTGGACTAACATCTCAGTTCGCAGTCCGAGGAAACGAGCATTTAATGGGACAATCGTTCGAACATCCGGGGTGTTGATTGATTCTTTGTTTGATTCAATTTATATCAGTGATCAGTAAAATATATATTTCTTGTTTTAAATGGAACATTTTGCCTAATTTTGTAAAACTACGTTGTCTCTCTAAAGTACTACTGTTCATTACGAGAAGAAATTAAGGAGTCTTTCTACATTGGAATCAAATATTCAGCACATTTTATGTTATAGTGAAATGAATTTTGAGAAAAGTGTGAAGATTTCTGGAAACAATAGGATACAAACCGTCAAACACTGGTTTTTATGAAACTTAACAGAAAGTCGTAAACCAAATACAAGTATGTCCTTTTGCATAAAAACATTGAATTTAATGTTCTTAACTTGTAAAAATAAAACAGATAGCCCAAGTGATTGAATGTAATTAAATTTAAATATTCATGACATTAATTAAATATTAGGTTATTTTTAATTTTCAAAAACGTTTATTTTTGTTTCAGTTTGAATACCCATGTGACGATTTCATTTTTAAATACTCTTCACAACAGCTCGTAATCAAATACTAAACCCAGGACCATCAATAAATAGCCCCATTTGTGTTGCTCCAGTGTAATAGTAATTAAAAAATACAAAATACCAATCAAATGCTAAACAATCTTCATATTCATGAAATTAGCAAAAGAAAATGAATAGTCCTTCAAGGAATAGATGAATACTCCTTGAAAAATGATCGTCATCTAACTGTGGTTCAAAATACATGGTGTTGTCCTTAGATCTTTCTCTTCGGATTCGATTCCGGACCGTCACGAATAGCCCGGTGCGTTTCTCCAGTGCGACGTTAATTAAAATACCCACATACATATCTTGTTAAATGAAATTATATCTTGATAAGCAGTTTGATGGTAATTACTCACTCCGTTGTTGAATGTTTTGAAGTGCAATCTGGGGCCGTCGTGGCTCAGTGGGTATGTCCACTGCGCAGGCAACCTGAGAGTTGTAAGTGGAAAGGTTCAATTCCTGTCAGGCTCGATTTCTCCTTGAGTGCATTTCTCTCTTCTGTGAAAGTAAAACTTTCCATTAGTGTGTATGTATACTACTTGATGTTGTCTGTCTTGTGTTTGGCGAAACGTGGCCATAAAAAACCAATCAAACCAAATGAAGGCAATCTTCTAAAATCTGAAGTTAGTATTAGCAGAGCATGTAAGATATTCATAACTAAAGCAATCATCTCTTGATTCATGATTGAGCTCTATCTCATTGATTTCTTTTGCCTGGTTAGAAGAGCAACGAATTAGCGACCGGAGGTTTGCGAGTTCGAATCCAACAAAAGACCATCATATACAAGGGGAGCTGGTGCACGTTAAATATGTCGTGGTTTCAAATGTCCTTCCATTGGCGGAACGTATTTACAAGTTTAGCAACCGCAGGGTTGAGAGTTCGAATCCAACAAAAGACCATCGTGTACAATGGGTAGGAAGTAACATCATTAATAATTATAGATGTTTGTTCACATTGGATAAGGGGAAGTATTTATAAGTTAGGCTTCCTATCTATGTATATATATATATATATATATATATATATATATATATATATATATATATATATATATATATATATATATATATATAATATCAATGCAATCCCACTAGGTTTGATTCGCAGGATAACACTCCTTTCGCAAAGTGATTCTCCTGCGACAGCGAAACTATCTTAATAATTCGTATAATCCTGATTTGACTTTCCGGTCCATGACCTCACAGCGAGTGCTTCACTTCCTCTTCACTAACTCTCGCCAATCCCCGATGACGGATACGCAATCCCATTTAATTTGCTTAGCAAACCACGACTCCTTTCACAAGTCATTTTTTTTTTAATTTTAACACTTAAAGCATCCTAAACTAAAAGCTGCATTAGTAAAAAGCCTTCTCCATCTTGTTCCCTGTGCAATATTGAATAATCCATGTTAATTTCGTAATTTTCTGATCCGTACATTCTCGGGAAACCGTCAACGGCCAAAAAAAAATCGTTGCCTTGGTAATTTTTCGCAAGTCTCTTCATTTTCCACGACGTCACAGCGTTTCACCTTCGGACTTTCATGGTAATTGGTAATTGGTAATTTTAGTTAACGTCGTACTAGAGCAACACAACGGGATATTGACGACGGTCCGGGATCAGTCCCTTAAGGGAAAGATCCGAGGACCTCGTAAATTTGAACCACGGTCAGATGACGAAGCAACACCTGAGCTGGAACCCCCACTCTCCAAACTTCCACGCCAACCCAACGTGAGGACTTTCGGCCACGACAGATTTAAGGTGCACCAGCCGCCTCTACACCATACGCTTACAAACATCCATGCCCGTACCCGGATTCGAACCAGGAGCCTTCCGATCTAGAGGCTAACACCTTAACCACTATACCGGTTGGTAGGCCGGACTTTCATGAAAGCCGTTTGACGTTTTATAACCGCGCGTCTGCGTGAGGAACAATTTGTACATTATCGTGAAATTATACTTCTCATCGCATCGAATTTATTTATGAACCATTTTCAAATATAATTGTACATTAAAAAAAGAGTACATTCTAAGGTTTCCTGCGACGTTTTCAAATCTAAAAACTAATAGTAACAAGATATAGATATGATAGTTAAAAAAAAGTAACGAAAATGTCCCGATATTTCCGGAATTTAAAAAATATATATATTATCAGGAACCAAATTGAAATTTGTAAAAAAAACCCGGCGTGGTACAAAAATTTACATTGAGAGGCACTCCCGAAAAAAAATCACTACTGAAGAAAATTTCTACGCTTTCTGCTTCGCTTTTTTTCACTTTGACAATACACTCTAAAATCGCCGCATTGGAAAAAATATTCTCCGTCTGGTTCCCTGTAGAATTTTGAACAAACCATCTTAATTTTGTAATTTTCAGTTCCATATTTTCTCGGGAAACCGTCTAAGAATAGAGCAAAAAAAAAAAAAGCGAGTTTTCAGTCCTACGACGCCAACGGTAACATCTTTAAAAAACAAGTAAAACAAATTTTTACATAAAACACACTAAACACTTAAAAACTAAATTAATGATATATATAACCAAAATATTATGACCATCCCCACATTTTTCAATGAACTCTTCTGGATGACGTGGAGGGCACGAGATTAAGTAAGAATGGTACACTGCTGTTTGTAAAAAATGCAACACCATGAAAGAATCATCCGAATGAAATGAAATTTGCAGCAAATGTCAATTATAGGATGTTATGTAAATTTGTAAAGTTTCAGAGCCACCACGCATGCGTGGTGTGAGCAGCGCCCTCTAAACTGATGCTAAAAGCGTATAAATAGAGGACAGTAGCGGGACGTTGAAAATAGTGCCTGGTTATTTATTAGTGGCGAACTTTTAGTGAGACCTAAGTATGCCTCCACGACGAAATAGGGTGAAATTTCAACTTGCGGAGTTTGAACGGGGGAGAATCATCGGCCCTCGTGAAGGAGGATTTTCCTATCGCGCAATAGCAGCTCGTGTGCAGCGGAACAGTTCCACAGTGATGCGAAGTAGTGGACCGACGAGCACCGGACAACTCGAAAAACTGAGAGTGAACGTCAGAGCGCGATGATAGACATCTGGTCCACAAGGCGGTGAATGACCGTACAGCTTCCTCAGGCAGTTGGCAGCACTTTGGTCTACTGCTACAGGTGTACTAATGTCGGCTTCGTCAATTCGCCGACGTCTGCTGCACCGTGGACTGCGTGCAAGGATTCCTTTATACAGGAACCCCCTCACGCCAAACCATCGACGGCTGAGTCTGCAATGGGCTCATGAGCACATAGCCTGAAGGGCTGATTGGCAACAAGTTGTCTTTTTTGACGAATCTCGCCTTAATTTGTGGAACCATGATGGCCGAATTCGTGTTAGACGCTATGCCGGTGAACGCTGCCTTCCAGTGTGCGTTATCGAACGTCATAGTGTCCAAACACCCCGAGTTATGGTCTGGGGATGCGATTTTGCATCATGGACGAACTCCTCTGCTACGAATTGAAGGTAATCTTAATAGCAACAGGTACGTCCGTGTAGTGCTAGAGCCCGAAGTCGTTCCCTTCCTTCAAGGCATCCCCGGAGCTATCTTTCGGATAATGCACGCCCACATGTTGCAAGGAATGTTCGAGACTTTTTTTCAGCCCAACACATGCAACTTCTTCTTTGGCCTGCTTATTCGCCGGATATGTCGCGTATTGAGCACGTGTGTGATTTGGTTGGTTGGCGTCTCGCTCGCGATCCGCGTGCTACAGCTTCAAATGACGAACTTTGGGTGCGCATACAAACAATATGTAATTTTCTTCCACAAGCAGACATTCAACATCTGTTTCACTCCTTTCCACGTCGCATAGCAGCATTTATTGCAGCGCGTGGTGGCTACACCAAATACTGATTTCGGACACTTAATATTGTGTTTTTTATTTGAAAATTTATTAATTTATTTGTACTAATACAAGCCGTTTGTGTATTAAATTTCATTTAATTCTGATGACTCCTTCATGGTGTTGCATTTTTTACAAACTTCAGTATATTTAACTGATGCTGGAGAAGGTAAGTAATCATTCTTGCACTTACTTTTGCGAGTGATGGAAAGGCTGCTGATCTAAGCGATTTTGATAGAGGGCAGATCGTAATGGCCCGAAGACTAGGAACGAGTATCACCGAAACTGCACAACTGGTAGGTTGTTACCGATCTGTCGTTGTTAGTATTCATGCAAAGTGTATAAATGACGGGGACACCGAAGACATCGAAGAAAAAGGACGTCGTAGACTGTCCCGCTTGGTAAAGCAAAATCGGCGCGAGACAGTGGCTCAGTTTAGAGCTCAACACAATGCAGGTCCAAGCGCAAGTGTTTCAGAACACACAGTTCAGCTAACACTGTTGGATATGGGACTGTGCAGCAGACGTCCCACTTGTGTGCCTCTGTTGACCAAGCATCATTGCCAACTACGCCTACAGTGGGCCCGGGAACATCTCAAGACTGGACCATGGATGAGTGGAAGAGAGTTGCCTGGTCAGATGAATCTCGATTTCTCATTCATCACGTCGATGGTCGTGTCAGGGTACGCCGTCTGCCAGGTGAACAGTTGCTCCCCTCTTGTACAGCAGATCACACACAGGCTGGTGGCGGCGGTATTATGTTTTGGGGGACGTTCTCATGGGCGACTCTGGGACCCGTAGTTGTGGTAGAACAGACCATGAACGCTGCGAACTATCTGAACATCATTGCGGATCAGTTGCACCCTTACATGGCGTCTGTCTTCCCAACTGGAAAGGGAATCTTCCAGCAGGACAACGCCCCTTCTCACAAGGCTCGGATTGTGTTGGAGTGGTTCGAGAAGTATACTGATGAATTCCACTTAATGTCCTGGCCACCTAACTCGCCGGATCTTAATCCGATAGAGCACATTTGGGGTGTCATGGTGCGGCAGCTCAGAGCTCAAACACCACAACGTCCGAATATCTCGACTTAGCGTGACCGCTGCTTAGACATTTGTTACAACCTGTCTCCAGCCATGTACCAAGAACTTGTGGCATCAATGCCCAGGCGAGTTGCAGCTGTTTTGCAGGCGAAAGTAGGTGTATATATATATATATATATATATATATATATATATATATATATATATATCTCCCTACAACCCTGCACTAATGTTTACAGCATTATTGCAGGGATACGTTAATAAACGCCAGCTGATTTGAATAAATTCAGACGACTTGTTTGGTAGTGTTTTTCGTGGTATGGCCTGGGACCTTTACATGTTCTTCCTGGTAAATTGAGCGCCGACGCCTACACGAACATTTTGGACAATCAGGGTCTTCCTACGCTCTTGAAATTTTGTGGAATAGACGAATGTTACTTCCTGGACGTTCTATGTCATGTTACAGCCTCTGGCAAGCAGTGGTATCAAGATATAGATGTAAAACGTCTTACCTGGCCTGCTCAAGTCCCGACCTAAACCCCATAGAACATTCGTAGGACGAGTTAGAGCAACGCTTACGGACCAGGGAACCATGTCCTAAATCTACAGCTGAGTTAGCGACATACTTGCAGCATTAATGCACACAAATACACATAGCTATTTATCAAAACCTTGCTGAAAGTATGATCAAAAGGGATACTTGTGTAATTGCAGCACGAGGGAGACCTAAACTCTATTAAAGCATGTATAATTTCCCTTCTACCCGCTTGTCTATGATCACTAATCCCCGGTGATAGCTACGCAGTCCCATTTCGTTAGCTTCGCAAACCAACACTCCTTTTGCAGAGTTCAATCTCCTGCGACGGTGAAACTATCTTAATAATTTGTATATTTCTGATTGGACTCTCTGGTCCATGACGTCACAGCGAGGGCTGCGGCCCCTTACTCGCTAACGCTCGCCATCCCCCGGTGATTGATACGCAATCCCATTTGGTTTGCTTCGGTAACCAACACTCCTTTCGCAAGTGATTTCGCTTTTTTTTTTTTTTTTACTTTAACACTTAATGCATCCTAAACTAAAAGCCGCATCGGTAAAAAAAACCTTATCTCCATCTTGTTCCCTGTACAATTTTAAATAAACTATGTTAACCCCTTAATTTTAAGATATCTCGGGAAATCGTCTGAGAATCGATAAAAAAAAGCGTGTTGAGCCTTTTGGCGTTCCATGACGTCACAACGAGTTTCTACAGCCAAATAAAAAAAAAACATTGCTATTGTAATTGTTTAAGGTTAAATTTTATTTCTGGCCAACCCGTTAGATAGAAATGTAACCTTTCATTTCCGTGACGAAAGATGTACGCTAACAAAAATATTTAATTTATAATTTACACTTTTCATTGCATCGAATTTATTTATTAACCAATTTTAAAAATTATTACACCATAAGAAAGAGTGCATTCTAAGCTTTCACGTGGTATGTTCAAATTTTAAAACTACGGCTGCGCCGGTAACTTTTTAAAATATCTATATGTATACGCTGTCTACCAATATGTATTTGGACACCCATTCAAATTACAATATCTGTGGTCCTGATATACGTCACGCCCTCCGCTGTTAAATATCGTGTAGGAAACAACATTGGTATTAGTCGTATGTAAGATGTCTCGAAGTACAGAGTTATCTGACTTACAGAAAGGTGTAATTGTCGGATATCACAGAAATGGCCGATGCTTAAGGTACATATCTAGCTAGCTGAATTACCCAAAATCGACAGTGGCCTATGTGATTCAGAAAAGGAAGGTGAACGGTGATTGTCGGAATGTGCTCCAAGTCGGCAGTCCCACTAAACTGGGAGATAGAGACCGACGGGTGCTGTCCAGACAAATTCGGAAGAACCGCACCCAACCGATGACCCACATACTTTAGGAGTTTCAACAGGCATCCAGGAGTGTTGTTTCGATTAATACCATCAATATGAAAGCACATCTGCTTGGTTTTCATGGTCATGCTGCCTCCCATAAGCCTTTGATCACAAAGTCCGACCACGCTGCTCGGTTAATGTGGTGCAAAGCACGTCGAAAAAAGACCATAGATCTGTGGAAACGAGTTCTCTGGAGCGACGAATCAAGGTTCACTCTCTACCGTTCGGATGACAGGGTCTGGGTCTGGCGTCTGCTTGGAGAACGCCTCCTACCGGAATGCATTGTGCTCAAAAGAAAAGTTCGGTGGAGGTCGAATTATGGTCAGGGGGTGTTTCTCCTGGTATATTGACTGGGACCCTTGGTCCAAATTTATGGGAAGCTCAACGCCGATGCCTACTGCATTATTTTGGATGGCAGTGTGCTTCCTACGTTGTGGCAATTTTACGGGTTGGACAAATGTTATTTCCAGGACGACAACGCCAGCTGTCATGCTGCGTGGTCCACCATGGATTAGTATGGGGACATGCATGGCAAGCATTATAATTTTTAAAACAAGAGGAAATTCCAAATATAAAAACCAAAAGGAATTTATCGAAAATGAGTGTTTATGGATCAGGGCGTCTTCATGCAGGAGCCTGACACATACATCATAATATGGTTCCATCAACACTTTCATTTTCAATAAATTCCTTTTGGTTTTTATTTTTTGAATTTCCTCGTTTTTTAAAAGTTATATATATATATATATATATATATATATATATATATATATATATATAATCATGAAAATTGGCACACAGGTAGTTCTAAAAACCTCGAACCCCCAATTTTAACCCGTTGATGCCTAGCGTCCCTTTTAAGGGACGATTCACAAAAAGAGCCTCACTTTCACATAAATGCAGCTTTCAACTTGAAAATCATGAAGAAGCATTTCTAAGCATTTGTTTCAATTACATTCTGTAGATGACGGCATTTGATGGTAGTAAAGTTGGTGATGTATGCTTTCTATTTTCATCTTCCAAGCAGAACGCAACTTTTGCAATGTCGAATCAAAAGATGTTTGATTTTCCCATCATTTATAAATAAATTTATCTGTATTTGATAAATGTGGTACTAAATGCAATTTTTTAGTTTACGTGTTTTTTTTTTGTTTTTTTTGAATTTTATAAGTTTTAAATTTTGATGATGTTTTTAGCATTTTAGAAACGTCCCTAAAAAGTGACGCTATTCACAGGAGGGCACGTATATTTGCCATGCGCAACCATGAGGAAGATCCTGGCGTTTCTTGTCGGGGTTAAATATTTTGTTGTAAACAACCATTAGAACGCTTTTGCAAAACTTAACTTTTGTTTTTCTTTGGATTTTTAAAGAAATTAAATAAATAAATTACTGTTGAATTCCGTTAGTTAACGAAATTTTGCCTTTGTTTCTTAGCAGTCTTTTAACCAGTGGGTATGCTATTTTGCCTCATAGACGTCTTAACTGGTCTGCTGATATTGATGTCAACATTACTACAATAAGTTCTGTATTGTGCATAAATCGATTTGAACAAATAATACAGTACTTCCATATGCTTGTAACCCTAGGAGCAGCAACTATCGATTGATGAAAGCATCTTTCCTTACTATGTCCGTCACAGCTGCAAACATGGTGCAGGAACTGTAAATATTGTTGATAAATTAAGTATGGGAGGTTCTACTGTCGTGGATCTCACTTCACAACGACCTGAACATTCCAACGTTGACTTACACAGTGGCAATTTATTCACTTCTGCACTAATTGATTATTTGTCCAATAAATGATTTAATGTGACTGGAACAGTGCCTCTTTATCGGACTGAAAAATGCCCAAAAATCATCTTTAAAAAAAAGATACTAGAAAAAAGATACTTTGAGTATAAATACGTTGAACAGCAAGACAGCGTAATCCTAGTTATGTGGAACTACAAAAATGTTGTAACCATTGCTTCAAATGTGCATGGTGTTTACTCATTGGTTAAAGCAAAACGGTGGTCAAACACAGAGGGAAAAAAATGAAATTTATCGATCTAATTTAAATCATAAATATAATTATTGCATGGGGTTACTGACAGAATGGATCAGAACATTACAAGTTACTATTGTTCTATCCAGAGTAAGAAATGGTGGTGAACTCTTCCTATTTGGATTAGAGGCTACTATGCAAAATGCGTGGCAGTTATATCGTCTTTGTGCATCATCAAACACAAACCCTTGCACTTTCTCCAATTCCTAAGAGAAATATGTTTGGCCTATATCACGAAATGTACTACAGAAAAGAAATTACAACCGAGAAGACCTTTAGAGACACCAAAGACCTTAAAATCCACAGAGTATCAAATGCCGTTAGATATGACGGCGAAAAGCATTATGTAATTGTTAATAAACTCAGGAGAGATCCTCCAATTGCGTAAAAAAAGTTTATCGGATATGAATCAAGTGCATGGTGAATTTGCATGACACATGCTATGTAGAATTTCATACCAAACACTACAAAAAAAACCTGCCATATTTACTGGTAATTTAAATGTCTTTAAATGCATAATTAGACATGCTTTAACCAAAAATAATAATTTTTTATAAAAATAAACATTGTTATTAAAAAATATTTCATGCGGAAAACTATGTACCCTCTGGTGCCTTAACGTCCCTTTTTAGGGACGTTCGAGGTTTTGTCAATAAAATTCTCAATTTTAATTTTGGATTTTTTTTAGTATTTTTCCAGTTCATATATATCACGATATTTACTTTCAGTATACAAAATATAAAGTGGGAAAAAATGTCAGGCATCAATGGGTTAATACCTAAAGTTTGTTTTCTCTGCAATAAATGGATATGGACAAAGAAACACCTTTTACAAGAAGCTGAAAGGATATAATGGTTCTTATTTTGGACGCGCGTTTTTTTCTATAAACATAACTTTGTCATAAGGAACGCCGTGCCAAGTAAAAATTTAAATATTTAATTTTTCATAACTTACATTCTGTAGTGGAACACGAAAAGACCAAACGAAGACTCATTGATCATAAAAGCGCAATTTTGCTATTTGAGATTTGGCCAACCAGAATTGATGTTTTATTTTATAAATTTGATTTAAAATCTCGTGTTTGTGTATTTGAGTTAACACAGGGAAATGTCGCGGTCATGTTTGAGCATTACTAAATTTCATAAATCATTTTATCGTCTTCATCAATATTTTTCTGATGTCTTTTTTCGAATTGATCTATTTCAGCTCAGGAAGTCGAAATTCGACACTTTGCATATCTTTCGTTTTTCAGAATTCTGCATTTTTTTATTGGAATTTTGTATATATATATTTGTATCCGAAGTAAATTGTAGAAGCTATGAAAAATTTAAAACGAAATTATTATATTCCGTACAACTTAAATTACAACATTTTTCTATGTAAGAAAAGTGATTATTCTAATTCACTTTTCAATCAACATGTAACCATTTCAGCAATGCTGGGTTATTCAGATAGTCTATAATACAAAAATAAGTTCTGAACTTAAAAATTTTCTTGAAAACATTGATAGTTTCTGTATTACGTCTTCCACTAAATTCAATACCCCTATTTACCTGTTCACGGAATAGAAATGGAAACTTTATAAATATTTTAAAATTTTTATAAGTGAAAATATCTCATCTTTTGAAAACAATATATTTAATTATAAGGTAATTGCCCATGCTTAAAAAACTCACAAAATAAATTCATCACTACACCAGTAGACAAAGCATGAGGTAATAATGCTATTATTTTCAAAAAAATATATAATTAAACATACTAGATACCGATCTTAAAAGTTCTGAAAAAAGTTTTGTTTAAAAGGTTTTGTTTTATACGCTGACTACTTATTTTGATAAAACGAAATTTAACAAATCTCTATGTATTGAATCAATGAGTTTTATTGAAAATTAATGCGAAACCATCGAAAATACACATACAGCTGAGTAAGTAAGTATCGAAAATACACATAACCGCAGATAATTGAATTATTGTTTTTTAAGATATTTATCACGAAATAAATATATATATAATTCGGTATTAAATTATAAAATGAAACATTCATTTTGGCCTTGCCAGAGTAGGTCATAACAAGTATCAAAATAATACTTTTTTTTATCAGTGGGCTTTCCGCTCGCGCTTTCGTATTACATATACGTACTTACAAAATGTAAGTTACGCAAACTTAAATGTTTTTGATACTTTCATTTCATTAGTCAAATGTTTATAAATTATTGATATTTGGGAAAGAAATATAAAATTATTACAAGCTAAATTCTTGTAATATTATTTTTGTAAAGAACTGTTTTTTCAGCAATATACTGGTTAAACAATTTGTGAGTTGCGTAATAATACTCAATACTCACAAATAGAACTCGCGAGTAGAGAAGGTAATATGTAGCCTTTGTTACTCGCGATTATCTAAAGAATAAGTGTGCCAAAATGGGGTGTGAATTGGTCAAACATCGTTGATGTGTCATCGGAACAGAGGAAATCTCTATTTTTTATACAAAATTCCAATCAGATGCGTTAATAAGGTATTACCTTAATAAAATTAAATAGAAATTCGAGATAAAAATAGAAATTTTGTGATTTAAAAACCTTTACTGAAAGTGATAGTTTGTATTTAACTTATAAAACCATTTATTTTGAATCTTTCCATGCTCTCATTACTCGATTGAGGCTCACTAGTTTCACGATTGTTGGACAAACATGTTTGGAACTGTGCTATGGCTATAGAACTGGAAATGATGAGATCTGCAGCAAATTGCAACACATATTTGGAATGGACGAATTTTGATTGTTATCACTTGCAAATGCACAAATAAGGAGATTTTCAACACAGACTACAGAATCATTCAAAAATAGAACATGAATTGTCGATGGGCAAAAAGCTTCACGGAATTCTTTGAAATAATGATTTATTCTGACATAAATGTTCTCAATATCCGAGTAATACCATACAATAGCCGAAAGCTACCCATCGGTCAATTGGATTGCAAAAATGACCCCATTTCTAGATGAATCTACGTCCCAAGACAGGACATTCCATCAATATTGCGCGATATACGAAGTAAATCATTGCACTTAACTTAGGTAACTTAGTTATGCAAATATGAAGGAAAATAGTCTCCTCCTGAAATGCCTAAGTGGGGAGGGGGGATCAATGTGACCAGGCCAGTTGAAAAGCCATGTCATGAAGGGATGCGCCTCTTTTTCCCTTTGCCAACTTCCTTCTAAACTTCATTTAATTTCCTTTCTACTTCAGACTGGGTTTTATTCTCATGCTATAATAATTAACACAGGTTTAGTACCTTCCAACCTCATCAATCAAATCGGCCATTTCGAAATAGAGATTTTAAAGCATGAGTTTCAGTTAAAAAATAATTCTTTGTAGAAAGTATTCAAAATTTTTTGAGATATCGAAAAATGTATAGATTTAACATTTAAAAAGTTTAACTGTCCATCTCCAAAAGTATCTCTACCTTTAAGGAAAATGATGTTCACTAAATTAAATGCTCCATTTGTCAAGTTAACTGACGTGAATTCAACATAGAACTAAATCTCTTCTCGGCTAAACAGCGAAGAATTTTGTATATAGGGTAAAGGCACCTGCACATTCATATGGTATGTTCCATAGGAATATAGAACATCTGATTTTCAGATAGCCAAAAGTAGATGGATTGATTTTTCTCATTTTTTTTAATGAAGTTAACGTCAAACCAGGTCAAAATCAACTAATACTTGTGTGAACAGACAGCTTATCAAAGATTAAAAACTTTTAAGTTGTACTACAAAAAGTAAATAAAAGGATTTTCCTCTCAGAATTGCCTATTTTAAAAACAATATCTAGTATTGAACACCTGGAGAATTTGTCAGGAACACACAAAAACTTATTTTTCTTTATCAGAAATGTATATTTATCACGATCTAAAGTAATCGAAATAAATGCGTGGCATGCTTTCATTCTTACCGTCAACTGGGGGACTCTTTTTTCCAATTTCCAAACCGGAACCTAAAAATCGTAAATTTTGCATCACGCAGGGGCTGTTAGTAGAGTTAGATTCAGGATATATATTTATTTATTTTACTCAAACTCCCTCCAGTTGAAAAATCAGAAATCGGGTATGCACAGTGACTCCGCAAATATGGGTGGCTTTGTGAAGTTGAGTTTTTTCAATTTTTTTAAAGCCTAGAAATCATGAGGGCAATGTAAGTAAAAAACGAGTCGCGTACAAGAAAAAAATGGTATTTTCGAAGAACATCAATCAAATCCCACTATCAGTTATTTGTACGTTTAGGTATGTTTCACACAGGATAGCAAAAAAATATAAAATAACAAATATTTATTTAAATTTTTAAAAGGCGAGAAAGGATAGTGAAATGAAGTTGACAATTCATCTTTAATACAGTAAATACTCTGAGGGACACTTGATTCGTCAGCTCTATTTTTGAAAACCAGAACGATTTTTGTTTATTATTTGTTCTCAAACACGTTATCTCTCTCTTTGTGTGTACATCACTGTCTTCACATAAATAAATTATTTGGGTCATAATGTTTGACAGCTTTCTCTCTCGAAACTCATGATCACAAATGTGCAATTTTGAATGTCTCAATTCCTTTCGAGTCATCCAGTCCGTTAAAATTATCTTGTACCTGAATTTTACCTACCGAATGTGAAATGTCGGAGCTAGTGTAATGGTGCATAGAGATGTCCCTGCCTGAATAATTCTATCGAATTTAACTCGCCTGACATTCTGTGCAGATGGAACTTTGAAGAAATCCTCGATTCGTCTTGATGTGACAACATTTATAATACTTTTAACTCCATTGAACTTTTTCACATTGGGAACGATTTGGAAATCTTTCGAAAGTAACATTATGTGTATACACTTTAAAAGGCATTTTTCCTCTTTAAACTAAAGCCTCTTATTCTCAAATAATTTCGATACTAAACCAGCTTTGCGTCGAAAACCTCAGGTGAGATCTTACATAATAGTGTATTTACTGATGTTGATTTTTCAATTTGATTTGAGCAATAAGTCACAAACTATATAATGTATTATAATTTAACAATGCGCAGTAGAATCTATATTACTAAGTATCATAACACATTCGGGGGAAACTGGGCAGTCTCTTCCAATCATTCGTTGATTAGAGAATTTTCAATCAATAAAACACTCCTTTCATTTAGAGAATGTTTTCTATCACATAATTAATTCAAGTATTATTTTTAAGATATATCTTAGAATATTAAAAATTCACGCAATTTGAAAAGAAAAAATAAATGAGACAGAAGACTAGTATTGAATATTCACCAAAAAACATTTTTTATTATAAATCCAGCAATAAAAGTATTGCTAACTCATTTTCTCTTAAATAAAATAAGGTTAAAAACTATTTTCACCACCTCGAAATACAAAGAGGCTTCTATTTAAAAAACGATTTCTTGTCTCTGAACTTCTAAAACAGAAGCATTTGAAACTCATTCCTTTGAAAATTACTTGTCGCGATATTCCGTATTCCGCACACGTATTCTTTCAATTCGTATAACTGATGAAAGGAATATTTGACTTCATTTCACCCAAAGGAATGAAATGAAGTCTTGAATGGAATCTAGTCTACAAGTGGACATTTAATCATGCAGCAGAAAACTTTCAAGAAAATCCGTCACATCAAAACTAATTTTGTTGCGAATCTTGTTAGCAAGAGAAAAACTACACCATTTTTGTACGAAAGTTAAATTATTATTTTCCTAAATGGCGTTATTATTTAAATTTATTTTACTTGAGATAGTTAATAATTGTGTATTATAAAATAATTCAGTTCAGATTTTATAATAATTCTATAACTACTGCTTGACTCAGTATTTGATACTGACCTTACCTCTTAAAATATCTGGTTCCAAATGTATACCACAGTTCGATACTCATTGAATACACGAAACATTTCTTTGAACTACAAATGCATTTAAAATGATTACTGGCATTTTAAAATGGGACACCCACGACCTGCAGGAGTATCTATCGGGATAAACTAACAATTTATCCCGATATTACAATATAACGATAACAAAACAAAAGATATCCTATTTTTAAAGGGATATTCCAGTCATTGCTTAATATAAACTCAATAGAAAATGTAGGAGAGACTAGGGCTAATTGGCATAGTTTTTGGTTTTTGAAGTTTCTTTTTTTTTCAGTAACTAGGGGGCTCCGCCCCCTGCTCGCTTACGCTCTCCAACCCCCGAAAATTTCCGAAAAATCGCCTGAAAATTTGTACGTGTTTTGCTCACTCGAGTAAGAAATTTCGGTTTTTAAGCTTTGACACTTAATATACCCTAAACTAATAACCGCATCGGAAAAAGATCTTTACAGTTCTACAGAGAACGCGATGCAGAACAAACAATGTTAATTTCATATTTTTCTGATCCGAACTTTCTAGGGACACCGTCTAAGAATCGAGCTAAACAGCACAGTTTTCAATCCTGCGGCGGCGGCGGTATCTTTTTTTTAATATAGAGAGATACTTTCAGCAAATATAACCAATGCTGCTGATAGTGGAACACCTTGGCTACAAATTAGTGAAGAAAACGTCACTAAAAATAGTATAGTTTACTCGTAAAATATTCAAAGGCGAAAGTGTTCAAACTATGCCTACTTACCTCTGATGCGGGACAGGTTGGCATAACGCCTGGGGTAAGTTGGCATGGTATGTCATTGTGATAAGATCCAAGCAATAATGCGATGTAATTAAATTAAATGCATTTTAAAACTTATATTTTAATATAAAATAATAAAAACTAAGAAAATAAAACAAAAGGGAAATGGAAATCTTAACGCTTTATGTCCACCAAAAAAGTAGGGCGATCGTTAACAAACTGGTGACTTTAATTTTCGCAAAATTTTGTTGAGGTTGTACCAGATTGTGTTCGTGACTTCTGGCTATCTCCAAAGTTTGTGTGTTTTCACTACTGAAAACATAGAATTCATCACCGTTTATGTCCACTATCTTTCCTATGCAATATTCCCCAGGACTTAAATGCCAACTTGCCACACCAGAACTTTTGATACAAGATGGCTGTCTCACTCTTCCACATAAATTTTACAATCAATTCCACAACACGAATACAATTGTTATTGCCCACTTTATCCAACACAACCATTGAAAACGCCTCAGCATATTCTAGGGCTTCATAAAACGACAAATCCTTCAATTAAAGAAAAAACACTTACTTGGCAAAGCACACAAATCCGTATTTTTTCTCTCTCTGAAAGCTTTGATCACACTGAAACTAGAGGGAGTAAATTTTAAGTCTGGAGCTTTTAAGTAAAATCTAAGCATTTTTATATTATTTTTGAATAAGTTTTTAATATTTTTGTGAAAATAATCTTAATGTTTGGAGAATAAAGTTCTTGGTTGATCAATAACTTGTTCAATAAAAGTTCAAGTTGAAAAATTGTTTAAAAGTTTTTTCTCTACTTTCTGCGCCTGTCCTTAAGTACAACACACCTATCCCAAAGTTTGGAAGGGTTGTTGTACCAAGTTACAGTGGAAGAGGTTAACAATTTTCCATTTTTCATATTGATAAAACCGAAAATAGCCACCACTAAAATAAGAAAAAAGGGAGCAAAATACCTCTAGTTCAACATAAGTAGCTTAAAACCCCTCTATATAACTTAGATAGAAAAAATTATAAAAATTAAAATAGAATTTTGTACCTCTGGTACATCTTCCCCTCTTGTTAGGATGTTAGTTATTTTAAGTTATTTTATTTCCTAGTACAAATATACCGGGTGGTTATAATTAAAGTATCCCTGTTTAGAGCACTATAGAGAAAAAAACAGTGGTCATATGAACGCCAAATCTGCATGTTATACATTTCAGAGCATTGGAAAACGAATGGCAAAATAAAAATTTAGTTCTCAAAATGATCGATAGAGGGAAGAGATGACACTACGAACAGTCCCTAGTAAAAACATAATTCAATAAAATGGCTTCGCAGTGTGATACACATTAAATACGAATTGTAAGTAAGAAAAGCGACTATTAACTGTCATAAACCTTGAATATGAAATTTAGGTTAGCATTTTGCAAATGTTCCATACGGCATCAACAAATCATGTTTGGATTGAGTTTACAGCAACATTTCTGATTGGTTCTTACTTTTTGAAGAAATCCATCCACAGGGACCGAAGACCTGTTCAGTTACTGCACATTGTTCTAGTGACATGTTGTAGAACTTCGTTATTCCTCAGCTCCAACTCCGAAGAGCCCTCTGCTCTACCATATTCCAACAAGATGGATCTGTTCAACAGTTGTTGCGACAACATTTTACAGAAAATCGAGTAATCAGTCGCGCATCCCTATCTTCATGCACCCCCCCCCCCCTCTTCACCAAATCTGAACCCTTGTGACTTTTGCCTGTGAGGTTACCTAAAAAGCATGGTTTATCAGTGAGATATTCGGAACCTTGCAGATTTGAAGGACAGCGTCATCTTGCACACGCGCAACATCACTAAAGATCAGATACTAGCAGTTGTTAAACACGCTATCACACGGTACCAGTTGCTGCTTCTTCAACACGATGGACACATTGATTACTGCCAATGTCTTTCTACAGCCTTCTTCCCTTCTGTGTTTCATGTGTGTCATCCAATCACACTTATTTAAACTGGTACAGTGTCTCACGACACTAGGCACGGGAGTGTGTGTTGGTGTTACTTAGTTAGTGTTCCATGTATAAAATGTTTTAGATGCATTAATTAAACTGACATTTGGTTGTTTGACTATTGTCAGTTTCTATCGCACTCTTATACCACTTACAAATTGAAATTAATATGCATCACGATTGTAAGGCAATTTCATTAAATTGTTTTACTAAAGCTGTTCGCAGCGTCATCTCTTCCCCTATCGATCATTCTCGGAACTAATTTTTTTTCCGCCATTCATTTCCCCTTGTTCTGAAATGTATACCACGCAGATTTGGCGTTCTTATAGCCACAGTTTTTTTTCTCTGCAGTGCCCTGAACAGAGATATTTTTATTATAACCACCATGTACTCGCTGAAATTACTTCTTTGAAACATCCAAACTTTACACGTGTGAAGTAGATAACACTATGGTCTTGTGATGCAATGCTATCTAGCGCCAAATTACGGGACGAACTTTTGCATCATCCCAATATTTTACGTTGAGTTTTCAATGAAAACAGATTGAGTAGTTGAGCAAAAATTGAGAAAATCTATCACGCAATTCTTTAAATATTTTATTCGTCAAAGGGTTGGCCACTATTTGTGGAATTGAAATTATACAAATTATGACATTCCAGGTTCCTATAATGTATTAGTAGTGAAATTCAAACGATTCTGTTAGCATTTGGCACAGATTGATAAAGTGTCATACAAGAAAATGGTATGCATACAAACTCTGAAACATATGAAAATTGAAAACTTTACAGAAACCTAAAATGGCTGGAAGAATTTTTTTTTAATCATTTCATATTTTGCAATTGCTAAGAAGTCAGAACTACGTTTTCTAGAATCCAAAATAAGCACAGAAAAATCGGAGATAAAAGATTTCTCAACCAAATACAACTGCGGAAATGATCTCTTGGTTTTACTAAACACCCCGGCTTGTCTCCAATAACAAACATATACCTATCAGCTCTATTAAAGTAAAAAATTTATTTCACAAAAATTATTAATTTTTTGGATTGCACAGTTGGTAGAGTGTCGGATTAATGAGTGAAAAGTTGCAAGTTTGAAACTCGATTCAATCAAAGACCGCCGGGGACTAGTGTACGTTAAATCTGTCATGGCTCAAATGTCTTCACGTTGGCGGGGTGCGGAAGTTTAAAGAGTGGGGTGCCAGCTCAAGTGTTGACATCGTCGTCAGACCGTGGTTCAAAATTAAGTGGCGTTGTCATCGTATATTTCCCTTTGTGATTGATTTCGGACCGTTACCAATAGTCCATTGTATTGTTCCAGTGTGACGTTAATTAAAATACCGACCTATTTTGAGGGTCGTGTTAGCCCGGTTGGAAGAGTAACGGATTAGCAACCGGAGGGTTATGAGCTCAAATCCAACCAAAGATCGTCGTTTACATGGGGCTGGTTAAATCTGACGTGACCTTAAATGTCCTCACGTTGGCTTGGTGTGGAAGTTTGGAGAGTGGGATGTCAACTCAAGTGTGACCTCGTCATTTGATCATGTTTCAAAATTACGTGGCATTGTCCTCGGTTGGGGTAAACGGGCCATTGAAAATAGCCCGTTTTGTTACTCCAGTGCTACCTAAATTCAACTACCTTCCTCTTCCTCTTTTTATTTATTGCTGAGTAATAAGGTTTTACTTTTTCAAAATTCAAAACCAGTCTAACAATGCATCCTTTTAGAATATATAATGAATATCTTTCTTGATTGCAGTGATTATTGGAACCGAAAGCTGTTCCTCCGGAGAGTTGGAACGGTGCTTGGTAGTTCTCCAGTCTGTGGCTGAAAGTGACGATCTTGCTCTAGCTACAACAAAGCATGAGCTTCAACTTGTATGCAGGTAACTTTTCATCAAATATATACTTACCAGTATATAGTTGAGTTATATAGCATACTTCTCGAATATTTTTATTGTATAGCAAAAAAATGGCAAACCAAAACCTTCGCATAAGAAAATTAATATCATTATCAAAACACGTTATAAAAACTATGTTATTTGTAAAATAACGGATACACATTTCGGTGCAAATAAATGAAATCTAATATAAGAACACGTATCTAACATTTTGGCCAAGGATGTAGGGCTGTTTGAAATTAAAATTAAATGGATATTTGTTTTACGTTGTATATAATGTGTAGTCTAGGATTAATTAGATTTCAGAATCCTAATGTACCTAATGATTTGCTTAAAAGTACCTGAAACGGGGTATAAACCTTTTGGTTCCGATTTTTATTAGTTACGCTCTACAACTTAATTTTTATCCATCAAGCTAGGTAGAAACTCGATTGTCTCGAGTACATTTATAGACGATACGTCCTTTTTTTATGTCCTCGATCAATCCGTAGTTTTTCTTTGATTACTTGTATTTTATTGCAGATATATAAGACATTTTAGGACTAACTAAACTCTTTACAATACAATGCAGGTTTTGATGGCCGAATTGCTTATTTGGGGGTAAAACTTTACAACTAAGCTCTCCTAAACATAGGCGCATATTCAAATGAATTAATGATACTAAATAAAAGTTGTTTCAATGATAATATAATTGAAGCAAAGAAAGGAAAGTTCAAGTAGTCACTTCCTTGATTCAGCTGAATTTGATTCACATAACATCGATTGGGTTGTATTAGACCCCAGCCCGAAACATCGATTTTCTTTTGGGGTGGCTGTTGCAATGGAAAGGCAAGAATTAGTGCACATATTGGAAATAAAGGCAAATTGAGTCCTGGTATGTGTTATATTGTATTCAAGTGTACTGAAACAGATCACAATATCACATGCTGAAAATAATTGTACAAATTGAGATACTTAAATGTAATATTTAAAAGCAATTTTGTTCAGTAGGGGATACGGAGATGCGAATAATATTCAACAGTATAATAATTTTATTTCGAAACCATAATCTTAAACCATAAGAAGTATGGAGACTTCATCTTTTAGTAGCAAACGAATGCATTTTATAAAAGAGAGAAACATTTATCTCTCTTTTTACTAGCAATCAAACCTACGTGTTTCATGATGGTACTAATTTATTTGTCGCTTGAGAATTTGTGTACTGTACCTTCCATAAGTTGGGAAACACCTCGACGTTCGCTCAGAAACCAATAAGATAGCAGAAAATAGGACTATAGAGTGTAACCATAAAACACTTAATTATTCAAATTTAAACTAATTACGCATCAAATAAGGAAAAGGGGTACTTTTTGGTTCTTCGACTCTCAAAATATCCGCACTTTTATCACAGCTTTGCTTACTCGAGGCATGCTAACAAGCAATTTTTCAATATTTACCGCTGATTTTTGTTTATACTTCAAGTAGACCTTCCCATATCTGATTTATGCTCAAAAGATTTGGGATTTTCCAATCGCTTCAACTAACAGAAACTATCGGACTTAGAAGAATACTTTGGGTCAATGCCTTACTGGGAAACAAATCCTCGACCCATCATGCGCTTCTCACATGTATTGCTTGCCATTTGAAAATGTCATGGTTACCCTGCTGGTTCAAAATTCCACTAATTTTGAAGGAATTGCCAGCTGTAATGCCTCACATTATCACAGAACCACCTCCATGCTTGGTAATGGGGATATACTCTGAGGTTACCTTCATTCACCGGTGGCGATAGAGTACCTTCCTTCTCTTATTGCCAAAAAATTCGAATTCATCTGTAAATAGGACCTTCTACTCTCCAAGGCTCCAATTTTGATATTTCATGCAGTCTCTTCTTTTTATTAATAGCTCTTATTGGTGTTTTTTGCTGCGACACTTAAATTCAGACTACGTTCTTGCAATCTTTTCGTTACTGCGGTCAATGGAACTCGTGTAATTCGTTAAAAATTGAGATTTGAACGTAACTCCTGTGCAATTTTTAATCGGTTATGTTTGCATGTGACTATTGAATGTTTCTATTCAGCTTTTGGAGCTATATCCTATTCTGCCCAGTTTCATTTTAGTGTAGTATACACATCGAAACCTTTCAAAAGAAGCTACATCGTAGAGTGGTGTACCAGTCTTTCGAAGAGATAAGCTTGTTTATCGACACTTAATTCTTCACATGAATCAAATCACAACAAAAAACGTTTTCGAAACACAGTATTGAAAATAACTAAAACACAAATTGCATCAAAGCTCCCCCCCCCCAAGTCTTAATTTAAAAAGCTTAAAATTAAGTTTTAATGATCATCTGCAATGAGAGTGATTCCCTTGAAATTTATGCGTTCTCAATTTTACGTCGCGTTTTTCGGAAACTGTCTTCCTACACATGTTCTTAAATGTTATTGACGTTTAACTTTTTACATGTAAGATAAATGAATGAACTATATATGTCTGGTGATAAATACTCAGTTGTTATTCTCTATTATATCATACTAGCCACTGCGTTGCCTGTGACAGTTCTTTTCGTGGGGTCAGGTGTGACCACTGCTCACTAACCCCCGAAGGATTCTTACAAATTCCCATTTGGTTTGCTTCGTAAACCAAATGCGAATTCGTAGCCTATTGGATAACAGCCATCATGGCGTTGCCCGTGGTGTTGGCTTGCGAAGCAAACCAAATGGAAATTCGTAGCCTATTGGAATGAATTCCATTTTGGTTTGCTTCGCAAACCAACACCACGGACAACGCTGTGATGGCATCGTCATTGTCAAATACGACCAAATTCGATAACAGCCATCATGGTGTTGCAAGTGGTGTTGGTTTGCTTCGCAAACCAAATTGAAATTCGTAGCCTATTGGAATTAATTCCCTGCTAATTCGAATTTGGATTGCGAAGCAAACCAAATTATGAATATTATGAACTACGGTTTGCTTCGCAAATTGGATGACAGCCATAACGGAGTTGCCCGTGGTGTTGGTTTTCTTCGCAAACCAAATGGGAATTAGCAGGGAATTAATTCCAATAGGCTACGAATCTCTTGCAAAAATATAAATGTTTAATTATTTATTAAAAGAAAATCCAACGTATAAGGTATCTATCTGGTGTCAAATTTTCTGCACATTTATATTCCGTTGAAATTTTTAATTTACCTCTAGCTATCCCGATTTTACAAAAAAGACCTAAACAATGCCAGTCAAAAGGTTTTTTTTTTTTGCTTTCCTTCTCTAAAATCGTAAGAGGGTTTGAAATATAATCTGTTGGATTTTTTTAACGCGAAGGTTGACGTGACGTCACAATCTCTTGCAGAAAAAATATAAAAGATATTCAATTAAAAAAAATTTTATTTAATGAAAATCATATTTTTAGGTATCAATTTGTAAAATTTTCCGCAGATTTCAAATTCGTTGAAATTTTTACTCTATCTTTCATGGTCTAGGAGATAGAAAAAAAACCAAATAACATTTAAAAGTTTATTTGTTTTTTATCGTTCGCTTGAAAATCATTCCTCCTCGCAAAATGTAAGCGGAGACGAAAATAATAAATTTAGAATCAGTGATCTTCTATGCTGTTGCATTCAAAATAATTTGAATTTCATTAAATTCATTTTAAAATGTTCTATATTGAATTTTAAAATTCGCCGCGTCCCAAAAATTGCAAATAATTTGGAATGCCTGTGTGAGAAGTCCCATTACTGTAAGTGCCATAGATTCGTCAGGACTTAGCGTGCAGAAAACAAACAAACAAACAATGTAGATTTTAAATACAAAATGTCAGACATCAAGTATTTTCGGAATGTGCAGTAGAAGGGGTCTGAAAAAAGGTTTTTCGAAATTGCTTTTGCCATAGGGGCAAAATGTCGACTCTTTACATTAAATAAATGCGGGTATATTTAAAATTTATTTAACGTATTAACCCTCTACTAAGATTTAAATAATGACGAAATGGGTTAAATGTGGGGCAAATGCACTTTTTAACTCGATTTGTAATTTTAATCTCTAATATTATAAAATGAAGTGTTTGTGTGTGTGGAGGGGTGTCCTGACGAATCAATGGCACTTACAATAGTAGGATTCGGCACACTGGTAGTTCAAAGTTTTTGTAATGTTTCTATCGCCCCCGAATTTTAAAATTTTATCTAGAACATTCTTAAATTAACTTAATGGCATTTAATATTTTTATTGTTTTCTTAGTACTGACAGCACCATAAAGAAATGACAGATTCAAAATTTATTTTTCCTCTTCCGTTTGATTATCCGAGGAACGATTCGTCAGCAGACTAAAAATAAATAAAGTTTTAAATGAGTTATTTTCTCTATCTCACAGATCGTAAAAAATAGAGTAAAAATTTCAATGAATTTTAAATCTTAGGAAAATTTCACATTAGATCGATACCTAAAAATATGATTTTCTTATAATAAATAATTTTTAAATTGAAATTTTTATATTTTTTCCAATACGGACGAGCTAGTGCGCAGAATGACCTTCGTTTGATTTGAGATTCGAGAAATCATATTTCATTTCCTGCGTTCTCAGCAAAAAAATTAAAAACATTTTAAGTGACATTGTTTAGTTCTTTTTTGTAAAATCGGTATCGTTAAAGATAGATTGAAAATTTCAACGGATTTGAAATCTGCGGAAAATTTTACACCAGATCGGATACACAGCATTTGATTTTCTTTTAATAAATAATTTTTTAATTAAATAGCAAGAGATTACGCCGATTGGATCTCTTCGCAATTAAAATTTGCCCGAATTTGATAATGACGAGGCCATCACGGCGTTGCCCGTGGTGTTGGTTTGCGAAGCAAACCATAGTCTATAATGTTCATAATTTGGGTTTTCGAAGCAAACCAACACCACGGGTAACGCCATGATGGCTTTTATCGAATTTGGCTGCATTTTACAATGACGAGTCCATCACGGTGTTGCCCATGGTGTTGGTTTGTGAAGTAAACCAAATTGGAATTCGCATGGAATTCATTCTAATTGTCTACGAATTTCCATTTGGTTTGCAAAGCAAACCAATACCACGGGCAACGCCATGATGGCTCTTTTCCTATATGCTACGAACTTCGTAGCAATCAGCGGGGGTTAGCGAGCATTGGTCACACCTGACCCCACAAAAAGAACTGTCACGGGCAACGCCGTTCTGGCCACGCAGTGGCTAGTTAATAATATTTGATAAAACAGATTTTTAGAGTGTTAAAAAGAATGTAAAACATTTTTTCATGATAATTATGTACTTCGTACTCGCAAAGATTGAAATAACTCCTCAGATGCCAATGACCAAATATGGCCCTTGCGCCATAAAACCTCCTAAAACAACCAACCATCAGATGCCAACTATATAGCTCTTACTTAAGACCTGTCCACCTCTCTGCACCTTATCCACTTGAAATCAATGTTGTTTCTGCAATCTCTTGAATGCTCCACCCCTGTATCCAAACACCTTTTGCAAGGTAATTATGAGAGCAATATTATATCGGAACAATTATTTTGTTTTGTAAACATTAAAAATTTATAACGATTTCTAACAATATCGACTACGATTCATAAAGTAGTGTTCTATTTGGGCACTTCTCGTTCAATTCGTATACTTTGTTTTATAAACAGTCTAGTATGTTTTAAAGTATTATTTTTACATGCTAAGCACCCAGTGCTTAAATCAACACAGAATTAAAATCCCAGCATTCGAAGACCCCAGTAGCCGTGGAGACACCATAAGATATATTGGGTTGGTGCAAAAGTTCGTCCCGTTTTTTTGACAAAAATTGTTTTATTTACTTGAAATTACATTTATTCAATACAGTATGTGTCGTTCCGTTCGATGACATTTCTCCATTTCACTGGTAGCAGCAGCATCCCACGCTTATATAAGTTCTGATATTTCTGTCTCAAGAATTGATCCAGGTGACGAAACTTTCCGAACCACTTACGGCAAGGGATTGCAATCCGATCCGGCGGATCCGGTAATCCCACATCACTTGGCTACCTACCGGATCTAGCAATATCTATCGGATCCGGTCCGGATCCGATAAAATTTTTAAATCAAATAATCGATTATTTATACCCAACTTTAAAGTCGCAAAATCGTTTATTACGCTATCGATTGTAAATTAATAGATTTTATATTTTTCAATCATTATAGTTTGGAGAATCCTAGCAAAAGTAATATATAAAATTATCAATAATATTTTTTTAATAAAGAGGAATTAGAAAAGCAAATTCTGCAAGAAAATGAAGACTATTGCAAAAAGACAAACTTTAGAAAAGAAACAGATTTTGAGAAAATACTAAAGAAAGAAATGACTTAATATGAAATGAAGTCAAAGGAAAATATTTGTCTCTTATGTACGACTACTTAATGCCGGTTAAACCAACTAGTGTCGAAGTTGAGAGGGCCGTCTCGGTCACTGGTTATATTTTCAGTTCATTGAGAAGTAGGTTGGGGGATGACATAATTTATACGATTTTTTTTCCTTAGATCGTGTTTTCAAACTCAAAAGTGATTTTCATTACTATATAACATTTATTTAAGCAATTATGAAGAATTAAGAGTTCCCTTGTTTGTTATGTTGACTAAAAACTGCCAAAGATAAGATTTTTATTTTAGTATGAGACAAGGTTAGGCACAATTTATATGTCATTTATATAACGACATTGGAGATAGAGACTACTTAATTTTAGATAAATAGAAAAGTACTACGTATAAAAGAAACTGATGTTTTTTGGTGTTGAAACTAGTAAGACTGATCATCATCAATTCGTTTAATACTTACTACTAGTAGTATTAGCAATTACTATAATTACTACTTAATGATGAATTTTTTGATATGTTCTTAAATCCTGTTCATTGACCTCGGGTAAATGGCAAGAAACTGGCATAAATTCGTAAAGTTAGATTTTTCGCATTTAGTTAATACTTATATATCTATACGTACGTGTTGATGTCGTTTATTTTAACTTAAATTATGTTGCTCAGATTCGGTTAAATCAAAAGAAATTGTCCAAGTTTTTCGCGCTTGGTTTATGCTTTCTCGATTCTTTAGGTAGTTACTTGAATTAACGTCACACTGGAGCAACGAGTTATTAGCGACTGTCTGGGATCAATCTAAAAGGACAAGAACAGAGGACAACACCTCATAATTGTGTACCATGGTCAGACGACGAGGTTAACACCTCAGCTGACATCTCACTCTCCGAACGCCCACGCTACACCAACGGGTGTACAATTGAGGTCGTGACAGATTTAACGTGCACCAAACTCCTCGCATCCTTCCGGATGCTCTTCCGACTGGGCTACGGCTGTGTCGTATCAGATATGGTATTTAAAAAACGTCGTGCTATCATCGAGGATATTTGAGACAGAGACAGATTTTGCGTACACCTCACATACACGACGGTCTTTGATTGGACCTAGTTTCGAACTAGCAACCCTCCAGTTGTCAATCAGCTACTATTTCTAGGGCTACCGCGTACCTAAAATTCTTTAGAACTTGCAGAGGCTACTTCTCTAAAAGTTGAAATAAGTGCTTCAAAGGCCTTTTTTTGGCATGCATTTGGACTATGAATTATTAGAGTGTGAACATTTTAATTTTTATTCAAGGCAAAACAAACTCCATTTTTGATAATATTCGTACAATTTTATTCGCTTATTCCTACAACATCATGTAAAACTGCAGATGTCAAAACTTCTCTGAAACACCATGTTGGTGACACACCCTAATAAATGCCTTAAGGTTTAATTTATTTCGATATATATACCAATATGGCGTCTGACTGTATTACTGTGCGTCTAATGGTATTACTTCTACCTTTGTGAACATGGTTAATGTGCACAAAGGATTGTACAAGGTTTTCATTCTATGACATACATTAATTAGGTATCGGAAATAAAAATAACATTAGTTTAAAATTGCATTTGTTCCTATTTGTACTCTGTTTTGTCATTATTTAATGCTCGGTAGAAAGCAAAACACGTTAAACAAAATGTTATGCAACGGCATTTCATTAAAGGTAAGAGAAAACAAAGGAGTGATTTCGAAAAAACACTAATTCCCTTGTATATTCAATGTTCTTTTTCTATTTTGTTTCCAAATCAGGAAACTCCAGAAAGGAGTCAAGTGCGTCGATGATCACAGTTCCCGCTGCTTTAACACTGCCCAGCTTCGCGTCTATGATTCGGTGGTGTCTGAGTCCAGGCAGGTAATTGAAGACATCTGCGTCGAAGGAGAACTGCAGGAAGGTACTCAATTACTTTTCACATATCCATGGATCACGAAATATTTATCTCCAGAAGGAACGTATGTAGCATTCTCAAATTAGTCAAATATAAACTTAATGAAGAAACCGAAAAACTGTTTCATTTCGACTTCCATAAATTGTTTCTGAGTAACACAACTTCGAAAAAATCATTACTAAGATAAAATATTAAATTGATCACTTATAAAATGATACATGTTAAGCCAAATTTCAATAAAGCGACGAGAAAGCTTTAAGTTAAAAACAATGCATTTCAAAAATAGGGGATTTTTCGATTTCTTGGGAGGTTACTTCGATACCATAAAAATAGTTTATAACAATCGCTTTTATATCATTTACGAACACTAATTAGTATAGCTAAGCAACTGGTAAGGCTAAGAGCCTATTTCCACACAATCGCCTCAGTTCTTTTTAAATATTTTAGAAATCTAAAAGCCGTCTAATCAGATCAACTTCTCAATAAAAAATAAATATCCATCTTATTCAACATTAAAAATTGTCTGGTACATAAAATGGCTACGTTCAATTGAATGTTTGAAATGCTTTCATATTCATTCTTCAATATTTTTCTTGGAACCCGTTGTTTCTTTGAAACCAATTCTTTGTTAAAATACTTTAATAGAGGATCAAATGAATACGAAGCATCTTTGTTATTGAAGTAAACATGTTATTTGGTATATGACACGTCATCGCAAAGTACTGGGACCATTCTGACCGGAACATTTATTTATCTCAAGATGTAGTATTAAGAAAATACCGCTCCTTTTCTCTGCGTGTTGTATAAAGAAACAATACGATTTTGCAAGGCTTAGGACATTTCGCAAATTATACTAGAGATAGGACGAAATCAAATTATACCATTATCGATTCCTTAGAAGACAGCAAGTCCTTTCTCTCCCATTGGCAGAGGACTCAATAAAATACCACTCTCAGAAAGCAATCGGCTGTTCTTAGACGCATTCTGATACAAGTCCTTGAAGTGAATCTTAAAACTATATTTTATTATATGTAAGCAGGAGTATAGAAAATACGGAATGGATTAAATTTAGCAGGATTTAAATATTAAACACTTTCGGATGTCTGGTTTCAACTTGATTTCATTTGACGACGGAACCATATTTAAAACTCGTATCTTTAAACGACAATTTTAAAACTAATGTTTTCAAAACTTATGTTCCTTCTTTAGATATTGTTGATGCTTATTCTTTTTTTTTTCTGCAATTTTCTTTTGATTGCGTCACCCCGATTGAGTCTTTCTTCTCTCTTTCTCTCTCTCTTTCTCTCTTTCTCTCTCTCTTTCTCTCTCTCTTTCTTTCTCTCTCTCTCTCTCTATTTATCTATCTCTCTTCATATTCTACCTTTGAAAATATTACACAAAGTAATTTGGGTGCAATTTTAATCTTTTCAAAGTATACAACTGGATGTTATGTACTAGAAGCATTCGTACGAGTATCAATAACGATACGAGGACAGTTATATCAGTTGAGGTTTTTTTCAATGCCTAATGGTTTTGAAAGAACCATCAGAACTACCCTTTATGCGTGCTTAAAATACAAAAGTAGAGAATATATCCCAGCATGCCATTGCCATTAAACCCAATTTTGCTCCAGAGAAAGAATCGTCGAAAATGCAGTTAAGGAAAAACAAGATAACATATAATAGGTTATTTAAGGTCTCTAAGCAATTTTACCCAAACTTTTTACTGTCATTGTTATTCTAAATTGAAAACAGGGAAATTCAGCTATCTACTGTGATAGAGGGAAAACCCACTGAGTCGAGAATATTAGCAACGACAAGATAATGATTATTTCAATGATTTCACTAATGTCAATGGTTTTATGTGCTCAGGTTTCAATACTAAACTCACAGCTATATACACTGAGCGCAAAAAGTCACTGAATACCTCCTAATATCGTGTGGAACCTCTTTTTGCCCGACGAAGCGTAGCAACTCGACGTGGCATTGACTCAATAAGTCATCGGAAGTCCCCTGAAGAAATATTCAGCCATGCTGCCTCTACAGCCGTTCATAATTGCAAAAGTTTTGCCCGTGCAGGATTTTGTGCACGAACTGACCTTTCGATCATGTCTCATATACGTTCGATGGTACTCACGTCTGGCGGTCTAGGTGGCCAAATAATTCGCTGGAATTGTCCAGAATGTTCCTCAAACCAATCGCGAACGATTTTGGCCTGGTGACATGGCGCGTTGCCATCCTGTTAAATTCCATCGTTGTTTGGGTACAGGAAGTCCATGAATGGCTGCAAATGGTTTCTAAGTAGCTGAACATAACCAATTCCAGTCAATGATTGTTTCAGAGGACCCAGGTCATGCCATATAAAAACAGCCCACACCATTATGGAGCCAACACCAGCTTGCACAGTGCCTTGTTGACAGCTTGAGCCCATGGCCTCGTGGGACACTCGAACTCTCCCATCAGCTCTTAACAACTGTAATCATGACTCATCTGACCAAGCAACGTTTTTCCTGTCATCTAAAGGGTCCAACTGATATGTTCACGAGCCCAGCAGAGGCGCAGCAGCCGATGGCGTGTTGTTAGTAAGGGCACTCGAGTCGGTCTTCTGCTGTCATATCCAATCAACGCCAAATTTCGCTGCACTGTCCTCACGGACACGTCTGTAGTACGTCCCACATTGATTGTTGCAGTTATTTGACGCAGTGTTGCTTGTCTGTTAACACTGACTACTCTACGCACACATCGCTGGTCTCGATCAAAGTATACGCGGTCGGCCACTTCATTGTCCAGGGTCGGAGGTAATGCCTGAAATTATATTTTCTCGGCACACTCTTGACACTGTGGATCGAGAAATGTTGAATTCCCTAACAATTTCCGAAATAGAATGCCTCTTGCGTCTAGCTCCAACTAGCATTCCGCGTTCAAATTCTGTTAATTCCCGTCGTGCGGCTATAATCACGTCAGAAAACTTTTCATATGAATCACTTGAGTACAAATGATAGCCTTGACGAAGCACTGCCCATTTATACATTTCTTACGCGATGCTACTGGCATCTGTATATTTGCATATTGCTATCATATTGGACTATGACTTTTGGCATTTCAGTGTATATACGTAACTTAACAAAATCGAAAAAATTCACAGAATTGAGCAATCAGCAGGACGATAGATATTTTAGCAGATCAATATTAATGCTCGGAAATTATTTAGTATGAAATGTTACAAAGACACCTTAAGTGGTATTTGGTTTACGACACACCGCCTAACCAAGAAAATAAAATTTCCTCATGGGATGAAAACATTTTCAATCTGTAACATTTATATGTACAAAATTATGAAAAATAACAAAAATTAAATAAAACAAAATGGCTATCTGTAACCCATGATAAAACAATTTAGATGATATAACAATGATTTTTTGTTAGAATGTCCTTTGGGAAAAACACGTAAAATGAAGCTGAAATTAAATTCTACAATAATAATAAATATTAGTCTTTAAAATAATTACTTTAAATTAAACGTAACATCTGTAATAGAATAAAAAAAAATTGAAAATTTTGGTATTGCTATAAAAACACATATTTTTATTACGTTAAAAGTATGATTTTTACATACAAAAAACTATGAAATAAAATCAATATAACATAGCTTTCAAAACGCACAATATAATTCACGCAACATTTATATTACATCTTAAGGGAGATAAGTGAACTCATAATAATATCCAAATCTTATAACTAGATAAAATTGGTTTGAATGGGGGTTTGACTTTTCTGTATAACTTTAAAATATCGAGTTATTTCCTAAGAATACCATCCCAATTCACATTGTTTTTGTCCTCAAACCCGTGAGTTATCATCAGAATTTTCATATTGAACTCAAAGTTTCCTACTTTTGAATAAGTGTCCCGGTAGAGAGTCAATAAAAAAATAAATCTTTTTAGACTTATTTAATCCATGTTTATGACTAATTTCATAAAATTCTACCTATTCTATATACAATAATTACCATTATTTTTGCTTAATTAATGGATACTAGTGTACATATAAATGCCCCTTATTTTATAAATGAGAAGTTTTCCATTCAAACAAATAAGTTAACAATCTAGATGCAAGCTGGAAAGTATTTCCACACACAACTAGGGTATGAAGCTACGATTATATAGACTCGAGATAGGGCATCTACTGTGAACTGGGTCGTAAAAATTCAAGATTCTTGCTTTTAATGAAAATGATGGGTTTTATCATGTATTAAAATGCTAAAATGAGTTTTCTTCCTGTTATTATTGCACAGTTCTGCATAATACGAGGTTTCTATTTCGGGAATTTAGAGAAATTTTAATTCGAAACATTCCACAAAAGGCGTTCAATCGAAGGATGGATGAATTATTTACTCACCCCTGGAGGCGATTTCATAACGAAGAAAAATTCCTAATTATCAGAAAAAATAAAATGGATCTCAACTTAAAGCGTAATTTACTTGGTCACATAAATGTTTTAGTAGCTGCTGCAATATTCTTGTTAAAAATCTCTTTCTTTATTTGAAAGATTGATCCCTTGTCCCCTGAATAAATAATTGAATCCTCGAAATTCCACTTAAAATGAACCATTTTTAGGTTTTAAAACTAGTTATTGTCGTGTAAAGAAGTTTTTTTTTATTTAACATTGATCCTAATCACTGCTATTAATTTGCTCATGTTAGACGAGGGTTTACTAAGCACGATATCCAGTTGGGGAAGTTGTCCCAAATCGTGTAAACAGTGATGCATGGCTTGCTATCATATATGCATACTCAATCATCATTGCCACTGTTCCACGCCACATTGCGAATTCTATAGGGGTGCAAATGCCGCTATAGAATCGACATTATCTCGAATAAAGGTACCCATCGTAGGATAAGATGAGGCCAATAATCAGCAAATATGCCGAATCTATTCACGTAACCTGAAATATCTGAATCAAACCTATGCACATTCGTGTTGCACATAACCTACCAAGTGCTTTCTGAATTTACTAAGATGTGAAAATGCATCAATGATTTACATTGAAGTTAAAATATAATTCAAATAGGAAAGTTATGAACCAATTAGCATGACAGGCCTGGTCAACCCTGAAAACTGATTTCCATAAATAAAGGTAGGTACTGAATTCACATCGTACTGGAGCAAGACAGAGGACGCTTGGGGACGGTCTGGGATCCATCCCGAAGGGAAAGATTCGAGGGCAATACCTCGTAGTTTTGAACCAAGGTCAGATGACGAGGTCAACACCTGAGCTGGCACCCCACTCTCCAAAGTTCCACACCACCTCAACTTAAAGACATTTGAGGCCAAAGCAGATTTAACGTGGACCATCCCCGTTTACACTACGGTCTTTGGTTGAAAAAAGTTTCGAACTCGAAACCTTCCTCGTTGCTAATCAGTTTTTTTTTACCAACTGGGCTACCCCCCCCCTTCTCAATTGAAAAAAAATCAGAAAAATCATAACAAAATATTATTGGTAGAATTTTATGAAATTTGTAAATTTTTGTATTAAATTATAGACGAAACTATAAATATAGAAACACAAGATTTATTCATTTAAGATATATTTATTAAGAGATATCCAAAAATAGGATACTTGTGTTCAGTGCTTGCATATGGAGTGTGTGGTACTTCTGTCAGATATGCAGGACCGACAGCAACGATCCATGTTCATTATGATGGTGTTGGTTAACTCAGTAGGAGGCAATGGCCATTAATTCTTCAAAACAGTGGAAAGCTTATCACGTGTTTGTGGGGGCATCACCCTAGAGCATCCGAGACATGCTCTTGAAATCAAGAGAAGTAGCTGGCCTTTCCATCCGTATAATGGTCTCACCGTGAAGGCACTGTACTCGGAGTGATTTTCATGGATGAGAATTATCATCTTGCAGGATAAAGGAATCCCTTATTGCACAACGTAATTACGTACAGTTGGATCACGGTCTTTCTCACCTAAGATGATGTATCACCCCAGCGTACACTGCCTCTTTCACGGATGTTACTGGGATCTCGATTAGTCAGTTACGAGTACAGAAGATCATGAACAGCTGAAGCTTATATCAGCCTTCCGTCAAGAGCGCATTTGATTTCGGTTGGTATTTGCCTTCGTGGGGGTAACGGAGGATATCGATCAACAGCAGTTTCAGCTCTTGGCTGTGTCTTCTAGACGCTGAATCAAGATGTTTGTTACTTTTCGTGCAATCAATAATTCATATTGTGAACACTATTTTATTTGACAAACAATTAATGTTTAACGAATTAGTATATTTTCACCTAATCAGCAAAATTATCATTACTTTCAGTTCGTAAATTTAGCTCAAAAAGTCTAGCTTCAACTCTGCAGTTCTTCTGAAAAGTGGGAGATTAGTAACTAAATCTTCTGCAGGGAATAGAAAGTAAAGAGTAATGTTTGAAACTTGCAAGTAATTGAAGTTAAGAAAATAAATTAAGGTCATATTCACTTTCTTTTGTGTCGAATAGATTCTTTAAGGTATCTTCAAAGATTTTAAGATGAAAGCAGCATGGTAAATATGTTCAGATTTCCATTTGATTCAAAAGTTCATCCCTTTTTATAGATTATTTGACTCATGCCCCTTGCTTCAAGAATATATCGACAGATTCAAAGAAATGTGCACCAAAATACCGGAAGATGGCAATTCTATCACAGGATTTGACAGAAGAGGATAAAGACTCTGCTTTGAAATCAGTCTGTTGGTAAGTATCCCAACATCTCTTGTTATTCAAGTCCCTGGAATCGCACCTTCAAACCGATACAAAGGTGTGCATTTTATTTGATCGAAAATAAGTCTTCATATTTATTTCGATATTGCTTCAAAACTTTCAAACAGCAACATCCTTTTTTAACTCTTTTTCAAGATTCCTTGTAAAATAAGTACTTTAAATTTTAATTTTTATGCAAATGTGATCATAATTGTCAGGGATATAAGCCATTCTGAAGCAATATATACTTAGTAAAATATTCTTAATAAGCAGGATTATTAATTAAAGGTCATTAATATAGAAAATTTTAGCATATTTCCTTTAACCTGCTATAGTTTCTTTGAATGTTAAGAACATTGAACATTTACCTTCGAAAAACTAATATTTTGGAACATCGAATTCGTATAAAAAAGTTTTCGTATAAAAATTTTTTCCCTCAAATAAATTAAACATTTATTTTAGGATGACCCCTACCCCCAATTCAAGTCAAAATGATGCGGTTTTGAATAAAGGACTGCTTTTTTAAAACTACTGAAAGATTTAAACTAAAATTTTGCACACCTGGATTTGACACCACTGAGTTAATTTCACTTTAAATTTATACGCTTTTCAATAAATATTCTTTTTTCAATTACAGATAAATTATTAAATACTAATAACAAAATATTGCTTTGAAGCCAAAATAAATCATGTATGTTTGATTTATTTAAAAGTTTAATATAACGTTTAACATAACAAACGATACTTTGATCATCTGATTATTTTGGAAGGTATAAAAGAAAAGACAGAGAGATTTAACATGAGGAGCTCTGAACATTTTAATTAATTTATTTTTAATCAATCTATTTTACATAGATTTGGCTATTTTAATTCAGAGAATCAATTTCTAGAATGAAAAATAGGTCCTTTCAAAAAACTCATTTAATACAAAATCGAATATGAAAACGAAAAATGAAATGAATATTTATTTCTAATAAACATTCCAAGTCTCATGACACTTTTGGGTTGTTTCTACGAAGGGGAAGAATAAAGGGATACTTTTTGTACAACCTTGTTTGGTATTGGATCTATTGGCACTGATATCGATATTAATTGAATTGATAATTATTGTGAAAGAAAATCTTCAATAACAATTAAAAAGTACTTCGTCAATTTGTTATAATTAATAGAAAAAGACTGAAAAATTTAATCTAAAACAAAATTAAAAAATTAAAACAAGAGTTAAAATTAATTATTTTCTTGAATTAAAGGGGTGAATTATACCCCATTTGAGAAAAAGAAAATTCTAATTTTTCCCGACCTTCTCATTTTTGTATTCTATTAGAACTGACATTCTAGACTAGTTTGTCAAGCAGACATCTATGTAAGCAACTTTTGGGTTTAATTTTTAATTTTGTATTGAAGATTTTTCTTCAACATGGGTGGAAGTTTTCACATTAACAATGAATTTTCTTCTCGTCTCCAGTTAAAATTGAGTGCTTCAATTTTCCAGAATTTTATTAAAACCGAGCTCGGATTACTACAAAGGGTATGAAGGAGCTTAAATTAAATTAAAGAATTCGTAATGTGTAAATTTCCCTCAGGTCAAAAAAAATTTAGGTAACTTTTCCTTTTGATATATATCTAAATGCGTAATATCTATTTCATAAAATAGTACTTAATCAGTTTTGATTTTGTAACTTAGTTTCGCTTCATTTTTTACAGCACAGCTGCATTTTTTTCTTCTATTAGCACCTAAAAACTAAATTATAGTCTGAAAATTATGTAAAGCATTTTAACACTTTGTAAATAATTCTATGACATTTTGTACATAATTATGGTACTATTCAATTTTGAAGAAATTGAGACGAACCCTATTCTACATGTATTAGTTATTTTTAAAGGGAGTAGTCATAAAACATTTACTGTTGTGTTCTCTTTATTAAAGGCTCCAATGCGGTGTGTTTTGTTCTATATTTTGTGTTCTGAATCGATTTTAATGCTTTCTGTTTCACAGCGCACTCCGAGACTTCACGCTCTGCAAACATGAGCATGCGGTAAGAGATTGTGGTCCTGGAGCAAGTCAATTCCTGCAAAGACACATGGATAGGATGTCAGGATCGCTCATTAATGAACACTGCGTTTTATATACTTACGGGCCAACTTCTTGTACAGCAAACGTATCACTAGTTTCAGCTCAACCGAAAGCTCAACGGACTATTCTTTTAGTTTTCATTGTGTGTCTGTTGTATTTTTCTTAGATTTCATTTTGTGTGAAATCTTGCACTGCTATTTTGAGTTTTGACACCTTTGGACAGAAGTTCATTTCAATTCGTGAGTCATCACATTTCCAGAAACGTGAAAAGGTGTGTGCGAAAACTGTACAATACGTCTCTTTAATCATATGTTTTACATCTGCATATGCCAGTTTGTCACACTCATTGTTATGTAAAATATATATCATTCATGTTTAAGATTCACTTTTAAATAAATAATTCTTGTTTCTAAGAACTTGTGTTTTCGTTTATAGTGTGAGATATTTTCAGTGTTAAATAATAAAATAAAAATAAGTGTTGAATATTGAAGAAAAATTTCCAATTAGTAGTACCACTTCATCTATAAGTTGAATCAAACATAGGTCTAAGAAAATATAATTGATAATATTATGGCTTGTGCGGTGATTCTGCATGAGGAATATGGTAACAAATTTTTTTACATAACAACTGGACATTTGCAATGACCCTACTACGTACACATTATGATCCACATGAGTCTATAGAAGGATTCCTGGTGATGGCCTGTATACGAATCTGAGAAATCGAGATGTTTGGGACGTAGTCAGGAGGCATCAAGTAACTTCTAGGAAAATGAACCATCTGAGATTTGAGGTCCCAAAGAAATACAGGGAATGTTTTCAATGCACATGAGCGATGTCTTAAAGTGGTTCTATAAAGGTCCCTTAAAATGGGGTGATAATTTGATGTCCGGATCTGAGCACTGATCTCACGCTTTTCAAGGAGTTGCTTCGATAACTCCTTTAAAAGCGTGAAACAATTTGAGTTCCGCTTGTAATTCCGATAGAAACACCGATTCTACTAATCCAGTTGTCAACAAGGGCATGTGTTTTGGTAATAATGTTCAAAATAGGAGTAGCTTTTGGACATTGTGAAAAACGGTCTATGATCGTCAAAACATACTGAAATCCGTAGTTGACGGGTCATCATTGAGTTGCTACTTAACTAAATAAAAAACTTAAATAAAGAGAGGAAACTGTCCTTGATAGGCTGTAGTACCACCTCGAACATCGATGCACACTTTGAACAGGTTTGCATACTGAAAATGAGGTTGCAGATCCCATTCCTCTGTCAGAGTCTCTGACATCACGATTCCAAAATTAGAAGAAACACCTGTATCTACTACGGTTATGCAAATCGCAATAGGCTGTTTCGTTTCATTTCTGGTTTTAACGTTTACTGTTGTAAGTACTATTGCTTACGTTTTGAGTGCCATTTTGAAATTATCCATTCTAAAGCTTTCTTCGGTGTTAAGCTTTGGTTTCCTAAGAAAGTGGAGTCGTTATCTAACAGCCGTGATACGTCATGATGCCGCGGGCATAACTAGACTGCCGTCTAAACAAAAATCCAGAGGTGTCAACTTAGACGGACAGAATACGTTGGAGAATGGGTAACACAGACGGCTGTCGTGGTTTATTTTATTCGAGAAACAAAACAAAGTGTTTTTTTTTATTCTCTAGTTTAAAGTTTCTAACTTCGGGATCGTTGAAGGTAGAGTGAAAATTTCAACATATTTCAAATCAGCGTAAATTTCTACGCCAGATCGATATCAAAAACAGTTTTATTATTCAATTATTTACCATTTGATTATTTAATTATTTATTAAATAATTAATTATATATTTAAAGAAAATCATTTTTAAGGTATCGATCTGGTGTCAAATTTTCCGCAGATTTCAAATCCGTTGAAACTTTTATACTGTGTTTAACGATCCCGATTTTACAAAAACGAATTAATCAATGGCAGTCAAAAATGTTTATTTATTTCGCTCCTCTTCGTTCGAATCGTTTGGAGCAGGAAATGAAATGTGGCCGCTACAAGAAAAAAAACGTTCTCCAACTGTTTGAGACCGCTATGACGACAGTCATGGAAATGGCGGCTCCGATAATTTTCGTTACGCTCACAAACACCGCTCTCTAGGAAACCAACACCATGTGTTAGTATAAACAACGTTTTAGTGACGTCACCCACCGATACATCACGGCCGCTAGATCACGGCTACGATTTCTTAGGAAACCGAAGCTCTAGAAATAACTTAAATACTGCTCTATACTTCTTATGGAGTGTAAATCAGCAGCGAATCGTTTGGCAACACATGCCGAAAGTAAATGGATTCAAGTATTATGGACGAAACACACATCCTTAACAGTAAACTTTCTTTTTCCAAAACGCCAATAGCCCAAAGTGTTGTTCCAGTGTGACGTTAACTAAAGAGTAGAGAGAGTACATACCATATTTTATTAAATATTCACAATATTAACTATCCATCGTAAGTATCATTGCTATTAAATAAATATGCTTATTAACTTTTTTTAATTTCAGGTAATATTACGTTATCTAAGACACCTCTTCTACACATAATTTTAAAATAACTGAACATGCGTCAATTTTAAGTAAGTCTATTAACGTCGATTAATCGTGGATTTATTCGATCTCTTCAAACAGAACTGATTTCGTTTCAAAAATTTTCTCCCTCTTAAAACGAATTCTCCTTTTCAACGGAGTCTAATTTAGGTAGCTCTGTCAGGGAGCAGAAGAGATATATGTCAAACATTTGTTGCAGACCAATAAATATGTGTCGTGATAGCCTACTAACCCTGTCAGCTTCTTTAGATACTCCCTCGGATGTTAATCTATACATCCGATCACAGTTTAAAAGTGTTTGCATGTCTTTATATTAACGAAATTTGTATTGGGCTGACACAAAAGTTAGTCTCACTTTTGACCCTAGATGGCATTTGATCGCAAAACCGAAGTGTTATCTACTATACTTCCCACGCGTAAAGTCATGATGTTTGAAAGAAGGAATTTCAGTGAGTAATTGGGAAAATATCGTGTTATTGGGTTGTGCTTTTTAAATTTTGCTAAGGGCATTCACAATGGCAGAAAACAAGGTGCATTTTCGAGGATTTATGCTTTTAAATTCGGAACGGTAAGAATGCTTCGCAGACGAAAAATAATCTATGTGTTGTGTAGGGTGAGGTTGCTGTTGACGATTCCATGTGACGTAAGTGGTTAGGAAAGTTTCGTTACTTGGATCAGTTCTTGAGTCTGAAACCTCAAAACTATGAGCACGGGATGATTCAGCTACCGGAAAGATGTAGTAATTGGTAATTTGGTAATTGGTAATTTTAGTTAACGTCGTACTAGAGCTACACAACGGGCTATTGACGACGGTCCGGGACCAGTCCCTTAAGGGAAAAGATCCGAGGACAACACCTCGTAATTTTGAACCACGGTCAGATGACGAAGCAACACCTGAGCTGGCACCCCACTCTCCAAACTTCCACATCAACCCAACGTGAGGACTTTCGGCCACGACAGATTTAAGGTGCACCAGCCGCCTCTACACCATACGCTTACAAATATCCATGCCCGGACCCGGATTCGAACCAGGAACCTTCCGATCTAGAGGCTAACACCTTAACCACTATACCGGTTGGTCGGCAAAGAAAGATGTAGATAGGTCATCGAACAGAAGGACACATTATATATTGATCCAATGTAGTTAATCGTATGTAAAATAATTTTCAATTTTTGTCTAAAAAACTTGTTTAACTTTAGCATTAATCAATAATTTATACTCTTGATCTCTCTATATTAAAACAGCGTTGCCGCCGCAGTCCCAACAACTGTCGCAAAATTGAAAACTCGGAGGTTTTTTTATTTTTTATTATTATTTTTTTTTTTTTTTATTGTTTTTTAGACGGTTTTCTGAGAAAGTACGGATCAGGAAATTGCAAAATTAACTTGGTTTGTTCAAAATTGTACAGAGGACAATATGAAGAAGGTTTTTCTTCAAATGCGGCTATTTGTTTAGGGTGAATTGAGTGACAAAGTCGAAAAAAGCGAAATTTCAACAGCGAGTGAGCAAAACACATACAAACTTTCAGTCTTCAGCGGTGAGTTTTTTTGCAGCTCGTCGAGTTTTTTTAGAAATTTCAATTTGGTTCTTGATAATATTTCGCTTTTTTCTCAACTCGCTTTTTCCGCTCCCTCCTCAAACTGTTTACAGAGAAAATACAGATCAGAAAATTACGAGATTAGCATGGTTTGTTCAAAATTGTACAGGGAATAATATGGAGAAGGTTTTCAACTGATGCGGCTATTAGTTTAAGGTGCATCAAGTGTTCAAGTATAAAAAAGGGAAATCACTTGCGAAAAGAGTCTTGGTTTGCCAAACCAAGACTCCTTTCGCAAATGATTTTTCTTTGCAATGATTTCCCTTTTCAAGTGATTTCCCTTTCCAAGGAAAGCAATCCCCGGGGGATGGCGAACGTAGGCGAGCAGGGGACGGAGCCCCCTAGTATTCAAAATAAATATGGCTTTCAATCTGATGTTCTGTATTTATGTTAAAATTCCCATCGAACATTTTCCATTTTAGATATTCATTGAACGGTACAACCAGTAAGTCCGTTACGTTTGATGCATTGATTTTAAGCAGATTTAGGGAAAGAAAATATGTGTGGTAGTATGTGGATGACCATGCAAATACCCTGGACGGAAGATAAACACCGTGGATGGATGGCGCAATGTCTTATAAACATTGTGGAACTTATCAGAAGGAAACTGTCCCACTAATTCCTTTTTCATTTCGACTTCTTACGTTTAGAGTTGCATTCGAAGAACAGATATAAAATAGAAATTAATTCCTCATTGGGGAGGAAGTAACTCCTATCAAAGGCACTGTTTAATGAAAGGTATTCGATTATAATCCAATAAATAATTATTTATGTTTTTAAACTTTGTAAATAAAAAGGTCATTAGACCGTCAGTAAAATTATTTAAAATTATTTTTTCTATGGTAATTGGAATATACTTTTGCTATCAAGTCACATTTGTTTTAGAACACATTTTAAATTACTTTCCAAATTAAATAAATTAAGTTTAAAAAATATTTTTCTTGTTTACACCTCTCAATTCTCTTCGAATCAAAAATATAAATAAGTATAAAAATGCGTTCGAACTTCCAAATAGTTCAAAGTATTGAAGCGAGCTATATCAAAACAAGTTTTCTAGTTCAAAGTACGTTTTTATTTGATAAGAGTAGTCATTTCATTCAAGATGCAACTTTAAAGTGTTGAATGCTTTTGTGTTTCATTAAGTAATAGTATGAGAACTTTCATTTATCTTAAGTGTCAAAACTTTTGTGAAATTGCACCTCGCTTTCCTAGTTATACGACCTTCCTGTACTGGTAAAGAAAATTGGAAATGTGCCCGTCTTTTCAAGAAAGCGGATAAAACTACAAAATAAAACAAACCTCTTAAGGGATTGTAAAAGTGGATTATTTCATCTCTTTTTCGATTCCTTCCAGTCTCACAGAAAGGTTTTTTAGCACTCAACTACCATTAAAAAACTGCTAAATGCAAAAAAATGAGCAAATTCAAACAGCACTTTTAAAAATTCTCTAAAAAGGTTCATCTTGAATTGCTGGACGAGGCTTATAAAAATAGAACATTCAAAAGCATTTTAAGGACATTCAAAGTATAGATTCCAATTTTTAATTAAAATTTATAAGATCAAATAAAGACTTCATTTACCATGCATGCCACTCGTAAGGACGCCAATTGCTAGGCTAAATCAGTTCAAAATATGACAGGTAACGGAGCCAAATAGAAGTCATATAAAAATAAAGCAGTGAGAATCAGTGGCATCCATGGAAACGTCTCCTGGTAATAAAATATGAAAATTGATAAAACATTAAGCATCCATAATCTGAGTTCATTTTCCTCGCAAGAAACCAACAGGCAATACGTCCTTTCATCTTTAAGGGGTTTCTTACTGATTGCATCCAACTGCAACACCTTTTTACATACAAGTTTCAAGACATCACCTAAGATTGGGCTCCTTTTTAACAACGGCGAAAGGAGTTGACTTATTAGGTTGTCTAAGGCTAAGCATAACATTTGTTTCTTACTTTCGATCGCATCTCAGCCTTTCACAACACTACCTGGAATAAGTGCATGGAATGCATGACCCCTTCGAAATACCTTCAGTTGCATACAACTTCATTAAGAGCATGATGGAAGCCCTCATTTTTCCTATTTACTTTGCATATGTATTTATAACTTATCTCACATGTTCTTGTATCCAAAGGCCTACAGATTTACACCAATTGTCACTCAAATCGGCTGAATAGCCTCATTTATAATGACTATACTATTTGTTCATTCATTTATACAAACCAGTATATTAGAGAACCTTTTATAAACACATTTTTAACCGCTTTTTCTCCATTTTGTCGATATTTAAGAAGTTAAAACTCTAAATAGCTCTGAAATCAAGTGGAATTTTTGTGACTTTCTCTTTTCATGGTTTTGATTAAAATTTAAACCAGCTACAATTTGAAGGAACTGCTCTGGGGGTTTCTGCGTAAAAAAAAAACAGGCCGCGGTTGCCCGGTTGAAAGAATAATGGACTAGCAACCAGAAGGTTGCGATTTCGAATCCAACCTAATGCGACGGCCTCGGCAGCTCTTCAAATTGTACAACGTGTACATGAGGCTGGTACACGTTAAATCTGTCGTGGTCTCAAATGGCCCCACTTTGTGGAAGTTTGGAGAGTGGAATGCCAGCTCAGGTGTTGACCTCGTCATGTGACCATGGGTCAAAAGTACGAGGTATTGTTCTCGGATCTTTCCCTTCGGGATTGATACCAGACAGTCGCCAGTAACAAAAATTAAACAGTCGCCTTTACCGTTTATGTTACTCCAGTGCGTTCTTAATTCAGCTACCAACCAACTTCTGCAAAAAAAAAAAGACATTCAAATTATTTTAGTACCATTTAGATTTTATATATATATCGTCTAAAATGGTGATAAAAGAAAGATAACTTGCATGTATTTGTACACATGTCATCTTTTTTTGCACATATTCAAAATCCGATTGATAGTGTATGAACCCTATGAATAACATTAAAAATAATGTTTGCACATAAGATGAGATTTGTTGTAGATAAACTTTTCATTTTTTTTTTTTAAATTTCACCACCTAATCTCAAAAACAAGTTTTTGTACAAAATCTTATCAGTGCGATTCATTGTATTTTCAAGGTAATTTTTGATTGAATATAAAAGCACCAGATGAAGTTTGCAACTTATTTTTAATATAACTTCTAGTTCGTAAATGCAAACAAATGAAAAAGTGGTCCACATATCGCAGACTAAAAATGAAACCATGTTTGAGATATCCAATTTGGTGGAGTTGCCTCGAGTAAATAGACATTAAAAGACGGGGCAAATCCCTTCAGGAGAATCCAAACAGATATTGGAAAGACTTACTTACTCTGTTCTGGACAACTCATCGAGAGCGATTCAAAATTCGAGAAATGTTCGTTTCTTAATCAAATGCATCGCATAATTGATTAAGAAACGAATTTAACATTTATTTAAAGGAAGTTCATGATTAGGTCATAAAATTAAATGTTTCAAATCTGGCTAACGAATAATGGATAACATGGTAGATGATTTAATTAAACAGTATTTTATCACATATTTCTTTCAGATAGCACAAGTAATACTTTATTTATATGAATTCATTTCAATGGCATTTGTATTTTAAATCTTTTTTCAAATTTTCTATATTATGTAAAACATATTTATTCACATAAATTTTTTAATTAGTTTATTAATATATTCCAATTCAAGTCTTTGAAATTGGATTAATTGCAAAATGTAATATTCATTTGTATTATATATTTAGCTTTCTTTTTTAAAAGTTCACACACACACTCAATTTTTATGTTCCTTATATTAAACACAACGAAATTACTTTCCTATTTGAACTTAAAAGATCAATAGATGCATACGATTCAATAATAAACTTGGGAAATTTGAAGTTTCATTAATTTCAATTAATAGGAATAGAGGAAATTTATTTCAAAATTTACTACCTTTGTATGAATTTGAGAAAAATACAATTTGTTACTTTCTACAAAATATAGTGATTTTCTAATTTGTGTCAGTACCAAAATGCGCGATTAAAAACTTTTAAAGAAATTTCGCAATATTAAATCCCAGTTGTCCATGACTGAGTATTATTTAAAATAAATTTTGTAGTAAAAATACAAGAATGGGGGCTCATGGGAAAATCACTTAATAGGTGTGGGTTGTTTAAAAATCCTGATAGAATAGTGACTTTCTTATTTACCTAAACTTTTCAGGGATGTAGACAAATTCAGATGTAATCAGAATAAAGCATAGATCTTTCTCAATAAGGTAACATTATAAAATTAGAGCTGTAAAACATGCACCATTGATCTGAGTGTCAAACAAATTCATCTGTGATACCTTGGTAGAACAATCGCAGAATGAAGAGATGGATTAGTGAAGAGGTGGCAGGTCACAATGTCCAGAATGGAATGATAAGTATTCGCTTAAACAGCAGGTCATTTTTTTTAAATTGGCTTACTTCTGTCCTTCATGTCACATTCTATACTTCACACATTTGTATCCTTGTTATTCTTGAGATATAGTCAATAAAATTAACGCAACTCCTAACGTATTAAATACTAGTTTTCGTACTTCTATTCAAAAATTAGACGCAAGATAATTTTTAATATGGAAAATTACATTTTAAAATTTAAACTTTGTATTTTTAATTTTAGTGTATTTCATTACTTTTAAATTTTATAATTCGTACGAAACTTTATAATTTCCCTTCTTCAATGCTTGACCAAAATTGTTAGATTGATAAATCCCGCTTGAAATTAATATGTTTGGATAAAATCAAACTACCTACTTTATTTAAAAATTAATAATCTTGTTTATATTGCAAGTTCATGGTCTATTTATAGACTATCGCAAAAATAATTTCCGGTTTTAAAATCAGGACCCAAAATAGCTACTATTATTGCAATTCAAATGGTGATAATTTTTTGAAATATTACCTCAATTTGCTTATTAAAACATAGTTTTACAAAAAATTAGAAATCACATAAAATTTTTTTTATATTTTTTAAATTTTAGAAGTTATAGAAAACAAATTTTGTGAATTACATTTAAGCGTGTTATTACATTGCAAGCATTCGGTATAATTTACAGCTAAAACACAAGCGTTTTCAAAGCAACCATAATTTTTGCCTCCTAAAAATTAGTGATCATTACTTGAATGAAAAATCTTTGCATGGAAAATTATGGGTAGATATGAAAGCAAGTTTCAATTGGGTGCTTTATTTTCAGGTTTTTTAAAACACATTTGCCGGGTACATTTTCTTTAGGAAATTGAGTGTTCGTACTAAATATTTAAACACGTTTTCGGTTGCCAGGCACAGAATTTCTCAAAATGCTCTCAGATGATAAGTGTTACATGACAAAAATGCCGATTCTTACAAGAGTATTATTTTAGTGTAGTTTGTATTATTGTATGCTTTCTGGTATTACTTGTAAATATCATTTCTTTGTATAGTGTAGAAATTTAATTCAATTCCTTCGAATTCTGACAAATATACGACCACCTGTTCGGAAATTAGGTTTCTTGGGATTAGGGAAGTTAGGATTTTCCACTGGTACAGAAAGAAGGAGTTGACTTGGTGGTGAAAACAGGCATTTCATTAAAAAAATTTCATTTAAACTCTCGACGATGAAACTTTTCCAATCAAGATTACTAAAAATTATGATACCCATTTTGTTTTACCTGTGCGGATACGAGGAGTAAATCATACTTATTTCTGTAAAAGCTCAAATATTACAAGATTGGAATCTATTTGGCACACATTCGGTTATGCAACAATTATTCAATCTATTTGTTTAAGAAAAAGACCCCCATTTCTTCAAAAGCTCTAAAACGAAATTAAATATTAAAAACTAGCTTTTTCAATTTCATTGAAAAAATAAACTGGTTGGTGTCTCCAGTTTTATTGACGTACTGAAGCATTCAAGTTTCGCTCAGTTTCCAAATTGATTTTTACTTGATATGGATTTGATACTTTATGTGCTTGTAGAACTAATTTGAATAAAAATGATAATTTGTCAGTGTTAGAACTTGTTCAGCCCTACAAGTGCTTTTTTCCAAGAAAAAAATCATTCTGCTATAAAATAATTGTTTTTTTTTTTTTTTAATGGTGGGTGAAGTAAAAGGCTAGTTTTTAGAACATTAGAACCAGGTTATTAAGATTGATTACAAAGATTACAGAACAGTTATCATTTTCGTATTGACAATTGATTTCGCATTGACGTCTGACCATGGCAGTGATTTATCAAGAGTAATAATTAACAATAAATAACTTGATTAATTGTTATAACATTAGAACCAAGTAATTAAGATTGATTACAAAGATTACAGATAAGTTATCATTTTAACATCGACGATTGATTTCGCATTGACGTCAGACCATGGCAACCATTTATCAAGAATGATACTTAACAATAAATAGCTGTTTGTTGATGCAGCTACGTAGATTATAAACACATCTTATTGGGTGAAAATGGATTAACTTCAAAGATATCAAGAGCGATATCACTAAAAATAATTCGACATCAGGATTCGAGATTTGGACTGCCAGCAAATAAACGTACTTGGCAACACATTTGTAGCACGTATCATTTATTCAATTTTCAAAAAAAAAATCAGAGATGTTAGCTATTTTTGAATGGATTCACACAACACAAAAAAAATTATCTCGAGAAATAAATCGGTCTGCTACTCTTTTCAACATGTGAAACATACAAAGATAATAAACTATTTTCATTGAACCCTACAACTGATATTAAAAGTAAGATAAAAAAAAGTTTGAACTAAAATGCGCAAATAAATGCAATAATGCAAAGGGGATAGCAAATCTAGACTATAATGAACGTTTAAGTAAGCTAAACATGTATACACTGGAAAGAAGAAGGATTTTAAACTCTATTTGACTCGATTTGATTCAGCTTTTGAAATAAACACATTTGAACAAACGTATAAATTGAATAAAACACATTTTAATCGGGATTTAAGGAAAAACTACTACTAAACTATTTGTCTATTACCCTATTAACTTACGTTAATAGAGTAATAGACAAATGGAACGCGTTGCCAGAAAATATAGTTAATTCAAAGGGAGTGTACGAATTTAAGATACAGTTGGATAGTCAGTGGGAATTGGGGAATTCATAAACAAAGGAACAGCCTTGTTGGGCTTGAGCCTTTAGCTGGTTGTCAATATTTGTATTTGTATTAAACATTAACGTACAATTTGTTTTATTAGTGTACCCATAAATAGTGTCGTTTTTTAAGGTAAGATGTAAATTTTGTGTATTATTTTATAAATCGGCATTGAATCAACCATGTATTCACCATAGTTTTCTATGATCGACCCTCATCAGGTTGCTACTAATGCTTTTTTCAGAAGAAGAATTGAAGAATTTCATAAGAATTGAATTTTTCCCATTAAGAAAGTGTTGTAAGGATCTGCAAAAATTATAATCAAATGGAGAAATGTCAAGTGTGTGTGTATGGAGAATGAGGAGAATTTCCCATTCGAGTTCCCTAAATTTTTTGAGTGATCCTCGCAACATGTGGTCTCGCTTTAACATGTTGGAAGATATCACCTTTCCTGTTGATCAGGACAGAATATTTTTCTGCAATGACTGCTTTGAATCGGTCAATTGACCACAGTAAACATCGGTAGTGACAGTTTCTCGGATATTAAACAGCTCAAAGGGAACTACACCATGAATGTTCCACCAAACACATAGGAGAATCTTACTTCCAAGGATATTGGGCTTTGGAATTTTTCTCAGTGATTCTCCGGTGGAAATCCATTGTTATTTCATAACTGGGTTACAGAGAACGCATTTCTAGCCTTTCGTTAAGATACGTTAAAAAAGCGGTTATTTTATTTTTATGGTGGTTTTATGTGCAAGTTGCATGTGCTCACTATATATTTACAACATACCGTTGCAATTTGCTCTTCTCACTGAGCATATAGATACTGCCATACACCGGCATGCTGAAACTTTCTAATAAATTTCAAGTGGCGCTGAACTGTTGACCAAGAAGCATTCATCCTTTCTAAAATTTCCTCAATTGTTTGGTGAGGATCTTCTTCCATAATAGCCCTCAAAACGTCTTCGTCAAATTGAACTGAGCGACCACTTCTTGTGGCATTTTCAAGGTCAAAATTGCCGCTACAGAATCTATTGAACCATCAATAGCACTTGCGATCATCTAAACAATTTGAATAAATTGCATTGATATTCTCAGTTGCCGTAATTAAGTTATTACAGCAATTAAACTGAAATAGCTTCAATGCCTAATATGCGCTTCTCAAGGTTTAGCATTATTCATTTCGTAAATGTTATTTAACACTTTCTAAAAAATTGAGTTCAATGCAATTGAAACCCTAAGAAACATGACAACATTATATGCGCGTTTCTTATGGGTATCCCTAGTATTATATAACTAATAAATTATAATCTTTCTTCATTATTACTTGATTATATTATCCCATAAACTTACACTACTATTCAAGATTTGTGGAATTATTGTATTTGAAATGGAATAGATGGGTTCTTCAATTTTTCCATCTCACATAAAGCAACATATTTCACATTCATATCACTGTTGGAGTTTCTTCGAGAGAATATTAAGAAAAAAGTGTTTTACAATATATTTACTGCATAGTTTCAGCATGTAATGTACCTAATTTTAATCAATTCCTGCAATCAGAAAAACGAGTTATTTTTATCACTGCAAAAAATATTTCATTCAATTCCAGAAGATCGGAAAGCTTAGAAGCAATAAACCATTCTTTCCACTCTCGAGGGATTGTCTTTTCAAATGACTGTGCTAATGGTAGAACACTTTTCTCAAATTAGATTATCCAGCAGGAGGAGTCAAGAAATAAAACACAAAATAAAATTGTGGAACGACGAATAGTCGGCAGTAGCTGTCACTCGCAAATAGAACTCTGAAATCACTTCACAGAACGATGGGATTTCTAACACGACCCAGAGAGCGTTAAACTCGTTAGGCTTCCAAAGTTAGGTGGCGCTCAAAGAACAGTTGAAAAACATTTATCGATACATTTTACTTTCCAGATACCATAGAGATTTTGATGAAAGAATAAACTTATATTCGTAATGGTGTTATATTTTAAATAAAAAAAAACCAAATAAACCAGAGTGAAGTATTGATTGTTTGTTCTTTTTTATAAACTAGAGGGCTCCGCCCCCTGCTCGCTTCCGCTCGCCAACCCCCGGGATTGCTACGCAATCCCATTTGGTTTGCTTCGCAAACCAACACTCCTTTTGCATAGTTAATCTAATGTGCGACGGCGAAACTATCTTAATAATTCGTATAATCCTGATTTGACTATCCTGTACATGAAGTCACAGCGAGGGCTTCGCATTTGTGTCAATTCGATGGAAAATCATAAACTGTACAAGAATGTATATCTTATGATTCTCCATTATATGAACATGAATGTGATGAACGCACTGTTTTAAGTTTTTAATCATGCAATGTTTGAAGACAATGTGTGTCCAAAGCTAAAGTTGTACCTTTCTGAAATCTCAACGAAAGAGACGTTAGAAAACAGAAGGTCTAAAGGTAATTCCGATGTCTAAACACCATTTCTGATAAACAACTCCAGTATGTAATGAAATAAGGTTCAAATATTCAGAATATTTTATTCTCCTATATTGTTAGTCTATTGTTTGAAAGCATAGAGAAGCATATTAAATATACAAGGAATGAGCTAAGAGAGGGGATATTTATCTTACATCCGTTTTCGAAGTATCCCATTTTTATGTGACAGCAAAAGGCATTTGAAGTTGAGCTATCGGATGAAGGATTAAATTAAAGATTTTACCGCAGAGCGGTGTTTACCTTGCCTCCGGATCCGAGCCATCGCTCGTATTGAATCAGACGTCGCGAGACTGCAGGACACATATCGGATTCATTTACACAGGCTCTTTGCTTGCTAATGTATTTATTTGTTGAAGAGAAATGGTTGATAGGAGGAAAAAATAGTCTCGCCTCATGCATACTAAATGCATCCGACTCAATTTTGGAAGAGCTTATCACTTGATTGAAAATGCCAAAGTTCAATGAGGATATTATAACTATAATATATGAATCGAAAGAATGACATTAACATAGCGGTAGAAATTATTACATGCATACTGAAAGACTACAATTTTGGAAGATCTTCCGCAATTTTACCACTTGATTGAAGATTTCAAAGTTCAATGAGAACAATAACTATAAAAGGCGTATATGTGTATCGAATAAAAGACATTCACATTGCTGTATGGTATGTTACAAATAAATTTACAATTGAAGAGATAAGAATCTTCGTCAATTCAGTTAAACCATCTAATGTATTCCAAAACTGCTTTCATAATAGAATGAATTGAAATGTTACTCATATCTTCGTAAGCTGTATTTCGTTTCGACCCTTCAACAGGAGGATAAACTTGATTTGAATTTCTAGACACAAGTAACAATCAAACTCGTTTTCAAACAGGACATGAAGCAAATGATTCTCCATCCAAGTAACTCTGTAAAAGTAGACTTTTCAATCATGCGTAATAGAAGTGTCTTTATTCCCCTTGTGTGTTATTAATAGGCCCAGATTCTTATTTTTAGCCTATTCATTTCTATACACTCTATTTCAAATCTGTTAACATATTTTTATGATTAGGGATGTCATGAATAAAGTATCAAAATTTTATAACTAAAAATACTGGATTATCCAAGCGATCTTGTTCTGTTTTCATCCCCAACTACTCTATTCCCCAATCCTCCTTTTTAACCACTCGAGAAATTGTTTACTTGTCTTGTGTTTAGTGCAGTATGGCCAAATAGGTCTCTTGCGCCATAAAAGACCAAAACAACCCACCAAACTATAAATACTAATTCGTGATGCAAGACCTATAAAGACTTTTAACTTTTATTTAACTTTTCATAACTTTTTTACCATTTCATAACTTTTCTCGTTCAGAAGAACAACGCTGGAAAAACCTTGATACAAATTCTAAGTTTCCAGCAGAGGATTCTAAATATCTTCTATCTATTCTGGACCTTGAACTCTCAACTTTTACCCTATTGAGAACGACATTACTGGTCTTTGTCAAACAAATTAATTGCTATTTAAAGGATTCAGTTCTAATTTGTAAAGTAGGTTTTTGTTATGTTCATGTTCTATATTCTTTTACCTATTTGAATAATTTACAAACAAATTCACATTTGATTTGTCCATTAGAACCCACTAAAGTTCAAATTTTTCAATTTGATTTTATAAACTTGAGTTTTTGTAAGGAAAATTTCAATTGTGATGGAAACTTTGCATTATCTTCTACATAGTATGAATGCCATCTGGAATAATTGCCACAAGTCCCTCTGGCTTTGTAAGACAGCAAGTTCAAATTCCGTTGATTTTCAGTTTAGTATAACGCATGGATGTTTTAATTTGTCTCTCTGTGATCATTTACTGCTTTAAGAAGGCTAATTATACTCAAGGCGTAAAAAGACAAGGAACCTCAATTCAAATTAATTAATTAATCGGTACATTGCTGTGTTTAAAACATTACTTTTTTCACAAATTAACTAATGTAAGGGTAGATAATTTTCTAAAATAGCATTCTACCAAATATCTATAAACTTGTTTTGTATAATCTAAAGTGATATTTTTATTCTAACAGAGTTTTTAAAACCTATAGAAAACTAAAACCTAATCAAAAATTTTAGCATAAAGAAATTCAGTTTTAGTTCTACTAAGATGCCTTATAGGGTAATATGAAACACGCGAGATATTGTCAGATAGTTATCAAAATCTATCGGAATAAAATACTTTTACGGAAGTAGATTACACTCATATTCTGTTTTGAGTCTCACTTGAAATTCGTTTTTTAAATAAGAGAATTTAGATATTTTTCATTGAGCTGAAAATAGTTCATTCAAATTTAGAAGAAAATAAGTTATCAAATATTGTTATTTGCCATAGAATGTTTGTGAAAGTTCTATGCTAGTTTTCTGTTGACAAGTATAATGTCGAAGCACATGCGCACGAAATATGGAACACCTCAACTGCACGCAATACGGAACATGTTCTGAAACACGCTTAGAAAAAATCGAAGTGTCATGTTGCATTCTCTTTGTGAAACGAGTGTTGTTAACAAATTGAAAATGAACTATTCAGCATTTCGAAAGAATTTCGATGAAAATGGATGATCCATGGAAAATTTCAAGATTCCGTCTTGTTACTTAATTGGATTCCACGGGCAAGACATGTAATGTGTCTTAGTAATGTAGATTATGTAATATTCATTTTATTGAATAAAACTATACTATTTAGTTATGTTGGTTAATTATTGCTTGCAAATCTATGCACTTTCTTAAGACATCATTGGAAAAAGAAAATCGTAAGAGACAAAGTAAAGAAATTGAACCTTAATTTGTAATCAGTAAGTAACTTTATTGCTTGATATTTTAGATGTAGCTATTTGAACGTAGAATTCATGTGGATGAGAAATTCTTGGTTAGAGAAGTGATTTTTGTAAGAATAATGTAGTGAATTTTTCCTTATATGTTTAAGTTGTTAAACGGGAGAGCTAATTTATTTCTTTGTACTAAGTACGAATTAAATATATATTTTTGCATAAAACATTAAGCGTTTGTGAAAAATTATTTTAGCGTCATTTATTAGCTGTCGTTTTTCATATAGGCTCTTTAGACTTTTTACTATTTTTAATATAACTCAGAATTTTTTTAAGTTTGATAAATAACCTATTCAAATATGAATCTTAATTAACTTTGTTTTCATTTGGGATTTGATTCATTGCAAAAGAACCATTTCGCTATTTTTGACGTCTCTTAAAATCAGATGTTCCCTATTATACGTGCCTTTATCCTATAAGTTTTAAGTTTGAAATTCTTTTTCCTGCATTTTCTTTTAAAAAGGGGACAATTGATGGCTTCCAGGCACAGTTAATTTATGATGATTTGACGGCAAAAATTCAAAGTTAATCGAGGCAGCTGAAGTCGTCAATACCTCAAGTCACACAAGTCAACAGTAAGACCGCAGCCTTTTCACGTTTTGTGTATAGGGCGTTTCTTCAAACGTAACAACTTTTAAGTATTAATATCTGAAGCTCGTTCTAAATTCTTTAAAGAGTTTAAAGAAGTTTTAATGAACCATTCAAATCTTATATCACTAAACATCGGGTGCACGTTTTTAGTCTAAAAATATAAGAATTGTGGTTTCTCGGTTTAGATTCTTTCGAACTGATATCTGTGGGATTTTCGTTTCAGAAAAGACAGCAAAAAAATGTTGGAACCCGTAGAAACAGCTTTGTTGATAAATAATAAAGGCAATTTATTTGTCAATGATGAAACCTAATCTAGTTTCGATACGTATTTCACTTAAAAATGGAAGTAAAATGTTCATTCGTAAAAGAAACGCATCCACATAAGCAATTGATTACAACAACCACACATATATATTATGGCATAGTCCTGTATTATTTTACTATAAGAAAAAGCAAGAAAGCAGTGCAAGTAAACAAAAAAGAGCAAATATACTACTCACTATAAGTCTTACATAAAATCCTCACACACAAATATCATTTGGTATAGCACCGAGTATTTCAAACCAGATTGGAAAAAATTTATATTGTTTCGAATTTTTTTTAAGTAACAGGTTGTGGGAAAAAATTGTTAGGAGGCCATATTTTGCTGTTCAATAAATCTGCCAAATATTTTTTTCTTGATGATAATAAATGAACATTTATGAAAAAAATGGTTGGTTTATCGATCCACGATCGTTTTTTGTAGAAATAAAATACAGACACATAAGTTTGGAAAAACAGGGTATGTTTGAAAAGAAGATAATTATGGTTATTTGTTACTATTTTCAAGAAAGTTAGAGCTTGTTCATTACGAGGGTAAGTCAAAAATTTCGCTAGAACACATCGCTAGGTTTGCAATACTGCCTTCTGCGCATGTATTCTTAGAGTTTCTTGCTTCTGCTTCAATTCTTCTGTTTGAGTGGATCGAGAAGCTTAAAAGAGCCCTGACTAGCATGATACAAGAAGAAAAAGCAGGACAGCCGTCACCTCCATCACTGACGAGAAGATTCAGCTGGCAAAATGACGAGTTACCATCGACAATGTAGCGTATTCTCTGCAGATTGGACAGACATAGAAGAGAGGAAAGCGGTGCATAAATGGTTGGATGACCAATAGAAAACCTTCTTGGTGGGAATATGCAAGCTTGTGGACCGCTGGACCAAGTACATCAAAAGGAAGGAGAGTATATAAAAAATGGCAAACTTGTTCAACCCTTACATTTGTATGAATAGATTGAGGAAATAAAGTGCTGATAAAATTTTACTTTCCCTCGTAAATATGTTTAGACAAGATCATAGATTGTCCATACATAATATATTTTCGTGATTGTTTTTATTTATAATGTACAATTTTGAATACTCGATATCTTAAGTATTTCTCATATATTTAATCAAACTTCTTAGTTATGACTTAAGACGTTATGCAACAATCTAGTTCCAAAAAAACACCAAATTATGTATCTTAAATCCTTAAAGGGGGTAAGTAATAACTTTTGTTGAATATGCTTACATTATTCAAATATAGTACAGAAGAAATATGAAATTATTTTCAGTGAACATGCTAAAATGTTTTTAAGAACAATCATTTAAAATCGCAATTTCAGATCACAAGAAATGCCTTCTCAGTAAAATGTGATTGCATTAAAAGTAAAAAATGAAGTCATGTTGTTAAAATAGGTAGGTTACATGACCTTTTTTTTTGTGTCTTTAAAACATTTTATTTTTGATATCATTTACCTGGCTAGACAGTTAATGGATTGTTTAGTACAACTTACTAATAATATTCAAGTGTTTAAATATTCAATCGACTAAGATAAAAGAATCACCAATTTTCATCTAATATTAATTTAATAAATTTCCATATTGATAAATCTCGTAAAATATTTTATTAATTTCCTGATATCGACAGATCATTAACAATAATTGAACGGATATAAGCACCAAGGATAAAGACATGTTGCTTAGAGCCTACATTTGAATAATTTTTAAAATTTTTGCCGTCATGCTTTTAAAATATATCAATTCCGGTTAATCTTGACAAGTAATTGTCAAATTCAATCAGCATTTGCGAAATATTCTGAGCAAAAAATAGAAGCATTTTTAAGAGTTATAATAACACGCTTGTTTGCGAATATATTAGATGCTTGCAAATTTATTTTTCTTAAAAAAGTAACCTACGTAATATATAATTAACCAACTTCAGGCAATATGGAATATGTTCCATATTTTATGCGTTTTCCATAAAGAGAAATATACTTTTTGAATGGCAGTACTTTTATAGATTAAAAAATTTCTCTTTGGGAAATGAATGTTTCTAATTAATATAAAATAAATAAATCGAAATTTGTATTGCCCCATGCTCAAAATTGAGCACCATATACCCTGAATATTTTTAAGACTGTCCACACTCTATAGACGCATTTTCTTTTAGAAAAGGTCATGATTATTGAATTCTAATATATGTAGTTTATACTTTGCACCTATAGAAGCTCCTTGTCAAAAGCAAATATATGTGCCTCTGTGCTGACAAGAAATTGACAAACCAAAATTGGTCAACACGGTTAATTAACGGTGTGTTAAGGATACATTCCGGAGATTCTAGATGAAGAACAATTCTTTGGTTGAAGGAGGATAGGTTTATAGGGTCTATTGAAAATATTCCTTTTCCAAATTAAGTTTTTCTAATGTATAAAAGAAGTTCAATGTAAATTAAATGTAAAAACATGAAGATATTTGTTTCTTTTTTGTTTTCTATGTTTGTGACAAATTTTTAAAGTATTCCCCATATTAGATATCACTTTTTTCAAATCCACAATTGATTTTACCATTTTAGTGTTACTCTAAAAGTTTTAAAGTTTGTGATAAATTGTCAATTGACACCATAAGTCTTAGTTAAGTTTCATTTAGATTCATTAAAAAAGAATTTCCTACTTTGTCACTCTTTTAAAACCAGGTGTTCAATATTGCGTGCCTTTACCCTACAATCTTTTATTCAGTTCGTACGGAGTTTCTAACACTACCAGGCTTCCAATTTATCTACCATTATTGATTATATGTAATCTTCATTCAAATATGTAGCAAGTTTTTCGCAGCTGGTGTCATTTGCAAGCAAATAATAACATATGTTAACATAGTTTGCACACAAGTCATGAGAAATGGTTTGCCGATAGCACAAAACTTCCAAACCGTAACAGCTGGTGGATTTAGCTCTAACTTTTGAAGTAGAAGGGTGAGTTCTTGATATGCGGTGAACTTGTGCATAAGTGTCGATAACATTTCAATTTTTAAAACTGAACGGTACGCAGTATCCGTTAAGTACTGTGCTACAAAGGATATTCCAATCAGTATCATAAAAGTACCTCGAAAGAGTCCAAAGCCAATAATGAGCATACCTTGAACGTCTGGTGACCTTCCACTGTCCCCAATAATTGCAATAATCCGTATGCACAAGGTGAGGGTGACCATAAAGTACCATAACAGAGCTGTCAAAGAAAAAGCCCCGTCAAGAAGGTTTACTCGAAACATTAATGTGTTGTACAACTTTTGAAAATTCCTCAAGTCTGAAGAACTAAAACTTTTGGATGTAGAAAGCTCTTCCACGTGTTCTTCCATGGTTTTAAACCATAAACTAGAAGCATAAACAATAATAATATAGAATCCAACGGAAAAAGTAAGTGGTCCTTCAATTAAGAAACACATATAAGCATCATTGATTTGAATGAACATTTTTTGAAGTTGAAGTGAAGTCTTATTCACAACTTGGGTATAGAACACCTCTGTAAAATGTGTCGTTGGATCTTTTGTTGTCGGGATACCTAAAAATGTAGCCGTCCACGATAACACATACAACCATACACAAACGTTTACAACCCGGTTTATTTTTAAAAGTTTCTGCTTTTTACTTCTGCATACTTGGAAAGTCTTACTTGAATCAAAAATACGTATGAAGAGCTTTATTTTCTCTTTTTTGGCCAAAAGTAAGTCGTAAGTCGCAACAGATATCCAGACAACTACAGCCCGATTGAAAATTTTCCACGTTCCTTCGCTTCTGGCAAAATATGACAAATATAAGAGGACCCAATAATGAATAGAAATCAGAACTACTGCTGTATGAAGAAAACGTAAATACTTTCGGCATCTGCCATCTGTTCTCTTATTTTGAACAGCGTAAAGTCCAAAAACTGCCAATGACTTCAAAATGGGGATCAATGGATATGCCGCTTTCTCATTGTATCCAAATTGAGGATCGTGGATCTTGAAAACAGATCCCTTTCGCTTTCTTTGAAATAATTCAAATGAACTTTTCATTTAGAACATGCGATTGCAACGGGAGTCTCCTAGAAATGGGACGTTGAAAGCAACTGACTGAAACCGAGGAAATATTTGTTTTCATTCAATAGCATTATTTCGTAAATTTTTAATCCCAAGACTGGTGGAGTAACACAGCAAATTAATATCCTCAACTGTTGCTGTCATGTTGTCATAGAAATATTTTTCTAATGTCAACAAAAGTTTATAGTTATACAATTCAGATTTGTGAATGCCGCAAGTAGTAATAATGCTAACGCAATTGCAGGTGAAAGAACTATAATTTTAATCCGTTTACTGAAGAAAAAGGAATCAATTGGAGAAAGTATTGCGTGATGCAGCCCTTAGTTACGTGACAAAATCGTTTCAGAAAGGATTCTTATTTCTTAATTGAGCTCCATCCAAAGGAAAGAAGGTATACTTTCGACTGACATTCAATTATTAGAAAAAAAATATTTCATCCTCTTGTATTGTAACTATAAATAAATTTATTCCGAAGAATTTTTCAAGCACCATTCAATAGTTTCTTGATACGATATTTTCAGTATTTTACACAACACGGTGTACTTATACCTTATAAACACAAAACAGTGTACTTATAACTTATAAACACAAAAAAGTGTACTTATAACTTAGAAATACAACACGATATTCAATAAAGATCGCCGTTTATAATATACACCGTATATAATACAACTGTCAAAAGTTTTGATTTCAAAAAGCTTTTGGGATTTCTTATATTCTCAGATCTGTTGAATCCCAACTTCACTTTTTATATGTCTCCATCTTTGTTTTCCAAAGTGATTCGTCATCTTTGTATAAGTTCCCAAACATTATAAACGAGTTTCTTAATTTTGGGGGAGTTTTTATCATCAATCGAATCGAATTTGATAAAACCAAACGCCATTTGAGACCATGGGTGGGTGAACGGAGTTTGTTTTGTCGGAACTAAAAGAAGATTGCTTGTCTTCACAATAATGGTTATTTGAATGTATATATCGTATATAAAAAAGGATATGTGTGTATTCGCTATACAAATCTACACCGTTTGACCAATCCACACCACATTTGGTACACTTACACATTAGAACACAGCGAAAAACATAGGCTATTTCTTTCCTCTCTTCAGACCAATCTGTAGACATGAAAATTGGCACACAGGTAGTCCTAAAGAGCCCCTCGAAGCCCCAATTTTAAAATCTAAAGGTTTTTTTTCTGTAATGAATGCACATGGACAAGGAAACACGTTCTACAGGGTTTGTGTATTTGAAGGGAAATGTCGCGGTCATATTTTAGCTATCGCGGTAGGAAACACATTCTACAGAGTTAATATATTGGAGTTAACACAGGGAAATTTCGCGGTCATATTTGAAATCCGAGCACAATGCCGGGTTATTCAGCTAGTATACCAATAAAAGGAGGAAAGAAACTCAGTTGAGTTTGAAAAATTAGTTTGCTCTCTTGATTTCGAAAGTACTTCGAAATAAGGACATTTTAATTCTTTTGAGTGATACACCCAGATAAATATTCATCGAAACGTCCCTGCTGCTATTATTTCGTTACATATGGATCGCGCATTTCAATCTCGTGAAGACATTTTAAGGAAACATGGATGCTATTATGCAAAAAAGATTCAACTCAAACACCGAAAATCAAATTATACACTTTTAAGTAAGATATTACAGAATCCTACACACTTTTTAATGAAAAAAACTAAACAAAGATGTTCAATTTGCCTGCAAAATGTAGTTTGAGTGGTCGCTTTTTTTGAAAATACTAATTATTACATGATTATTGCTGTTTCAAAGGTAGGTAAGTAGTTAACTGAAGTAACCACGAAGCAACACAACGGGCTATTAGCGACCGCCCTGGATCAATCGCGAAGGGAAAGAACAGAGGACAACACATCCTTTTAAACATTGTCAGATTACGACCTTTTCAAATAGAATCGGTATGAAACGCAAAAAATAAACAATCGAGGAATTCTTGTTTAGCTATATAATACACGATTCAGTAAATGTATCTCATGTCTGGACGAGAATAGAAAATGAACAACTATCGTGCAGAAATTTTCGCCACATATTTTGTGGAATTTCTCTCTTGGAGCACTGTTTGACAAACGTTCGATATATTTTGGATTGCAGGGCTCGGATTTGCAACTGTGTTACAGGCGCTACCTCTATTTTCTCGATCTCTATCTCCCTACAATATAATATAGCAACGAACCCCTTGTTTCAGCAGCTCTGAGATTTAATCTCGCTAAGGCCATAGAATCCACTTAAAGCTAATTGTCAATTACTTCTAGTATAGATGAACTCAAAAACTCAACCATGAAATACTTTTTGGTCTGCCTACGCTTTGCGAGATGTGTCTTAGGTTTTCCAATACTAAAATTCCCTCACATGAGTCGTGGTTCAAAATTACGAGCTGTTGTCCTCGGATCTTTCCCTTAAGGGACTGATCCCGGACCGTCGTCAATAGCCCGTTGTGTTGCTCTAGTACGACGTTAAATAAAATTACCATTGCCAATTACCCTCACATGAGTCAGCATGTCAAACGAAACAAAATTTGATTAGTTTACGAGAAAACTTTACCAAACTAAGATAGGTTTGAATTTTTTACTTGATCGTTTTGACGCGCTATAAGTAGACATTTCAGCAAAGGGGATTTCTCAGGTCTTTTATCTTCCCAAATAGTCTCGGTTAATTTAAAGTTATATTCAAACATAATTTATCCAAAGCAAAAATTTAAGATTTGAAAAAACTAAATCAAAAAGGATAAATCTTGGTAGCTACCAAAATCTCGCCTAAGCATTTACGACGGAGAGAAAGTGATCGCCCAATTCAAATTCTTCCAGCAGTGTTGTGAGGAAAGATCCCAAGACTGCTTGTAACTAAGTCGGTTGGATGGTACTGTATCGAATTTCGCTTGTTCTAGAGTTCCGGAAATCAGCTGCAAAAAGGCAGCATGTTAAGTAACCGGTTGTGAAATGTGTGAATAAAATTAGAGCAAGAGCATTAAACAGACTAGAATATTATGAATTGTTAGCTTTGGAATATATGGTGAACTTGGTCTATTAATTTTGAGGTAAGCTGGCTTTCTAGAGGACAGGTTCTGAGTAGATTTTATAAATTGAAAAATTTTATTAGTAACTTTTTAGAACAGGAAAATGAACTAGTACCTAACGAAAGAACCTTATTATTTGATAATAGCTGGCTATTTGATTTCGAATTTTTAGTTGATGTTACTAGACATCTCAATGATCTAAATTCGAAACTACAAGGCAAGAATAAATTATTTCCTAACTTAGTAAACAGCATCAATTCATTTTAAATTAAATTAAATCTGTTTATCTCACAGTTAGAAAATTAGGATTTGAGTCAATTTCCACACTTGAAAGAGCAGAGTGAATGTGCTGCCAATGATATAAATTTGACCAAATCTATTGAAAAAAAATCAAGTTATTACAAGAGTTTCTTGAAAGTCGTTTTCATGATTTGGCTATAAAAGAAAACTGCATGATCGCATTTATACACCTATTTTTACTTAGTCAACAAAACATAAAGAAGATGCCTAGTAAGACACAAATATTCCTTATTGATTTTAAACAAATTCATTTTTAAAAAATGAAATTTAACGAGGGTCGTTGGCAAATAACTGATTAAAAATTGAAGAATTCTCTAATTCTCCCAGTAAAAACTTTAATACCGAACATTTAAAGACTAATGAAATACAAACATGCTCAAAACGTGTCATTAATAGTAATTAATGTTTATGTGCTGTAAAAGATATATTTTTTTTGTTTTACATACAATAATTAAATCAAAACTGTTAATTAAATCTATAAACATACTTTTATTAAAAAAGTTATTAAGGATTTGCTAGGACCATGAACGTAAGAAGGTAGAAAAGGTGCTTGAGTTGTATGGCGCATCTGTACTCGTAGGTGAAAACAATTGACGCATGGTATGCAAAAGGTTGGCCACCCCTGATCTAATCGGATTAAAACAAATTCATGTCTGCTCTGTTATAAGAACACACTAAAACACAGAATTTCCAATTTCTTGTATTAAAACCTGAGATTTTGGCAGCAAAATTGCAAATGTGGTAGAAGCTTTGCATTGTGACGATTAGCACTGAAAAATTGCGTTTGACTACTTCGACATTCTAATTTTCCTGATTGTGGACAATGTGGCAGGTAAGAAGATATTTTTATTAACGTCGTACTGGAGCAACACAAAGGGCTATTGACGACGATCCGGAATCAATCCCCTGAGGGAAAGATCCGAGGACAACACCACGTAATTTGAACCACAGTTAGATGACGAGGGAACACCTGAGCTGGCACCCCACTCTCCAAACTTCCACACAAACCTAACTTGAGGAGTTTCGGTCACGACATATCTAAGGTGCACCAGCCGCCTCTACACCATACGCTTATATACATTCATGCACTGACCCGGATTCAAACCAGGAACCTTCCGATCTAAAGGCTAAGGCTTATTGCAGACGCATCGATTTCCTGTCGTTCGATAAACTAACGTAACGATATTTTATCATGCGTTGCTTGCACACAACAGACAACTGTCGTGGTTTATTTTATTCCAGAAACAAAACAAAGGGTTTTTTTACTCTCCAGTCCAAGTTTCTATCTTCGCGATCGTTAAAGATAGAGTGAAAATTTCAACGGATTTGAAATATGTGGGAACTTTTACACCAGTTCGATGCCTATGCCATTTTCTTTAAATAAATAATTTTTCAACTGTAACTTTTATATTTTCGCATTACGAATGTCGCCGCATTTGACGAAGATATTGATTACGAATACAAAAAGGACTATTTATCTCGTTTTGTAGAAAAGATATAACTTGAATGGAGTGCTTAGTTGCCTTAATTTACTGCTTTATATAAATAGTAACTCTTGGATGAATATTTAATCGTATCCGATGCTTTGAAGAGTTTACAACAAAGGGGATAGTAGCTAATTTTATTTCTGAGATAACGTATACCGTTTCATGCGTGGCAAATGTCTTTAAAATAAAACTAAATTTAAACATTCAATTTGAAGTTATTTTTTAATGTCTTTAACATGAAAATAATTCGGAATTTTCCGTATTGTAATGACCTGTCAAACACAGAAACTTGAATAAGTAAGGATTTAAAATTTTGTTCACAAAACTGAATGTTGAATACATAGTTTCAAGACAGCAAGGAAATTAGGTATTTCGATTTAATTTTTGGAAATTGGTACAAATAAGACTAGTGCTATGGGATAAAACATTACAACTGTACAAAGATAAAATTTCTACCAGAAATGCATGGGAAGTCGTCTGCTGTGAAGTACTGGGGAATATTTCAACAAAAATTTGATTAAAACCCACGACAAAACGAGAGAATAATGCTTAGCTAAAAACAATCTAAGAATAACCAAAAAACAGTTTATGTCGAAAACCGGAAGATCGCAAAGAGAATTTATGTCTATATAATATAAAAATTTCGATAAAAATAGTAATAACACTATAACAAGATTAAAATATAAATTCTGCTAAAATAAGCTCACAGTAAATTAAGTTCAGTAAATCAGGCGAATAAGTTAATTTTCAAAAGCCATATCGAGTTCAATTTAACACAAGTATGTGAAAAATGCATGAAAATTTAAACTTATCTTTCACATTTCACATCAAAGATATTTAAAAAAATAACTTCGAATTGAATGTTTAAATTTAACTTTATTTTAAAGACATTTGCCACGCATGAAAACTTAAACGGACCCTTGTCGGTATACGTTATCTCAGAAATAAAATTACCTACTATCCCCTTTGTTGCAAACTCTTCATAAAAATCGAATACGATTAAATATTCATCCTATGTTTAGTTGCTACTTATACAAATATATTTTCTATAAATCGACTATTTTCTATAAATCAATTATAAATAGCCCTTTTTATGTTCGTAATCAATGTCTTCGTCAAATGCGGCTAAATTCGCATTGAAAAATAAAAAAGTTACAGTTGGAAAAATTATTTATTTAAAAAAAATCACATTTAAGGTATCGATCTAGTGTAAAATTTTCCGCAGATTTCAAATCCGTTGGAATTTTCACTCTATCTTTAACGATCGCAAAGTTAGAAACTTGAACTAGAGAGTAAAAAAGCCCTTTTGTTTTGTTTCTGGAATAAAATAAACATCGGCAGTCGTCTGCTGTGGAGGCAATCGACGACAGGAAAACGGATATCCTGTCGTGTTGGGAGTAGGTCGAACTGTGTACGAGATCCCATAGTCTTCTTTGTGCAACCAAAAGAATTTATGTTATGTTATTTTATCGCAGACCGAAATCGATGTGTGTGTAAGTAACCTAACACCTTAACCACTAGACCAGTTGGTCGTTGAGCACCTTGAGCTTAGTTATTATATACTAACATTTGTGAAACAATCCAAAATGCCATGTATCAATTATCCATCAAGAAATTTGATCAAGACAATTAATTTCATTGAAAACTTTTTAGTGAAAATTAAATTAGGGGGCCCTGCTCTGTTACACTCCAATTTCTGAGCAGAACATTAAGCACAAAAAAATTATATAGCAACAGAATACAACTTTTGCAATTTTACTTTTTATATATGGAGACTTGTTTAGGTTAATTGAAAATTGTAAAACTGTGAGACCGTGTCAAAAGACAGATTTTGCCTTTATCCAACGAATGCGTTTCGCGAATATAAAACCCTTTTTTGAGGCGTTTTTGAATTGGCAGCTTTAGGTTAAAATATAAGCTATCAAAAGTTCTGTATTCATACTTGTTAAAATCTCCCATACATTGCAGTAAGTGCTGTGTGAGCGTGGGGAGTCTTAAGTCTACTATTGTGTTGTAGAGGACGCTGTGTATTGGCGGGTCAAGTCAAGTGGGGGGGGGGCACAAAGCGGTAAAAATTTCGCGGCTCTCAAATTCAAGTTAGAAAAAAACTCTCATTAAGTTATTATAAGAAACAAATACAAATAATAAAAGTAATCAAAAGTTTTAAACCCCCATCACGCACCTAATAAATCTATTTAAAAATTTTTTTTACATGAATTTTCGTCTTGCTTTATTTTTTACAAATTAGTCAATTATTTTGGCATTGTCAATTCGGTTTAAAATTTATTGCTCTATACACAGAATGGCCATATTATTTCATCTTTTTTCTCCCATAGAACTCATTAAATAATTTTTACACGCTTTAAAACAGAAACCGATTTTTCTTCTGAAGCATTTGATGACGAAATTGTTAAAAAAATTCACTAATATTTTAACAGTAGGAAAATTTTTTTCCATTTCTTTGTCGGCTCGATAGATGTATGGTGTGGTTTTTATGATGTCCTCATATTTCTTTTAGAAATATTAAAAAATGGTCAAATTCATCTTCAAAAGTACAAACATCAATGTCTTTTTTTAAATATCCTTCAACTTTTTTATCGTGTTCTTTTTTTCTTCTATTCATAAATCCGAATCAAAAATATTCTAAAAGGATCCACAACAATTTCATACGTCTGAGTTCTTTGATATAATTCGGCTTTGGTGTTATAAAATACAACACATAAAATGAATGGACTGTGAAATTTTCTCTTATTGTAAAGTCATGTCTGACTTTTTTGTTTTCGTCAAAAAACATTTTTCTCTTGTGTTGTTTGCGAGTTTGTCCATGTTCCACATTAAATTATAGCTAAATCAGCTGTCTCTTTTTCAATTTCTAATGAGACTTCAGTTGGATAGATTCTTTCAATAAGCATTCCACTTATTGCAGTGATTTACTAGTAGCATTTATTTTTGGAAAATAGGATTCCAAATAACTGTCATTAGGGTGGTTTCATATTTGTCCATTATCTTCAGAAGTGAAGTCTCCTCCATTATGGTAACTTTTTTCTTCTGAATTACAAATTTCAGTTAATGCCTCTTTTGTATGGATCAAACCAGGTTTTATAGCTAATACAGCAGCTACTCTTGCTGACTATCTTACATTAGAAACTCTTTTCACTGAGAAGGAATGTTTACACCCATTTCTAGATTTCTGGTTAAAATTTTCGCAGAAAAAAAATGTGAATAAATTCTGCACAAGCATAAAATACTAAATTGCAGGGCTACAACTTACTGCAACGAAATTTCCAATTAAATTTAAGGAATGATTAGTACACGGAATAAAAACCGCACACTTGGGCTATGTTCTTTAATACGTGCTTGCAAAATCGAGTAAATCCCTGATATATTAGAAGCATTATCAAATGATTGTCCTAGAATGTTTATAATATCCACTCCTAATTTTATTAGAGTTTTCAAAACTTCTTGTTCCAAATATGAAGACGTATGTTTATCTATGGATTACCACTGGATGAAACATATCTTATCACAAAAGTTAGTTGATCAACATGCGAATTATCGGGAGTGGAGTCAACAATTATAATAACACGCAGATTTTTTTTATTTCTTCGATTATTTCCGCTCTTGATTACAAATAAGACCTAAAAATTCTTTACAAATATTATTAGATAAATAGTTTGCATTTCCTCGTCCTTTATTGGCATATTTTTGTAGCTTCAACTCATCGTATGAGCATAGGTATTCCAAGAAGGTTAAATAAATTCCTTTCCTATTCAAATCTTTGCCTTTATTGTGACTCCTAAATTTAATCCAAAGCGTATATATATTTTTGTTGGTACAATTTTTTCAACACATCTCTCCAGTAAGATACTTGTTTTTCCTTTTCCTGTAATAGTTGAGTATCAATTCTATTGAATTTTGTTGATCTTTTATACATAGTAGACATGGCTGACATGTGTTTTTTGAAACTTCGTGGTTCGATAAAATAACAGTAATTGATCTCCAGTTTTGCAAACTAGTTATTAATTTAGACTTTGATGTTGAGAAAAGTTTACAAGGGTAGCAATAAACACTTCTGCTTGCTTTTTAAAATATCAGTCAGTTTCTCTTTTCCATAATTTCATTTGATTTCTTTCTGTAAAAATTATAAGAAAGTTCTCTGTTATGCACTTCATTTGTGTCTTTCTACACTGATTTCAAATTCTCTGTATTCCCGATATTTTTAGGTTTGTTATTAAGAATGTGGTCAATATATAATAGCATATGTGTTAATGTTGTTGGCCGTAAAGCTATATCATTTATTAATTCGATGCAGGGCCGGATTTAAGAGTATGCCGCCTATAGGCTAAAGTCCGTTTGCCGCCCCCTCTGTAGTTCATATTTGCTTAATACATTTGTTTTATACAGTAAAAGGATAGAGTTTATTGGTGTTTTCATCTTTTTTAGACAAAGCTTTTTTTTTTGTTTCAGAACACGTTCTTGTTCTTGAAGTTTCAGTTTTGTTCGTTTTTTGTATTCAGCGCCACTGAGTCTCTTCCTACCGTCACTCATAGTAGCTAGTAGGGAGTATGCACAACTAGAAAGTTATAATACAATATTACATGCTGTGAATTTGTTTTATGTTATAGTTTTAGAAAGTAGGCTATGTAGAAGGACTAAAACATATTTTTAAGTTACATGTATTCTTAAATTCGAACGGAAAATATTATTAACGTCTGAAATACTTCATTTCAACTTTTGAATAAATTGCCAAACTGCCGCCCCTGGAAAATTTGCCGCTCTAGGCTGCAGCCTACTTAGCCTATTTAGAAATACGGCCCTGATTCGATGCCTATATCGATGCGTCTTTCTGGACTATCTCGATATTCTTAATTTTCCCAATCCCTTTTTTCAGTAGCATTTTCAACCTCTTATTATCAACTTGTTCTTCTTTCTCTTCTTTACTTTTACTCTTATGTGGTTCAGAAGAAGTTTCGAAGCAAAACAGAATTATCTGACGTAGATGTTGATGGCAACTCTGTCTCTGTACAGTAAACTATTAAAAACTTATGCAATGAATTCTTTGGCTTTCAGCAATTTCCAGGTTGTTTATTTTTAATTTTTGCATTTCTGCCCCATTTTGATATCTCTTCATTTTTTTACTGTGAAGAACACTGCGCAATGTTAGCATGCATGAATACGAATTCGATCACATTTCGCAAGGCTAGATGCACGTTATTTTTTACAAACACACCGTCAAAGATACCGTTACACATTATAAAGTACATATTATATGTGCATATTATATGTACACACAGTAAATATATAATAAAAAGATAAATTGAAAAAAAAAAACTTTAAAAAAGGAAAATAAATAAGTATGCAATAAACTTGAGTATTCTACCTTAAACTTTATTCTGTATTTATTTTTATTGCATTTAATTTTATTTATTAAATTTATTTTTGTAACGGTACTGCCAACTACTTCAACGTGTATCATTACGTTACAACCGTTGCATGGTGCAGCCATCTATCGGCATGTAGAGCACTTAAATACGCACATTGTAAAGACACTGTGACAACATTTCTCGAACTCTAATGAAAAGATCTTTCAAGATCTTGGGGCCCCTTTGGTATTCCGGGCCCCACGCTGCCGCTTACCACGTAATCCGCCACTGGCGTTGTGTGAGCGTTCAGACATTCGACGCCGGAGAGAGGTGTATCTTAGGCCTTGATGAGGAGGCTTCCCTAGCCCTAACGAGAGCGAGGTTTCCTTAGCCCTAAAAAGAGCGAGGTTTCCTTAGCCCTAATGTGAAAGCGGTCCTTCCCGAATCTTGCTACATTTTTTTTTAATAAACTTTTCTTACAACGAATTGTTTTAATTAAATACAGTCCACGGCATAACTATACCCCTACAATCCTTCATCGTTCAGGAAGTTCCCGAGTGAAATTTCAATTTACTCTACACTATTCAAAAAGTAAGAGCTCTTATTTGAGATTAAGAAGAGGTGCATTTGAATCTTGCCCTTAGACCTCGGTAATAGAAGACCCCAAAACTGTTACTTTTGTAAATAAATTACTCTTATATTCTTTAAATCTTAACTTTGCTTAAGAAATTAACTTTTTAACTTCGGGTTTCTGCGGCTATAAAATTCAGGCTATCTATGTCTGCACATTGTTTCTTTCACTAAAACCGATCTTGGTTCAGCTTCAAAATTAACATCAGATTCTTTGCAGGAATTGATCTATCGAAACGTGGTCAGCGTGTGTACATTGCAGCAAGACAAAATATTTTACAAGCAAGGAAATTTGCCAGAAGTAGTCAACAGAGACCACCACTATCAGAAGTTGTTACAGATAAGGTCTAATCTTGTATAAACTCACAAGCTATATATGTGATGCTTAAACATATATATATTCTAAAAAAATCAAGAAATTCTAGAACATTTTATGGTGTCAAAGTTCGAAGATTTACGTGAGGATGATTATTTCTTTCAACAGGACTTAGCTTCCTGTTATATTTCAAAGTCAACGAATAATTGACTGAATCAGCTCCATATCAACACTTCCCTATAGATGGTAAACTGGCCGGATTTAAGTCAAGTCAAACAGTTCAACCAACTTTACTGTCCAGTCACCAAGTTAAGTTAACGTATAATAGGTTTTATTAATTTTTCTACCGAGAATATTTTCATTTTTGACAAAGTAATTCATTCAAACTATAATCAGTCAATCTTTGCAGTAAAGGGAGGAAATTTTATGTTCTTCCTGGATCTCAGTCAAACCCAGGGCAACAAATCTGGTCGAGAGGGGCTTAATCTTGCAGAAAATAATTTCAGTTTTCTATTTACGCTGTCTGTATGGACATCACACTGTAGTGTCTACACCAAAACGCTCTCCTAAAAGAAAAAATGCACCTAAAATACTAATCGCTTACTTTTTATTTGAGGCAAGACGCTGAATGTCTCGCCAACTAATTATGCTTGTTTAATTTTGATTGAAGTCACTTTATATTTTTATTTGCCACTTACTCATTGCACCAATCGACATCTTCGAATAGAATCACCTCCGTACGAGGGAACCTATTTCTTAAACCTTTCGGTCTCCGATCTTTTCCTCTCATATCCAAGGAGCCGCTTTGGCTGAATCTTCTGGTGACCCATGGTGCCCTCTTGTGAGGGAAAGTGTTATGACTATCACACCTGTATGCTCAGTCGGCTTTCAGTTCAAAATGTTATAAATCCTTTCGTTGCAATTATGAAGCTGTAGCTCATACACATATTCACATATTCATCATCATCATACATTCCCGTTTAGTATCTCATACAGAACGGACGCATCTGAACCAGCTCTCCTGATTTGAAGAAAAAACAGTCTTTTTCAAGACTTAAATCACGAGAAAAACCTGAAATCAACTCGACTATGCCAATGGAGGCATCTACTCCACATCCTGACGAACTCAACGACCAAGAACGGGAGGAATTGGAAAAAATTATCGCTGCACTTTCGCCTGACGATGTCTGCCGCAAGAAGGAAGAAATCCTCAGGGAACTTGAGAAAGCAAGAAATGCAGCGGATTTTGCCATCACAGCCAGCCGGAAAGAGGACGTATCCATCTACACGAAGAAAGTCCTCCAGAACAACCTACAGAAAACCAGGATGGAACTTACCAAGCTAAAAGGTCAGTGGAAGATTTTATCTTTGTTTGACTGCCCTGAGCATTGCCCCAAGCACACGAATAAACCGAAAAAATCAACAAAAAAACGCCCAATTATCGATGAAACGGAATTCCAAACACCACCTAAGAGGTTAATTGCCAAACCTAAACCTACTACTCCTGAACCAGAAATCTTAACCTGCAACAACTTTGAAGCACTCGTAGAAAATCCTGAAGAAACCATTCCTAAACCCAAATTACCGCCCATCCATGTGCGCACCCAACATAAACCATATCGAATTCTTCAAGAAACTTGAAGATAAATTAAACATCTCCCCTACCTGTAAGATTGCAGGCCAATTTATCAAAATTTTCCTAAAATCTAAAGCTGACTACGATGCTGTCCTGAAATATCTTATTGAGGAAAAAACTGAATACTTCGAAATCACCCCCCGCAATCTTAAACCGGTTAAAATAGTCATTAAAGGTCTCCCCCTTGATACTAATTTAGACGAACTTGAAATTGAAAACAAAGGCTTTGTTGTTCAAAGAATTACCCAGCTTAAACGTCTTGCTACCAAGGACCCACTGCCAATATTCCTGATTACCCTCATTAAAACTGAAAACTGGAACGAAATCTACAGAATCAATAATATCTTGTATTTAAGTGTTATTGTAGATTGTGTGTTACAATTGTAATCACTATATAAGTGTTATATAGTGATTACAATTATAGCACTGCATGGGATTGCCCTTGATTCCCCTGAAGTGCTATAATTGTAATCACTTTGGACATGGCAGTGCAAACTGCCATCTCGTAACTCGTTGTTTGAGATGCGGACTTGGTCATGGAACAAGTTCCTGTACAAATCCGAAAGAAAAGAATCCACTTTGCATCAACTGCCATGAACACGGTCACGTGGCCTCTTGGAGAGGTTGTAAAAATTTCCCTAAACCACCCCTCCCCCAAAATCGCAGACCTTTCCAGCGTAGAGAAACCCAGGAGGGCGTCTCTTACGCGAAAGCTCACCTACCAAGGAAAAGCTCCCAAAATCCCTCCACCGCTCCTACCCCAAGGCAAACCGCAAATCTGAATCCAAACACTTCAGTTCCAGACTTCGGAGAGAGCATTCAGCTCTTTCGTGAAATTAGTAGCATCTTCGCTCACATCAACATCAAAGATATCCTGCAAAAAAATCCAAACAGCCCCGACTCTTGCTGAGAAAATCATTATCGTACTTGAAATTATTTTCAAATAATTTCTTCGCTCTTAAAATTTTTTCTGCTCAGGCAATTCAGCCAAAGTTAAGTCAACCACAACTTTATTCCACAGGAGGTTAGGCCGCTGCGCGGCCATACACTCCGTGCTTCGCACGTCGGATAAGAACAATAAAGCTGTCTGTAGCTGTAAACCAAACTGACAAAAGATAAAAACAATTTTTTTTATCTATCCTAGGGACCGCGATGAATTCTCCCCTTCATAAACCTTTCAAATATTTCTTCACGAAGAAATAATCTGAAACATTTGGAGATTTGAAACGAAATAAAATTATATTCTACAATATGGGCACGTTAGCGTGGTATGGAACTTTGGAGAGTGGAGGGCCAGGTGCTCGTCATGACCGTAGTTCTAATTCACGAGGCGTTGTCCTTGGATCTTTCCCTTAGGGATTGATCCCGTGGTTCAAAATTACGAGGTGTTGTCCTCGTATCTTTCCCTTAAGGGATTGATCCCGGACCGTCGTCAATAGCCCGTTGTGTTGCTCTAGTACGACGTTAACTAATAATTACCAATTATTTGGGATTGATCCCCGACCGTCGCCAATAGCCCGTTCTGTTGCTCCAGACCAACGTAAGTTAACTACCTACAAAATGGATACATCCATTTGCAACAAAATATTCTTGAACTCGAGGGAAAATCATCTACACGGAAGTAAAAAGAAAAAGACGAAATGGAAATCTACTTCTATCTGAAGGCCAAAGCTCGTTAACATCACAGAAGTGGCGGATTTATGGGGGGGGGGACCTAAGGGGGCTGTAGCCCCCCGCTCCTTGATTAAAATTTTCAAGATTTTTTTTACGTTTGCATACACACCACATACAAAGACAAAATATTTTGTTTTCTGGCCTCAGAAACCAAAGATTTTATCTTGGGGAGGGAATTAGCGAACACACTCCCAAGTCACGGTGATTGAAACCCTGAAAGTCACGGACATCATTTTTTTCCCTTGTATTGCAATGCTTCTCCAAATTTTAGGAACAATTCCAGTTACGACAGCAAGTACTGTAAGATCTTTTTCCACCTTAAAAAAGGTTGAAAAACTAGCTAAGAAGCACAATGGGTGAGGCAAGATTAAATGGCCTGGCACTCGCAAATCTAAGTAAAGATAGATATATAAGCATTCAAGAAATAATCAACCTTTTCTGTAAAAACAAAATAATGATTCTTGAAAACTGGGATCTTAATAAATAGTAAAACATTTCATGTTAAAAAATGCCCTACCATATAGCACTTTATTTCAATTGTTTATCATAATTCCAGTTTTCAAGGATAATTCTTCTTGGACATGTGTGTTCATAACTTTATAGTTAAATCTTGCTATACATTTTATTTTAACAATACTATTTGCATTACTAAAGCAAAAGTTTAAATGTTTTAATATCGGATATACATTGCATTTGCAATAGCTTTTATTTGTATGATCTCTGTGACAAAAAAAAAACAACGAATTGACTGTCAAATTGATTGAAACTTCATAGATGATGCAATAGGTACTTTTTATTGTATGACTTGTGATAAAAAAACAAATTGATGTATAATAAAAGAGTGCAATTAAATTGACTCATTAATTATACTAATTAATTCATTACATTACGTAGTTAGATAACAAAATCCAGTAAAATATTTATTTGTAACGAAACTGATTTGTAATGCATTACCACGACCACAACCCTCCACTGAAGAAGTTTTGACATGTTCCTGCTTAGTTCCCCCCCCCCCTCTGCTTCAGTCCTAGATCCGCCAATGCATCACAGGACTACTCGTTGAGCATCATTTGTTTAATGAGCACAAAAATCAGGATACATTTGCTTTTGACTTCCATTGCCTTCACTTATAACTAGATTTCATATTGAATGAAATAAAAATGAATGTCTTTATCGAGCAACAAATTAATAATGTGTGCAAAAAGTGAACTGTTTAACTTTTAAAATCTTAAAAATATTCCATTCCCCTATATACAAACCCAACCTCTATCAATTTACTTCTAAGATCTCACCAAGTTTTGCGAATGAAGTCCTTTTCAGGAATATTTGTTTCAAAGAAAGCAGAGAGAGAGAGAGAGAGAGAGAGAGAGAGAGAGAGAGAGCACATGTAATTAAAAAGTTGATATTTTTGTATAATAGGAGAAAATTATTTTAAAATAACGTTTGGAAAATAAAATGTCTTGTGGCGCATGGCCATATACAAGACAGACAACAGCAAGTAATACACATGAAAGAGGGGAAAGAACAGTGGGAGAAATGAAAAGATAGCTTGGGTATCACTCGAAGCGTTTACATCGCTAGGATTTTATTATCAAGCTTTCCAAGCATAAGTGACTGCTAAGGGTTGTCTTTAGATGCATTTAACCCAGTTTCGTCTATGCTGCACAAAAGGTTTAAAAATTAAGAGTGAAAAAGACACCTTTATTCGTACATAGTGAAACAAATTTTAAAGTACGATTCAATTGGTACAGAATAACATCTACACATCTATATACATGACACTTGCTTATATATATATATATATATATATATATATATATATATATATAAATGGTTACCTTCATATTAAAATATGCCAATTTCATTCATAATTTCAATTTATTCATAAACTTCACCTCAAACAAGTTTCAATTCATTTCGTCGTCATTTCTTGATTGGAATATTTTGAGTAATTGTTTAATTAGTTTCCCATGTTCAATCTTACTATATAATCTCTTCCCCTGCCGCCCAAGCGGTATAGTGGATAAAGCACTCTGCTCCGACGCTTTGGGTTCGTGGTTCGATTCACAGGGCTGGTTGTATGTGATGTCCGAGGAAGAAGTCAGACTCCCGCCCAAGTGGTTCCTCACCAAAAAGTGGATAGATGCACCCCCTATGTCTTTACCAGTGATTAATTTGTGTGTTTGTAAAATAAAACCTGTATTCTTCTTCTGTGTGTGTCCTACTTCAGATCACTGGTCCTGATCTTGTGTTTCACAGTTCAGGAGACACACGTCACCAACAACAATCTCTTCCCCTGTGATACTGGTATTTTTTTTTAATATAACACTTTACTATTCAAAAACCTAAAATAAATCTACTAAGTGTTACTTTTTGAAGTTATATGGATGCAATATTAACTACAAAAATTAATATTCAAACAAGTTATGAACAGCATACTTCATGTATTTAGATGGAAACCTATTTAGGACTTCTTACATATTGTAAAATTTCAGCTCATCCTCCTATCCATAAAAATGCTGACTTATTTTGCGTAATTGCAGGGTTATAACAGGTTTTAAGGTGTAAAAAAAGTGATTAATCAAACAAAAAGTGACAAATCGAACAAAAAAAGTGACAATAGTTTATATGTGATAGGCACTAAATAAGGTTGATTGTAAAAATTTGCCAAGCTACTTTTGACCGTCGTCAATGCATAGAGTGTGAGTTCTGACAATGATGCTGTCTCCTGTCAAAGTTCTTCCTGAGACTGAGAAGCCACATTCAATGTCAGCACTACCATGAGAAAGTGACAGAGCAGCGTTCACAAGCTTTAACACAACTGGGTATTTAGGATCCCCTGCACTAATGTCTCGCAGTCTGAAGAACTGATTCCAGTAAACATTATTCATTCTAGATCCTTCTTCCTCACATTCTGTTTGAAGTAATTTCCACTCATCCAGTAGTATGTCTGTTGGGACCTCCCATGGCATGGCTCTTGCAACTTTTAATACTTGGACTCTCACCACTGAATCTCTCAAGAGGACCAAGACAGGATAAACTTTTAAGGAGAGATGAACTGAAGGACTTCTTCAAAAGATACTTAACACTAGCAATGTGATGCTTTTGAGCCCTTGGAAAAACAAATTACTTTCCTTCTCTGACATTCTGAAGCGCTTTAGAAATTTGATCTCCAACCACAATATCTCCCATTTCATATCTCAAATAAATTTCTATTTGTAGATCCTACCCAAAATTGTTCGTATCAACAATTCAAATTGAGGATGAAGGTTATGTGCATTAGAAGTATCTTTTTCTGAAGAAATTCGGTCACACGATTATATATGCTTGTACTTGATATCACTCAGCCTTCATAATTTCTCTTCTAAGTAAAGGAACAATTTTCGTGTAGCCTGGTCTTTGTATCATGTTTGGTTTCTTTATTGGAATGTAGTGAAGGAAATACTTTCGCACTGCAATTCACTGTTCAAGCAACCTTCAGCAGTTGGTTTTAGGCTTAGCCACCTGCTTGATGAAAGTGAGTGGCATGCTTCAAGTCTCCTTGAATTTGTTTGTATGTTGACCAACGCTTAGGCCACTGATTAAAAGATCTGTGAATAGAAAAAACTAGTTCAGACACATTTTCTCCAAGCTTCAAATCCGACTCTCCCATTCTTCCTATATCGAATTCCTTAACACCAGGCTATGTGACCAATGGTGTTGTGAGGGAATTTGATGGAACAGCGTTCCACTGCCTCTATGGAAATTACGAAGGAAGGAAACTATATTCTGCTGTTCCGTATTTAGAGAGTTACTATTGGTTATTTGATGGCAAGATTCAGGCATGAGAACGCAAAATTTCAAAAAAGAGGAAAACCACATATTGTGAAATGAAATACACGCTAGTCAGGTCTGTGCACAGGATTTCGCAATAGTAAAAATTAACATCAGGCCGGAGCTATAATTGATTTATTGAACTAATAAATAATTAATGGTAGACCATAAATCGGGAAAAGCGGTGAATTACGAGCACATGCTAAATATCGGCTATCCGAAATAACAACATCAAGGTAGATGGCTCTCTATATTAAAAAAATGTTACTGCCGTTGCAGGATTAAAAACTCGCTTTTTTAGCCCGATTCTTAGATGGTTTCCCGAGAACGTACAGATAAAAAAAATTACGAAACTAACATGGTTTGTTCAAAATTGTACAGGGAACAAGATAAAAAAAAAAGATTTTTTTTCCCAATGCGACTATTAGTTTAGGGTGCATTAAGTGTTAAAATCGAAAAAAGCGACATTTCTAACGAGAGTGCACAAAAAACATACAAATTTTCAGTCTTTAGCTGTTATTTTTTTGGAGGAGGTACCTACCTCTCAATGTAAATTTTTGCACAACGCCGAGTTGTTTTAGAAATTTCAATTTATGTAGTTCCTAATAATATATATTTTTTAATTCTGGAAAAATCAGTACATTTTTATTACTTATTTTAAAACTGTCATATCTACCATACTTATAACTATTAGTTTTAAAATTTGAAAACATCGCAGAAAACCTTAGAATGTACTCTTTCTGATGATACAATTATTTTTGAAATTGATTCATAAATAAATTTGATGCGATGAAAAGTATAATTTTGCTATAGTGTACAAATTGTTCCTCCGCAGATGCGTTGAGATCCAACGTCAAACGGCTTTTATGAAACCGAGGCTTACGGGAATGAAAGCCTCGATGAAATTCGCTGAAACGTCAATGAATGGAGGCGAGCAGGGGGTGGAGGTCTGCGAAAGGAGTATTGGTTTGCGAGCAGGGGTAGGAACCCCTAGCCGACCTGGGTGATGTTCAAATTTTTACATTGCGATACATCTGCATTCTAACATCACGATATATATCGTGACGTTAACCATGCATTATATACATAGCAAAACCTTGTTCTTAAGTTGTTGTTTCTTTCTTTGAAATTAAAAAATCGTGATAGGAAAAAAAATAACAAATAAAGTCTGTGTTGTACATTTAAGAAACACGCATGATTTAATACAAGATTTTGAATATATATGTGTGTGTTCCACAAACCATATATGCTCAAGTAGAGATTCAAAAATTAGCTCATTTAGAATGAGAAAAACTTCATCATAATTAAAAATAAAAGGGCATTTGATTCCTATAAGTAATGATAACAGCATATTTGACCTAGATTGCCACAGAAGTTCTCAACAAAAAAGAATGCAAACGGATTGATTGTATACCTTGATAAGACCTTGATTGATTGAATACCTTGATTGAAGACCTTGATAAATTCAGCAAGTAGAGAAGAATTATTCGTTCCCTCGCAGTTTGAAACTTTAATTTTCAATCTTTATACCCTTATTCCCAAAAAAAATCAGCGCAGAAATCGCAAAAATAATTATTATAAAAGATTCTCATTAGTAGGCCTTTCCTCGCGGCATCGAAAAGCTAAGTACCGTGGTGGAAAATCGCACATGCGCATAAATAAACATCGTAATCGTTGTGTCAGTCTAAACCAAAACCAAAACTTTTCCCCAATGATGATAAAAAAAAACCACGAAATTTCCGCTGGAAACTGATTCTGATTAGGCAACTCAGATATCGCGCATGTGCTAAGAAAGCATCGATATCGTTGACGCTGAGCGACAACATCGGAAAATCGCGATGTCACGATGACCGCGAGATCTGCGCTAGCTAAAGTTACGGTTTCATAAGAAAGCTGAACCGTTATCTAGCAGTCGTAATGTAGCTGTGGATGACGTCACTAAAACGTTGTTTATACGAACAGATGGCGTTGGTTTCCTAGAGAGCGTTGTTTGCGAGCGTAACGAATATTAGCGGAGCCGCTATTTGCATGACGATCGTCATAGCGGTCTCAAAACAGTTGAGGTACGTTTTTCTCTTGTAGCAGCAACATTTCATTTCCTGCGCCAAACGATTCGAGCGGAGGGAAACAAAACAAACAAAACTTTTTGACTGGCATTGTTTAGTTCGTTTTTGTAAAATCGGGATCGTTTAAGATAGTTTGAAAATTTCAACGGATTTGAAATCTACGGAAAATTTTACACCAGAACGATACCTTAAATGTGATTTTCTTTAAATAAATAATTAAATATTTAATAAAAAAATAATTAAATAATCAAATGGTAAATAATTGAAAAAAAAATCTGTTTTTGGAATTGATCTGGCGTAGAATTTTACGCTGATTTGAAATTTCACTCCATCTTCAACGATCCCGAAGTTAGAAACTTGGACTAGAGAATAAAAAAGAAACCTTTGTTTTGTTTCTCGAATAAAATAAACTTCGAAAGCCTCTGTATTGCCCATTCTCTACAGTATTCTGTCCGTTTACGTTGACACCTCTGGTCTCTGATAAGACGGCTGCACATTTATGCCCGCGGCATCATAACGTATCACGGCTGCTATATAACGGCTCCGCTTTCTTACGAAACCGCCGACCAACCGGTATAGTGGTTAAGGTGTTAGCCTCTGGATCGGAAGGTTCCTGGTTCGAATCCGGGTCCGGGCATGGATGTTTGTAAACATATGGTGTAGAGGCGGCTGGTGCACCTTAAATCTGTCGTGGCCGAAAGTCCTCACGTTGGGTTGCCGTGGAAGTTTGGAGAGTGGGGTGCCAGCTCAGGTGTTGCTTCGTCATCTGACCGTGGTTCAAAATTACGAGGTGTTGTCCTCGAATCTTGATTCCGGACCGTCGTCGATAGCCCGTTGTGTTGCTCTAGTACGACGTTAACTAAAATTACCATTACCATTACCATTCTTACGAAACCGTAGATTGGGTAATGGTAATTTTAGTTAACGTCGTACTAGAGCAACACAGCGGGCTATTGACGACCGTCCGGGATCAGTCCCTTGAGGGAAAGATCCGACGACAACACCTCGTAATTTTGAACCACGGTCAGATGACGAAGCAACACCTGAGCTGGCACCCCACTCTCCAAACTTCCACGCCAACAAAACGTTGAGGACTTTCCCCTAGATTGGGATGGCATTGTAAGATCGGAAATAATCGCACGCCAGCCGTAGCATCACATTACGATCGCCTCAAAATAAATATTTAAAAAATTTTTGATTTTGGCGGAAACCCAGGCTTTAATCGGAAGGGGAGTCGTTACCCCTTTCGAATAACGCTCAAATGGCGTACCTGCCGTATAGGAAACTAGTCTGGACAAATTCCAACGCAAGACAAAATTACATTACAAAGACAAATTTAATTGCGCACTAAAAATTGTTATCTCTAAGTAGAATTTAAGAATTTAAACACCTGAAAAAGTGACTAAAGGACAATAAGTGACGTGTTATAAGCCCTGCAATTGCACTGTGCAAGTCAAATTTAACTCAGCCATCAAAGACAGTTCATTAAATCATTTTGTAAAAATTGGCAAACATTAAATTCATTAAAGTAAAAAAACTACCACATATAAAGAACTGAAATTTTGCATGCCCATAAAAGGGCCTTCAGAATCGATTTCCATCAAAACATATATATTATATGAAGGCTGCTATTCATACTTTAAGAAAATTTATTTCATAATTAATAGTATACTAAAGTATATTGTAAAAAAAGGAAACATATGGATTTATTTGGGGTTTCTGAATTCAAGTCTAAGAAATTAAATTAATATTAGGTGCTTTAAAAAATTTCTACTCTTAATTTAGAAATAGCTGCACCAAATGACTTGGAATTTCATATTTGTAGTTGAATTTCCAGATTCAATACAAAAAATTGTGTACTTTCATTGGAAATTAGGATGTTTGTGTGCAATATAATATGAAGACAAACCATTAGGCAAATTTTAAGTATATAAACTTCAGAAGACATTGTTCTCTATTGAACAGTACCTTTGAGTTTGCTCTGTGAATGAATGGAAGGGTGTGGTTTGACTTTTACACTTGCAGCTGTAATAACAGAGAAAAACTATCATAGAAAGAAGGGTTGTTATTTTTAAGGTTAATGAACCAGTTTAATACCAATTTAATTTTGGTTTAGTTTGATAGTAAAAACAAAATTTTCAAATTTGCATTTTGTTCTAATCTTATGAAAATTGCTTTTTATAATTCTAATGTAAGCAATTTCTTCAACCTTTTTCATTTATAACAGAAAAGGTTAGATTGATCAGAAAGTTATTGATTCAAGGAAACATGATGTAAAAGCACACATTGGTGCAAGTAGACATTAGAGTATTCTTCAATCATCCTCCTACTAGATTTCAAAGTTCATTAAAAACCAGATATCTGAAAATTCCTAAGACGGTACAAAATGATTGGATTGAACTATTATATGCACACGAGTTTTCGTACCAAAAATGTTAAAGGGTTACCTCAAATAAATAGAAAGGAATAAAAAAAAAAACACTTTAAAATTTTTGACTCTAAAACCTAGTTTTTATTTTGAAATGTTCAGCATTCACAACAAACATTTAACTAGATTAGTCATTAGAAATGAAAAGCAACTTCTACATACTTTCCTCCATATTTCAAGTTGCGATAAAGTGAATAACATAAAAAAGTTAAAGGATGAAAATGAAGCATGAACACGACAGCAAGCAAACTTAAAAAAATACATCAATCAAAAAATGTTAATTTACACTCTAACAAAAAAATCGACGTACCAAGAAGGAATCATCAGATTGCTTTGAAATTTCGTATGCAAAAACGTATTGACCAAATATGCAAATGATTAAAATTTGGTGTCCAATGAATGAATAGTGCGATCTCCAGCGCATCCAGCAGATGTATGTAAGGAGTTGTTCTTGAACTGTTGTTAAAAATTTCTGCTGCATTGCGATTTAGGATACCTTTCACCGACTGAAAAAATGTCTCGCCGCAGGATTCGATCTCATTACGAACAACTTTCAGAGTTTGAAAGAGGTCGTATCATTGGATTGAAAGAGGCAGGTTGGGCAAATCGGAGAATCGCTCGTCATGTAAGTCGAAGCGATGCGGCGATTAGAAGATGCTGACGAGAGTGTGTGGACAATTTAGGATTTCAGCGTCATGATGGTAGCGATCGACGTAGGGCCACAACAGATCGCGAGGACAGTGTGATTGTCAGATCAGCTGTCACAGCGCCCGATTCATCGCTATCAACCATCAGTCGTGCGACCCACGCACGAGTGTCCACCATGACCATTCACAGACGGCTGAGAGAGCGAAATCTACGCTCGTACAGACGGTAACGCCACCTGTCACTAACGCCTGCACACTGTCGAGCCAGATTACAGTGGTGCTTGGCTCGATCAGGCTGGACTGATGCTGACTGGGGACGTATAGTCTTTAGTGACGAATCCCGCTTCCAACTGTGTCCTGACGATGATCGAAGACGTGTCTGGAGAAGCCCAGGGCAGCGTGCCGATCCTGCTTTCACTATTGCACGCCACACGGGCCCTCAACAAGAAGTTATGGTATGGGGTGCCATTTCCCTTGATAGCCGGACCCCTTTGGTCGTCATTAAAGCAACACTTACTGCACAGTGGTACGTTGACAGCATTCTGAGACCTATTTTGCTACCTTTCCTTTAGCAGTAACCTGGTCTTATTTTTCAGCAAGACAATGCCAGACCACATATGGCACGTGTTGCTATGAACTGTCTTCAACCTTGTCAAACACTTCCTTGGCCAGCCAGTTCACCAGATCCCTCTCCCATCGAGCATGTCTGGGATATGATGGGAAGGCGACTGCAACCGGTAGGGAATGTTGATGTCCAAGTCCGACAATTGGAGCAAATTTGGCAAGAAATGCCGCAGGAGACCATCCAGGAGCTTTATCGGTCTATGCCGCGCCGTGTGGCAGCTTGCATCCAGGCTAAAGGCGGGTCAACACCTTATTGAGCTCGTTACTGTAACTCTGAAATAAATCATTCAATTGTTCTGAAATTTTAATCGTTTTCTATTCTGTACATAATTTTCCTATCCACTAATTTTTGTCTCCATCGGACAACTCCTTCGTGGTGCGTCGATTTCTTTTTGTTATAGAGTGTACATGATGAAAAATACGCACCTATTCAATCCAGACAGATTTAAAAGTTCTCATTGAACATAAAATTTATACTTTTTGTAAGTTTATTAAGGTTGTAGCTTAAAATAGTTCAGGGGTAAGTAAAAAGATCACATTCACTAGTAATTTGACTCCTTACAATTCATTACATAAGAGCAACAAGGATAATAAAAAGTTTAATGCATAATCAACAGAAAAAAATAATACAGGAATGTACAGAAAATAATACAGTTCATATACTAATATGAAATACTTAGATGGAATCTGGAGAAATGGTAGAATTCCTTTCAGGATTCAAAGAAAATTCTTTATCAACATCAACAATACGAAAGAATTTATCTTCTTCTTTCGCAGCATAATGACTAGATGAAAAGTCAAACATAAGGCCAAGAACAACATTCAATGCAGATGTATCATATCGGTGGCAGCCAGAATAACGGTAGAGTGGTTTTTTATCAAATCTACAACCAGAATTTTGAGCACCAATAGGTGCGATGCAATTTGGAACAAGGGCACATTTTACCCAAGGAAACATTACACCAAAATGAATTGAGTTTGTATTGTATAATACAATATGATTTGGCTCCACCATTCGATGGAAAAAGAATTTTTCTTGCTTTGTATTAAAATAATCAAACATTCGAGGATGGGTTAGAGCAGAAGTAGGCTGATTAATAGTCCATGAAACAATTCCTTCTTTTTCTGCTTTATTTACAATATTATGTATGTCTCCAGAGGTGAACACGTATTGGACATCCATCATAATCACAGCACCTGCTTCGTTCAGAACTTCCTAAAGTAAGAAAATAATAGTAGTTAAACCAGTTGTTAAAGCAATTAAAATATCTAATTGACTCTTAACACACTGGTATATCTGTAATACTGTCTGTATAAACTTTAATTTGTTACTAATGACAGTAACGAAATGAACATGCATAGTACAATACATTCACAAATTCAAATTATTGAATGCCCATTTAAAAATACTTAAAAAAGAAATTAATTAAGCTACATTGTATTTTCCTCAAAAAACATATTCAATAAATAGGTTTTATGACATCAATTATTGGCTATCAGCTTTAAATAAACAAAAGATTCGCAAGATAGAATCATAACTAATAGCCAAGATTTTATATTTTCATTTACAGTAAACTAGCAAAAACCATCCCAAATAAATTGAAAACATTTAATAAAGATAGTAGAATGAGAAAATAAAATTATATTCGTGCCCCTCAATTTACTAAATTTATGAAAATCACATTATAAATATTTTTTAAAGATTTTTTCAGAGTATATTTATTGTTTATAAATGAAATAGATTTTCACTTTAAAGAATGACCTAAACCACTCAGTGGGAATAAATTTTGCTTTTAGTGTAAAACATTATTTGCAGAAACTGGGTGCCTCTGGATTGTGATCTACAAAAACATATCCAATTTTAAAATTACATTGAAATACATAAAAAATTTTCAGAAAACCGGACAATACAAAATTTACTAGTTACTACGGAAATTTTCAATAAAAATTCAATTACCTGAATTATAATAGGTCTATATGCATAAAGTTGCAAATTTCTGACATGGGAAGGAAAAGAATCAAAATCAAAGGTTCTCACATTGCAATTTGATGTATTACATAGTCCACTAAGCTGAAAAAAATAATCAAGAATTTTAACAAATAAAGAAATATTTAATTCACAGAAAATGCATTATTTGGCTACTTATTATTGGTTGAGCTAGGAGCATTTCTCTCGCTTTTCATACCAAGAGAGACAAATATTTCAAAGTGACCTTGGGATATCTGATTCTGCTATAATTGCTGTCAGTTTTGATAAGGAATGACACATCTTTGACCTTTAAACTGTGGGCTTTTGGTGTTTGGGTACTTGTGAACATTCCTCACCTTGAGCAACCACTGCTTAAATTAGTACCTTTTGTTTGTTAGCATTTTTGGAACACTTGTATATTTTTGAGAAAAGTTTTCTAACCTTCCTATACTAACTTTAAAATAAGGTAGGGAACACAAAATTAAACTGCATTCACAGCACTGGTTGGATTTTTATGGCACAATGGCCATGCTACACAAGACATAGAATATATGGACATACAGAAAGTTTTGCTGAAACAGAAGAAATAACACACCCAGAGAGAAATTGAATATGTAACACCTACAACTCCCAGGTTGCTAGAGCAGTGGACATACCAACTGAGCCACAACTGCTCCTATTACAGAGATGCATGTCTACAAGTTTCTCCCAAATAGGCTAGAGGGCAGAATAAGGTGAAGAAATGTAAGACAGCAATGTGAATATTTTTTTTAGCCCCAATACACACTGGTGTCCAAAATTATCTTAACATGCATAGAATCACAGATTTCTCAAAAACTGTGAACTGTAATTTTATGAATTTGTGTGAAATGAGATCTATCATCATAACACAAAAATACAAAGAAAAAATTAAAGAATACTGGATGATATAAAACTGTAACATGAAACAGTAAAAATGGCAATAATATGTGACAAGAAGAGTTCAGAAAAAAAATTAAGGCTAATGAATTTAATATGGATATGATCGCCCCTGACTTGTACACACATATCACAAAGTGATTTCATGCTGGCAATAATGTTGTTAATCATTTTTTGGGGAATTAAGTTTCACTCCTCCAGCCATGCAGTCTTCAAGACATTTATATCTCCAGGAGGATGTCGCTATGCAACTGCTTTTTCAAAGTAGACCCATAAGTTCTCTAACAGGTACGTCCATCCATCCATCATTACTCCACACCACAACACCAGCACTATAAAAATGGAGCCATTCCATAATGTTCAAAGGAAGATTTCGCGTTTCTGACTTCCTCCAGATGTAAAAACGTTTAGAATCGGATGTTAAAACCTTGACTCATCAGTAAAAATAACATGTGTCCATTGGTGTTGACTCCAGTCCTGATGTTCTTTGTGCCAATTAAAGCCATCCCTCTTCTGTTGTGAAAACAGTAAAACACATACCCTTGGATTTCTGGCATAAAGGCATCTTTCATTAAGCCTTCTGTATACAGTTTGCCATAATATAACAGTTCCTGTGGTGGCTGCAAGCTCTGAACTTAACTGCCAAGCAGTAGACTTCCTGTTACGACGAGCAGTTATGGCCATATATCGATCTTGAGACGTAATTGTTATACGTTTACCACCTTGTCCTGGCCTCATTACAACAGTTCTGAAATTGTTTCCATAGAGTAGACTGTCTGTCTTGAAATATTCACACATCTCGCTGTTTCCATGATTGTCTTCCCTGCATCTAAACAGCTGATAATGTGCCACTTCAGGTTCTTCCAAATGATATTTCAGAGTTATAGCAAACATTTTTGAGTCCTTACACACTGAAATCAAACACTAATGCAAAAATTTTCCCAGATATTCACTTTGCGCAAAGCGCTTGAATTCATTCATCGGATGACATAACACCTTGATTTGCATATTGCAAACCCTTTGATCACTTTTGATTGGATAATGCTAATTAGGCTCGTCTTTCACACATTCCCTGCAAAAATGGATTACATTGATTGGGTATTTCATGGAATCTAATTATTTTTGCATATGTTAAGATCATTTTAGACATGAGTGTAGTTGGACAGCGTTTTTACATTCCATAACTGTTCTAATTTCGCTGGTTCTGGTTCAAACACACAAACATTTGATAATTCAGCATAATTTCAGGAGGGGGTAGTATTTCATGCATTGTAGTATTTGTGAAATTATACATGCTACCTGTACAAAGTCAGTGGCTAAAATTATGATGGCCCAAGCTGATCAGATGCAGAACAGCCCTTAGCACTTATGTATATATCCTGTGAATATGGTTCAATTTCGTGTTCCTTACCCCCCCCCCTATAAGTTTGTACAGGATGTTTTGAAACATCTTGTTTTTTATTTGCAAAAGGCCCTCTGGAGTGTTAAATTACCAAGTAGATACTGGTGCAATTGAAAGTTCAAATTTAAAACTTAATATATTGCACCATCTTAGGCCCTCTGCATGTAAAATATGGGCCCTTGTGCAAAGATAGATCTCAAATATGATAATTAATTGATCAATTTTCAATTTAAACACAAGACTATACTTCCTACTACCCGGTATCAGGATCTTGGCAATCTTATCTATGTGGGGCCTGCATCATCTTATTTATGACTGACAATTCAAGTGCAGAAATAAGCTTGTTATATTTTGTTCTAAAATATGAATTTTCTTATTTCCATAATTTAGTTTCACTATTCTATTCAACACAATATTTGTGGAATAACTATTTCACGCACAAATTTCATACTCTAACTGAATGAAAAATGAAGTAATTATTGAGCTGATTTTTATAACTATGTCATTTATATAAATTACCAAGGTAAACTATTACATCTTAAAATGTGTATACAAATATATTATCTTTTTCATGAAAAAAAAAAAATTTTAATGTTACTTTAACTTATTCTACAAAGAAAATATTAAGAACTGTTATAAAACTTACAGCTGAAAACTCTGATGGGTTCAATCCTAATTCATAAATTATTATCATATAATTTGGAAAAAAGTGTTGGAATGACTTTATGAAGCCATGAATGAAATTACTGTCACTAGATGAAATAGCTGTTGTGAAAATGGGCAAAGTAGTGTTAGACCATTGATTCTTTGGATACAACCGTGGTTGATCACCATGAAAACCAAGTTGCTTCAAGTACTTATCTTCTGGGTCTGGTTCTTTTGTAGCTTCTTTGACCTAAGAATTAGTTATGAAAATATCAGTCACTATTGCATAAAATTAGTTCAGATATAAAAAATATGTCACTGAACATATCAGAAAGTAACAAAAATATTTCTAACATATACATACAAGAACTGCAACAATTGTTATTGAGAAAGAATATTTTCTACCAGACCATAGAGCTTTTTGCTACCAATCAAATTTGAAATTTTATGCTAAATAAAAGTAAAATTATTTGCTTCAAGATGCAGCCTGCTTTGAAAATGTTAGAAAAGATTAACAAATTTGTGAAACAAATTTTTAAATACTTCAGAGTATTAGACATGTAAAAAGTAACAAGACAAAAAAAAAAGGCACCAGTGACAGTATGTGTATAAACTTTGTAATATGGTTGTATTGTTTTCATTTTATTTAATATTTAGTACACAAGATGAAAACACGAATGATTCTGATAGAATTAGCCCAAGTGTAAAATCAGAAACTCATAGATAATTGAAATTCATAAAAACATGAAAGGAAGATTTCAAGGAAATATTCTAGTCTTTAGCAAGTGAACTGAAAAAACTTTGTAAATGATAGAACATAAATTAGCATTGAAATCATGCATAAAATCAGACACAGAAAATTCTTTCAAATATAAGTAATATATTAAAAAGAGGAATAGGAATTGTACAAACAATAGATGTTCATGCTTGAAAAGGATGTTCATAAAATTAACCAAAAAATAAAGTGTATTAATTGCAAATAATGTACACTACAGCATAATTTCTGTCTCTGAAAAAATTTGTTTAATAAAAATGACATATAAACAAAACATGAGTGAAATATTTGCCACCAGGTGAATAATCATTCTCATGTCCAAACACTTTTCATTAATCACCCCTTCCACAAATGAATTTTCTTTCACTCAAAAAAAAAAAGGGGGGGGGGGGAAAGCATTCAGGGAAGTTTTCAGGAGCAAGAGTGTGATACAAAAGTTCCAGATCAAAAGTTTCAATCAGTGGTTACTTTTTACTTTTTTTCAGATAGGAAATATCTCCAAAAACATCTAGACTAAAGCAGCTTTTTGAAGGGTTCTCACTCTTCAAGCAAAAAAAAAAAAAATTTAGGGCCTTTTTAAGACAATTTTCAATAGTATACATTAAAATTGCAGCACTCCATATTCTAAATGAAGCTTTCACTCTGCATTGTCAAATCAAAATAATAGAATGGAACAATGTTTTATATAATTAGTCTTAAGTTATACAAAATATTCCAATAATTTATTTTTACAAGCTTGATTGCAAATAAACTTTCAATATTAGATTTAGACAAGTGAATTTTCTATGGAATTCTTGGGCCAAAAGCCCTTTCTCCTCAAATAGCAAAGTCTTAAGTTCAGAATATGATAAGGTTAACAGAAACCTTTAGCGGTATAACAAAGTCTTGGGCGTCAGGTGATCAAGGGGGTGTAGTTAAAGTTGATGCTGTAAGAGAAGACATTACAATTGCCATAGACACGCCAATCACTTCAGTAAGATCTTAGAAAATACCAGAGTTCAAAATACCAGTAGCTACGGAGTTTAAAAAGGAACAAGAATTAGAAAAGTTAGAAGGGTTTTTTAGTTGCATGACTTTCTAAACAAGAATTACAAAAGGAAATTTTTTTAACATATTGGATTAGAAATCCAAAGATATATACACTCTAAGACGAAAAAAGTTACACCTGGAAGTAGACCGGTATAAATGAAATTTGAAGGAGTGGTACATCTGCATTGGAGATGTAAATTATCACATTTTCAGAATCATTTGAGAATGCACCATGTGCAATGCAGCTGACAAACACGCTGCATACCATGGCATAAAAGAACATCCAGTTGCACAGAAAAATAAAGTTCGCAAACAATTTAAGCAACTGGGAGTTTGACAGAGGCTGAGTGATTGGCCTCCGAGAAAGCGGATGGTCTAATCAACGGATTACGCAACAAATTTGTTGTAGTGATGTTACTGTTGCATGCTGTTGGCAACGGTGGATACAACAAGGTACATGCCAGCGTCAACCTGGCTTAGGAAGGCCTAGAGAAACCAAACCGAGAGAGGATACATGTGTTGTAAGACAAGCGCATACTGATCCAACAGTCATTGTTGCAGACATCCAACAGGCACTCTCGATATTCTCGAACCAATCCTCTTATTCCCGAAGCCCGACATTCGGCCCCACAGGAATGCAAAGATTTTCTCAATAAAATATCTCAACTGTACTTTCAATTGAGGTTTAGTTAATAAATCTGCTAAATTTTCTTTGCTTCCAATAAAGTTTAAACTGAATAATTTGTTTCCTAGTAATTCTCCAATAAAATGTAGTTTTATATCTATATGCTTAGTGTGTGCATTTTCTACACGATTTTCACAAAAATATATAGCAGACTTATTAACACAAAATAAATTTATTTTTGGCTATGTGAGAAAATTAAGTTCACTTACAGAACTTTTGTGGTTTAATAATGTATTCACACAATTAGTAAGAGATACAAATTCTGCTTCCATAGAGCTTAATGCAATGCACTTATACTTACTAGATTTCCACAAGAATGGAATTTTACCATTACAAGTAATGTGTCCGCTTGTAGAATGTCTTCCTGTCAAATTAGATCCCCAGCTTGCATCAGAGTAAGCTTCACGTTCACAATTTTTAATACTAGACAAATCTAATTTATAGACACTTGTATTAAAAACATAGTTCAGTATGTCTACCAATGTTGATATGTGTATCCGTTAGAAAATTGTGACATGGTATTGACACTGAAAGCAATATCTGGACGGCTTTCTGTCAGCCAAAAATGATAGACATCCGATCAACGATCGATACGGGAATTGTTTCATTAAATCATTTTCAATCATTTCACTTTCTCTAAATTTTTTAGGTAAATTTCCAATCTTTAGCAGAAGATTAACAAAACTTTTTGGAATATCTACACATTTTCTCTTTAGCTTATCAAAATAGGATTTTTGATGCAAGTATGTTTTATTACCATTACGTTCGAAATTCACACCTAATATCACAGTGTCCAACTTTGATTTTAATATAGAAATCACAGATTTTATACAATCATCACTTTTTCGAAATAATACAATGTCATCTACATAAACCAACAATAATACATTTTTATATCTATATACACAATTACAATACTTAAAGTTTAAGAAAGAAACCAAATTATTTCAATACTGAATCCAATTCATTGTTCCACATTTTACCCCTTTGACGTAAACCATATAAAGATTTTTGTAACATACAAACTTTGTTTTCATTACCTTTTTCTATGTACCCTGGCGGTTGACACATCAATATTTTCTCTTCTAACTCACCATACAAGCATGCATATTTTGCATCTAATTGAATATGTTTAAATCCTAACCATGAAACTAAAACTATGAAAAACAGTTTAATAACTGAGAAGTTAACTACAGGTGAAAATATATTGGAATAATCAAGTCCGAATCTCTGTTTAAATCCCTGAGATATAAGTCTAGCTTTAAATTTCTGTAATTTTATTATCAGTGTCCCTTTTGACTGAATAAACCCACTTGCAACCTATGATATTAGAATTTGGTGGTGGATCTACCAACTTCACATTGTCATATTACTTTTAACTCTTCGTTCATAGCATCTCACCAATCTTCTTTTTCAGGTAGTTTTTTAGATTCAACATACGTTTTAGGAATTTCGATATTGTATACCGTTTCCTGAAAAACATCAATAAAACTTGAATACTCAGATTCCTCTAACATTGAAACGTTAGATTCCTCTAATATTGAATTGCTAGATTCTTCAGAAGATTGACTATCTCTAAGTTTGTCTTCCTCATATTTAGTAGTAGGTTTAAAATTAAAAAGATCCAGTTTAAAATCTAGGGTTTTTTTTTCACAATATTTCTTTATGTCATTTAATGATCTCATTCACGTTTTTTTGGATGGAGGATAATAATACACATCAACGCGAGAACTTTTATTAAGCGGTTTTTCAAGTCTAGTCCACTTATCAATTTCTATATTTTTAAGTTTTGGTTTTTCTTTGATTGTAGTTTGCACAGTATCAAAATTTAGTAATTGTTCATCCTCAAAATCATTATAGTTGAATACATGAACGCATTCTTTTGATTTTTGCCCAAATAGTGTTAAAACTCCGTTTTTAGTTTCGCGTCTATTTTTACATTAATCGTTTCAGTTAAGCATCGTGTTTTTGGCATCCACACACAGTATCCTTTAATTTTCATAGCATAACCAACTAAGATACCTATATCCGCTTTACTTTGTAATTTATTTCTTTTTAAATGTGGTTTGTGCACATATGCAACTGATCCAAATATTTAATAATGCCTAACAGATGGTTTTCTGCCAGTCCAAATTTCATAGGGCGTTTTTCCTTTGTTTAATTTATGTTCACATCGGTTTCTAATGTACACAAAAGTTAATAAGGCTTCAGCCCAATATCTAAGTTGAAGACCACTGTCTTGCAACATTGCACGAACACCGTCAATTATAGTCCTGTTAAATCTTTCTGCTACCCCGTTTTGCTCATGTGTATATATAGACGTACGTTCCATTTTAAAACCAAGTTCTGTGAGATATTTTTCAAACTCTTTGTTGCAAAATGCAAGTCCATTATCTGATCTTGCGCGTTTAAATTTTTTTGTTTAATTCCCTTTTTTTTTTTTACATCAGATAGTTTTTAAAACATGTAAACACTTCTGATTTCTTTTTAATTACATAAACAGTTGCAAATCTTGAATAATCATCAATTATAGATAGAAAATAAGAATTACCACCTAAAGATTCTATTGGGGCTGGTCCCCAGATATCCACATGTACTCTATCTAAAACATTCTTACAAAGTTCTTGTGTAACAGGTTTAAAACTCAATCTTACACTTTTTGAAATGTTACATATTATACAAGGATCCATTTTACCTTTGATGTTATCAATACCTTTTACACAATTTGATCTACTCATATTATACAATAAATCTGTATTTACATGTCCAAATCTTCTATGCACTAAATTAATATTTAAGCTATTATGAATATCACTTACATTATACGATTCATAACTATTCTCAGGCAAACCATAAATTGTATAAAAATTATCCTTTCTTGGTACAGTTAAATAATAGTAATCATTTTTAGTATACAAAATCATTTTATCATTTGACTAATTTACTTTATATTTAGCTATATCCATCTTAGCACCACTTAAAAGAGTATGATGCAAATTAGTGGCATATAAAACATTTGTAACATAATTTTTACGAAATTATCATTATCAATTGCATAAAATGTGATATCACCTACCGCAAGTATTTTCGATGTGCAGTTTTTATCACCGATCAGAACATCTGTCGTAGGCAAGGTTTTGAAGTTTCGAAACCAGCTCTTCTCGTTACAGAAATGCGATGTTGCGGCGGAGTCCTCAAACCATTCGCCCAAATCTGACATCGAGATTTCTACTTTCCGGTTCTCAACATTCATTGCTACGGCTGCATAGGAATTTATGGATCTTCGGAATACATGCTTTGGATTCTGTATTCGGGATTGCTTTCATGATTTCGAATTTTGTCCGACTTTTGTGATGATCGGTTCAGGTTGTTTTTTCGTTTATGACAGTCTTGTATAAAATGACCTCTTCTTTTACAGTAGTGGCATATCTTTGTCGATTTTTCGAAATGCTCCCGAGAACGGTTCCACTGCGGTGATTATATGGCTCTTTAACTTGATACTGACTTCGAGTCTTCATTGTATATGCACTGGATATTACGTCGAGTCCCTTGTCCTTCCTTTTCTGTCTGATTCTCCCAGATTCACTTATCAGTTGGCATTCGATGCAATTGAAGTTAAACTGCTTGTTGTCTAAGCGGTATAATAACTGTACTAAGTTGTCATACTCAGCAGGTAACTTGCGTATCAATTGAAAACACACCAAGTATTCCGACCTTTCAAATCCAGCTTTTTGGATAAGCAACTTTTTCGCTTGAATTCTTTTATAGAAAATGCCAATTGTTTCTGTATCTTCTTTAAAATTCAACTAATAGAATTCGTCTATTAAACTTGCAAGTCTTTTTCTAGATGTGGGTTCAAATTAGTTTTCAGGATGTTCCAGGATTCTCGTCCATCAGTAGTGTGTGATATTAATGTGAGAAACTGCCGCTCGACACCTTGGTAAATGGTTGTATACGATCGTTCTTTCATTCGTCGAAAAGCTTGTTTCTCTGTTCCACTTGCACTATCCAACAGTTGGGTAGTTTCTCCAGATACATAGTCCCAAAACCCTTGGTCTATCAAGTGAACCTTCATATCCACATTCCAGCTTCTATAATTGAAGACGTCCAACTTTGGAAAAGCAAACAGCTGGGTTTCCGGCTTCTCAGACATTTCCAAACTTCAAAAACAGGTGCGGACCCAGAACAGCAAGCTCGTTCAGACGTTGAAACTAATTACGTACTTCTTCCTTTTAGGGTTTATGAGCGATGGCCCACATAACCATGTTGGCCTAGTTGAGGTCTATTTGCAGAATACACAAAGAAAGAATATGTATTTAAAATATATAATTTATTTAATGATCTAATCAGTTAGTGTGACAGACCTAAATTATAGTGTGATTAGATAAATATTTGTTTTGGGTCACTACTCAAAGTGACAGGTGATTGTTTTAGGGTGCATTTTGCAAAATGAAAGATGTCCAGTGTTTAAACTTTTATCCTTTCAAATAGAAAGGTCAGTTGTTTTATTTAATAAATTATTAATCACATTAACTGTGTTATTTTGTATTTATGTCTCAATTAAAAATAAGTAGGTGAAATATCACAATAGCTAAACCAATGGCCACGATCATTTAAATGGGTAACAAGTAGTTTAGGCGTACTAGTGGGGTATTTCTTTGGCTGTCTTGATATTTAGAAGTAGCCCTACTGGTCATGGACAGTATAAATATTAAAAAAAATTGTTTTTAAATATAACATTAATGTACAATATTTTCCCATGCTTCGCTCACTTGAATGAATGCTTTATTGTTCATAACATAAAATTATGCATGAACATATAGGCATTACAGATATTTATTACAATTGCCAAGATATCCAAATATCACACCTTCTACCCAGCTAGTTAGTTCACTGTCTCCACTCATTTCTGCTTCTTCACTCTCCTCTTGCATGCGCACAGCTCCTCTCCGGGCACCTGCGCACTGTCACCCAGAGTGATGGCCACAATACCCCCCCCCCCCGGTAGAGAACCACTCCAACCTAGGGCAACCTGAAACATACGCGACGACCAGTGCGGGTCATGTACTCCAGCTCTCCGGTCCAATGGCTAACGATCTGGGGCTCCTGCGACGACTTAGTTGGAGCCTTGAGGATACTGTGTTCTCGGGTGGTGTCGCATCCGAGTTCAGCATAAGCAGGGCTTTACCTGATCAATGCTCACCCTCATGACCTTGTTCCCGATTTTGAGCACCACCACTTTCCCATGCCGCTCAATCACCTGGACGAGCCCCTATACGGGGGAGTAAGCGAAGGCTTCACTTTGTCGTCCCTCAGGAACATGTGCGAACAGGTTGCCAAGTCCCTATGGACGAAGGTAAGAGAGGAGCTGTGACGAGATGCATGCACAGGTCGTAGCTGTGCCATGTATGACAGGAGGCGGTCGACCATTGAAGTGATGTCAAGCTGGCCGTCGTTCCCGGAAACCAGCATTTCACCTAGGAGTCGAAGCGGCTCCCCATATACCAGCTCTGCGGATGTGTTAATGCCCTCCTTTATCGCGCTGTGGACGCCAAGGAGGACAATCGGAAGGGCTATCAGCCACGACAAGTTCTTGATGTGGCACATAAGGGAGACCTTTAATTGCCGGTGGAAATGCTCCACCATGCCGTTAGAGCACGGATGGTAGCTCGTGGTGCGAGAGCGCCTGAAACCGGTGTATTTTCCTAGATGTTTGAACAGTTGCATCTCGAATTGACGGCCCTGGTCTGTCGTAACAGACTCAGGACACCCAAAACGGGAAATCCACCCAACTACGAACACGGATGCCACTTACTCTGCCGTTATTCCTTCCAATGGCCATGCCTCAGGCCAGCGGGAAAATCAGTCCACTGCGGTCATCACAACGATAGGATTTGGTCAAGGGCAAGGGACCCACAAGATCGACGTGGACCTGCCGGAATGTAGCGGTAAAGCAAAGTCCTGTGGCGGTGAGAATGTGAGAATAAGTGACGCCCCACTTTCGAATGTTGACACTGCAGGCATGCACGGGTCCAAGTGCGGCAGTCACTCTGGATGCGCGGCCAAACGAAACTGGCAGATACCAACCGTGCTGTCGCACATGTCCCTGGGTGACTCAATCCATGTAATGACTAGAAAACTTGTCGTCGGAGTGGTTCTGGGACGAAGGGCCTTGGATTTGTTAAAGCTGTGTCGCAAAGCAATCTGTCGTCACAATCTGGTAGCTGCACGGCCTCCAATTGCAATGACACGTTTGAATTCACAAGCTCCTGCAGCTGGCGAAATCAACTGGCGAAATGCTCACGGCGGCGACACGAGAGAGAGCATCAGCCACCACGTTGTCAGCTTCGCTGATGTGTTTAATGTCGGTAGTGAATTGTACGATAAAGGACAGTTGATTCAACTGAACGGGACATAGCTTATCCCTACGTTGCTGAAAGGCGTAGGTAATCGGCTTGTGGTCTGTGTAAACCGTGCAGTGGTGAGCTTCCAAAAGATGCTGAAAGTGTTGTACAGCTGTTAAAATGGCCAGTAGCTTGTGATAGTAAACTGGTCACTCAGCTTTTTTAGCTGAAATTTTTTTTGAGAAGAATCCGAGAGGCTGCCATCTGCCGTCGACAAACTGAATCATCGCTGCTCCCACACAGTGGCTGGAAGCGTCAGTGAAGAGTCCAAGGTAAGCACCATGACCTGGGTGGTATAACAGCGTTGCTTCGGCCAGAGCCATCTTTGTAGCCTCAAACGCCTGTTCCAGGTTGGGGGTCCAAGCGACTTGTTGAAAACCGCGCAAAGATGCCACCGCATCGTGCAGTGGGGCCTGGTGCAATGCTGCAGCCGGCAAGAATCGCCTGTAGAAATTTATCATTCCAAGGAAGCGTTGCAGCTCCCAAGCGGACTTCCGAAGAGGAAACCTTTGCAGGTCCAAAATGGGATTGGGTTCCACTGGCCGATATCTCATACCCCAGAATGTAACCGTCGGCTTGCCCAAGACAGTTTTTGGATGCACTTACCATCAGTCCATGCTTGGCTAGTCATTGGAAAATGAGCCGAAGATGGGTCTTGTGTTCTGCCTCACAGGAAGAATAGACAGGAATGTTGTCGATGTATGGAAAACAGAAGTCCAGCACTTTTAAAACTTCATCCACAAACTGCTGGAATGTTTGGTTGGCTTTGTGTAAACGAAAACCCATGAAGGGGAATTCAAACAGACAGAACGGTGTACTGATGGCCCTTTTAAGGCTGTCTTCCGGGTTGAAAGGAATCTGTGTAAATGCCTTGACGAGGTCAATGACGGAGAAGATTTTACAATCCTTTATGAAATGCGAAAAATTATGAGCATGTCTGACTGGATACCAATCTGGAATATTTCGAGCATTCAAGGCCCGGTAGTCCCCACAGGGGCGCCAACCGTCGGATTTCTTTGCCATCATATGCAGTGGTTAAGCCCATGGAGATTGAGAACGGTGGGCTGTACCCTCCTTGAGCATAGACTAGAACTCCTCCTTGGTGATCTTGATCCTCTCGGGGGACAGCAGGTGGAATAGACAGGAATGTCATTGATGTATGGAAAACAGAAGTCCAGCACTTTTAAAACTTCGTCCACAAAACACTGGAATGTTTGGCCGGCATTGTGTAAACCAAAACCCATGAAGGGGAATTCAAACAGGCCGAACGGTGTAGTGATGGCCGTTTTAAGGATGTCTTCTGGGTTGACAGGAATCTGTGTAAATGCCTTGACAAGGTCAATGACAGAGAAGATTTTACAACCCTTTATGAAATATTAAAAATTATGTGCTTGTCTGACTGGATACCAATCTGGAATATTTCGAACATTCAAGGCCTGGTAGTCCCCACAGGGGCGCCAACCATTGGATTTCTTTGCCGTCATATGCAGTGGTGAAGCCCATGCAGATTGAGAATGGTGAGCTGCACCTTCCTTGAGCATAGACTCGAACTCCTCCGTGGCGATCTTGAGCCTCTCGGGGGCCAGCCGACGGCACGAGATGGGTGGACCAGGTGTTGTCTGGATGAAATGCATTGTGGAATACTGCATTTCATGAGGGATACCAGCTGGGCGACTGAGTTCAAGAAATTCATCCAATATTTCTGCCAAAGGTGAAGAGCAGCGTTTCACTAGCTAGACGCTAGGTTGTGTCGTGTGCTGCCACGGTGCGGAGACGTGCAGTCCAGTATCTCCGTCCACTATTCTTTTATTGCAGCAGTCTGGCAGGAGATTGAAGTAAGAAAGGAAATCTGACCCGATGATGGGAACAGAGACGTCTGCTACAACGAATCGAGACGAAAAATGTTTACGGAGACTGATGTCCAAGGACAGGATTACTGATCCATAAGTCTTTATAGTGGAGTCATTGGCAGCACTGAGTTCATAACTAGGGTCAGGTTGCCGCCCTGTGATACATGAACGAGGGAACACACACAAGTCGGAATTGGTGTCAATAAGAAATCTCACTTTTGAAGAGCGATCTGTGACGAGTAGACGACTTCCCCCTGAGAGGCAGCTAGCTGTCGCCGCTAATAGCTGCCGTTCGTGTTTTCCCGCGAAAGTGCAGGGTGATTCATAGTGTCTAGCTCTATTCCCAAACACCTTCGATGATAAAAACACAGGTTGTCCGAGAACTCGCAAATCGGATGGGGGCTGGCAGCGCGACGACCCGGGACAGTATTGACAGGGGATCGGCATCGGCGGGAAAGGCTTCACGCATATCGGCCTCTTGTTGAAAGGGGGACCGTCACTTTTAACACTGCAACTTGGTTCGAGAGCTTGTGCACTTCTTTTTCAATACAACTAGTCACGTCCTCAGTTAATGGTGGTTGTGTCACCGCATTAACTGCTCCAGGATGAGGCGCGACCTGCACTTCCATGATTCGGTCTGCGACCCTGGGCATTTCTCCAGGTGGCAAAGATCCCTGTACCTGAAGAATCACTTAAAGGTGCATGGGTAATCGCTGCAGCCACAGGGAATGCAACAGAGGCTCCGTCAACTCCACGGATCCGACGGAGAGGGATTTTAATTGACGAAAAAATAAGAAAGTTTGCGATCGCCAAGCTTTTCTCGATCCAGCAGCCGCCAAATCCGTTGTTCTGCTGACGAAGACAGTCTCTGTATAAGTTCACGCTCTCAGTCTGTGTTGTACACGATCTGCCATTGTTAGTATTCATGCAAAGTGGATAAATGACGGTGACACCAGCAGTAGACGCCAAGGTGTTGGTCATCCACGGGTCATCAAAGAAAAAGGACGTCGGAGACTATCACGCTTGGTAACGAAAAATCGAGGAGAGGCAGTGGCTCAGCTGACAGCCAAATACAATGCAGGTCCAAGCGCAGGTGTTTCGGAACGCACAGTTCAATGGGCACTGTTGGATATGGGACTGTGCAGCAGATGTACCACTCGTGTGCCTCTGTTGACCGAGCGTCACCGTCACCTATGCCTACAATGGGCCCGGGAACATTGAGACTGAACGATGGATGAGTGGAAGAGAGTTGCCTGGTCATACAAATCCTAATTTCTCATTCATCACGTCGATGGTCGTGTCAGGGTACGCCGTCTGCCAGGCGAACAGTTGCTCCCCTCTTGTACAGCAGGTCATACACAGGCTGGTGGTGTCTGTATTATGCTTTGGGGGACGTGGGGGACTCTAGAACCCGTAGTTGTGATAGAACAGATCATGAATGCTGCAAACTATCTGAATATCATTGTGGATCAGTTGCACCCTTACATGGCGTCTGTCTTCTCAAGTGGAAATTGAATCTTCCAGCAAGATAACGACCCATGTCACAAGGCTCGTATTGTGTTGGAGTGGTTCGAGGTGCATAATGATGAATTCCACTTAATATCCTGGCCACCTAACTCGCCGGATCTTAATCCGATAGAGCGCATTTGGGGTGTCATGGAGCGGTAGCTCAGAGCTCAAACACCACCATGTACGAATAACTCGACTTTGCGTGACCGGTGCTTAGACATTTGGTACAACCCGTCTTCAGTCATGTACCAAGAACTTGTAACGTCGATGCCCAGGCGAGTTGCAGCTGTTTTGCAGGCCAAAGGAGGCGCAACGCATTATTGAGTAGGTGGTCATAATGTTTTGGCTCTTCAGTGTATATAGGAATAACTTTTTTAAAAGAAAAAGATATTTTATTACAATGCAACAAATTTTATTTACATATATTCTAATTTTTCCGTGTGAAATTTACTCTGAACATGTCCATTATTTTGCATTGCTTCATGAATTTGGAGAAAGTTGAACCTTGTTTTTAAACAATTGTCAGAAGGGTGAAGAGGCAGAAAGATAGAAAAATACACCAGTTGGGACAAGTCCGCATTTGGGACAAGTCCGCATATGGGACAAGTCCGCATATGGGACAAGTCCGCATATGGGACAAGTCCGCATATGGGACAAGTCCGCATATGGGACAAGTCCGCATATGGGACAAGTCCGCATATGGGACAAGTCCGCATATGGGACAAGTCCGCATATGGGACAAGTCCGCATATGGGACAAGTCCGCATATGGGACAAGTCCGCATATGGGACAAGTCCGCATTTGGGACAAGTCCGCATTTGGGACAAGTCCGCATTTGGGACAAGTCCGCATTTGGGACAAGTCCGCATTTGGGACAAGTCCGCATTTGGGACAAGTCCGCATTTGGGACAAGTCCGCATATGGGACAAGTCCGCATATGGGACAAGTCCGCATATGGGACAAGTCCGCATATGGGACAAGTCCGCATATGGGACAAGTCCGCATATGGGACAAGTCCGCATTTGGGACAAGTCCGCATTTGGGACAAGTCCGCATATGGGACAAGTCCGCATTTGGGACAAGTCCGCATATGGGACAAGTCCGCATATGGGACAAGTCCGCATTTGGGACCCGCATATCGGACTTTGTACTGCATTTTCCAAAAATTTAAATTATAAATGTTGGTTTTACAATTTTGTCTACCATTCCTAACTGTGGAAAAATACACCAATTTGAAAATAGCACTGTGAAAGAATTATTTTTCTATACTTTGTGGAAGACTTCTCTAAATACAAAAAGCAGCACATCCCATCGTCTGTGTTGGTCATTAAAACTATCCCTGAGCAACTTTCACTACATCACTGTCAAGTGTGAATGGGAAAACCTTTGACATTGTACTGCTCCCCCAAGGAACTACAAAGAGACCCTTCGCATAACTACCTGCTTCCCTACAATGGAAGAAAATGCGCCCCAATCCGCCTGTGCACGACTCAGTCAAACAATCTCTTTAGGGCAGATTTAGGTGGTTCAGGATTCAGAGTTAGAGGGCCCATAAACAGTAAAAGGATAATCAGGCCTTCTTAATTCCAGTGAGAAAACTGTTTTAGTATCAAAGAAATTTATAAAATATTTTTCAGAACCAAAACTGGCAGGTATCTGACGTGGATTTCTACCAAAACATTGCAATGCCAAACTTTATTCATGTTTCAGGTGCCTTGAAATCCCAAACTTAGCTTTACAGGATAGTTTTAAAGAATAATGAAATCTCAAAGTACAAATCCCTTAAGTACATTCCTATATTATATTTTAAGAATAACAAACCAATCATGCAGAGAAATATTTTTCAAAAATAATACATTACAAGATTATGTGAAGGGCAGTGGTATTCTAACAGGGCTTTAAAGAATACTGAGAAAATTCTTTAAAAGGTAAAACTTATTATTATATAAGTATTACATAAGTAATTAGTTCAAATGTATTGAGTGCAATTTCTGCTTAGTAAATTATTACATCCAACATTACTTTCAAATTTCTTTTACATTTCAATTTGTTTAGTAAAATAGGACAGTCAGTAACTAAAATGTTACAACATATAAAGTTAAAAAAATGATGAAAGTACTAAAACAAAGTATCACATTTTTACAAGTGGATATTAAAAATTCTGGAAATATACCTGAAATGCTTTCCAATTTGTTATGCGAGTTTGTGTTTCAGAAACAATACTCTGAATTGATGGTTGAACTGATGGGTCTCCATACAGAAGAACAAGTACAGTAGTACAGAGAATACACGCAAGAAGTAGAGCGAACCGTTTCGTTTTCATCTGTTCCATTCAAATGAACCAGAGATCATGCATAATGAGATCGTGACACATGGTTTAGAGATCAACAGTCATGGTAATCTTATCCATTGGATGATAGCTAAAAAAGAATGAACTAAAACTACAGAGCAGTTAGGAGTAAAAATTACTAATCAACAGTTTTATACTTATATAGTGCCCACTACTTACTGAAATCACTTCTATTCTGATAGAATTGATTAATTTTCAGAAGGAAATGCATTTTCTAATTCAATATTTCTGAAAAAATAGCTCTCGTAGTCTTCAAGCAATTGTCATGTTTATACTGGCTGATTTACCTGCTTCAAAAATATTTTTCAGACAAATTTTTAGGGGAAGGTAGAGGAATCTAACTGTCAACCTTGATTATATGACAGCAACCTTTCCTCACTTCTTGAATTTTTGGCCTGGTCATATTTTAAGAAAATACAGCATTTTAATACCCAAGTTTCTAGATGTCCAATTTTCCCTATCAATGCTTGTAATCCTCATGCCAAACCAATTCTTGAAATATCCTGCACACCATCTTATCTCTACTATTATAAAAGGAAGTGTTTGTTTATCTGTCTGTTTGTTTGTTTGTTTCACTGCTGCAAAATCCTGATGATCTATTGCACTTACATTAATGATATTTGGCACAAAGGTACTCCAAATTTTTTGCAATTTTTGGGTCGCAGCAAAATTTTAAAATTAAATCTAGAAGATTTTTAAATGAATTTTTTATTCTCTACCTGGTTCTTCAAACGTGTTTCATCCGGACGAAAGAAGAAACCCCCAAAATGAACTTTCTCTACCCACGTGACCTTCTTTTATATTTTTGCAAGAGATTATAAAGTCCTGTGAACTTTCTCTTTCCAAAAAAAAAAACAGAAATCGGAATAGCTAAAGATAGATTAAAAATTTCAACGGATTTGAAATCTATGGAAAATTTCAGTTTTGATTGATAACTAAAAGTATGATTTTCTTTAAATAAGTAATTTTTAAATTGAATACATCTTCAACGGATTTGAAATCTGCAGAAAATTTTACACCAGATTAATACCTTCCACCACGGGCACGGGCTAGCCACGCATTGGCTAGTTCTTTTCTCAAATGTTTATCAACAGAAGTATAGACTTCTGTCAAATTAAGAACAAAGCTATATAAAATCAAACATTTTTTTAAATATTGTAATTTAAAGGGATATTTTGGTATCACATACAACTACTATTTGGAAATATACATATTAGCATAACCAATTTGGTAATCTTCAACACTGCTATGGTAACCATAAAGAAATTCCTTAAATTAATTTTTTGTATTAAATTTTAGTGTTCAAAGGAAATTGTGCCAAAAATAGTTAAAGATAAAGATTAAGTATGCTGATTCAGTAAAAAAGGATGCAAAAAATGTAGATAGCGGACACTTGAAACTAAATGAGTTTCCAAATCTTCTAAATGAGATAACAGAGGATTCCAAAATTGTCTAAAAAAATACTGTTTAACTGGTTATATGTGTTTTAAACACAATCTCTGCTGATAAACAAATTTGTGAATGACACTTGCTAGCGACCAGAGAAATATATATATTTTTAGATGTTATCAATATTATTATATCTAGATTATGTGTGTAGATTGGTTTATCACTCAATTCAATTTTTGCTATACAAATTAAACCAGGTCCAACAAGTAATGCTAAGAATCACAGCTAGGCTGTTGAACGAGGGCTAGAGAACTTCCTATTCAGATACTAGGTTGTCTCCAACAAGTGTTTGGAAAGTAGGGTATTACTTAGTGCAAGCAAATTTTGTAACTTATTTGAATACATCCAGTCCCAGAATGATTTTAATCATGATTTTTTAAATAATCACTTGAATCAAGCACTTGGCAACCCTGATAATATATCATTTTGAACATCAAGTGATTCTCTACTATTCCTTCTAAAGATATTGGTAAAGAAATTTCACTCTCTTTGTACATTTGAAATGCAATGTAGGTGAATTGTGAAATATTGCACAGGAAAACTTGCATCAGCCATGTGGAATTCTGAAATACAGAGTGTATACTGCATCATCGAGACTCTAGCAACAGCTCAACAGAAAATTCCTGTCAGCTGACATGTCAATGAAGTCAATCAATTATAATCCAGTCAGCACTCAAGACTAAAACACCTACACAGAAGGGAGCAGAGTCAAAGATGACGAAGATGTAGTTTGTAGGAACTGGCAATTACCTAGTTGTTTTCATTTGCATTGTATATAGTTTCATCTGTAAATTGCTAAATCTCATTTAAAATTGTTTAAAATTAAGAGAAATTTCACCTCCAATCCATCAAAATCAAAGGACATAGCAACTCATCCACAATACATGTATAAGATTAAAAACTGTGGTTACTTGGGAACTACTTTTTTTACTGGAATTGAATACTCCTTTAATTACCTTTCATAAAGAGAAAAAACTACAGTAAATTCTAATTTTATATTATTTTTAAGAAATGAATGAATAACAATCTATTTTAAAAAATTATATTGATTTATAAAAGGCACTCATATTAAAAACTGATTCCAAGAAGCATGCAAAATTGATCTATCACATTAACAAATGTATAAAAATAAAATTAGTTTTAGTAAATTTTACAGATGTAAATCTAACATCAACCATTTATACCAAAAAAGTTTACCTCGTGTTTAAAACTGTTAGACGGATATCACAACAGCGCAAAATTAAGGTTACAAGGATATTCATTGGAAGTAATTGGACTGCAAGAGAATCATTTAAAATATAATAATATTTAAAATATAAATCATATTAACTACATTGTAAAATGCAAATCAAATCAATAAATTGTTCCCATTAAGTTTCAACACATTCTGAACAAGTGTAGATATCTTGATCTGTTTTCATTCTTAAGTGCACAGAAAATTTTATGTACATTGCTAAAGAGTGTAAGAATTACCCAGTAAATTGTATATCTACTTTAGTTGGACTTTGTAGAGATAATAATATATTAATAGTTTGGTGTACTTTTCGACTATGAAATACTCAAGAAATCGAGTGACAAATAACATCACTTAATTCATGTGTTTTCGAAAGTATACTGCATTGAGGCTGATTGGGTACTCAGAAAAATTTTAAATTTAGAAACAAAAACTCTAAATTTTCTATTTTGATTTCCAGTATGAGTAAATAAAGCCTGGTTCCAAGAAAAAATGTGAGTAGCTAATTTTGATTTTTTTAAAAATGGAAGCATTTTTGAGGGCTCATTTCATTTATATCAAATTAATTTAACTTTTGTATTAATTTCATTTACACAAGACTTGAATTCTCTTCAAGCACTTCAGTTCTGTATTTTCTTTGACATTAATTTGCACAGCAATCTTTCATTAGAACTGTAAATAGCAATTAATTACTCAAGAAATTATTTTTTATGAATATTCCATCATGTCAATACCATTAAATTTACTATTAATAGTGTGCTCTCCTTTACATACTCATAGAATCACATGGGATATTTTTTTTATTACTTTAATCCGATTATTACCATTCTTTTTTTAATTAATATAAAATTTATCTAGAATTTATACACAATCGATTAAGTAAAAAAATAATTTCTCGGAGCAGAAAATTATTAAATTTGAAAAAGTAATAAAAGGAACTGGTAAAAATAATTATAGGTGATCTTCAAGAGTAGTTCTTAAAAAAATTATTTTTCTAAAAAACCGGTAACTAGATGGCAAACAAGAAAATGGTAAGTATTCTTAAAACTAAAAGCATTGCTTAACAGAACAGAAAATTTACAAAAGGGTCTGGTAGGCGTGACAAATTTCTGTGCATAAAAGGTTTTGATTTAGTGCGGAAAAAAACGCGTTTCAATTTCAGTGATTCAGAAAATAACAGGATTCGAAAACTCCAGAACAACCACCTCAAAACTCAAAGTAAACCAAGAAACCGACATCGAACTAAGCAATTTAAAACCGAAAAGAAATAAAATCAAGAGTTCTCACAGAAACGCTAAATACAACAAAAGTATATACTTTTGAACATAGGATAGAGAAAATATACCTACCACGCAGGTTATCTATCAATAGAACGATTAGGAAAAACTTGTTTATCACAGCATTCTATAATTAAACAAATTTTTTAAGAGATCACATTATTTACTTTTATAAGTACTTATTATCTTACATCAGTTTCGTTCACCAGACCTCGCTGTGTTCATTTTGTTGCCAATTTACAAATACCAAGCTGAAGGGTATTAGTTGTAAACATATCGTCTGCTTACAAGGTAATGGTAATTTTAGTTAACATCGTACTAGAGCAACACAACGGGCTATTGACGACGGTCCGGGATCAGTCCCTTGAGGGAAAGATCCGAGGACAACACCTCGTAATTTTGAACCACGGTCAGATGACGAAGCAACACCTGAGCTGGCACCCCACTCTCCAAACTTCCACGCCAACCCAACGTGACGTCTGCTTACAAGAGAAACACACCAGCAAAGATGACGAGTTCAAAACCTGAGCTGGAAAATTGAATCTTGATAGTTGGTGTTGGTATTTTTAATTAACGTCGCACTGGAGATATCAATGATCCAGCAACAACGAAATCTTGATGCAGCGTCTAAACCCGTTTCATCAGTGGCGAATTTATACTTCTACTGCCTGAGGGACACCAGCAACTCGCCGCCCCTCAAAATATTATTTTTACTTTAAATTGGTTAACATTTTTATTTGTTTGTTTATCTTTTTTTTTATTTATTGTTGCGACTTTTGCCTTTGGTATTTTCCCAAAACATTTGACGCCGAAACGTTTAACAAGCGTCTGACAAACTACGGATAATAATTTCTCGGATTGTTTGAACCTGCATAGTTAATATAATAATGTAGTTCTCAAATCGTTTGCACTTGCGTAATAAATGTAATACTTCTCGGATCACTGAAATAGTGTTCACATTTGAAATTCTGGCAGCTGTAACTACATTAATCACGATCTGTAAGTAGCGACTTTCAAATTTTGAGATGATCCCTGAAATTTGCACAAACTTTAATAGAAAATCTCAGGATGAATTTATGAAATTTCATATTTAAACTGAATAATTTGATGGTGCAGGATATTATTATGGCATCAAAATACGGTATTTCCATTGGAAATTTTGTTGTTTGATATAAAGACGCACTCTTATGCAACTGTTTTTGGGTTTGATTTTTCTAGAGGACGTTATTTCCTATTGATTGATAACTTTGTAATCCCTGTTAATCCTAATGGGAAAGGTTCCAAAGTTTCATGTGTTTTCTCTCAGCTGAATCACCTCAGTCAGTGAGATGGATGTAGTCAATATGTTCTACAGTAATCAAGATTACTATTGTGTTGATCTCTAATTTAAATGGTAGGCGCAAATTTGCTACTCATTGTAAAAATGTGCTCCGTAAAAGAGAATACAATCTAATTATCATACTAGTGATTACTGCTCCCAAATTTCATAGTGGAAACAGCTGAAAACGCAAAAATTGTTTTTCTTTTTAACGGGTCAAATGGTCATTTCTAATCAAAAGGTTGAAATTTTCGTGCTGTGCTGACACTCAAAACAATTAAATGATAATTGTTGATAATTGCTGTTCAAAGAGATATATGAAGTCTAATTTGAAACTCACGAACACTTCAAGGGCTGCGGTTTAGTTTCGCAATTTTGCTACTACTGTCAAGAACTCTCATGACGTAGCGGCTACTGCAGCGCCATCACGTCACATTCGTCTTCCCCCGCATCTTTGTGTCACGCAGTTGAAAGTGATACGAGACCCCCTTCGCACATGTCAAAAACGATCAAGGGAGGTTCTCGGTAATTATGTTCTGAACTGGACAAAGGTCCTATTGAAATGTGTACAGTTATTTGTGTGTAACGTTATTTGTGTGTGATTTGCGTCATTAAATGTTAGTTTGTGTTTAAAAATACGCTTCTTTATTGAATCAATGTTCCACACCTTTGGATATTACTACCTTTTCAGCGGCAGCCTGGAATGAAAGGTGAGTGATTCTTACCTTGTATAAATTGAGATTGAAATATTTTTCTGTTGTTTTAAGGAGAAAATAACAATCTGGCGCCCGAACAGGGACTGCCATAAAAACGGTAGTAAGTTTGGATATTCGAAAAAAAAAAATGAATGACGAAATCACCAAATGCAAAAAGAAACGCGGTCACATTAGGACAGCTGTTTCAAAAATGATAAAAAAAATGAAAACAGAACTGGTAAATCCGGACCTCAAAGTAGAGGACCTGGAACTGTACTTGGAATATTTAAAAGAAAAATCAGTTGAATTGAAACTAATAGATTCCGATATTGAAAAATTAACGAGCGTTGATGATTTAGATGAGGAATTAGACGGTGTAGAAGAATTTAGAGAGAAAATTACAACATACATGTATAAAGCGAAAAAAAAGATTGAAGAAATTAATAGCGAACGACAACAACTGTGTACTTCTAAAAACTCGGAACAATTAAATGAAACCCCTAACGAAAACCGTAAAAATGAAAATCAAAACATTAAATTACCAAAGCTCACAATTCAGAAATTCTACGGCGAAAGTTGTGACTGGCTGACATTCTGGAATTCTTTTTCATCAGCCATACATAAAAATAAAAATATCGATGCTATTAGTAAATGTAACTATCTCAAATCCTTTTTGGGCGGAACAGCCTATAACACTATAGAAGGTTTTGATCTCTCCGAAGAAAATTATGAAACTTCTGTAGAGTTACTTACTGAAAGATTTGGAAATAAAGACATACTAATTAATGCACATATCGATGAATTACTGAATACGAAACCACTGAAAAATTCTGATGACGTGAGAGGTTTTCGGAACCTCTTTAATCATAATTAGAAAAATATAAGAAGTTTAGAAAGCTTATCGGTTAAAAAGGGTAGTTATTCAAGTATATTGGTTCCCATTTTAACCAAATTAATACCCCGTGACCTACTGTTGGAATTTAACAAAAGAGAAAGAGATCCAACTGGTTGCGAAGTCGATGAGTTGATCAATTTTTTATCGTCACAGCTTATAGCTAGAGAAAGGACTTTTTTAAATATAAACAACTCTGTTTTGGAAACCAAACCACAAAACAGATACAACGTTAAGCTGAATCGAGAAAACGACGGGGGCGCCAGCCGAAGTCAATCGACGGCGTTAGCTTTAATTAATGAGTCCTGTCAGGACAAGAAAAGTGAAGTGTACCAGATGTGTATATTCTGTAAATCTAGTAAACATTCCTCTGTGTTATGTACAAATAATAAATTGAGCTTAGAAGATAGGATTGACATTTGTAAGCGGTCTGGCTCTTGTTTTAGATGCTTAAATGATAAAATTAAAAAAAGGCATCTTTCTTTTGGGTGTAAAGCCAACGTTACGTGTGAATTATGCTCGGGTCGGCATGTCAGCGTAATGTGTATGGGAAAGAGAAAATTAAAAACAAGAGAGGATTTTTCGAAAGCGAATACAGATACGGATTGCGCTATAGGTAATTCTTCTAGGGAAAAAGTCATGTTGCAAACACTTATTGTAAACATTTCGGGAAATAAGCAGAAAATTTTGATGAGAATTATAATTGACACTGGTTCTTCTTGCAGTTATGTTTCAGAGTTTGCAGCGCGCAGGTTAAAATTAAAAAGCGTAGGGCAGGAAATGATTGTACATGGTTTATTTGGAGGGATACAGAAAAAAGAAGAGCATAAAAAATATGTTATTAATTTAAGTAATGTTGATAACAGTTTCAATTGTACTTTTAATGTAATGGAACAGAAAACTATTTGTGCCCCAATTCCAAAATTAGAAAATGGGGAAATTTTGAAAGAAATTAAAAGGTGTGGAATTTTCCCCAGTGATGTAACAGTGAATGGAAACTTCTGTTTGTTCGATAGCGACGCCAACGAAATCCACGGACTTATAGGCGCGGACTATGCAGGAAAACTGTTTACAGGAGAAATTAAAAATTTGTCAAATGGGCTCGTTGCGATGAATACTTACTTTGGCTGGACTATAATGGGGGGAACGGGGGAAAGCCATAGTACAAATGAAGTACTTTTGTCTCTTCATGTAAGTGACTTGAAAATTTGCGACCTATGGTCACTTGACTCGCTGGGAATTACGGAACCTAATATTTCTCAAACGAGATCGGAAATTGAGGAAGCGGCGAAAAATCATTTTGTGCACTCGTTAAAAAGAGATGACGAAGGTAGATATCAGGTGTCGCTCCCATGGTTGGAAGTTCATCCTGAATTAACGGACAATCGAAACCTTGCCGAAAAGCGGTTAAAGTCGTGCGTAAGAGCGCTTCAAAAAAGAAACTGTCTTCAAGAGTATGATAGTGTATTCAGGGAATGGGTGTCCGAAAAAATTATAGAACCTGTTGACGCTGAGGAGCTGACAAAAGACAAGGGTCATTATTTACCTCATCGACCAGTTTTTAAAGAGAACTCAACAACTAAAATCCGTCCCGTTTTCGACGCGTCAGCAAAAGAAATAAACTCGCCATCGCTGAACGATTGTATTGAAAAAGGGCCAAATTATTTAGAGTTGGTTCCTAAACTCATAAACAGATTTCGGCATGGGAAATACGGGTTAATTTCGGATATCCGTCGAGCTTTCCTACAAATAAACATAGATCCCTCCGATAAAAAATTACTCAGGTTCTTATGGTGGGAGGAAGGAGATCCAAGAAAACTGATTGTTTATTCGCATTGCCGTGTCGTTTTCGGAGTAAATGCAAGCCCATTTTTACTTGCCGCGACAATCAATTACCATTTAGAAAATATATCAGGATCTCAAAGAGACATAGCTCTAAAACTCAAAGAATCTATGTATGTAGATAATTGTGTAGCGAGTGTGGACACCATCGAAAAGTTAAACTCTTTTATTTCGATATCTAAGGAATTGATGGCTTCTGCGCAATTTGATTTAAGGGGGTGGAAACACAACCGATCAAGTAATGATGAGGAAAATTCAATATTGAACCTATCTGGGGATGAATTTAAAGAAATAGTTTCAGTGTTGGGCCTTAAATGGAATTTATACAATGATACTTTATCCTGTGAGATAAAGGAGAACACCCATTATGTATTGAGTAAACGAAACGTATTGTCAGTTTTGAGCCAAATTTTTGACCCTATTGGATTCACGAGCCCTGTAACTCTTGTTCCTAAATTAATCCTACAGGAGTGTTGGAAGGAGAAAATTAATTGGGATACAGAGCTCCCGGATATTTTAGGGAAAAAATTTCTAAAATGGGTCAATGAACTAAAATATTTGAAAGATATAAACATCCCTAGAAAACTCCCTGGACTAGATGAGAATGCTACGATGCACGTCTTCGTGGACGCTAGTAAATCTGCTTACGCAGCTGCAATTTTTATAAGCAATGAGTATGAGGGTGTTGTTACCTGTCAATTATTACAGGCTAGGTCAAAGGTAGCGCCCTTAAAACCAATTACAATTCCCAGATTAGAAATTCTTGCATGTACCATTGGAGCCAGGCTTGCTTACACCGTAAAAGAAGATCTTAATATGAAAAACATGCGCACTTTCTATTATACTGACTCAATGAACGCTTTATACTGGATTAAAAAACAAGATAACTGGGCCACGTTTATAGCTAACAGAGTCAGTGAAATTCGAAAATTGACAGATCCAGAGACTTGGCGACATATTCAGGGGAAATTTAATCCCGCGGATTTGCCATCGCGGGGATGCGATCCTAGAGAATTATTGAAATCCCGTTGGTGGGAGGGACCCGAGTGGCTGAAACTACCACTCGAAGAATGGCCAACTAGTGAAATTGCTCCTGACATCGAAGTAGTCAACTCAGAGAGGAAAAAGACTATAATTTCAGCTACAAACTTGGTTACAAACAGATTTGAATTCTTTCAAAAAATATCTTCTTTCAACAAAATTGTAAGAATAATGGCTTACATAATTCGATTTTATCAGAATTTAAAGAGAAACCCTAATGACAGGAAAAAAGGAAAATTGGAGAAAGAAGAAACTGAAGCATCCGAGAAAGTGATTTTAGGGGAAATACAAAGGGAATCTCTCACTGGAGAGGAAAAGTTAAACTTGCGAACTGTGAAAGACAGTGACGGTCTGCTGCGAGTTGAGACTAGAATTGCATCTAGGAAAGATTTAGAAACATTTAGATTTCCCATATTATTGCCTAATAAACATCAAGTGGTTGAAAAACTCATAATGAGCAAACATATCGAACTAGAACATGCAGGTACGCAAACCTTGATGTCTTATCTCAGGGAATACTATTGGATTGTTAAGAGCAGAAAGACAGTACGAGAAGTGATAAGAAACTGCACTAAGTGCAGAAGATTTTCTGTTCATCCATTAGAAGCTATAAGCATCCCTCTTCCAGAAGACCGGGTAAGAGATGCGGCTGTCTTCGAAATAGTAGGTACCGATTTATGCGGTCCGTTGTTCCTGAAAGAAGGCACAAAATGTTGGGTGGTACTGTTCACGTGTGCCATCTACCGTGCTGTGCATTTTGAGTTAGTGACTTCTTTATCAACTGACTATTTTATTCTGGCTTTTCGTCGTTTTATTGCAAGAAGAGGACGCCCGTCCACTGTGTGTGTACTCTGACAATGGTAAAAACCTTGTAGGGACAGCTAATCTCCTAAAAAGTATTGATTGGGAGAAGATTGAAAATTTTGCATCAGAGAAAAGGATTTCATGGAAATTTAGCCCTCCATCTGCTCTTTGGTGGGGTGGTTTTTGGGAAAGATTGGTGGGAATGTTGAAGAGTATTCTGAGAAGGGTTCTGGGAAGAGCTTGTTTGAATAACGAGGAGTTCTCTACAGTCTTGTGCGACGCTGAAGGTTTGATTAATTCTCGACCTTTGACTTATCTCTCAGAAGATCCTGAAGATCTGTTAGCTCTTTCACCTTCTATGTTCCTCCAGGAAATTAGAGAAGTTGGTGTTCCGGATTTCGATGTAATCGATTCGACAAAATTGAAAAGGAGGTACGCTTACCGATTAAAATTGCGACAAGATCTAAGAAACCGATTCAGAAGTGAATATTTGGGATTGCTGAAAGATTATTCTAAAGTTAAAAGACAATCATTAATCAAGGAAGGAGATCTAGTACTTATTGGAGACAACAACACCAAAAGAATCAACTGGCCATTAGCGAAAGTCGTAATGACCCATCCTGGACGAGATGGAAGAATCCGTGTGGTCGAATTAAAAACCCAATTTGGAAGTCTTCTGAGACCAATACAGAAGCTATATCCATTGGAACTGGCAGCGAATGAACTTCCATCATTGAACAATCCAGTGAGAGAAGAGGAGGCCAATACTTGTCCTGTCCAAGATCAAGTTCCTGTGAAACAAGAAGTTCGTTGTTCTCGTTATGGACGAACCTTGAAACCAACCAAGAGACTAGATGATGTCTAGCTGTACTACTTTTGTGAATAATTAATGTGAAATTTTTGTATTTTAATGTGATTTGTTAGTTTTTTTCAGAGTAGCGTGGAGACATTCTTAACTTGTCCTATGATTTCTGTAACTGGTGTTTGGATTCCTCATGACTTTGGAATCCAAAGGTGGGAGGATGTCAAGAACTCTCATGACGTAGCGGCTACTGCAGCGCCATCACGTCACATTCGTCTTCCCCCGCATCTTTGTGTCACGCAGTTGAAAGTGATACGAGACCCCCTTCGCACATGTCAAAAACGATCAAGGGAGGTTCTCGGTAATTATGTTCTGAACTGGACAAAGGTCCTATTGAAATGTGTACAGTTATTTGTGTGTAACGTTATTTGTGTGTGATTTGCGTCATTAAATGTTAGTTTGTGTTTAAAAATACGCTTCTTTATTGAATCAATGTTCCACACCTTTGGATATTACTACCTTTTCAGCGGCAGCCTGGAATGAAAGGTGAGTGATTCTTACCTTGTATAAATTGAGATTGAAATATTTTTCTGTTGTTTTAAGGAGAAAATAACAACTACATTGAATTACTTGATTATTTTCCCTCGTTGGTTTGGGATTATCCAAGCTATCCTTCGTATAAAAATTTATCTTCTTATCTTATTTACTTGTACTCTTGCCGTGTTCTAGCTTTGTATAATATATTTTTTACACCAGTGTTTCTTAACAACCCCGTGCCATGAGAGGCTCTCCTGGAATTTGTAATTTTTACTTTTCAGCATTTTTATGAACAATTTTTTATTTGAAATACTAACTGAATAACCCGGCGTTGCTCGGGATGAAATGGTTAAACTTTGATTGAAAAGTGAAATAAAATAATCACTTTTGTTACATAGAAAAACGCATCATTTGAGATGTACGTAAAATACTTTTAACTTCGTTTTAACTTTTACATAGTTTCTACAATTTACTTCGGATACAAATATATACATATAATTCCTGAATAATATATTACAATTTGCAAAAGAAAAAGACATACAAACAGAAAAGAAATTCCGACGAACGAAAGATGTGCAAAGTGTCGAATTTCGACTTCCTGATCTGAAATAGAGCAATACGGAAAAAGACATTAGAAAAATGTTGATAAAGAAGATAATGATTTATGAAATTTAGTAATGCTCAAATATGACCGTAATATTCTCCTGTGTTAACTCAAATACGCAAACACGGAATTCTAAATCAAATTTATAAAATACTAGGGGGCTCCGCCCCCTACTCGCTTACGCTCGCTAACCCCGGGGGATTGCTACGCAATCCCATTTGGTTTGCTTCGCAAACCAACACTCCTTTTACATATGGCATTTGGTTTGCTTCGCAAACCAACATTCCTTTCGCAGAGTGAAACTATCTGATTAATTTGTATTATCCTGATTTCACTTTACGGTTCATGACGTCACAGCGATGGCTTCGCCCCCTTCTCGATATCGCTTGCCGACATCCGGGGATTGCTACGCAATCCTGTATGGTTTGCTTCGCAAACAAATACCTCTTACGCAAGTGATTTCACTCTTTTTTACTTTAACACTTAATGCACCCTAATCTAATAGCCGCATGAGTAAAAAATCTTCTGCATCTTGTTCCCTGTGCAATTTTAAATAAACCCTGTTAATCTCCAAACTTTACGATGTGTACTTTGTATTTTCTCGGTAAACCGTGTGAGATCAGAGGGAAAAAAGCGAGCCCTTTTCCTCGACAAATAAAAGGAAATCGTTTTTATGGCAATTGTTGCTACGATAAATGTGATATCTGGCAAACCCGATAGTCAAAAATACAACCCTCCGCGAATACAATGCTCCGCGAATTTGCTCCGCGAAATAAAAAATACGAAATTTGTGTCACCAACTTTTGATTGCATCGAATTTATTTATGAACCAATTTAAAAAATAATGGTACCGTAAGAAAGAGTATATTCTGAGGTATACTGCGCTATTTTCAAAATAAAAAACTAATAGTAATACGATATAGATATGACAGTTTTAGTTAACGGTTGTAACAAAAAGTAGCGAAAATATCCAAAGATTCCGAATTTTGTATGATTAACTTTTGATCGCATCTAATTTAATTATTAACCGATTTCAAAAATAATAGTACCGTAAGAAAGAGTATATTCTGAGGTATACTGCGATATTTTAAAAATTAAAAACTAATAGTAATAAAATATAAATACGGCAGTTTTAAAAAAAAAGTTACAAAAATGTCCTGATTTTTCCCGAATTCCAAAAAAATATTATCAAGAACCAAATTGAAATTTCAAAAAAAAAAAACTCGACGAGCTGCAAAAATTTACGTTGAGAGGTACTCTTAAAAAAAACCTCACTGCTGAAGACTGAAAATTTGTATGTGTTTTGCTCACTCGCGGAAGAAATTTCGCTTCTTCAATTTTGACACTTAATAAACCCTAAACTAATAGCCGCATCGGAAAAAAAATCTAAAAATTGTCCAGGGAATACGATGAAGAACAAACGATGTTAATTTCGTTTTTTTCCGATCAGTACTTTCTCAGGAAATTGTTTAAGAATCGATCTAAACAACACAGTTTTCAATCCTGCGTCGGCGGTAACTTTTTTTTAATATAGAGAGCAAACATTAATTCTGGTTGGCCAGATCTCAAATAGCAAAATTACGCCTTTATCATCAATGAGTTTTTGGTTTGGGCTTTTCGTGTTCCACTACAAAATTTTAGTCGCACGGTGTTTCTTGTGACAAAGTTATGCTTATAGTACGTAGAGTAGAACGCGCGTTCGAAATAAGAACCATAGTATCCTTTCAATATCCTGTAGAACGTGTTTCCTTGTTAATATTCATATATTGCAGGAAAATAAACTTTAGATTTCAAATTTGGGGCTTCGAAGGGGCAGCTTTAGGTCTACCTGAGTGCTAATTTTCAAGGTTGTAAGTGCTACAGATTGGTCTGAAGACCTTCAAAGTAACAGCGCATGTTTTCCACAGTGGTCTAGTGTATATGTGTACCACATTTGGTGTGGATTGGTCAAACGGTATATATATATATATATATATATATATATATATATTAGGGTGGAGCGAAAAACACGAATTTCGGAAATTGAAAACGCCTATGGAGGGAATAGTTGGGGACTACCATGCTTATAAACAACAAAATATGAGCTAAATCCATTAATATCTTCAGGTGCCTAAATCACTTCGAAATTTCGAAAATTTGCCTATTTCTTCACAAAAACAATAATAACGCATTAAAAAAATTTAATGCATCTTATTCAAAGCCATGGGTGGATGAAATGAACTACCCTGCTTGAAAAAAAAATGTTTTACACCTAACATTATCCCGGAAATTTAAAAATTTCCCCTTTTTTTAGAGCGCTATATCACGCACTTCTCCACTCCTCTCAATAGACTAATCATTACGTTCCTCGTTACTAGGTTGCACGGACGCTTCCCTTTCTTCGCTTGTTTATAGGGGGTAAATAACTCGTATTTCACCACATGGAGTGGAGGTGTCTGGGTTTCTCTAAATACCCGCCCACTTTTTTTGTAAATATCTAGTAGGTGTATGATCCTGCAAATGCCCTACCGATCTAGTCTATCGAGGAAAACTAAGTCCTTTGTTAAAATTGATTCGCTTTCGTTTCTTGGTGCGTATTTTACTGTTTATTTTTATTTATTTTATATATTTTTTGTACAGAATTTTAATTTTTAAGTTCAGTTTTTTTTTTGTTAAGAATGCACGGTTCTGTGAATTAGTCGAAATGCCTAGGACACGATCAGTAGATGTATGTCCCGTGTTTGGAATTGCTGAAATAATGAAGCCTAACAAGCTTAGACATATGCAGATGTTATAAAGTATTATCTTTACATACAGAAAGATTTTAAAAGAGGTGCTAGTATGTGGCTGATGTATGTTTAATTTTAATTAAAGAGCTTAAAGGATTATGGGAGAAAAGTTCGATTCGAACTGTAACAAACCAACAAATAATATATATGCTGAAAAAATACCATAAAGCATATAGAAATATTAAGAAACTATTAAAAAATACTGGCAAACTATATTTCTCGAAAAAAGTTGTGTCCTTCTGGGAATCAGCAGAAAAAAATTTATTTGATATTAGCATATGTAAATGTAAGAACTTTCTCAGTTGTACTTTCAAAATCAAAGTACCCATTGCTTATAGAGCTTTTTTAACAGATCAAAGGACATTTCGAAAAATGGTCATTGGAAATGTTGACAATAAAACCAGCAGAATGATTAAAGAAAAGATTGCAGTTCCAAGAAAGAGAAGCATAGAGCCAAAACGTTCAGCTCAAAGATTGTAAAGGAAAACAATCCAAAATACTCTCGCCCTCTATTACGAAAGCTACTTTGAGTTTTAATTTGCTTAAGAATTCTAATGACACTATAAACACAATCATTGATAATAATTCTTCTTGAACTTCACAAACGAGAACTGAACTTCCAAATGTAGCTCAGGCTTGTGACAGAACTGGTGTTTCCGATAGATCGGCAGCAATTCTAATAAATACTGCTTTGAAGGATGTGGGAAAAATTTCCAAGGATGATTCTTCAAACATAATTGATCGTAGTAAAATTAGAAGAGAAATGATAAAGACCCGCAGCTACCTGAAAAGGAAAAATGAGGAAACTACCTCTTTATCAGAATATGGAATATATTTTGATGAGCTAAAGGATTAATCTTTAGTAATGATTAAAGAAAGAGAAAGGATTTCTAGAAAGACGGTAACAAAAGAACATATCGTTCTAATACTAGAACCAGGATCAAAATACATGGGACATGTCACTCATACGACTGGCTCTTCTCAAAATATTAAAACAAGTTTTTTTAACTTTTTTGGAGAAAAATATCGATTTTTCTAAGATGCAAGTGGTTGGTTATGATGGTACAGTGGTAAATACATGTTTAAGAAATGGAGTCATTCGACATATCGAGCTCTTTTTAGGACGTCCTGTGCATTGGTTTAGTTGTTTATTACATACAAATGAGTTACCCAGCTACCTTTACGTCATTTGTTGCAACATTTAGAAGGGAAAACCACTGGACCAAAAGGATACATAGGAGAAATTGGAAAAATGTTAGAATCTTGTGAAAAATTGCCTTTAACAAACTTTGAAAAGATGAAAGTAACTTTACTAGATATTGTCCTAGAGGCTCTTAGCACTTATTAACGATACCTTTACGAAATGTGCTCAGGGATGACAAATAAATATATTCCATTAAGCTTGTCACAAAAATATCCAGGAAAATTAAATCATTCCAGATGGGTTGACGCCGACAAATAGAATTTTAAGGTTATATGTTTCAACAGAAGATCCAACCTATACCTTGAAAATATTAACAGAGTATGTTGTGAAGGTACATTCATATGTGTTGTTTAAAATTAAAGTCAGTCATCATGTTGGTACGGGAGTCTTCATTTTTACCATATTTTAAATAAATCTAGTTTTTTGGCTGAGGATTTAAAAATTGTAGTAGATCTAACTTTGCAAAGAAATGCTTACTATGCCCATCCAGGAAATATTATTTTACAATGTTAACTGATGATCGAAAACACGTCAGAGAGTTGAGCCTTAGAAGAATTTAAAATTAAGACAAAAAAATAAAGTTGAAAAGAATAATCGCGAGTTTAAAATTCCCAAGTTAAACTTCGAAGCTGACAATTACATAAATATAATTGAATGGCTATAAGATTCCATTACAGATCCATTACTCACAGTATCTCTTTCTGATGATCAACTCAAGTCTATGATTCTAGACGTTCCAACCAATAGTAACATGTTTAACTTTCCATGCCATTCACAAGCAGTAGAACGTTGCGTTAAATTAGTAACTGAAGCATATAGTACAGTATGTGGTACAAAAGCACGAGATGGATTTATTCGGTCAAGAATTGCTTCTAGACTTGCTTTACCCAGATTTGAAACCAAAAGCCAATATCAACCACTTTTAAGCTAAACCACTTGCCAGTAACTTCAACTTAATTTTTTAGGGTAAGCTAGCAACTTAAATTGAAATTTTTAGGGGGTGGAACTCGATATGCAGCCACCACCTCGTGCTGAGTTCTGGGTTGTTTTCATAATGCAAAAAACAGCGAAGAGCTGCAAGGGGAAGCGCCCGTGTAAACGCGTGGTCGCAATGATGAGGCTTGAGAGGAGTGGAGACTCGTGTGATGGCGCTCTAAAAAAAGGGGAAATTTTTAAATTTCCGGGATAATGTTAGGGGTAACACTTTTTTTTTCCAAGCAGGGAAGTTCATTTCACCCACCCATGGCTTTAAATAAGATGCATTAAATTTTTTAAATGCGTTATTATTGTTTTTGTGAAGAAATAGGCAAATTTTCGAAATTTTGAAGTGATTTTGGCACCTGAAGATATTAATTGATTTAGCTCATATTTTGTAATATTAATAAGCATGGTAGTCCTCAACTATTCCCACCATAGGCGTTTTCAATTTCCGAAATTCGTTTTTTTCGCTCCACCCTACTGTTTAGGCTGCTGGAATTAAACAGGTCTTCAGCGGTGGTTCTGGCAGTAGCAGCTTGCTCAGATTTCCACAGTTTGATGTGAAATCTATTCCTTCTGTAACACATTCCATTTTCAGCCATGATGACATAGGACCTTGGTTGTGGCCCTACTTGTGAGATTTCTCTTTTCCACCACCTGTTTTGATGACGGAAGAGTACACTTTGTCCTTGCTGCAATGGTTGAAGAGGACAGAAATGCTGATCATACGTTTACGAACAGCAGAGCAGTCATAGAGAGGATTTAGATGAGTGGGTAGTGTTGGAATCAGTGTACGGATGCGTCGGCCCATCAAGATTTCAGCTGGAGAGGCAAACCATCCATGGGTGCATTCCTATACTCCATCAACACCAAGTGGACATCAGTGCAATTTTGTTCAGCTTTAAGAAGACTTGATTTTACCGTTTGAATACATCTCTCAATCTGTCCATTAGATCGTGGGAAACCAGGACTTGAGGGATTAAAAAATATATCCCACTTCTGACACCATATTATGTTTGATGGTATTTGCTGAGATGAGGCAAATAAGACTTGGATTTGGATGTTAAAAGATTAAGTTAGTTTATTTAAGCATGGTAAATGGTAAGACGTAAAACATACAAGCACATGATACAATGATGAGAGCGGGAAGACAACAGTTAAAGCTACAGTACTATTGGTTACAGTTACATATAAAAGGTCTTGGTTACAGTTACATATATAACAGTTCGTATTGAAATTATCAGAGCAAGCACTCAATTTAATATGAAAACGGCCCCTTAGATAAATTTTAAACATTGATATTTATAAAAACATTAATCCCTATCGATTGCTACCATCCGTCTTGTTCTATGATGTAAATTGTGCAATTGCGATCGGGTGAATCGTTTTTTATTTTGACAGCTGTACATCCAACAAATGATCTTCCAGCTGCTTCTTTAAAGCTTGTGTCAGACTACAAATTGGGCACGCCAGGCAATTTTTACCAGCATTGGTGACTGCAGATGCACTGATGATGAAACATTCAATAACTTGTCTTGAAAGACTTGCAGCAAATCGAAAAGATGTGATCGGAATCCATCCCAAAACGTTGTTTGGAAAAATCACAAAATAACAAACAATTCTAAATCTGATAGTGCCAAATCTAAATAAAAGTAAAGAGGCAATATACCAATCGCGCGTATCGCACTCAGGAAAACTTTCAAACTGATATAATTTGATGAGGTTGATTGAGGAGTTGATGAGGTTGAATAGTTCGCTGAGGGAAAGTTCTCCAAGGGTGATTCCTGTTCTGTAAACGTCGGTCACGGTAGCTGAAGGGCTCTCTGTGCACCGGAGGCATCCAAAATCTTGGCCGCATTAAAAATCTTGGCCGAGGTTGAAACCTCACGACTGGATGGGGAACGGTTACTCGGTCCATTCTGCTATTTTGCTCTTGTTTGTTTAATTCATCATCGTGTAACTGGCTACACAAATTGCGTGCAACTCTTAACCATTCCGTGCCGATCAACCGGTAAGTGGTTAAGGTGTTAGCCTCTATAGCGGTAGGTTCCTGGTTCGAACCCGGGTGAGGGCATGGATGTTTGTAACCGTATTTTGCAGAGGCGGCTGGTGCACCTTAAATCTGTCGTGACCGAAAATCCTCACGTTGGGTTGGTATGGAAGTTTGGAGAGTGGGGTGCCAGCTCAGATGTTGACTCGTCATCTGACCGTGGTTCGAAATTATGAGGTGTTGTCCTCGGATCTTTCCCTTAAGGGATTGATCCCGGACCGTCGTCAATAGCCCGTTGTGTTGCTCTAGTACGACGTTAACTAAACATCACCTTACCTTACCTTAACCATACCGTAATGGTAGATGGTTCTTTTATGATGAGGAGTTCCTTTATGTTCCGAGGCAAACCATTTGTCAATCCTTGAAATAGTATTTCCACTGTAAGCTGTAGTCGTTGATCAATGTCGAATTTCTTTTTGAAGTAAGTATCGATGTCTGAAGGTTTGTTGCAGGTTGTAGGAAAAGTTCTCGAAAAATAATCCTTGACGGATATTGGCCCATTCAGTTCCGATGACCGCAATGATTTAAGTATAAATGTAACGCTTCTCCCTTTAAGTACTCTAAAATAAGTTCCAATCTTGAGTTTGCGAAATGGGCTGTTTTTAATTCAAAGTATTTGATCCATGCTTCCACGTCGAAATTTTTTTTTGGGTCAAATCCTATTACTTTTGAAAGTATAATTTCCGATAATCTTTTGAAACCAAGTAGCTGGCAGTAGAATCATCTCTATTAGACGACATCATTTTGGGGTAGTTATGAGAGTCCGTTCAATTTATTAAAACTTCTGGAATGAGTCCACACCACAGGTTCCTGTCATGTCGGCTTTAAAATCTGTAATTTTGAGGTCTGTAAAGTTTAATTATTATTGTTTTCTTTGTGGAATGTGTGTGTGTGTGGAAACAGCAAAAAAGATCAGATTCTAAATTTATTTTTTCCGTTTTCATTTTGCGCGGAGGAATCATTTTCCAGCAGAAGATAAAAACAAAGTTTTAACTTTAATTATGTAGTTCTTTTTTCTATATCCTAGATCGTTAAAGATAGAGTAAAAATTTTAACGGATTTGAAATCTGCGGAAAATTTCACATTAGATCAATACCTAAAAGTATGATTTTCTCAAAATAAATAAAAAATTTAAATTTAATATCTTTTATATTTTTGCAAGAGAATCTAACGTCACGCCAACATTCGTGTTCCAAAAATAAACACATTACATTTCCTGCCCTTTTACGATTTCACCGAAAGAAAGTAAAGAAAATAAAACACATTTTGGTTGGCATTATTTGGTTCTTTTTTGTAAAATCGGGATCGTTAAAGATTGATTCAAATTTCAACGGATTTGAAATCTTTGACACCAGATAGGATTTGACACCAGATAGATACCTTATACGTTTGATTTTTTTCTTTTAATACTAGGGGCTCCGCCTCCTGATCGCTTACGCTTGCCAATCAATAATATTCATAATTTTGTTTGCGAAGCAAACCAAATTGGAATTAGCAGTGAATTTATTCCAATAGGCTACGAATTTCTATTTGGTTTGCGAAGCAAACGAACACCACGGGCAACGCCATTATGGCTGTTATCCAATACTCTACGATTTCAATTGACTACGGTCCGGGATCAATCCCCCAAGGGAAAGACTCAGGTAACGTTAACGGTAACGGTAATTTTAGATAACGTCGTACTGGAGCAGCACATCGGGCCATTGACAACGGTCCGGGTAATAGGTAATTGGTAATTTTTTTTGCTAACGTCGTACTAGAGCAACACAACGGGCTATTGACGACGGTCCGGGATCAGTCCCTTAATGGAAAGATCAGAGGACAACACTTCGTAATTTTGAACCACGGTCAGATGACGAAGCAACACCTGAGATGGTACCCCATTCTCCAAACTTCCACGCCAACCCAACGTGAGGACTTTCGGCCACGAAAGATTTAAGGTGCATCAGCCGCCTCGACACCATACGCTTACAAACATCTATGCCCGGACACGGATTCGAAACAGGAGCCTTCCGATCTAGAGGCTAACACCTTAACCACTATACCGGTTGGTCGGCATCATGTAGTTTTGAACCACGTTCAGATGACAAGGTCACACTCGAGCTGTCACACCACTCTCCAAACTTCCCGACAATGCCAACGTGAGAACATTTGAGACCACGATAGATTTAAAGTGCACCAGTTCCCCTTGTACATGACGGTCTTTGGTTAGATTCAAACTCCATTAATTAATTACTAAGTGCCAATTCGAATAAATGTTAAAATCGGCCATATGACGACAAACTTCCTGTGAAGGTAACTCTGATAAGTAACAGCCGACCAACCGGTATAGTGGTTAAGGTGTTAGCCTCTAGATCGGAAGGTTCCTGGTTCGAATCCGGGCCCGGGCATGGATGTTTGTAAATGTATGGTGTAGAGGCGGCTGGTGCACCTTAAATCTGTCGTGGCCGAAAGTCCTCACGTTGGGTTGGCGTGGAAGTTTGGAGAGTGGGGTGCCAGCTCAGGTGTTGCTTCGTCAACTGACCGTGGTTCAAAATTACGAGGTGTTGTCCTCGGATCTTTCCCTTAAGGGACTGATCCCGGACCGTCGTCAATAGCCCGTTGTGTTGCTCTAGTACGACGTTAACAAAAAATTACCAATTACCAATTACCTGATAAGTAACAAGCGAGAGCGTTTGGTTAGCATGAAGAAAAGATTCTGTCTTTTGTCTGATTTCTTTGTTGGACTCGAAATTACTCTCCTATTATTAGCGTTTTAAATTTTACCAGAATATCATTAAACAATGATCTCGCAATGGGGAATGTAGGTTATTACTCCAATGGCTAGTGAGCTACATACCTAGGTTTTGTCTTAGTTTTAAATAATACTTTTACTTTGTGTAGTTGGAGAACCATGGATTTCTGAAACAAGAACTCTAAAAGAGTCAAATGATCTCATCGTAAGTTGTATATATATATATAAGTTTATGGTAAACATTGTGTGTGTCATACAGACTGAAAATTTTAATTGCTTAGAAACATTGAAGGATTCTTTATATTTTACAGAGCTGTGATAACTTAAGCGTTTTGAATCGCATGTTTGTATACCTCCTTGACATGCACAATCATTTGAATTTTCTACGATTTCTCAGAATTTTTTTCTTTGTAATGAGTATTTCTTAACATGTCGCTTGGAAAAATCGCAACAATTGTTTTGTTTTGAATTCACTTTAGAGAATTTTTGTGAGAAAAATTAAAAAGTGGTTTAAAACAGAACTGTAAGTGTTTTCAAATGTTTCCAATTTTCTAGTGTTGATCAATAATGACATATCGCAACCCGATATGAAAAGTGACGCAACTCAAAATTGTTGAATTTGAGAAACATCAACTTAAAAGATACTATAAAACTTATAGTGAAACAGTATAAGCTTCTTTTAAATTTTAGGTAAGTATTTATGATGGTAACTTCTATTATGTTCTATAGAATAGTAATATAACACACTGAGGCACCTCATATTTTTCAATGACATTTCTTCAAAATTTTAATTTTTTGACTTGTCACTTTTTTTGCTGGGGTACGATATGTTAGGTATAGGGTTGATAAAAATTAACTGAACAATTTGATCCACAATTTCTCACTAGAATAGCATTCCATACATGTATTTTTCACTGTTTTATTTTATTTATTGGTACTTCAAAAGTCGTCAAAGGTGGGAACGCATTTTGACCTGTGCTGCTTTTTTTTATAAAATGCTCGTTTATGCTTGTTCTTTCAGTGTTACTTAAAAAAGACAAACTGTTCTTGTAGTGGAGTTTTTCCCATTTCACAGTGAAGAGAATCGTAGTATATTCTAAATCTTATATTATTCTATAGAGTTAATTTTAGTATAGACAGGAATCTCCAGGGTTCTTGGTCCGTATTTATAAGCTCACTCAAAAGTACAAAAAATAAAATGAATATTATAAAAAGTAACAATACTAAATATAGTCAGTTATTTCCTTGCCTTATCAAGTATCTCAATTATCTAGCCAATGGAGTCGACTGTAAGTTAACTAATGGGTAACCTGTTCATAAATCCAGATTAAAAAAATTCTTCAAGCACTTGCATGCCGTTTATGGTAGCAGAATTTTTATCAAAGAAAATTATATTACCTGAAAGTGATCTTGATATAGATCAAATAAATAAAAATTATTTTATTGATGGGGTAGTTTTGGATGCGGGTTCATCACAAGCGATACTGATACAGTCAATTTGTTAGGGAAGGTACTCTTCCCCCTCAAACTTCATAATTGGTCAATACAGAATCCCCTTGAGGGGAAGAAGCTGGGCAGGTTGAGAGTTTAAAAGCTTTTTTTTTTTTTTTGGGGGGGGGGGGGAATGCATCCATTTTGGAAGAGAGTAGTCACTGAAGAAATTCTCCTTACAGAGTCCAAAACACTTATTGTACATTTTTGCAAGTTTAAATGGTAATTGGTGTATTTTAGTCAACAGTAGCATTTGCTAATAGCCTAAAAATGTTTTATTATTTTATTTATCACTAAAAATAAAGTGAATTAGTATTTGTGTATGTTAATTTTATTGTTCGTTTATTTGTAATAATAACTAGTTCTAATTTCAAGTTTTGTATAGCCTTTACTTCTTTTTTGTTTAGACATCATGGCCACTGAAAAAAGGTGCAGCTCTAAATACAGACAGGACTATTCTAGTGATAATGAAGAGGTGGATTATTCTTGTGAAGAAGAAAGAATAAAATCTTTTAGAACTTGGCAAGTGCATTTTCCAGTAGATCCTATCCGTTTAGCGAAGGCAGGTTTTTACTACACAGGTGATGAAGATGAGGTAGCTTGTTTCAGTTGTCATGGCCACATAAAAAATTGGAATTATGGCGATGTGGTTCAAAAGAAACACTCTGAACTTTTCCCAAATTGTGATTTTGTGAATAACAGATCAAAAAATATTCCCTTAATTCAATCAAAGAAAGCAAATTGCTCTGCAGACCTAAAACAAATTGCAATGGTTACAGATGAAACACTTAAATTATCTCATATCATGAGCACAATTGATTATAATAAAATGAAATCTCTTTCAGAAAGATTGAAAACTTTTGCTAAGTGGCCATTACAGAGCATAGATATATCAAATGTAGCAACTGCTGGATTTTTCTTTCTTGGCGTTGAAGATAAAGTTCAATGTCCATTTTGCAAAGGCATTGTGAGTAATTGGGAAGCTGGAGATGATCCATTAAAGGAGCATATTAAACATTTTCCTTGGTGTAATTTTCTACCTGATCTTTTTCATGATATAGGTCCTAAGAAAGATCCATGGTTCCTAAATAATTCTGAAGATTTGTGTGGTAACATGAAGAAACATGAAGACCCTAGTTTGTTAAAATGCAAACTTCTTGATAAAAATCAAGAACATGCAGACCTTAAGGAACTTGGTATACATCTACATAGTAGTCCGGTTCACCCCCAGCAAGCAAGTTTGAATGCCCGGATACGTTCATTTGCAGCATGGCCTTGCATAGCTCCTGTTTCAAAAGAAGAGTTAGCAAAGGCTGGATTTTTCTATATAGGTAAACTTTTTATTTCTGACTTTCCAAGTTTCTCGTTCAGAGTTCCCACTGACCTAAAACCAAGGCCTAGTATTTTATTTAAAAAAAATCTTAATATTTCTTGAAAATTCTAAAATGTTTTTTCTCTTTGTTTTTACAAGACATTTTTTTTTTAATTACAAAATTAGTCATTAAAAACTTAAAAAAAAGAAGCAATATTTGTGTCACATTGGTAGTAAATGTAAGGTATGTGGAGTTTCACAAATGCTATAAAGCAGTGTGCTTATTTTTAAGCCCATGAAACAATCTTTTAATATGCTGCAACTAAGACTTTCTATATAAAAAAAGGTCAAGCCACGCATTTTTTAAACTTGGGTATTTTTAAAATCTTTGAAACCCTCTTTTTTTTTTGGATTATGAATGCTCAACATGTGCTGTAAATTTGGAATTCTTACTAAATTGAGAGCTTTTATGTTATGGTTCAGATTGACTAAAGATAGGTTTTTCTAACAATAAACCAAGGGCTATGTGATACCTCTGCTCTCAGAAAAAAACAAAACATTTGCATATTGCTATTTGAAACTTATGTTACATTTTTTGCCCCAGACAGAACAATATCTTAAAATGTTGTTCAACCTTGAAACCATAAACTGCTTATTTCTGCAGAATTTTTAAAGGTATGTTTTTGAAAAATTGAAAGTTTTGAGCAAAATGTTTTGTTTAGCTAAGTTCCATATATTTGGGGTGAAAAGGAATATACTGAAATGAAATGTTATCAATTCACAAAAATTGGGATAGAAGCTAAGTAATCCAATAGGAGTTTAGTGATGACTGGGAGCTGTCCCAGGTCTCCTTTAATGTTTCCAGACACTAGACAGATTGCTGTCTCTCTTCTGTGTATTATATTCTAAAGTTTAAAAATGTATAATTTTTAAACAATATTCAAAAAGGAGCCAAGGTTTAGGATAGCTTCAGTGTTCTGAATAAAATTTAGGCTGAGGTTCAGATAATGTTTCAAATATTGAAAAGGAATTGTTTAACATCTATATATGATAAGAAATCTGAATATATATGAGAGTTATATTTTGTAAACATACTTAGCTCCCATAAAATGGATTAAACATGCCCTTGAATAATTTTTTAATGGTTTGATTGCAAATTAAAATAAAATATAAAAATGTTTTTAATAAATTTTTTTTTTTTTTAGAACAGTACCAGAACAATTTTTTTTGAAATTATTACTAGAGCTTGGAATTTGCATACATTTTTTTTAAAGCCCCTTTATGTTAATTGAAATCTGCATTGAGTGTTTTTTAGCGATTTGCAACCAAAAATACTTGAATTTATTTTGCATGTTTTTGCATATTTGGGGGGGGGGGGGTATTTTTTGCATGTTTTGTGCGTTGTTTGGAAGGAACATTTTTAGAAGCAAAACGCATTTGGGTTGGTTAGCCTGACCTTTTCTTGTTTAACCAAAAATTTATATATGAAGTTAAGATAGTAAAAAAGAAAAATTGTTTTCATTGTGGCTTCCAGCTCAGCCCTAATTTAATTAAATAATTAGGCAGTCATATAATTTCGCCATTCACTCTTCACAAGGAGAATGAGGTCTATTTTAAATGAAGGCCACTTTGTGCTACAAAAGCTAGGTACTTAGTCAAGGTCAGTGACTGCTCAGTTGTGATTTACCCCTCCCTCTCACCCTCATCTTTTTTAAATGAGTATACCTGTTACCTTCTCGGCGTTCAGTTCTGTGGAGCCTCAATTAATCCAGTCTTTTTAGAAGCTAAAATTAACATTTATTGTTTTACACAACTATTTACAGAGGTTTAATAATGAAAGCGTGAAGCAAAACTTATTGCTTAGTTTTATAATAATCAAATTGTTATGGAGATATCTGAGTCGGACGGAGTCTGCAAGGTATCTGAGCACATTTTTGGTTCCCGGGGCGATGCGTCAAAGTCACTGAAGAGACAGGATTCCTCCCACACAGTTGCCTGCCATTGCAACCACTCGAGAGGTTGTGCCAGAATGTGAGTTGACGGAACCCTAAGAAATATTAGTTTACCGATTGCTCCTCATCGTCTCATGTGATGTGGAAAGCTCTTTCTCCTCATCGAAGAATGTTTTCAATGACAAAAGACAAAGTTTCAAAATTGAAAACCTTGAAAAACTTTGATCATTCAATGTAATTTCAATTAGTTGGAGAACGTTCATCTAGGCCAGTGCAAAGTATCAGCCACTTGGGAGACATGAACACGTTATCCTAAACACTCCAGCGCAATGCCGTTACAGCCCCTTCTTTACTCACATCAAACTCATGCAACACTTCACACGTTCTACATTTAGCTCTTTTTATAGTTTTTGACTTTTGTAGTCAACCAATAAGTTTTTCCTCTATATTTTTTATCATGTGTAAATATGTATAGTAACAAAATACTCAGCTTTTTTAGCACCCCTTTTAAATCCTGCACGTCTGCCCCCTCCTAGTTATGTTTCTGAGGACGTTTGAAGTTCTTTCATTTTAACCTACATTTTTCAATTATGTAATACTAGCCACTGCATGGCTAGCCCAGTGTTGCCCATGCCCGTGGTGTAAGTTATTAATTTGGTGTAAAATTTTCTGCAGATTTCAAATCCGTTGAAATTTTCAATCTATCTTTAGCAATTCCGATTTTACGATAAAAAATCAACAATCCCAGTCAAAATGTTTTTTATTTTTTTGCTCACATTCCCTCAAATGGAATAGGACAGAAAATTTAATCTGTTTTCTTTTAACACGAAGGGCAGAAGATGCAATCTGTTTCACATAACGTCACAATCTCTTGCGAAAATATAAAAGATATATTCAATTTAAAAATTATTTATTTAAAGAAAATCATATTTTTAGGTATTGATCTAAAGTGAAATTTTCCGCAGATTTCAAATCCGTTGAAATTTTTACTATATCTTTAACGGTCTAGGAGATAGAAAAAAGAACTACATAACTAAAGTTAAAACTTTTTTTATCCTGCTGGAAAATCATTCCTCTGCTCAAAATGAAAGCTGAAACGGAAAAAATACATTTAGAATCTACTGCAATGAAAAAAACTTGGCATGATTCCAAAGCCTGTCGGCAAGGTCACATGGGTAGAAAAGTCTAGTTTCCAGTGTTTCTTCTCTCTCCCGTAGAAATGCGTTGAAGAACCCGTTGGAGAATAAAACTATTAAATTCATTTAAAAATTTTCTAGATTGAATTTTATAATTCGCTGTGACCCAAAGATTGCAAAAAATTCGGACTAAATGTGTCTTCGGACTACAAATCTCACTGCTGTAAGTGCCATAGATCAACAGGATTTTGCGGCCGCGAAACAGACAAACAAACCCTTTTTTTTATAATAGTAGAGATTTGTATATTTTTTGTTTTGAATATTTGTTGCTTTGCATACTTTTTACTTATCTTTATCTGTGCTATAAAAATAACGTTATGAATTAATTTCATGAAAGTGTAACTCATTTTCACGTTATCCTCCTCACTACCCTTTTTGTAAGAAAGAAATTTTTTGTTTGGAATTTTTTTGGGGATTATAGTGCATATTTTGGGATTTTTTAATGCATATTTCAGGTCACATTTTTACATATCTATCCGAGGTCAGATTATTACACAACCATAAAGAACATGCCAATCCCATGACTTCATATGCGTAAAAAATTGAAGTTACTAAATGTTGCATACATTTTAGTTATAATTATGCAAGTAAATTTAACTTACTAAATTATCAAATCAATGAGGATTATGTAACAATAGAGTGAGGAAAAAAGCAGAAAATATTCTAACTGGGAAAAGTCTCAGGTTGAAATTTAATCATACTTTATTTTAAACAGGTTAAATTCTAGGACAAAATGAATTTGCTGTATTTTTCAAGTGCTGTAAAGGCATTGGAAAAACAAAATACAAGGACTTTCAAGAATCCATGAAATTATTTGAGAAAAGTTTGATAACTACTGATTATAATTTTAAAGCCAGCATGATACAGCTGAAAAAACAGTGGAGTAATAATATTCTCGATTCATAAATAATTTGCAAAATAGAATAATGAAAAACGAAGAAAAATATTTCAATTTGAATATAGAAAAAAAAATCATTGCCCTCAAAGCTTTTCAATAATATTACCAAAACACTAGTTTAAGTAGCTCACTTCACAACTTAACATTTTCTATTAAAAACCTCTCACTTAGATTCAATCCTAAATGATTTTGCATTGGGCCTTGTAAGTATCATAACTTTTTTTTTTGTTCTAGTAAACTATCATTTTGTGCTTTAAAGAAAAATGTTATATGAACAATTTTATATAAAATTGATTTCTCAGATTAGACCTCTGCAAAGCTGATAATATTGGATGAGGTTTCCACTAAACCCCAATCAATCAATGTTACATTTCAAGTTTATAAGTATTCAAGGTATTCATTCAGCATTTAAAATTGACCCGAGTTGGTAGTAAATGGATCTATCAGTGAACTATCCAAAATAGCTGTTTGTATTTAATAATGTATGACTTATGCATATATTCCCATTCTCAAATATGACACTTTGAACAAGTGAATCCATAAAGACTAAAACCTCTTGAATATGTACTAGCAATTCAGATTTCAAAAAATCAGCTTGATGGAAACCAGGCCTACTTTTATCTTCATATCCTGTTTGCAAGAAATTGTGCTAGATTTATGACTATTCAAAAATTTATGGTGTGTGCTGTATTGATTTAACCCATTATAATACATAAATTTTCATTATTTTTTTTCAATTACATGCTTCACTTTTGGACGCTTGCATATTTGCTCCCCATATCAGTTGTAATGTATTTGCTAATTCCATTACCAATACTATACTATTTTACTGTAATACAACAAGGCAGATTATGTAATTTTATGAATTTTATAAAATGCATGGGAACTATGTATTCTGCTTAGTGAAATAACTTAACAAGCATGAATTTTTAGAACACAATTTATTACTATGTAATATTTAAAACGTTTTGCTCAAATATTTTTAGGCATCAGTGATCACACAAAATGCTTTCATTGTAATGGTGGATTATGCAATTGGGAACTTGGTGATGATCCTTGGTTTGAGCATGCTCGATGGTTCCGAAATTGTGATTTCCTTCGGTTGAGTAAAGGAGAAAGTTTTATTGAATCTGTTGTTAAAAAGTGTCACTCAACCAAGTGTGAGGTAACTTAAAATTCTTTTAGTATGTCAGTGTTCCTTTGATTTTTTTTTAGCTCAAAGTGTATTTAGTCTATACTTTTTCTATTAATTGTTTTAAACAATAGTTTTAAAATTTCTATTGATTTCATAAGCTATATTCCATTTTCTCATAACCTGGTTTATATCTTGTTTTTTTATGCAGAACATAAAAATGTTTGATAAATGTGATTAAATTCAAAAACAATTTCCTCATGAAATACTATAACCGGATTTGGATTTGGAGAGAAGCTAATCTTTACAATAAAATTTTTAAATGATTGAAGGAAACAATCCTGAAAGTGAATATTGAATTATTCTTATGAGTGGTCTTTGAAAATTTAAAAAAACTCATACCATTGAATTAACGAAAAAGGATCATGATCTTTTGAATTTGCACTTTTTTTATACTTCTGGCTCATTCCATGGATTTTAAAACCAAGGGTCAAATTTTTTTTTTATAATTATCATGATTGTGGCACATATTTTTAATGAAAAATATATGATCTTTCTTGTAATTGAATTTATTTTTGTTTAAAAATATGAGGTCTCATCACAAATAGCATATTTCAAGGCATATGACAAAAATTGTAAGTAGTCTGTTTTATTAGAATATTCCTTAAAGGCTTCTACAATTCCTTCACTTTTAATATAGGTACCTGTCATATTTTAATTTTCAATTACTAATATATTTTTAGTAAGAATATATCAAAACATAACAAAATGTCCATTTTGGTATTCTTTAAACAATCAAAACATATCAATGTTGTGGGGAGTCACAAACATGACCATTAATACATGTTTTTTTATTTCTTATGTCATTAAATTTACAGAAAAATTCTAAATTTTTATTTACAGAAAATATAATCATACTAATTGATGAAATAATGTCCAAAATTTTTTAAATATTATATTTAAATTATAATTTTTAATGATCATGTATGCGACATTGTGGTTAGGTATGTGACTTCAAGCAGTTATATATGTGACATGGAATAATAAAATGCAAAGATTGCTATTGTATTGCAAGTAGATTTTGCTATGAGTTAGTCATGTGAGTTTCAAAACAAAACACAATTTGCACTTTGGAGCATGGAAAATGTAACTTTGTTTACATCTGCGTTGTTTGAAAATAATAAAAAAACACACTGTTATCTTATTGTAAGTGATACCAAAGATAAATCTAAGCTATCTGTATCTGCTTTCATTTTAAAACTTCTTGAAATTATTAAATTTCAGGCAAATGAACCAAAATTGATCATTTTGAGTGATGGCCCATCCAGCGAGTTTAAAAACAAATTTATTTGTTACTTTCTTTTTTTGTTATCCAAAATACAAAAGAGTTTTTCAGGTTTTTAATGGAAATATTCAGCAATTTCCCATGGAAAGGGAGTTGTTGATGGTATAGATGGTACTGTTAAGTCCCAAGTATATGCAGAAATGAAGGCAAGAAGATTCATAGTACAGAATGCAATCAACTTTGCTACAGTTGCTTCAAAAATAGTACCAAACATTACTGCCATTTCTATATTGCAGTATGACATAGATAAAACCCAGATTGATTGGAATTTAGTTCCCCGAATTAAAAAAAGCACATATCGTTAAAAGTTCTGACGACCACATTTGTTTGTTTACCTGCCAGCAAAATTTGGATACTCCTATACAAGAGTTATGCTATTGTGAAAATACAGAACAGTGTTTCAAAAGTACCCAACCACCAGCAGAAAATCACACTTTATCTGTAAATATTTCACTTGACATGTTTGTACTAGTAAAAGTGTTTGGAAAAAGGTAGTGGAAGCCCTACGTTGCATAAACATCTGCTTTAGATGAAACTGATATCAATGTAGTTTTCGCAAAGTAAGTGTTTGTAATTAACTTCATTTATCAAGAAAATGATACAGGAATTATTCAGCATGAGAATATAATTAAAGTGCTACCAACACCAATAATTAATGGTTACAATATTGTAATATTTCCAAATTCAGTTATGTAAATTTGAACGATGTCACATACATGACTGCTTGTCACATACATGACCTGCAAAATTATATTTTGTTAAAAATCGAAAAATATAAAATACTTTTAACTTGGCTTTGACAGTCTTTTTTCTAATGCCAAAATTTTTAAAAATATATTTCATGCATATAATTCACTGAATTCTTTAATAAAAGTTAGTGTTGTCAAATCACACTTCTGTTTTTTGTCACATATATGACTAACTAAAAAAATGTAAAAATACAATAAAAGTTTTAAAAAAAAATATGATTTTCATTACTATTTACTAGATATTCTTTTAAACTGTTTAACAAAATGGATTTTTGTCTTTTCGCTAAATTTATACATACATTTATCAAAAATTTATACATATCTTATAGAGTGATTGTCACATACATGACCGTGGAATGGGCCTTCTGTTATTTGTGTTCAGTTCAATTGTTTAGTTCATTTCAACATAGCCTTTCCAAATTTAAAGCTTCATAATTTTTATTATGATGTTTACCAGAGCTACTACACTCAGATTTCTGAAAAGCTTATTACAAAATTTTCTGTACTGTATATTTAGCTTTAATTATATATAAAAGTTCCAATTTGTTATAAAAAATCGTATTTCATGTGTACAGCCACAGAAAAAAACCGAACCACCTCCTTTATTTCAAGCACTATTGATACTAGAGCAAATTCAAAGGTATCATTCAGTAAGGTAAGACGTCCTCTGCAAATTGAAAAAAAAAAAAAAAAAATTGTATAAAGGGATGTCTTCATATCAAATTTTGTGCAAACAACGAAATTCTTAATGGAAACAACATATCTTGATGCCATAGTCAGATTCTGCATCATTAAATAAGTCTAAATATGAGATTTCATGACTTTATTATCTTTATATCCATAGATATTCAATGCTAATGTTTGTCAATTTCAGGGATCATCTGCACTTAGAAATCGCTATTCGTAGATAAAGATTAATTGTTGTTATCGTTATCCGAATTCCAAATTTGATTGCTATTTCAAACGTATTTTTCAGCAATCTGAGAATTTTTTATTATGCAAGTGCAAACGATTTGAGATTTACACCATTATATTTACTGTGCAAGTACAAACAATCCAAAAATCATTATCCAAGGTTCGTCAGACGTTTTTTAAACTTTGGTTGCCCCCTAAATTTGTAATAATGAGGAACATTTTATGTAGCGTGAAAACTAATAATGAGGTAAAATTTTGCATGGTCATATTAGAAGTCCTGAATTGATTCCTATCAAAATGTAAGGTTCCAATTCATTATTTTTTCAGATTATTTTAATAATTTCATTAATATTTCAATAATTGGTTCAGACAATAGAACGATCTCATGGGATATGTTCATAAGTCTTAACTCTCCTTAAATAATGATTAAAAGAAAGCTCACAGAGATGCCAGATCATAATTATTTCAATCAGTGAGGTGAAAGGTTGCGATCATTTCATTTTTCGGCTAGAAGATTCCTACTGTATTGATGACTACTTTAATTTTAACCCAGCATGTGTACAAAGTTGCTGCTCATTTGAAAAAAATGTGTATGCTGTATTCTATCTATAAAGCATATTGATAATTACTACCTTTGAAAATAAGTCTAAGTCATTATATTACTGAAATAGATTATTGAGGCTATATTCATTGTGATAAACTAAGTTCCTTTGTCATCACAGAAAAACCATATATGTTGGAAACTTTGAAAAATTCCTTACTTCCATACTAATGGATTATCCTCACTCTTCGATTTAATAAAGATCAGCTTTCAGTTTTACTCTTAATTTTTATTTCTTAGTTATATATATATTTCTTAACTAAATTTTTCTTTTGTAATGGATTTTTTTCAGGTAAAAAGGTAAATTTTACTTCAGTAAATTTCATATTACATTTTAAAATGTCTTTTGTAAACACTAATTTTCTCTGTATTATTGACAGTTTAATATGTAGTGAGGTGGCAAAATTTAATTTAATTCAGAATTGATGTGTCCATCCGTATGTCTGAATGAAATATTGAAATTGGTAGTCTTGTATGTCTGCCATGTAGTTGCAGATCATGGATGGCTAATGTATTTTTATGAATGTGATAATATTTTCATAGCTGAACACATTTGAAAATTGTGTAGTACAAAAAATTACAAAAAAATGGATGTCAGATTTTATCATCTGACCACAGTCAAATCTAAAAATCAAAGCTTTGAATCGCTTAAGCAATCATTAATATTAAAATTCATAAATGTATAAATTTGGTTAAATTTTGAAAACATTATAACTTTGTACCTCAAGTTAATTTTGTATACTATTTGATGTTACATTTTAAAGTAACTCGAAATCTATGAGGATAATGGCTAAGAAATTGTTCTATCTGAACTCAATAAAAATGTTTGAAATTAGACGTGTTAGTAGTAAATGTTTTTGCCCAAGTGACCCAAGTCAGTAACTTACCTGGAAGCCATCCTCTCCCAAGTCTGTTTTAAGGATATTCACATTTGAAGGCAAAACTACGGTATAAAACGAATTGATGCTATGCTAGATGGTTGTAGGTATTGCCAATACATAACATAGTAGATATTTAAACTACTTTTATTTACAGGTTACATGTTTTGTGCTCCTGTCAGCATCACTACAGATTATTAAATGATAGCATATGACTTTGAAAGTCTTTATGGTACATGAGCAGAATTAAACTCCATTCATTGTCTTCAATTCTAGTTGGCAGCTTGGGGTAACTGCAAGGATCACCCACAAACTTGATTTATGACTGAAATTTACATTAGCCAGGAGATTTTTTTTTGCCACAATCAAGCAACAACTTGCAATCTGAATTTGTGAATCGATTTAAAAGATCCATCCACTGTCAGCTTTCTATCACATCCACATTTTTTATTTCAAAATTTAAAAAACCTTTTTTATTTGTTAGGAGTTTATAGAATAAAGCAAGAGAATAGAACCACTATTACAATGAAGAATTTCAGTTATCTTTTGAATAAGAAACAGTATTTAATCATTTATTTACTATACTAAAAATGATATTAAATAGTTTTTTTTTTATCTACAATCACTTTTAATATGCAATAATAAAATTTTTGCAGTTTGAAGTACAAAGTCCTTACTCATGGTCAGAGCCTTTAATGATATTAGTGGATGAAGCTATGAGATCTGAATTAGTGAAAAATGTGCTGAAAACAGATCTTTTTCCACATTATGTCGTTCGAGCTGCAATTTTGCGGCAGATAAAGGAAACAGGAAGTGCTTTCTCTTCAGAGAGGGAACTATGTCTTGCTGTATCTTATCTTAAAGAAGAAATGGAAAATGGACCATTGAAAATGTAAGTTCAACATGTATTCTATAGTAGATCAGATTATATATTGTAATGATTAGTTTTTAACCATTTGTCTTAAAACAAATTTTTAATGAAAAAATGTTTTCAGGTCAAATATTGATATTTGACATAGTGTATTTTATAACTGGTTGTATATGTATGTAAAGAATAAATTTAACTGTTTATTTAGGCTCTACCAAAAAACCTGTTGATAGTAGAATAGTTTGTGATAAGTCAAATAAAATAGGGTTTTCAAAAGGAATGATTTCCTAGCAGGGGCAATGTGGCTCAAGTCATAAAATTTAGAGTTTAATAGCTTCATTAAAACTTAATTTAGAACAGAAATTTATTTTGCTGATTGGTGATAGAAAAGAATTTCTCAAATTAGAAAAGTTCTTGGTAAAAAAGGGATTTGCATAAAATTTTATATTCACCCATTAGCAGAAGCAAACCATTTAAACCTATTCTAAAATGAGTGAGATATCTAATAACTATATACAGTGCTATTTTTGTAAAGAAGTAGGGAATGAAATTTATGTTTTGCCTTTAAAATGCAGTTATAAATATTAACATTTCTCAGAAAAAATTCTTGAACATTGAGTCATTGTTGAAAGGGATTCCTGAGCATCATTAAAATTTCGTTCTCTGGAAAGAATATAGCCCTGTTACTACAACAAACAATTAATAGAGTAGTCAATGTAACATCAATTAGAATCATCCTGTGAATGTAATATTCAGTAATCATGTGAATTTTGAATCTAAAATAATCCATTCATAATTTAAAATCCAAAAAATTAAGCATTTTTAAGAAACTGTTGCTATTATACCTTAATACGTAATTTTAGAACTTGATTTGTGTAAAATACCTAAATTCAGTATTAGTTCCATACCTATTAGAATAGCATTGCATACATTACTTTATGCGAAAGGCAATAGTCTCTTCTACTTGCAGCATGCTATATGTACGTTATTATAATTATTTTATGTTAGGATAGATATACATAATTATATTGAAAACACTCTTTTCTGAATAATTGATGTATTGAGTACATTCAAAGCATGATAAGTAAATGATAAAATTACAATTTTCACATTGTTTGACTATTAAAATACCTTTCTGTGATTTCTCATAACTTTTGAATTAAAGTGTTTCACTTGTAAACCAACAATATGTTTCAGTGAAGGAATAATGTTTCAGTAAAAAGTTTCAGACATTAACTAAGTTTATAACTGCTAACATTTGTCTTTTAGTGAGCTAATGAATTTAAATTTCATAATTCTCATTTTATACCTGTGACTATACTATACACAACAATTATGCTATTTTTTTTTATCTCATGCTTGTTATATATTTTAGGAATAACTATCAAGCCTCTGATTTGAATGTACACAATATTGATTTAAAGAAATGTACTATTAGCTTGGATAATGAAGGCAATAATATGAAGTCTAATGAAAACGTTTCAGCTGTTCCATCATTAGGTAATAATTTGGTTCTTGTTTTGAAATTAAATTATATCAATATTGAAAAATCTATTACTCAGACACATTTTTGAGTTATAAGAAAGTTCTATTAGCTTCCTATGTGTATGGGTGATTCTTGGAAAAAGCAGAAATTTAACAATTTAAAGATTTCTTAAAACATATCTAGATATTTATTTTCAATGTAAATGCTGTGATAACTAGTAACATTATTTTCATTCAGAACAAATATAATTTTTTTAAAAATTTTTTAAAACAAAGCAAATTATAATGACCATAATAACTTGGCCCATGGATGTGTTTCATAAAGCAAAAATATAACGAATCAAGTTTATTTGTATTACTTATATTATTGCAATATAAAGATAATATTTTGTGTGAAATTAATGATATTTTGTTCATGGATGTGACAAAAATACCATTTTTACATGTAATAATACTTGTTCTCAAAAAAGCCATGTATTCAAAATATGTTTTTTTTTCAAAGTTTCTAAATAAATATGATATTTGAGTGTATGAGCACTTTTTGTAGTAGCTAAAATAAATTTTCCTAAAAATCTTAAATCTTGTAGGGATTTCCTTTTCACTTCCAGTGATAAATATTATTTGTGTGTTTGTTAAAAATTATTTTTTACTCACAGCTAACTGAATATTGTGGGTGATAATTTACAGTGTTTACAGACTGAATAAGTTTTATTCCAAAAACTTCTATCTACCCATTATTTTTAAAATAATTTGCAGCCATGAGTTTTGGAATAATGAATTCTTATTTGCAGTGCAGTGATAGATTTATGTGCAGAAGTATGTACAGTGTAATATTTTGTACTAGATGCTCCAGGATGAAATCTTTTCCATCTTTATAGTCTCAGAACCTTCTTGATCTTTAAATTCGTAAAGAATAATAGTATTACTGTTATTAGATTCCCAGTAGCTTTAACTCTAAGCTCGCTGGATTGTTTAGAACTGGACTCAAAACCCAAACATAATTTTCTGAAGCAGTGCTTTAGGCTTATAGATTAATTTCCCTGAGTCACATTTGTGTTTAATTCATAGAGTAATTTTTTATCTGACTTTATTAAAAGATCCAGATAGAAAGGAGCAACTGAACTGAGTTTTTTTTGTCACAGTTTTAGATTTCTGTGCATGCTAAGTAACCTGATTGAGTGTAGAATTCAGCAGTTGCTTTATGTCTTTTAAAATTTATCAAGTAAAATTTTCTCTATGATGTGTATAGTAAATTTCTGTACAGTCGTGAAAAATACACAAACCACCTTCTTTATTTCAAGCACTATTCATAATAGAGCAAATTCAAAGCATGCATAACTAATCTTGTCAGAAGATTATTGTCATTTAGTTTGCATTAAATTAGTTATATAAACCTTATATTTGAATATTTATTAATGTTTTCCAATTTTTTTTTTATTATATTAAAACAGTGATTCCATCTCCAAATACAAAGCACATGGACCATGAGACGAATCTCCAAAAAGACCATTGTTTGTGCAAAATATGTATGGATAACGAAGTTGGAGTTGTTTTCCTTCCCTGTGGGCATCTTCTTGCATGTGTAGAATGTGCACCAGCTCTGAAATTATGTCCTATGTGTAGAAAAACTATTCAAGCTACTGTTAGAGCATATTTACCATAGATTTATTTTCTGCATAGTTGTATGTTATGTAAAATATGTTAATAAAATAGTTTTATCTTTTTCGATCTTATGATAAATTTATATTATTTTGTCTTTCAAACATCTCTTTTATGAGGCTAATTTTCAATAACACAGGCATGTAAAACGAATATATTTATATTTTGTAGCAAAGATTGGAACGTCTCAATTTTTATACAATGAGGAAATAAAATGTTTACTGCTTTAATGTTTTTTAAATAAAACCACGCAATTGAAAATTGCAGATAAAACAGGTAACACCAAAGCAAATTCACAGAAAATTTTTTCTCTGTAAAGTAAAATTAAATTGTATTGCCTTTTATCCTTTTAATCACACAAATTTTCAATGCTTTGTTACAAACGAATTGTATTGATTCTTCAGACTTTGTTGTAATTTTTACAAGGTTTACCTAATTTTATAAACCACAATAATTGGTCCTCACGGAGAAGTCTCATTGACTCTTAACCCATTAACGACTGACGTTGCGTTTTCGCAACATTAGTGAAAACATTTTTTTTTTCTTATTCTGTATTGCGTTTATTTATAGAATTTTTTTTTGTATATTATAGACAAAGGTTCAATGTCTCCAGTGGAAAAAAATTGTTTTTCTCTCAATGCAAGATTTTATTAAAAAAATTTCTAAACTTGTCATTTTTTTGCGATTTTTTTACTCTAATTTTGAAAAAATCTCACATATGGCAGAACAATTCAAAGGACTTCATTAAGAAACGCTTATATTTTAGAAACATAGGTCTGCAAAATGGCATAAAAAAATAAGGTTACTATTTTGTCTTTGTTTGCATAAATATGCATTTTTTGAAATATTGCGAAAACGCAACGTCAGTCCAAAGAAACGGTTTTTAACTGTGAATGAAGCTTTAGAATATGTGTGAGTTAGATCATGAAGATGTTTCTGAATTTTCATCAGATGAAGACTGTCAAGGTCAAACAGAAATAGTAGTGATTCCCCCGACCTCCTGACTTACTGACCGACGAGGTGATGCATTGATGACGATATGTTAGGAGATAATTTGCCGTGACCGAAAGACATATCTGGTGATATCGAACTTTTTTCTTCAAAAAAACTTTAAAATTTATCGGATTCATCACAAAATGATAAACTTTTGTCTAAATCACCTAAAAAAACATTGCTTTGAGAAATTTGCTTTCCACATACACACTAATGCCTGCTGACAAAGAAACTGTAGTAAAAGCAGAAAAGGAAGTAATTATACAAAAATTGCATGATCTAGAGCCAGTAGATGTATTTTTACAATTATACAATCAGAATCTTTCGGAACATATTACTCAAGAAAGTATAAAATATGCACAACAGAAAATGTTCAAAAATTTTCCTCTTTCTGTTCCTATACTGAAGCGTTTTATAGGATTTCTGCTTTACATTGGCTATGTATGTCTTCCTCGAGAGAGACTTTACTGTTCAGTTGCAGAAGATGTTAGTTGTCCATTACTACGTTCAGCACTAACACGTTCTATGTTTACTGCTGTCAAACAGAATTTGCATTTAGCGGATAACAATGTATTGGATAAAACAGAACAATGTATTGGATAAAACAGATAAAATGGCTAAAGTTCGTCCGTGTGTAAACATTTTAAATGCCAATTTCATGCATAGGCGTGTGTTTTTTCATCAAATCTTTCTATCGATGAAGAAATGATACCTTATTTCGGTAGAATTCGTGCAAAATGTTTCTAAAAGTTAAACCCATTCATTTCGGGTATAAAGTTTGGCGTTTGTGTTCTTCTGAAGGGTACTTATATCATTTTGATACATACTCAGGTAAATATGCAGATAAAACGACGGATCTGGTTTAAGTGGAAACTTCTTTTAAGTGTAGTCGAAGTTCCTTCAAACCACTATGTAAACTTTGACAACTTTTTACATCACATATGTTCTTGTTGAAATTGAAAAAGCCATGGTTTCGTGCCCCTGGAATGATCCGTGACAACACATTAGGAAAATGTTCTATTACACCTGTAATCAAAATGAAAAAAGAACAACGTGGAACATATGACTTCGTCTTTGATAAGGAGCATAGTATCGCAGTAGTTCGTTGGAACGAAAATTCCGTTCTTACTCTATGGCCACCAACTTTGATACAATCAATCCATCTTCAATGGCCAAGAGATACTAAAGAAATCCGCATCTGTAAAGCAACCTAAACTCATCGGGGATTACTATAAACATATGGGTGGGGTGGACCTGCTTGATAATTTCGCTGTAATGTATAGAGTGCAAGTAAAGGGAAAGGAATGGTGGTGGCCTAGGATCCCAAAAGTCATATTATCGAGAAATATACAACAAACCAAAGAACAAGATGCAAAAACAGTAGTAGCCAAACAATAACTATGTAAAAAATGTAATGTGACGTTACATAGCAAGTGCTTCATAGATTTTCATCTTTCCCAAAAGTAGTCGGTTTTGACTGACGTTGCGTTTTCGCGACATTTTGTATCTTTTATACAAATAAATGTTTTTTTCATGTTACTTTTTTTTTGGTCTTAATTAGACTCTAATAAGTAAAAAAATTTTTTTTGTTCATTTCCTTCAAGCGAAAAGTAGTGCGGTCGTTAATGGGTTAATATCAAACAAGTAGTTGAATTTCTCGGAGCCCATGGCCCCGTAGAGGCCTTCATCTCCAGTATTGATGGATAAGTGGCATGACAGATGGTGCTTTCAGGTTAGGGAAAGAATGGGGTGGGTGTTAGGAAGATGTCAGGAGCTCGTTCAACGTGGTGCAGCCTTGTTTGAAATACAAGTGCCACCTACATCGAGGAGCGTGGTTTAAAAAGCTCTTGGCTTGCCGAAATCGTACGGCCAATGAGGGATTAATTGCGAATGTTGATGCTTTGGGGTGACAATCTATTGCCAATTAACATTGATTGCTCTTGGGCGGGCTTTGTTTTTTGGAAGAGTTGGGTCGTAAATTTCGATTTCTTGGATGGAGGAATTAGAGTTATTGGCGATGTTTTTGAAAACATTTTGAGCAAGGTTGCCGATGAACTGACCAAGATGGGGTATATTAGTGGCAGTTAGGATGTCAATATTTCTGTAAAACCATCTGGCCTGGACAATGGTTCTGAGGGTGGTATTTTGGAGGACAATAATTTTATTGATGTTTGTCTTGGCGGCGGCACCCCAGATGGGAGCGGCATATGTTAGAACTGGGCGTAAATAATAAATGTAGATCAGAAGTTTGTTTTGTATGGAGAGTGTAGAGCTACGTGCGATGAGAGGGTAAAGTGCAGATCGGGCTTTTTTAAATTTGGTTTGGATTGTTTGAATGTGGGGGACCCATGAGAGTTGGTTATCGAGGATAACTCCTAGATATTTTGTTTGTGAGACCCATTGACCATAAACTTTGACTTTGTGTGTGGGAGGGTTAGCTCCGAATATGATAGCTGCTGTTTTGTCGACATTAAGTTTAATTCTCCATTGAATAAGCCAAAGTTCGATTGCCTGGATGTGTTTGTTGAGTAGAAAAATAAGTGTATTGATATTTTTTTGTTGGGCGAGAATAGCAGTGTCGTCAGCGAACATGCTAAGCATGGTAGAATTAGATTGCGGGATGTCATTCATGTAGATGTTAAATAAGAAAGGTCCTAATTTTGATCCTTGAGGAACTTCAGATTTGATTTTGCGTTTCGAAGAGTCAGCCTTGTTAACGGAGACGGTAAAATGACGATTGGTGAGGTATGACGTAAGTATGATGATAAGGCAGTATGGGAAGTTGAGTTTGATAAGTTTATAGATGAGACCCTTTATCCAAACTTTGTCGAATGCCTTGGCGATGTCAAAGAAAATTGCACCTGTTTTTTTGTATTTTGTGTATGTGTTCGGTGACTCGGAGTAGCTGGTGAGTAGTGGAGAGTTTGGGTGTGAAGCCGTGTTGTTGAGGGATCATAATGTTGTTTTGTGTGATGAAGTATTTAATTGTTTCAAGAATAATAGCTTCAGTGATTTTACTGAGGGTAGGGAGGAGTGAAATAGGTCTGTAGCTGGTGGGATCAGTTGTGTTTTTGTGAGGTTTGAGTATGGGGATGATGCTGGTGGTTTTCCAAGGAGTGGGGAAGTGTTTGAGTTTGAGAGTGAGATTAATAATGAAAGTGAAGATGAGGATGGCCTTAACGGGTAATTTTTTAACCATCTTATTGGTGATGCCTTCGTGTCCAGGGGCTTTTTTAATATTGAGTTTGTTAATCTGAGTAATTACTTCAGATGGGGGGATAGATTTGAATGTGACTTGTTGGGTGTGTGAAAAATAATTATTGATAGTATGATTAACGAGATTGTCAGTGTTTGGGTCATTAATTTTATTATCATGAAATTGTGTTTCGAAGCTGTCTGCAATAGCGTTTGCTTTGTCAGTGTCAGAGAGAGCAATGTTGTTTGGAGAGTGTATGGGGGGAATGTTGGGCCTTTTTGTTTTAAGAGATTTAGCCTTTCTCCAGAGGGATTTGTCTTCTATGTTTAAAGAGGATAAGTGGTCTTTCCAAGCTTGTTGAGTATGGGTTTTAATATCCTTTTTAAGTTGTTTCTGGATTCTATTAAGTTGTTGTTTGGAAAGAGGGTCTTTATTATGTTGCCAGTGTTTCTTAAGTTTGTTTCGATTTTTAATGATGGTTTTGATGTGAGGGGGGAGGAAAAGTTGATGAGTTTGGGTAATTTCTTTGGAAGAATGTTTATGTGCATTAATAATATTGTTTTGAAATTATTCAGTGATTGTATCCAGTTGTGAGGGCTAAGAGACGCTGTTCGTGGGTATGGGGTATTGAGTCGTATCGTTAATGATATTTTTAAATGTAGTCCAGTTGGTAGTAGTGTGTCTGTGTATGTTAAGGGGTGAGTAGGCGGTGTTGAAAGTAAGAATGACAGGGTTATGGTCTGAAGAGAGTTCGGGCATGGAGATGATTTTATGTTTGTAGTGAAACCCTTTAATGAGTGCAAAATCAATGACATTGCCTGTTTGGCCCTGGATTCGGGTGGGATCAGAGGGAGCGGCAACGGATATGCCAGTTTTATTTATAGTTTGGATTAAAAGATTGCCACTGGGATTGTTGGAGGGACAGTTCCAAAGCCGGTGCTTCGCGTTGAAGTCGCCACATAGGATAATGCTATCATTAGTCGATATGAGTTTTTCAATTTCATTTATAGGATTTTTATTATGCGCAGGACTGCAGTAAATGGAGGTTATAATAAGCGGGGATTTGTTGTTGAAGTTAATTGACACCGACGTAGTTTCGATATTATTGTAGGTTTGTTGAGGGATGAGATGATGTGGGATGGATCTTTTGACGAACACTGCTGTTCCTCCAGAGGTGTGGGTAGTGAGTGTGGATATTCTATCTGTTCTGTATGTGTTGTAATTAGCAATGTTTATCGGAGTATTGGGTCTTAGGTGCGTCTCTTGGAGACAGAGCACGTCCGGACTGTGGGTGTTAATGAAATCGCGTAGCTCTTGTATTCTATTGGTGACGCCGTTTGCGTTCCAGAATATGATGCAAAAGTTTTGGGGTGTGCCAGCCATAGTGAAAATGGGGGTTTATAGTGCTGCCGCAATACAATCAATGATGACACATAATTTGTCCTCTGTGGTTTTGGCTTGTCTGATTTTTGAAATTAGTCCTTTGATGCCTCCTATAGGGGAGAACAACTTGGATACCTCTCTGACCAGATCTAAGATCTCTTTGAGAGCGGTCGGGGCGGGATCTGACTTTATTCCAGAGTGGTCAACATTTTCGTTGACCAGTCGTGTTGGAGGATTGGGAAGAAGAGCGGGGCGGGGATTTGGATTAGGATTGGCAGCCTGGGCGTACGAGAAGTTTTCCGTGACGTTGTTTGTTTTGAATGAGTTTCTAGGGATAGTTTTACGTGTAATTTCTTGATAGATTGGTTTACGTGTTAGGAATTTAGGGCATCCTTTCCAAGAGGCTGCATGGCCTTCTTGCTGACAGTTGATGCAAGTGGGGTTGTCAGATTTTTCCATTTCACAATCGGCTGTGCGATGCTCGTCTCCGCATCTCAGGCAACGGGTTTTCATGAGGCAATTTTTGGAGCTGTGTCCAAAATTGTTACAATTATAACACTGTCCAGGGCCAGATGTTCTTTGGTATGGTTCAATATTGACAGTAAGGTGTTGGATTTCTTGTAGATTGTAAATTTCATGAGTGGTGGGAGATTTGTCAAGTTCCACCATGAATATGGGGAGGGGATTTTTTGTTCGTGATTGTGTTAGTTGAGCTACTTTACGCACAGGAAATTCGTGATTAACTAGCTCATTTCTGATGTCCACAACTTCGGTTTCCCTGGGAAGGCCCTTGATTACCACTTTGACAGGTTTTTCATAGGATGGGGTTATGATGAAACCCTCTATCTTTCTTTGTCTAAGGAAGGCGGTGACTCCCCTGTGTTGATCAGGGATTTGGGTGGTGATCTTGACATATTCACCGGCAAGCTTGCTCTTTATGGTGTTTCCGAATGTTCCTTTTAGAGTTCCAAGTAAAGCGGGGATGCCCTCAATCAGTTTAATCATTATGGATTCACAATTTTTGTGGGTGAGGTGTTTATGTCTTCTGGTAGACTTTCGAATTTATTGCTTGTAGTGATTGGGTTTGGCAAAGGGGCAAGGATATTGCGAGTGGCAGTATGTTTTTTGGACGGGGATTGAAATCCCGAAGCATCTAATTTCGCATTTTTCTTATGAGGGCTGGTATTGTCCTCTGATCTTACTCTTTTAGTGGAGGTTTGATCTTGGGTGGGTGGATTAGAGAAAGCACAAATGACTTGCCACTGACCTTCAAGAACGGCTAGTTGAGCGTATTCCTTGTTGATCATGGTGCTGACAAAGGCATATCTTTCGTTGTCATCATCGAGTTTGTATATTTCAAGGGCAGGTTCCAGGAGTTTCAGGCCAGCTTTCGTTTGCTTGATTTTCGTCTGAATTCGGGAGGTAAGAGTGCTGAGTTCGGCTGGAGTGAGGTTTTTTAATTCCTCGGGAATTGATTTTGATTTCTCCGACATTTCGACGGGGAGGTCGTTTTCCATGATGGGTTTTTGGCTATCACGCAGTCTTGAGAAAGACCTTTTATTTTGCGTGATAATTTTAAAGGTATAGCGGAGTTGAAATAGTGCGATCGTTCTCTACAGAGTAACAAGTAACCTCTTGAGTCACAAATCAACTAAGTACAATGGGTTAATATCTCCACCTGTTCTCCATTTTAATTGTTGGAAACGAAGTGTCGGACACTGCTGCAGAAAATACAGCGACTCGACTATATGTACCCATTCCATGCGATGAGCTACAAGTTGTTCAGGACATTATGAAGAACAATTCGGTCTCGCAGAGTCGGAACAAGCTATATAGAATCCACAACCAGTTATTTCATTATGGCAAGCCCTACCAATACGACACTGATGTACTTTTTAACTCGTCTTTGTATCTGACACACATTTTACTCAGGCATCTTTTACTAGGAGAGAGTGGGTGGGTGTATCCCTTTTACCATTCACCATATTTTGACTGACTGTCCCGTTTTTAATTGTCACCTCCACAGTATTGTTTTAGAAACCCAATTTTAAACTTGTTAGATTTGCTCGTGGGGTAGGGGGGGGGGTCCTTCAAATTTTTTTCTCCCCACCCAAATTTTTTTAACTTTTCAAAGCATAAAGTTTTTAAATTCATTTAATGTTCTTATCTCTCATATGTCCTAAACTATACTTCAAAACTTTTCAACTATCAAATTCTTATTTCCACATGTTGGGTTGGTGTGGAAGTTTGGAGAGTGGGGTGCCAGCTCAGGTGTTGCTTAGTCATCTGACCGTGGTTCAAAATTACGAGGTGCTGTCTTCGTATCTTTCCCAAAAGGGATTGATCCCGGACCGTCGTCAATAGTCCGTTGTGTTGCTCTAGTACGACGTTAATTAAAATTACCATTACCATTGGTGCAGCTAGTGCACTATTGAACATTGCGCCATAAAACCCGAATAATCTCAATCTTAGAGCTCTTAAATTTCTGAGAAATAGTGTAACGCGAGTGTAGAAAACTATAAATTCAAAATTAATTTCTTTTTGAGCATAATTGTTGCATGCCATCTTTAATGGTATCTGGGGATTACAGATTTTTTCAAATAAAAAAAAAATCGTTTTTAATATTTAAATATAGTTTAACAAATTTGTATGATATTTTTAATTAACTTCAGTTAATTTTAATTAACTTTAACAAATTTAACGTGCAACAGCCCCCTTTGTACACGACAGTCTTTGATCGGATTCGAACTCGCAACTCTCCGGTTGCTAGTCCGTTGCTCTTCCAACCGGGCTACCTCAACCATTAACATATTAGGAAAACGAAATCTAGTCGATGTGCCATAACTATCTTACTGTTGATCCTAGTATCATCACGAAAAAGGCTCAGCCTATTCAGCCCTTAAATTCAGATAGAACAATAGTTAAATATCAAACAATTTTTAAGGAGTGCAAATGTGTTGATCTGTTTTGCCAAAGCTTTGAGAGTTTTGCTCACTTTCTCATAGTTCTATGAAGTTGGATTTTCAATGATGGTACGAATGAACTAAATTTTGAAAATATTTTAGAAGTTGATTAGTGAAAGATTATAAAACATAAAATACCATCAGACAATAAAAAATAATAAAATGGTATACAGTTAAATTATTGATTTAGCTCCTTCGAAACATCTTCAAGCTACCTATAATACTGTCCATAAAAGTTTGAATAACTCTGCTGTAAAATCTGATACTTCGTTTATTAATTTTTATTTCGAAATGTATACATGAAAAATGAAACTAAAATTAAAAAGTAGATGATGTTTATTTAATCAAATTTTTAGGTTTTAGAATTTTCATTGTTTTATGATCATTTACACAATTAACATTTCTTGCAAATTGAAATTTCTAATATTACTTAGTTTTAGAAACGTTACATTTTTTAAAACTACACTGCTGGCCACCCAAATTTCAACACGAAGAAAGACAAGAGATATCACAGCAAAATTTATTTTGTAGATAACATGTTGACCAAGTATCAAATGATTAAATTTATAGACTTCTGTGAAGTGTGGTTCCTGCCAAAATCAGTAGCCAGAGTAGCCGCCGTTATTGGAGATCACCGCTGCCACACGCCTCGGCATTGATTCAAAGAGACTTTGGATGTGTTCTTGGGGTACATCAGACCAAGCAGCTTCCACACGTTGCCAAAGTTGATCTGGTGTGGCAGCTGGGGATGTAATCTGGATCAATCGTTGAGCAACCATGGACCACATGTTTTTTATCGGCGAAAGATCCGGAGAGCGAGCTGGCCAGGTAAGCAATTCAATCTGGCGATTGACGAAGAACCCTTGGACAATGCGTGCCTCGTATGGTCGCGCATTATCCTGTTGAAATATGGCTGTGGGCAAGCCCTGAAGGTAAGGAAGGACAACTGGCTACAACACCTCGGAGATGTAGCGCTGGTTGTTTAAAGTACCGGCAATGCGTACTAGAGGAGTGCGAGAGTGATATTCAATACCGCCCCATACAATAATATCCGGTGCAGGACCAGTGTGGCGGTGCATAACGCAGCTGTTCAGCATCCTCTCCACGGTGTCTCCAGACTCGAATCCGACCATCGTGATGTTGCAGACAGAAGCGTGACTCGTCAGTAAAGACAATTTCATTCCATTCTGCCGTCCACATCCTTCTTTCATCGCACCATTGGCGGCGAGACGTCTGTGGTTTTACGTCAAGGGAAGACGAAGCAATGGACGTCTTGCGGACAGACCACTCTACTGTAAACGGCGTCGAATGGTACGCGCAGACACTGGATGATGCGTTACAGACTGAATGTGCTGTGTTATGGTTCGTGATGTGGCTGAGCGATCCGTCACTGCCATACGCACAATATGCCTGTCATCACGTGAAGTGGTGCACTGAGGTGGATGCTATCGAACACGTCGGTCCGTCTTACCCTCCTGCATCCAACGATTACATATCCGCATTACAGTTGTTTGGTTTCGTCCAACACGACTACCGATTTCCCTGAAAGATAATCCACAATCTCGGTAGACCACTATCCTTCCTCTGTCGAACTCGGATACTTGATCAAAAGATGATCGCTGTTTTCTACGAGGCATAATTGATCGTTTAAAAAAAACACAAGAAAAACACAATAGGGAATATGCACTATGTCACAAAACGTCCTAAAATGGTACTTTTTTTACAAATTCGATCATGAACAATCCGAAAATCAACTTTAAAAATCTCAAAAAAGTTTAATTTAAGCGTAATAAGCGATTAAAAAACGCGTTGAAGTCACGTGACTGAAAACGGGGTGGAGCTTGGTGTGACGTCATAGTACATGAAATCTCTCAATACATTCGCCGGCTGCATGTTATTTCAGGTTGCTTTCATTGATTTTACGCTAATTTTATTTTTTAAATAATTGTGTTGAATTATAGTCTTTACATTGTTATTATTATACAGATTTCTTCTTTAAAAATGACGACTGTAGAACAAGGCTTTGTAAAAGGCCAGTCGGGTAATCTACCTAAATTGGATGCTATATCCATGTTTTCTTTTTTGCGAAACCATCAAAATTTTATGGGAGTAGAAATGAAAGGCGTAAAAGCGAAGAGTATGATAATATTTTGTACACCATATTTATTTTAAAAAAACATGTATTTTTATATTGCTTTTAAAGAGTAGTGCTATTATCAAAAAGTATAGTATATCAAATAAGAGCTTTCTATTAGGAAAATAATTTCAAAATAGATTAAAATTGTTGGGGTATTAAAATAGTGAATTTTGAAAGCTAACTTAAAATTAATTTTCTACATTAATTTTTTAGAAACATTATTTTTGTTAGTTAATGAACAATAATTTTTTAAATACATTTAAGCCATAAAACGTAATGCACTAAAAGATGATCCAAAAATAATATGTGTAGAGAAACTTATTGCGAGAATTGCAACTGCATTAAATATTGAACACAACATTTGGTAGTCCAACATTTTAAACCATGAAGAAGGTAGTGTGATAATTTGATTAAAATTGCAAGAATTTGAATTCTATAATACTTATCATTCAGTTTAAAGAAGAAATATGACACAGTTTTACCAACTGCAAATTAATTATCATGAGTATAATAATTCAATGTTTATTGATGTTAGCTCTCTGTATATTTTTTTTAACCAGTTTTGATTTTAAATATATAGTATTCCTATATTTATTTAATAAATTCTTTTTCATGAAACAAGAAATTCTGCATTATGAGTGACTTGATACCGAAAGAATATTTTTTCGTTTTAGCAAAAACACAAGTAGTTATCCACAAGATTAAATCACACAATTCTTAATTAAAAATACAAATAATTTTTGGTATTTTAAACTTACCAAAAATGATCTTCACAGCAATGTAAGCAAGAAGTAGAACACAGCTTTTTGCTTTTCTTTTAATCTCTTTTCATAACGCTGCCCCATCTTCTACGAACTTGTTCATATTTTGATACAACAAAAAAAAATACTTTTTTGGTGTTTTAATCGTTGATTTATGACACAAACGGAACAATACAATATTTGTAATTCTTCTTTTTACCTATTTTCGAACCTTCCATTGCTGAATTAATCAAAAATCTGTAAATATAAAAGATACCCATAGAGATAACACAGTTCAAGGAACGCTTGTTAGGAAAATCATGTACTATGACGTCACAGGCAAAAATCGTCAGCGACTGCAGTTTTTCGTTAAAAGTGACGTCACAGCAATTTGAAAAGTGTTTTAAATATAATTAATGTCGTCAGATTGCAGTTTAAGTGGCATTTTTCTACGTAGTTTTTCGTGCTCTTTCATTTTAAAATGAATTTGAAAATCATGCATATTGTCCATTGCCGTACTGAAATCGTCGAAATCTCCAAGCCTTAAATAGCGCTTTGAAGTAGCGCCACAGGCGCGCGTGATGTGCGTCTGCGCTGAAATTCTAATCATTTGCATATCTCACCTCCACCGCATAATCACCACCACGCTAATGCATGTTGTAAATTTCATATTATTTGCATGCTTCCTTCAGGGTGTTGCATTTACGGTGGCCAGCAGTGTATTATAGGTCTGGGTGCTAGCTGATACAGGCTTTTAATAACTGGGCTGCCCTTGCCTGATAAATTATGAATTAATAATGTTTTTCTTTGAAATATTTAACCTTTTTGAACTAACCCTGTTACAAATTTACATTTGCTTAGTGCATCTCTAATATTATAAAAGAAAGTGTTTGTTTGTATCTTGCATAGCAAAGTTCTGACGAAACTATGGCACTTAAAGTAATGGGATTTGGCACACAGGTCGTCCGGATTTTTTTTGCAATTTTAGGGTCGCGGCGAATTTTAAATTTTAATCTAGAACATTTAAAAATGGATTTGACAGGTTTTTTCACAGTTCTTTATGCTATCGAAAATGAAGTATCGAAATTTAGAATTTTCACCCCCACGTCACTATTGACGTCAGCCTTTGGAACCATGCCATTATTTGTTCACCTACTGTCTCGAATGGGAGCGAATAGATTCGAATGACCTTCGTTTGATTCGAGATTCATTCATTTTGATTTACTGAGACACGGATTCGAGTGTGAAACAAAAGAAATTATTAAAGTTGTCACTGGCGTTCTTCAGTGCTTTTTTCTATCCCAGCGACCGTTATAGATACAATAAAAATTTTAGCTTATTTGAAATCTGCGGAAGCAAACCAACGCCACGGGCAATTGACCCCCACGCAAAGAACTGTCACAGGGAATGCCCATTTGGTTTGCTTCGTTAACCACAAACACGGGCAATGTTACCCCCACGAAAAGAACTGTCACGGGCAACTCCCATTTGTTTTGCTTCGCAAACCAACACAACGGGCAATGTGACCCTCACGAAAAGAAATGTCACGGACAACGCCCATTTGGTTTGCTTTGCAAACCAACACCACGGGCAACTCCGTTATGGGTGTTATCCAATAGGCTAAAAATTCGCAAAGCAAATGAAAATCCGTGATAGCTGTAATCCAATAGGCTAAAAATTCGCAAAGCAAATGAAAATCAGTGATATCTGTAATCCAATAGGCTACGAATTCCCATTTGGTTTGCTTCGCAAACCAACTCCTCGGGCAACGCCGTTATGGCTGTGTTCCAATAGGCTACGGTAAATTTTTACGTTCATTATAAAAATGTTTTAACCAAGGTAACAATTTATTTTATAATTTTAAATCCTGATACATGGGGCCTGAAATTGATAAAACTTACATCTTCTGGTCAATCGAAACATTTCCATTTATTAAATATCTTCATACATTAATATGTAGAACTATAAAAGCCCACAATTCTTTTATGACTAAAATTTAGCAACATAACTCAGACATTGAATAATTTGTGCATGGAAATTCAGGTTCCGTGAGAGTCGTGCCCATTTGTCAGCAATTCATTCACTTAAAATGAATCCAGTCGGGTCCCTATTAGTTAAAAAGGAGGTTGTATGGGTATAGATGGGGAAGCAAGTTTAGAGTGTTTCAGTTCAATCCACCTTTAATTTGCATATAACTATAGTTATGCTTAGGGGTTGGCAATTTAGTACGCGCTGTCAAGTTGAAACGATTGGTAGGGTGCTTCATGTTATGAGTTTGAAAGTTAGCAAAAATAAATCTAAAAATTAGCAACAAGGTAATAAGGACTCAATTGCAAAGTTGTATACTGTAGTTATTGAGTATACTGCAACACAATTTCTAATATGCTTGATCATAAAAGAAGTTTCCGAAGAAGCATGCAAGGAATGACAAAACTATCAGCCCATAGGCAAAAGCTTAAATTTTTACTGTTACTACCAGGGAAGATCAACTACTAATTTTTTTAAATTGTACCTTAACTTCAAATTAATATATACTATTATAAAAGAAAGTGTTTGTCTGCCTCTCTGTACGCAGTGTCCTAACGATGGTAATGGTAATTTTAGTTAACGTCGTACTAGAGCAACACAACGGGCTATTGACGACGGTCCGGAATCAGTCCCTTAAGGGAAAGATTCGAGGACAACACCTCGTAATTTTGAACCACGGTCAGATGACGAAGCAACACCTGAGCTGGCACCCCACTTTCCAAACTTCCACGCCAACCCAACGTGAGGACTTTCGGCCACGACAGATTTAAGGTGCACCAGCCGCCTCTACACCATACGTTTACAAACATCCATGCCCGGACCCGGATTCGAACCAGGAACCTTCCGATCTAGAGGCTAACACCTTAACCACTATTCCGGTTGGTCGGCAGAGTGTCCTAACGAATCTAAGGTACTTACAATAATGAAATTTGGCACACAGGTGGTCCTAATTTTTTAAGATTTTTGTGTAGCACCCGAATTTTAAAATTTAATCTAGAACATTTAAAAATTAATTAATTACCTTTTTTTTTTCAACATTCGTTCTTCTCTCCGGAATGTGACGTCACCCGTACCTCAAAAGAAGAAACAAGTAGATTTTGTGATTTTCGACCGCTGACGTCACAGGCGTTTTTTGTCCTAAAGCCTTGGTAATCATTCCAAGTTTTCCGATTCTAACGTGTTTTGAATTACCTTGTTGAATAGTATGACTCTCACGGGCGAAGACCTTTTGAGGTTTTCAATCTTCGCGATCGATGAAGATAGAGTGAAAATTTCAACGGATTTAAAATACAGGGTGGTCCCGAATTCATGGTACAAACTTTAATGGTAGGTACAGGACATTGTAACAATGATTTATTGTATAGGAATGTATAGTCGCAAGTGACGCGGTGAGGCGAAAACAGGGGAAATAACGGCCGAAAGGAAAAACAAAGATTTTATTGAAAGCGTTGTTGACAAGTGTCATGTTTACAGTAATTGTTCAAAATTGCGTCCACCAGTATCGATACATGCTTGACAGCGTCGGTGGAGCGATTGGCGTACACGTTCAAAGATGCCTGGTATTTCACGCACACCTGCAGCAGCTACAGATAAGCGAGCGACGAGATCCTCATCTGAGTCAACTGGAGTCACATAAACAAGATGCTTTAGATGTCCCCATAAAAAGTAATCGAGGCTCGATAAATCGGGAGATCGGGGTGGCCAAGGGACTGGTCCACCACGCCCAATCCATCGAGTACCAAACGTGGCATTCAGGTAATTCCGTACATCAATGCTGAAGTGTGCTGGCGCCCCATAGTGCTGAAACCACATGCGGTTACGAATGGCGATCGGAACATCATGCAGCAGTTGTGGTAACACTTCTTTCAGAAAAATAAGATAGCTTCCGCCAGTGAGCCGCGTGGGTAGTAAGTATGGGCCAATCAAAAAGTCGTTCACAATACCAGCCCACACATTAATACTGAAACGTTGTTGAAACGCATGTCGACGCGTTGCATGTGGATTATCGGTTGCCCACACATGGGAATTGTGCGCATTAAAGACACCCTCGCGTGAAAATGTCGCTTCATCTGTAAATAGCACATAATCTACGAAATCCGGCTGCAACGCACATTGCTGCATCACCCACAGGCAGAAGTTCACGCGGCGAGGATAATCTGCCGGATTCAATGCTTGTACTTTCTGAAAATGGAAGGGGTGTAAGCGATTTTCGTTTAACACTCTGCATACAGTCTGATGACTCACACCTACGTCACGCGCAACAGTTCTTGTGCTTGACTCGGGTCTATCAGCCACAATGTTCAAGATGCTTTCTTCCAGCCTTGGAGTGCGTACAGCTCTTACTCGACCAGCGCCATGTCTGTTGACGTCGAACGCACCTGTTTCACAAAGTTGACGATGTAACCGTTTAAAAATTCTATGATCCGGCATTCGTCGATCAGGATACTCCGCGCGATACATTCGTAACGCAGCTCTGCCGTTACCATTTGCACGGCCGTACATGTAATGCATGTCTGCTTTTTCTGCATACGTAAAGTCACCCATCGTCTACGGCAGCACAATTGTGAATGGCGCTTTTCCCTACTGCGATGCATCATGTTCAACAGCGGCTAGACATCTACTGCCCTCTACCGGCAATGATACCAACCGATCACTCCATTTCTCTTTCCTTTTATTTCCCCTGTTTACGCCTCACCGCGTCACTTGCGACTATACATTCCTATACAATAAATCATTGTTACAATGTCCTGTACCTACCATTAAAGTTTGTACCATGAATTCGGGACCACCCTGTATACGGAACTTGTTCTTAAAATTATCGTTTTATCATTTTTATGTTTTCAGCATCAGTAAGATTCAATGTGTCTAGCCCAATTTTTAAATTTTAATCTAAAATATTTTTAATGAATTTATTGGCATCACGGCGTTGCATGTGGTGTTGGTT